>JAGIQG010000030.1:31578630-32178630 GCA_024679065.1 Sphyrna mokarran
GGACCAGTGCTTGTCCTTCAACCTAAACTACCTAAGACTCATTATATCAACATTGTTGTTAACAAGAGTTCAAATTGGCTGCCCATGGTTCCTACAGGGACAACACAGTCATTAGCACTGCTGCCTCACAACACCAGGGGCCTGGGTTCAATTCTGGCCTTGGGCCTGTGTGGAATTTGCATGTTCTCCCCACGTCAGTGTGGGTTTCCTCTGGTTTCCTCCCACAATCCAAAAGGTGTCTGGGTTAAGGGGTTTGGCCAAGGCAAATTGACCCTAGTGTCAGGAGGATTAGCAGGGTAAATATGTGGGGTTGCGGGAGTAGACCCTGGGTGAGATTGTGGTCAGTGCCGACTCAGTGGACCCAATGGCTGTACTCTGGGGACTTTATGATTCTATGAATGTTTGGCAAACGCAACTTTCCTCGAACAAATTGAAGCTGGTTCCCTGTGACATTCATTTCATGAATCTCTGAGTGCTTCTTAATTCGAAAATGAATTCTACAAGTTGTCTCACATCTGACATTAGACAAAATGCTTTTTCCTTGTCTCCCCTCTTGAACAGAAGTCCTAGATCCCTGAGCAAGTATAATTGGTGGAAATAGAAAAAGCTTTTATCTTACTTTCTGTCATAGGTAAGAAGCTCAAAGGAATTAATTCCTATTTTTAAAATACCTTAGCCATCCAAGTCACCTTAACAGAGCTTGGAGTCCAAGTAAAGAATAGATCCCAGGATGATGTGATTGAGATTTATGGACTAATACAGGGTTTGGTTGGGTAGATATTTAACAGCAAAGAGCAGGCTGGATTAGAAAACAACTTGGACTTATGAGGAAACATATTCTTTTAATTTATCTCTGTGAGAAGTGCCAAAGAAATTCAGGGAGGAAATGTATTAAATAACTAAAAAATTGGTTGTAAACTGGGGCTCAGCTTGGTTTTCTGGAATTAAAGGGAGAATGTTGTGCACCTGTACCTTTTAAAGTGATTTGCTGCATGATTTACTCTCCAACAGCCACTCGAGAGAATTCAATTCAATGTTCCGCAAATGTCATTTCAACACAGCAACTTAAAACTAACACTGCCCTCTGCCTAACCCAGCAACAACTTTCACAGAGAAGTTTTATGAAGGCCAAATATACAAAAAAGCACATGCCTCAATGAGGCTTAAACTTGCATATTGAGCTGATTACGGGTTGATTTAATGATTTGTAACTTGGCACCATGACCTTTGATCATATTTTCAAGGCCTGTTGTTTAAGATCAAGCCCAAGATGGGATGCAATGCCTTATCTTATTGGCTCAGGTCTTCTTTGTCTCTCTCGTGGGGCCCATGAATTGGATTCAATTTGAATTGGCTTTTGGAGCAAGCGAGGAGATTAACGGTTTGCCCCATCCACTCTCAGCACTGGTTCGGTAACTTTAAGAATGGAGTAATTTGTTTGTTGAAAGGTAACTTCAAGCTATGTGCTGGGAGTCCAATAAAAATCACAAGAGGACTGGCAAAACCCACTGTTGATGTCATCCTTGCGAGAATATAAATAGCCATCAGCTTGAATGAGTCCAACATTCTCAACAAAGAAGACATTCCAAGTGAAGTCGGAATGCTCAGATCACTACCATTGATTACATATCAGTGCGTGGGCTGTTGTGTACTGACTATTCCTGTGGAAGTGGGACTGCACAATGATCTCACCCTGGATGTGAGGTGATGTACTTATAAAATAGAACATAGAACATAGAACAATACAGCACAGAACAGGCCCTTCGGCCTTCGATGTTGTGCCGACCAAAATAAAAAGCAATGCCCCTCCAAACTAAACCTCCCTTCTCTTCCTTATTTCATTACTCTTAAAGCACCAACTTGGCGATCTAAACGCTGAGGCAGGGATTCCACTTTTGGTGTTCTGATATCGTCTATAACTTACCTTAATTAAAGCTGTCCTCGTGCTAGCTTCTCTCTGGGGCTATCACTGTCTTTTTTATTTATGTTGTTTTGTTTTTTTTTGTTTGTTTTGTTTGTTTTGTTTTTTGGGTTCATTTGCCACCTCTCGGCCAGCTCTAAAAGTAGAGTATTGCTGAAAATAGAGATATACTGTTGAAGCTTTTCCTCTTGCACTCAACATCTCAATTCAAAAGAGCCATCAAATGACAATGCCCTGGGTGATTCCCCCATTTTGCTATTGCCCACAGTTTGATGTGATGGCACCCTCACCATCTCCATCATTGCCCCCTCCATGTGGCTTTGCTCTACACCAACGGCAGTGCAAGATATGCCCCAGTGCTCTCTTGCAGTGTGACGAGAGAAATATTTAAGAAGGCTGTCCTCCAAGACATTGCATTTGCATTGCCTGATGAAGACACAGAGTGTTGAAAGCTCGCAATTCTACTATCAAATAAATCGGTTGGACTTAAAATTGGTGTTGCTAAATTCTTACTGAGTTCTCCAAGACATTAACATGAGATGATGCCCCTTCCTATATAGAGCCCCTAGATGTGGGGATTGTTGACATCTCACTGATGTGATTTACACTTCTAAGCTGATGTGCTTTGAGAGGAAAGAGTCCAGGACAATCTACAGTAATTTCAGCTTACCAGGGTTTTTGAAGATGTCACTGAACCTAACAGAAAGAGATCAGTCTGCAAGAAACTGAGAAAGACAAAGAAAGATGAATGAGAGAGGCAACAAGTGTCTATAGTTCACCATGCAAAATTGGAGTTGAAACTTACACTCAGATTGAAGAGATCAAGTTCATGAGAATTTAAACAAGGCTGAAAGATTCATGTAGATTTGGCTAGAGGGAAGAATCTCGAGGGTAACCATCGATGTTAATTTCGGGATTAGAAATTATAGAACATAGAACATAGAACATTACAGCACAGAACAGGCCCTTCGGCCTTCGATGTTGCGCCGACCAATATAAAAAGCAATGCCCCTCCAAACTAAACCATTCCCTTCTCTTCCATATACTTATCAACTAACCTCTTAAACGCCACCAAACTTGGCGCATCTACAACTGCTGCAGGCAGGGCATTCCACTCCCGAACCACTCTTTGGGTAAAGAACCTACCTCTGATATCCGTCCTATAACTATCACCCCTTAATTTAAAGCTGTGTCCCCTCGTGCTAGCTTTTTCCATCCTAGGAAAAAGGCTATCACTGTCCACCCTATCTAAACCTCTAATCATCTTATATGTTTCGATCAGGTCCCCTCTTAGCCTCCTCCTTTCTAACGAAAACAACCTCAAATCCCTCAGCCTCTCCTCATAAGACCTGCCCTCCATACCAGGCAACATCCTGGTAAACCTCCTCTGTACCCTCTCCAATGCCTCCACATCTTTCTTATAATGTGGGGACCAGAACTGCACACAATACTCCAAGTGCGGCCGCACTAGAGTTTTGTACAGTTGCAACATGACGTTGCGGCTCCGAAATTCAATCCCTCTACCAATAAAAGCCAAGACTCCATATGCCTTCCTAACAACCTTCTCGACCTGACTGCCTACTTTCAGGGATCTATGCACATACACACCAAGATCCCTCTGTTCATCTAGACTACTAAGAATCCTACCATTTGCCCTATACTCTACACATTTATTATTTCTGCCATAGTGCATTACCTCACACTTTTCCACATTAAACTCCATTTGCCACCTCTCGGCCCAGCTCTGCAACTTGTCCAAGTCCCTCTGCAAACTATAACACCCCTCTTCACTATCTACCACTCCACCGACTTAGTGTCATCTGCAAATTTACTAATCCATCCTTCAATACCCTCATCCAGATCATTTATAAAAATTACAAACAGCAGGGGCCCCAAAACAGACCCCTGAGGTACACCACTTGTCACCGAACTCCACGATGAATATCTCCCATCAACCACCACCCTCTGTCTTCTATCTGCTAGCCAATTCCTAACCCAATTAGCTAAATCACCCTCTATCCCATACATCTGCATTTTCTGCAGAAGTCTTCCATGGGCCACCTTATCAAACGCCTTACTAAAGTCCATATATACCACATCAACCGCCTTACCCCCATCCACCTCCTTAGTCACTTTTTCAAAAAACTCAATGAGGTTAGTAAGGCACGACCTACCCTTCACAAAACCATGCTGACTATCTCCAATCAATTCATTACTCTCTAAATAACTATAAATCCTATCCCTAATTATTCTCTCCAATACTTTGCCCACAACAGAAGTAAGACTCACTGGCCTATAATTCCCTGGAAGGTCTCTCTTCCCCTTCTTGAACAATGGGACCACATTCGCTATCCTCCAATCCTCCGGAACCACACCCGTAACCAACGACGACCTGAAGATCAGAGCCAGAGGCTCTGATATCGAGCTGGAATTGGCAAACCACAGGGAGTTGAGATTAATTTTAGACTAGTTGCTGAACAATAAATTTAAGGTACAAGAATAAAGTATAACCATGAAAGGAAATTCTCGGTCATTTTAAAAGTTAAATGGGGAAACATTTCTGTAGTCCAGAGGAAAAGTTATCTACTGAAATTTGCTATGTTGCTTTTAGTTTGTTTATTACACTAAGTCTTAAGATTTGAAATCTTTTTCGTCAGTCATTGTAAACTCAAATACATTGCTAAAAGTTATTGGTTGTTATGGGGATTGTACTATTATTAGTAATAATAGCTTGAAATGTTTTATTAAATCTGGATCCATGCTATTCTAACTGTACAAATTTCCTATTCCACACACTGCAGAAATTATATTGGGCGGGACAGAATATTGCAGACTATTTAAACGTCTGTAGAGCATGAGTGGGAAGTTCTGGTCTTGGAGCATGCACAGCTGGAAAATCCCACCCAGAATGATGCAAGTTCATTGACCTGAACCACTGGCTGGAATTTTACTGGCACGGCCCTCCCAATTCCGGGGGCAGGCTCAGCTCAGCTCCACTGGCCTTGGGCGGATCATAGAAACCTCGGGCAGATGTGCCGGTAAAATTCCGCCCATTAACTCTTTCTCCTTCCACAGATAACTGCCTGTCCGAGAGTATGTTCCTCATTTTTGCTTTTATTTCAGATTCACAGGGCTTAATTCCCTGGTCTTCCTGAGGCATGTTTAGCATGGCATAATGGATTCCCTATTGAACCCCCTCCACAGTGCCGGGGAACCTTTGGTAGGGGCATGCTGTTTTGATTGAACCAGACTGAAACCCCGCCAGACTGAAAATTCTGCCATATATTTTTCTTGAGTTCTACATATATGCTTGTGGAACTCAGCATATTTGAACATGCAACCGTGAAAACATTGACAAGCCGGCTCTATTTATTTTGTGTGGCTCAGTAGAAGCTGTGCCACCTGAATTTGAAGGTACTGAATTCGAATTCCACCCAACAAACTGGAGCATATAATCAAGCTGGCATTTTAGTGCAACTTAAGCAACTAAGAGATAAATGACTAAAGAACAGCAGATCAGTGCATGCGGTTCCGATCACCACACAACCAGAGGTACATGGAAGCTTTGGAGAGAATGCAAAGAAGATTCACCAGGATGTTGCCTGGTCAGAAGGCTTGGCTGTGAGGAGAAGTTGAATGCACTAGGATTGTTTTCACTGGAAAGACAGAGCCCTGATAGAGGTCTACAAAATTATGAGAGGCACAGAGAGGATAGATAGTGAGGGGCGTTTTCCCAGAGCGGACGTGTCAATTACGAGGTTCAAGATGAAAGGGGGAAAGTTTAAGTGAGATGGGGAGGTTTTTCGTGTAGAGAATGATGGGTGCCTGGAACGCGCTGCAGAGGAGGTGGTGAAAGCAGGCACATTAATAACATTTAAGAGGCATCTGGACGTGGATGGGTATTTGAATAGAGAGGGAATAGAAAGATATGGACTGAGTAAGGGCAGCAGTTATTTTTTGTCGTTTAGTTTAGGCTTCATGATCAGCACGGGCTTGGGGGCGAGGGGCTGAAGGACCTGTTCCTGTGCTGTACTTTTCTTTGTTCTATAATTTCTGTTGGTGATTTGATCAAACCAGAACAAAATTTTCCACTGTTTTCCTTTAAAAAACAGCAGTTCTGTACAAAAGTACAGCATTCTCTCAACCCGAGTGCTGAAGTGTCCGCCTGGATTACGTACTGAAGATCCTGCAGTGAGCTTGCAACCAAAGACCATCTGGCTTGGAGACGGGAGTGCGAACTCTGAGCTACAACTGGTGAAATCACTTCAACAAATGGACATTTGATCCCACAAGGATGGGTTGCCCTTCTTTATTAGAGATGCTGACTATCAGATAATTTGCAAAGCAAAGGGCTGTCTTCTCTCTCAGGTCGAACAGAAAAGGTTCCTTTGTTTTGAAAGAGTCATTTATCTCACCGCTGTTTATTAGATATCATTCAAAGCAAATCAGAGGGCTTGTTTGTCCAGAAAACAGCACAAACCATAGTTCAAAAATGAGTTTGTTGTCTGTGAAGGGTTTTGGGATATGGAGGAAACATAGTATTTATACAAAGGGGCTGGAACTCGCAGCCGGGGGAGATACTGGAAACATAGTGACTTTTAAGACACATCTGGGCAGGTACATGTGAATGGAGTGGGAATGGAGCAATATGGTCCCCAGGAGGGTAGGGAGTTATACTTCAGGCAGACAGCATAGTTGGAAAGGCGGAAGGGTCTGTTCCTGTGCTGTAATTTTCTTTGTTCTTACAAGTCAGCGCTCTGTAATTACTGAGACACAGTTGCTCAGTCAGGCCTTTCAGATGGGAAGTAATCCTACCGTGTTATTTTGAAGATGTTCTGAGCTAACACTATCCCTCATCTAACCTCATCAAAATGGATGATCAGCTCATTGCCATGTTGAGACTTTGTAGAGTATTACTGTGCACTGATTGGCTGCTACATTTCCGTCTGCTGGAATAGTGACTGTATTTCTGAAGCACTTCATCGAATCTCCAGGGTTTTGTGAGGTGCTGAAGATTGTGAAAGTCAACATAGAAATAGAGGTCTGTTTTTAATGATTTTGGCTTTCAGTGTCTGTGTAGAGTTTCTCGTCCTGTCTGCGTGGGTTTCCTCCCACAGTCCAAAGATGATACAAGGACAGGTAGCTAGATGGATAAGTAACTGGCTTGGTAATAGGATTGGTGGTGGATTTCCTTCACACACATTGTTAGCCACTTTAACACTTGAATAGCAGGTTAGATGTAAGGATTCGCATTCTAATCAGCAATCTGTAACTGTCTGTGTGGATATGAGTGCCTCTGCAGATCAGAACACTGCATTTGCCTGACAAAGGCACAACATAGTGTCGAAAGCTCGCGGATTTACTATCAAATAAATTGGTTGGATTTAAAATTGGTGTTGCAAAACTTTACTTGGTAATAGGAGACAGAGAGTAATAGTGGAAGGGTGTTTTTCTAGCTGGAGGTCGGTCACTACTGGTGTGTCGCAGGGCTCGGTACTGGGACCTCTTCTATTTGTAATATATATAAATGACTTGGAAGAGGGAGTAAGTGGAGTGATCAGAAAGTTTGCAGATGATACAAAGATGGCTGGACTTGCGGATAGTGAGGAGCATTGTCAGGCGATGCAGCAGGACATAGATAGGCTGGTAGCTTGGGCAGACAGATGGCAGATGGAATTCAATCCTGATAAATGTGAGGTGATGCATTTCGGGAGAAAGAATGTAGGGGGGAGGTATATGATAAAGGGTAGACCTATTAAGAGTATAGAAACGCAGAGGGACCTGGGGGGCAGGTGAACAAGTCTCTGAAGGTGGCAGAGCAAGTGGAGAAGGTTGTGAAGAAAGCATATAGTATGTTAGCCTTTATAGGAAGGGGTATAGAGTACAAGAGCTGGCCTTTAATGTTGCAGTTGTATAAAACGCTGGTTAGACCTCATTTGGAATACTGCATCCAGTTCTGGTTGCCCTACTACCGGAAGGACGTGGAGAGTCTGGAGAGAGTGCAGAGGAGGTTACCAGGATGCTGCCTGGTATGGAAGGTCTGAGTTACGAGGAGAGATTAGGCAAATTGGGACTGTTTTCCTTAGAAAGACGTAGACTTAGAGGAGATCTGATAGAGGTGTACAAGATTATGAGGGGTATAGATAGAGTAAACAGGGTTAAGCTTTTTCCTAGGGTGGACTCAAATAGCATGAGGGGTCATGGGCTTAGGGTGAGGGGGGTAAGGTATAATTTGGATGCTAGAGGGAGTTTTTTCACACAGAGGGTGGTGGGGGTATGGAATGCACTGCCAAGTAAAGTGGTGGAGGCAGGTACTCTGGAGTTATTTAAGAAATACTTAGATGGGCACATGAACAGAATGGGAATGGAGGGGTATAGAAAACTGATTTAAAATAGGGATCATGAGCCTTGGGAGTCCCTGGGAAGTGTGTCAATAGATGATGATATTGATGTATTTGTTTTTATCCGACAGGTGCTTTGGTCCACGTTGTTGTCTAACGAGGGGCATACACGCGATGGGTCGTGAGAGGGCTGCTCTTGGATCTTTTGAGAGTATCCTACTGCTTCACGTTGTTAGTGTATGCTTGACCTGGACCATTTGATGGGCAACACGACAGCGCTGTGACTATCTCTGTGCTGTGCAGATACATGGATTTGGGCCTGTGTCTATGGGAGTTTGCGCATTCTCCCCGTGCTTGTGTGGGTTTTCTCCAGGCGCTCCGGTTTCCTCCCACATCCCAAAGATGTGCTCTTAGGCTAATTGGCAAAACAAATTCTCCCTAAATTGTCTCAAATTTGGTTTTTAATCCATAGATCTATAAACATAGACAGGGATCCCGGGTAGAGATGGGAACATTGGGGTGGCGGCGCAGGCTTGTTAGGCCGAAGGGCCTGTTTCCCTGTGCTGTTTTGTTCTTTGTTCTTTGTAAATGCCCCTTCAAGTCCCAAGATGTGTCAGTTAGACGGACTAGCCTTTGGAAACATGTATCTTTGATCTTATTGATGTCCGCTGGATCTTAAAGGGATAGGACGGGGTTAACCCCACACTGCTAGGAAACCCACAACAGGGAACAGGGAAATCCCATACTCAGCAGCGGGACTGGAGAATCCCATCATCAGTGAACAGCGTTCTGACTTCCACTACGGAGAAACACGCAGCTGGGAGAATCTTCTCTATAGCCTTTTTCCAAATGGAGTTTGGGTGACCACTTTGTGGAATATTTCCATTCAATCCACAAGCATGACTCCAGTTTCCAGCCACCTACAGTAATTCTCGAGCTTGCTCTGACCCTGACCTTTCTGCTCTCAGCCTGCTGCATTTGCCCAATGAAGCTCAACGCAAACTCGAGAAAGAGCAGCTCACCTTTGAACAGGACACTCTTCAGACTCCTGAACTCAGCATTGTGTTTCAGAGCCTAGTTTCTGCTTGGATTTTGTTTCCCTCTCTCTTTGCCGTTTTGATTTTTTTCTCTCTCATTTCTCTTTTGTTTCCTTGATGATTATTTGAAATCTTACCGTTCACCTCTCCTTGAAGCCGATCTTTGGTTTCTTGTCCCATTACTTCTCCCTTTGGCTTTACGCCAAGAAACCTTTTGACATTTAATCCCCTCTTCCATCCCCCTGAGATCCGATCACAGATCTCTCCATTGTTCTTCTTTCTATCCTTTCACCATTCGTTTGTTCAAATCCTATCAGGTTTCTAACTTTTCCCAGTGCTGCTGACAGCTCACAGACCTGAAACATCAAAATAGTTCCCCTTTCTGCAGCTCGCTTCTCAATCTGCTCAATGCTTTCTACACTTTTGCTTTTTTATTGCAGCTCCGCTTCCCCGTCTCCATATTTTCGAGAGTATCCTAGTGCTTCATGTCGTTAGTGTACGCTTGACCTGGACCATTTGATGGGCAACACGACAGCTCAGTGACTATCGCTGTGCTGTGCAGATACATGGATTTGGGCCTGTGTCTGTGGGAGTTTGCGCATTCTCCCCGTGCTTGCGTGGGTTTTCTCCAGGCGCTCCGGTTTTCTCCCACATCCCAAAGATGTGCTCTTAGGCTAATTGGCAAAACAAATTCTCCCTAAATTGTCTCAAATTTGGTTTTTAATCCATAGATCTATAAACATAGACAGGGATCATGGGTAGAGGTGGGAACATCGGGGTGGGGGCGCGGGCTCGTTGGGCCGAAGGGCCTGTTTCCCGTGCTGTTTTGTTCTTTTTTTTCTTCTTCGTTCTTTTTTTAAAGTTCAATAAATCATAGAACTCTACACTGCAGAAACAGGCCCTTCGGCCCATCGAGTCTGCACCGAACACAATTCTGAGTCTTTTTCTCCATTGTCATGACAATGTTTTGCTAAATAGTAAAGAAATGCCATGGCAGAGACTAATATATCTCAGTGACTTCCAACTCGTTTTGCGATTCCCGATACTGCAATGTTAATTTCAATGATATTACATCCCCATCACAGCAACCTATAACCCACCATTAAATCTGCACCTCTATTTTTTAAGGGCCCTAACTTTTACCAGCCTGGCTTCCCGAGGCTCATAAGATTGTGCTGTTCTGCGAGTCTTGCCCATGTCGATTTCAGGGTAACCGTGCCAGTAAAATCAGAGTTCGGGTGCCAGCCTGGGCTCCGTAGCAGCTCTCCAATCTCAGGGTCATTCCTTGTGGATTCAAACCCCACTCTAAAGGTTTGAGTCCAAAATCTAGGCAGGCCAATAATGAGGGAGCACTCACCGTCAGAGATACTGGGCAGAATGGTGACATGGGCCCAAAATCCCACAATTCGGGAAACATTTCTGGCTTTACCCTACTTCCTGCCAGCGACGTAAAGAGGTTCCCTGCCCAGAAGTAAATTTAAATATCATTAAGTGGCTTGCCAGCCACATAATCCTCCCTCGCTACGTATCGCAATAGGTATATTAAAACAGGAATTAGTCAAGGAGAATCCACTGGGATTGCCAAAGTAACATAGAACAAAGAACAAAACAGAATGGGAAACAGGCCCTTCGGCCCAACGAGCCCACGCCACCACCCCGATGTTCCCACCTCTACCCGTGATCCCTGTCAATGTTTATGGATCTATGGATTAAAAAACTAAATTTGAGACAATTTAGGGAGAATTTGTTTTGCCACTTAGCCTAAGAGCACATCTTTGGGATGTGGGAGGAAACCGGAGAGCCCGGAGAAAACCCACGCAAGCACGGGGAGAATGCGCAAACTCCCACAGACACAGGCCCAAATCCATGTATCTGCACAACACAGCGATAGTCACTGAGCTGTCGTGTTGCCCATCAAATGGTCCAGGTCAAGCGTACACTAACGATGTGAAGCACTAGGATACTCTCGAAAAAAAATCCAAGAGCAGCCCTCTCATGACCCATCACGTGTATGCCCCTTGTTAGACAACAAGGTGGACCAAAGCACCTGTGGGATAAAAACAAGTACATTAATATCATCATCTATAGTCCCTGGAAGAGAGGGGGAATTGTGGGGCAGTTCCATAACACCGTACCCTAACACAGGTCAACACTGTTTATGGTACTGCCCGCGGCATAGTTTGGTACTGTTCCAACAATGCCCCTTGGCAGTGCCAACCTGTGTCAAAGTGATGATGCCAGAGTGGCAGTCCCACGGGGAGGGTGTTCTAAGAAGGCCCAGTTGAGGGGGTTTGCCTTATCTGTGGTGAAATGCTTTTGTGGGGTGGGGGAATCATTCCGATGCCTGTGTGGTGGGAGGGGGCATAATGTTTGTGGAGGGGGAAGGGTACGGGAGGTGGGGGAAACTCCTTGCCTTTATGGAGTTCCCCACTCCTCACTTCTTAATTGAGGGAAGGCCGTGGAGGAAGCAGCTAAAGATAGTCGAACCTCATAGAATCAGAGAGTCCCTACAGTGCAGATGGAGCTCATTCAACTTATCGAGTCTGCACTGACCACAATCCCACCCAGGCCCTATCCCCATAATCCCAAGCATTTACACTAGCCATTCCCCCCCCGACACTAAGGCTCAATTTAGCATAGCCAGTGCACCTAACCAGCACTGTGGGAGAAAAGCCAAGCGCCCAGAGGAAACCCACGCAGATGTGGGGAGAATGTGCAGACCTGAGGCTGGAATTGAACCCGGGTTCCCTGGCACCGTGGAGTAGCAGTTACAACGACTTTGCCACCATGCTGCTCTTGAACACTACCCTGAGGAACTCCAGCACGTATGGAGAACACTTCTGCCCTTTTTTAGATGTCCTGAAATTCTCTCCCTAACTGCACCGTGGGTATACCTACAACATTAAAGACTACGGGACACTCACCACCATCCAGACAGAGGCAACGAGGGATGAGCAATGAAACTGGCCTTGGTAGAGACATTGACATCCCAGGCATGAATGAAAAAATGCTATTCCATTCATTGAAGATGGAATTTGTTTTAGCTTACCGTCCATCATTTATTTCTCTTTCAGTTAAAGCACAATGCACTTACTTCGTAGCTATTGGCCAGAATTCCTCAGTCTTTCACGCCAGAGGCACTCGCTGGTCCCACTGCAGTGAACGGAGATTTGGCTGAACACCAAATCCTCCATTCTCGCTTGCATAATTCAAAAAAAGGGCCTTGAGAAACCATTGACTCAACATTTCCAACATTGAGACAGTGAGCAGAAACAGTGATCCGAGCAAAATGAATGTTGGCTGATTGTCAGTGTATAATTCCTCCAAAGTTGAACAGAGACTTCATAATCAGCTGGTCACTCCTCACTCAGAATACAAATTAATGATAGATGTCTAGGTTCTATCTCCTTCATTTGATATCATTTCCTATCACTCTCCTAGATGGGTGCAGCTCCAACAACACTCAAGAGGCTTGACACCATTCAGAGCAAAGCAGCTCACTTGATTGGCACTACATCGACAAACATCCCTTCCCTCCACCACCGACGCTCAATAGCAGCAGTGTGTACTATCTGCAAGATACACTTCAGTAATTCACCAAAGATCCTTAGAGAGCATCTTCCAAACCCACAACCACTTCCACCTAAAAGGACAAGGGCAACAGATATACAGGAACACCACCACTTGCAAATTCCCCTCCTAACAATTCATCATCCTGACTTGGAAATATATCGCCATTCCTTCACAATCAAAATCCTGGAATTCCCTCCAGGAATTGGACGTGGACTGCAGTGATTCAAGAAGGCAGCTCACCACCATCTTCTCTAGAGGAAACTAGGGATGGGCAATAAATGCTGGCCAGCCAGCACAAATGAATAAAAGAAATTAAAACATTCTGGTAGCCGTATGCCACAACCCATTGTGGTTGTTTTCTGATTATCTTTATTACTGAATCCAGAACTGATCCAAATATGAGCATGAGGTGTTGATGGAGAGTTCCTCTGGAACCACAGATCCAAAGTTACTTCTCTCTCCCTTGTACTAAGTACCAACCACATCTCAAGTTACTCACGCTGCCTGTTACCCTGCTAAATAATTTGACTAGTGCCGTCACTGGAATAGTGTCCAGGGCAGATCAGTAAGAATCATCTCGACTATAAAAGGGAATAAGGGAACATTTGAAACCCTTAAGCCATGCAGCAGGATGAGAAGGTAAGGATGAGCAAGGCTTTGTCAGGAGTCTTCATCAAAGAGGAAAGCCTGCCGCGAAGCTTTCCCTGAGAGCACAGACCGGTAATTCAAAGAGGGAGGCAGTGGCACGGCGGTGTTGTTACTGACCTAATAATTGAAAGATGCGGGGTCATTGTGCACCAGTCATTGAAGGTAAGCATGCAGGTGCAGCAGGCGGTAAAGAAGGCAAATGGTATGTTGGCTTTCATTGCGAGAGATTTTGAGTACAGGTTCAGAAAGTGTTGTTGTAATTATACGGGGCCTTGGTAAAGCCACACCTAGAATATTATGTGCAATTTTGGTCTCCTTTTCTGAAGAAGAATGTTCTTGATCTCGAGGAAACGCAGTGAAGGTTTACCAGGCTGATTCCAGGAATGGCAAGACTGACGTGTGAGGAGAGATTGACTTGGTTAGGATTTTTTTCCACTGGAGTTCAGACGAATGAGGAGGGAATCTCATAGAGACTTTTCAAATTCTAACAGGACTAGACAGGGTAGATGCAGGGAGGATGTTTCCAATGGTGGGGGGAGTCCAGAACCAGGGATCACAGTCTGAGGATTCGGGATAGACCATTTTAGATCAGAGATGAGGAGACATTTCTTTACCCAAAGAACGGTGAGCCTGTGGAATTCATTACCATAGGGAGTAACTGAAGCCAAAACATTGAATGTTTTCAAGAGGCAGCTGGATATAGCACTTGGGGTGAATGGGATCAAAGGTTATTGGGAGAAAGCAGGATTAGGCTATTGAGTTGGACAATTAGCCACGGTCATGATGAATAGCGGGGTAGGATTGGAGGGCTAAATGGCCTCCTCCTACTCCTATCTTTTCCATGTAATGTTGTGGGGACACAATTTCAAATCATACCACTGCAGATGGTGGAATTTGAATGCTATAGAAATCTGGACTTAAAAGTCTAAAGATGACCATGAAACCATTGCCTGACTGTTATAAGAACCCATCTGGTTCACCAATGCCTTTTAGGGAAGGAAATCTCGGCACGGGCTCGTTGGGCCGAAGGGCCTGTTTCCCATGCTGTTTTGTTCTTTGTCCTTACCTGGTCTGGCCTAGATGTGACTCCAGATCCACAGCAATGTGATTGACTCTTAAATGTCCTCAGGGAAGGGCAATAAATGCTGGCCCAACTATCGACACCCAAATCCATGAACAAATTTTAAAAAAAGAATCAACACCCCAAATTTGCAGCCTAGGCTGTTACATTCTGCGTGTCACTGATCCCTGGACCTACATTCCCACAAGCCCTGTCCTCATGAAAGGTTCTGCTCAGGAAATAGACTCACTTCATTTAAGAGTTAAGTGATATCTCAATAAGCGAGGTTAGAAATGGTGATTCATGCCCTCGGTGGAAAAAACATAAATTAGTGAAATGTTCAAGCACATCTTTGAATCCTGGGTTAACTCAGTGGGAGTAATGAAGGTGAGATCAAAAATCCCTACAATGCGGGAGGAGGCCATTCAGCTCTTTAAGTCTATATTGACCACAATCTCACCCAGCCTGATCAGCGTCACCTCATACATTTGTCCTAGCTAGTCCATCTGACATGAAGGGGCAATTTAGCATGGCCAATCAACCTAACCCACACATCTTTGGACTGTGGGAGGAAACTCAGGCACCCAGAGGAAACCCACGCAGACATGGGGACAATGTGCAAACTTCACGCAGATAGTGACCCAAGTGGGAATCAAACCCAGGTCCTTGGCACTATGAGGCAGCAGTGCTAACCGCTGTGCCACTGGAGATAATAGGGTACTGAAAATATAGTTGGGTGATAGGCTATGGGGATCTCAGTAACACAGGCTTTGTCAAATTGCATAAACCAACACCATTCATTTTACCAATTGCTCCCGAGCTTCCCGTTAATACTGGGAGACGCGCCCATTTTGTTAAGGACACATGTCAAAAGTGTACAGCGTAGAAAAATATTCAATGAGAAAAATCTCTGCCAACAAAAGCAAAATACTACAGATGCTGGAAATCTGAAATATAAACAGAAAAATACTGGTCAAATTCAGCAGATCAGGGAGCATCTGTGAAGTGAGAAATAGGGTTAATGGGCCTGTAACCTTTGAGTTCTCCAGCATCAGATTTGGGAGGGTAACCGAAAAATGTGCTGGGGAATCCCTCTCAGGATCTCACAGCAATTAACAGCACAGCAATTGTCCAGAATTCTTCTCCTATCGGGGAAAAGACATAAAAGTCTGAAGTTATGCACCAACTGACTCAAGAACAGCTTCTTCCTTGTTGTATGAGGATAGATTGACTTAGTTAGGATTGTTTTCACTGGAGTTCAGATGAATGAGGGGGGCTCACATAGAGACTTCTCAAATTCCAACAGGGCTAGATGCAGGGAGGATGTTCCCGATGTTGGGAGAGTCCAGAACGAGAGATCACAGTCTAAGGATTCAGGGTAGATCATTTGGGACTGAGATGAGGACACATTTCTTCACCCAAAGAGTGGACCTACGTTGCATTAAGTTAATCTTTTTCTCCACCTAGCAAACACTGTAACATTACATTCTGCACTCTCTCCTTTCCTTCTCTATGTATGGCATGCTTTGTCTGTATAGCCCACAAGAAAAAATTCTTTTTACTGTATTCCAATGCATGTAAGAAATCTCACAATGCCAGGTTAAAATCCAAGAGGTTTATTTGGAATTATGAGCTTTTGGAGCATTGCTCCCTCATCTGAAGGAGATGGTGTATCAAATAAACCTGTTGGACTTTAACCGGTTGTTGTGAGACTTCTTACTGTACCATCCCAGTCAAACACCAGCATCTCCACCTCATGATTAATACATGTGACAATAATAAAATTCGAACCAAAAGACAATCAGAGGCTCTGACTTCCCCTGGTCAATTGTGTTGCACTGTGCACCATTCAAAATCGAGATTTAAATCATTAATTCTAGTTGGAGATTTTCACCAAGGTTACACTAATATTTACTCAGAAAAAATTAGAAGAAGAACAACCTCAAACTTTTAGAACTTTTGTACTAACTATTGTAAGGACCCAGACTAACTCCACCTCCACCCCGTCATGGGATAGTCCCCCCACATCCGATGCCCCAGGAGACATCCCGACACCTCTCTGACTAATCACCTGCTCACACTATTCTCAATTCCCCCTGCCCCCACTGCGATCCACCCCTCTCACATGGAACTCTGCATGCCCCGCCCTGCCATTCTGTCTCTCACCCCCTGACCCAAACAAATCCCCCATCAATTTCCTCCACCCGCCACTCACACTTCTCCCACCCAACTAGAGCTCCCACACACAGAGCCTGATCTGACCCCCACTCCTTCAGCTGACCGGACTGCCACCCACTCCGAGCCCAACCCGACTCTACCCCCATTCCCAACCCGACCAGAACTCATCCCAAACCTTGGACACCCTCACTCCGCAACAACTTCTGACTACACCCCAACCTACTCACTCCCAAGTCCTATTCATTTACCTCAGAGACTTACCATCTCCCCGGCCTATTGATTTGAATTGGGCCTACTTTAATGACGGCTGGTGCAGTGAAAAAATAGGGTGTGTCCTCCTTCTGCTGGATTGCGATGGCCTTGGAGACAATATCGCTGCTTGCATCTCACCCAACCTGAATCAGGAGGTCAGGCAAGATAGGCAGAATAGAAATTGGTGCAAGTAAGAGGGCAGTGAGTGGCAATGTGACACTGATTGCCACTTCAAGAAAATTACAGCCTAAAATGTTTTGAATTAGTTATAATTCTTCATCTGAAGACGAGTCATATTTAACTCAAAATGTTATCTCTGTTTCTCTCTCCACAGGGGCTGCCAGAACTGTTGATTTTTTGCCAACATTTTCTGTTTTGATTTAAGATCACCTTGCAAATTATTTTGGAATGCATCTGCTCATTCCCGACATTCAGGGTTTGCTTCTCTACTTGTTCAGTTTTTAGTCTTGCTGAAACCATTAGAAAGACATCCAGGAGGGATGGACTCTTCCACAACCATGGCAGCAGTGTCGATTGTCCAAGGGATCTTTTTATCCTGCTTTCTGTTCCTGCCCAGGGTAGACTTTTATCTGATTCCATAGCTGGCAATTTCCAGCACAGTGTCGCTAGTCTATCATCAGAGGCTTTTAGCCTGAGGGGTGTCATTCTACATCAAGAATGGCTGACTGGGAATCTCTTACCTTTGGAAGGATTTTGCAGATTGACACAAGACCTGTTTGACCACGTTATGAATGGACCTTCCTTGGCTATTAGATCCTGGGGTGGGACTCGAACCCAGAGCTTCTGGTTCAGAGGTAGGCTACCCCCTGCATTACAATTGTCCACAGAATGCTTTGCACGAAAACTTCTTTGGCAGCACTGCCCAAACTGTGACCCAAAAAGAATAAATAACAGATGCACGGGAACACCACCTCAAAATTCAGGATTCTATCACACAAATCAGACAAACCATTTCATTTGGGCATTCCCTCATCCTCCCTAACAACACTGTGGAAGCCCCTCACATACAGTTCAACTAGAAACTTCACTACAATCCCCTCAGGGGCAATCAGAATGGGTGATAAATGGCAGCATTGCCACTGATGCTGACATCTTGAAAACTGCTTTAAAGACAAGGAGCTCTCCTACAGAGGTAAGGAATAGGAGGGATTAAAGCCTCCTCCAGAGCCCCAGGAACAGGCAGACTGGCTGTCTCCATGTCTGAATAAATAAGTACATGAGATGCGAGATACCTGAACACAAGGAAATGAGCAGAGATAAACATTAACACAAATATTCCTAAATGCGGATATGTCAATGACATGGCCTGTAGTTAACATGACACAGAGAATGACTGATTTGTGAATCAAGTCACATTTAGCTTTTTAAGTTAATGAGATAATTATTGGGTGGAAAACATCAAAACATAAAGGCCCAATTCATTAAAACACAATGGGGAATAACGTCAGCTCGTAAAACTTTACAAGGTGCATTAAAGCCCGTGAAGTCACATCATTGTTTATTCATGAAGTGAATTTGAATACAGTCGCAATTCACCTTTTGGGGCCGTGGATGAATTACAGTCAAATCTTCTCTTTTAGATAAAAATCCCATGTGTGTTTCCTTTAACCACAGGCTGCTGAGGAATGTATTGAAAGTTGACACATATCCCACAACTGTGTCTTACGAACCTAGGCTTTCACTCATAAATATAACCATTGTATAGATCAGACAGTAACATCTGAAAATAATCATCTGATGGTAACATATCTGATGACAGAATGTAGCAGATGAAGAGAGTCAGGTTAATTTGTCAGTGTCAGATAATAGAAGCAGGCAGATTTATTACCCACGTAGACTCCATTACTTTGCTCTGATATAATGAACGCACCCAACTCATGCTTCTGTGGTTAGAGAGGATAATAGAGACTCTCTCCGCAGACATAAATAAAGACAGACTCAGGTGGGGCGTGTTTCACTTGGGTTCTTACTTACTGCTCAGCCCTTGACTGACCTGTCCATTAGCGTCAGAATGTTCTGAACTCCTGACGGTAATTAACCCCAAAACTAAGAGTCAGGTTTCTGCCACTGTAATATCAATGTTATTTGAGGATCACTTGACTGCAAATAATTGGGATTATCAACGCTATTCTAGAATGTTTTGAAGATGGTTTGTTGGTGACACTGAGGTGACACTGTGGTACAGTGGTTAGCACTGTTGCCTCACGGTGCCAAGTGCCTGGGTTCAATTCCGGCCTTGGGTGACTGTGAGTTTGCATGTTCTCCCGTGTCTGTGTGTGTTTCCTCCGAGTGCTCTCGTTTTCTTCCCACACTCTGAAAGATATGCTGGTTAGACCATAAGACATAGGAGCAGAATTAGAACATTGAACATTACAGCATAGTGCAGGCCCTTCGGCCCTCGATGTTGCGCCAATCAGTGGGACCAATCTAATGACCCTCTAACCTAAACTATTCCAGTGTAATCCATATGCCTATCCACTGACCATTTGAATGCCCTTAAAGTTGGCGAGTCCACTACTGCTGCAGGCAGAGCATTCCAAACCCTTACTGCCCTCTGAGTAAAGAACCTCCCCCTGACATCCGTCCTATAACTAACACCCCTTAATTTAAAGCTATGTCTCCTCATGTTAGCCATCACCATCCAAGGTAAAAGACTCTCACTGTCCACCTTATCTAATCTTCTGATCATCTTGTATGCCTCAATTAGGTCACCTCTTCGGCCATTCAGCCTATTGAGTTTGCTCTGCCATTCAATCATGCCTGATTTTTTTTCTCATTCCCATTCTCCTGCCTTTTCCGCATAACCCCCAATTCCCTTATTAATCGAGAACTATCTCTGTCTTAAAGACACTCAATGACCTGGCCTCCACTGCAGCGAAGAGTTCCACAGATCACCACTCTGGCTGAAGAAATTCTTCCTCATCTCTGTTTTAAAGGATCGTCCCTTTAGCCTGAGATTGTGCCCTCTGGTTCTAGTTTTTCCCACTAGTGGAAACACCTACACGTGCATTGGCCATGCTAAATTCTTCCTCAGTGTATCCAAACAGACACTCGAGTGCAGTGACTAGGCAATTTTCACAGTAACTTCATTGCAGTATCAACGTAAGCCTACTTGTGATACTAATAAATAAACTTTAAAACTTTATAACAGGCCTCCTGTGAGAATGAAGCACACACAATGTCTAGGAGATGTGAACTTACACGTAACAAAATGGGAAATGGAAACTTTCGAAGAAGTTCTTTGGGTTTGGAGAACTTCCATCCCATTTAATAGAAGTATATTTGTAATAGTCTATTTTATTCTCTTTAACAATATAGCTCCTTATGACCTAATGGGGAAGTATACTTTGGATTTTCTTCCTAACTCAATAAGTACAGTGAATCCAGCTAAAGAGAGAGGCCACGAACAGAGAATTTCTACTTCACTCAATTATGAAGTAGCCTTTTTGATGCAAGAATGAATGTTTAAGATTCATTAGTCTTCTTCACCATCTTCACTTGTGTCGAATTTTACACACATTACAAGGAATGCTTTCATTTTCTATTTAATTTCCCATTCTTACTTTTTCACCTTTCCTTTTCTGATCTTTATCTCTCTCATCCCATCTATCTCCCAGTTCCTACCCATCCCTGACTCTTCCTATTTTCACTGATACATTATGTAAAATATTGGGTGGGATCTTTCAGCTTTTCCCGGCAGAGCCCACCTCCTCTGCCCCCCCATGCCCTCACCCTGCTGCGGATTCCCTCGCAGTGAAGGGTACAAACTCCCTTTGACAGCAACAGGACGGAAGATGCCAGCGCTAGCCATTGGCAAGCTGCCTCCACCACCACGAAACTCGCTGCAGGGGTGGGGTAGCAGAAAATTCCACCCATCACATCTTCCAGAACATTCTGGTTGCATCAAGCATCATGATTTTAAGTCACTTTTTTCCATGAAAGCTCCCTGTGTCAACATTTTGAATAGAGATGGATCGATGTGGAGAATGAAAGGAACTCCAGATGGGATTTTTCCTTCTCTACCTCTCCTCTGACAGTGAGTTTCACAGTAACAGAAGAAGGTGTACATTCTCTGGCAGAGGGATTTATTATCCTGTGACAGCATTTAAAATGGGAACAGCTAAAGTTATTCCAATATGCCTTAATTGCAATCTCTTGCCATTGAAGGTATTGTGGCTAAAACTTACATTGTATAAATATCCCACTTGCTACAAAACAGCATATTCATTGTTCGCAATGCTACTTGAGAACCATTATCTATCTTAATTAAAAGTCTTGCCTAAGCTTCACATTTCTTTAAGTGTTGTATCTACTTCCACAATAGTTTTCTTCTTAGTCTTCATTAATCATACTACTATTTTCTTAAATCAACTCTTGGCCTGACTCACCAAGTGGAATAAATTGTAACTTGGCCCATGTAACACATCTTTCAGAGAATTCCTACAGTGCAGAAGGAGGCCATTTGGCCCATCAAGTCTGCACTGACACTCTGAAGAGGCATCTTATCCAAGCTCATCCCCATCCTATCCCGGTAACCGCACACATTTACCATGGTCAATCCAACTTGCAACATCTTTGGATACTGGGTTGCACGGTGGTTAGCACAGCTGCTTCACAGTGCCAGGGATGCAGGGTGAATTCCAGCCATGAGTGTACGTTTGTGTGGAATTTGCATGTTCTCTCCATGTTTGCGTGGGTTTCCTCCCGTGCTCTGGTTTCTTCAAGTTAGGTTGCAGGTTAGGCTGATTGGCCATGCTAAATTGCCCCTGAGCATTAGGGGGGACTAGCAGGTTAAACACGTGGGGTTAAGGGCTTGGGTGGGATTGTTGTCATGTAGGCTTGATGGGCCAAATGGCCTCCTTCTGCACTGTAGGGATTCTGTGATTCTACCAAGGGGCATGTTAGCATGTGAGAGGAAACCGAAGCATGCAGAGGAAACCCACGCAGACATGAGAATGAACAAAATTCACACGCGCAGTCACCCAAGGATGGAATCAAACCTGGGTCCCAGGAGCTATGAGGCAGCAGTGCTATAAACCTCTATGACTCTAACCATTGTGCCACAATGTTGCTCTTACCTTTGACAGATGTTAACCCTGTAACCCTGGGAACATATTTCCATGTGGTGGGAAGTGTCTCCTGCTCATCTATTGTGACATAAGAATAATAAATAGAAGCAGGAATCGGCCATTTAGCCTTTTGATTCTTCTCTATCAATCAATGGATCATGTCTGATCTGACTGTGCTAAACTGTACTCTCTTGTCTGCCCCATTCATAACATTTGGCCACCTTGTCAATCAGAAATACCTCTAATTTTGTCTTGTATGAAATTGGGGGTGGGGAGGGATGTGGTGTGGTGGATGAGGGGGTAGGAAATGGCAGACTGATGGCCATTTCCATTGGTGGGATCTTCCAGTCCTGCTGATGTCAATGAAACTTCAAACAGCTCACTGCATTTTCCAGCCCTGTCCTCAGGGCTGTTGAATTCCACCCAATAATCCAGCCTCTGCTGCTAATTGAAGGCAAGAATTCTAAACACTGTTGATGAGTTAGCTCCAGGATGTCACTGCAGGAGTCCGTAAGGGTAGATTATTGAGTATACAAATGGAGCACACCAGAATGATAGGGATTGGGGTAGCCTGTATTGTTCTATGTTCCATTCCCCATTGCAAGGATGGGTGCAGCTCCAACAACACTCAAAAAGCTTGACACCATCCAGGACAAAGCACCCCTGCTTGTTTGGCACCATATCCATAAACATCCATTCTCTGCACCTCTGCATTCAATGCACTCAGTAGCAACATTGTGTACTATCTACAAG
This sequence comes from Sphyrna mokarran, assembly GCA_024679065.1. NCBI lineage: Eukaryota > Metazoa > Chordata > Chondrichthyes > Carcharhiniformes > Carcharhinidae > Sphyrna > Sphyrna mokarran. Next base: position 31,601,484 of record JAGIQG010000030.1, read on the forward strand.
ATGCACTGCAGAAACTCACCAAAGATCCTTAGACAACACCTTCCAAACCCACAATCACTTCCATCTAGAAGGACAAGGGCAGCAGCTACATGGGAACACCATCATCTGCAAATTCCATTCCAAACCACTCATCATCCTGATTTGGAAATATATCGCCGTTCCTTCGCAGTCACTAGGTCAAAATCCTGGAATTTCCTTCCTAACAGCATTGTGGGCCAACCCACAGATCATGGACTGCAGCGATCCAAGAAGGCAGCTCACCATCACCTTCTCAACAGCAACGCGGGAAGGGCAATAAATGCGGCCAGCCAGTGACACCCATGTCCCACGAATGAATAAAATAAAAATACAGACCAGGCCCTGTTACACCTGGCTTGAAACCAAAAAACAATGCTACCTTTAATAAGCCTGGGAACTATAGGCCGGTGAGCCTCACATCTATGGTCAGTTTGTTGTTAGAAAGTATTTTAAGAGATAGGATCTATAGACATTTAGAGACATAAGGGCTGATTAAGATTAGTTAGCATGGATTTGTGATTGGAAGATATATCTCACAAATTTGACTGAGCTTTTTGAAGGGTAGTCAAGAAGGTAGATGAGGGCAGTGCAGTTGATGTTATCTTCATGGACTTTAGTGAAGCCTTTGACAAAGTACCATATGATAGGTTATTGCACAAGGTTAAATCTCATGGGATCCAGGATGAAGTAGACAAATGGATTGGCTTGATGACAGAAGACAGGGAGTGGTTGTAGAGGGTGCTTTTTCAAAGTGGAGGCCTGTGACCAGTGGTGTGCCTCAGGGATCAGTGCTGGACCCACTGTTATTTGTCATTTATATTAATGAACTGGATGAGGATTTAGTAGGCATAGTTTGTAAGTATACAGATGACACCAAGATTGGTGGCATAATAGACAGTGAAGAAGGTTATCTAGGATTGCAATAGGATCTTGACAATTGAGCCAGTGGGCTGATGAATGGCAGATGGAATTTAATTTAGATAAATGAGAGGTGATGCATTTTGGTAGATCGAACCAGGGCAAGACTTACCCAGTTAATGGTAGGGCATTGTGAGGGGGAGAGTTATAGAACAGAGAGATCTAGCGGTACAGGTTCATAGCTCCTTGAAAGTAGAATCACAGGTGGGCTCCAAAAAGGGGCAGCATGGACAAGTTGGGCCAAAGGGCCTGTTTCCAAGCTGTAAACCTCTATGAATTAATGACTTTATCTATGCAGAGTACACATTATAGACTCCAAGTTGTCTGTGAAATCCAACAGGTTTGGGCCCAGGCTGTGTCTTGCAAAACCATCTCTACGGAAAAGCAGTCAATATTTCCTGAGAACCATCAAAACCATTTTGTATCTCATCAGCTCCAAGCAGTCTCATCAAATTTGACTGACCTTGGGAGAAGCCGGACAAAATTTCAAAGGCAGCATCTTTTAAAATTGGATTAAGATAAAGGAGAGGAGCCGGAGCACACGGGTTACTCACTTCATTACAACTACATCCAGGGACTCCGACCAGAACCAACCGACTTTAACAGAGCCACAACCTTGTTCCATGTACGCTCCAATGACTGAAAAGATTCTAAAATTACTCTTCAATCATCAAAGAAAGAAATTCAACAAATACTTACCAGCAAAGATTCAGGATACAAGAAACCGCAAATTCAGACACAACCCCAGACTGAAGGCCTGGGTTACACAGCAAAACTTTTTATACCTGCCTGACCATGTGACCAAGATGGATGTCTCTTGAAAGGAAGAGGGCCCTGGCTTAAAGACAGTACTGCGCCTTTGACCAGGAGCGGTGAGCATAATCTACAGTCCATAGAAATCCCCAGTTAGCCAAGAGTTGAGGAAGAGTAGTTGGGAATTGTATAAAATTGCACAAACCTAAAAATATCTGTTGTGTTGTTCTAGTCTCTTCCATCCATAGCAGAGTAACTGGTTATGTGTGCACGTTGACAGGTCATTTTTTCCTGAATAAAATTTGGCCTTTCGCGTCACTCAATCCTCTCTCTTTTTTAATTCTGGTGAATCACAAAGCTGGAATATAATTCCAGAGTCCAGAACCTACAATGGGCAATAAATGCTGGCCAGCCAGCAAGGCCCATGGCCCACAAATGAATAAAAAAAAGATTCCTCCTCAACTCCATCATCAATGAGAAAAACCTTATTTTGAAACTTTGCTCCCAGTTCTCAATTCTCCCATTAGAGAGACACATCGGGGTGGGCGTCGTGGGGTCGTGGGTTCTGCCAGAGTGAGGGGATCACCACTGCTGGGAGGGGTGGGCTGGACATTGGGCCGCTCCAGGTCGGGAGGGATGTTGGTGACAGAGCTGGCCCAGAAATTGTTGTGGGGATCGGACTGTGGGAATGGAGGCTGGAGGAGCAGCATTGTGGGGATCCTGGGCTGGCCAGTGATCATGCGCAGAGTTCCAGAACTGTCAGGCCCCAGCGTGAATAGGTTTTTAATGAGATTCATGATTGTAATCTCTGCATTGCACAGAATGTGGAGATTCAAGTCTGCAGCTGCACTGAGAAAACAATTATGATCTAGAACAGTTTTCCCACCAATTCAGCGCATTGGGAAAATGCCACTCCCAACATTTTAGTCCCAACAGAACAGTCTGACCAATGCTCTGTGCGGTTGTAGCAAGACTTCCATCTTTTTATACTCCATCCGTAACTAAGACGCAGCAGGGGTTCAGGAAGGGCAGATCATGGTTGACTAATTTGATGGAATTCTTTGAGAACATTACATGTGCAGTGGGAAATGTACTGTATCTGGATTTCCAGAAGGCATTTGACAAGTTGTAGCACCAAAGGCTGCTACATAAAATTAAAGCTGCACAGTATTACGGGTAATTTATTAACAAGGATAGAGGATTGGTTAATTAACAGAAAACAATGAGTGGGGATAAATGGGGTTTTTTTCTGGTTGGCAATCAGTGACTAGTGGTGTGCCTCAGGGATCAGTGTTGGGACCCCAACTGTTTACGATTTACATAGATGATTTGGAGTTGGGGATCAAGTGTAGTGTGTCAAAATTTGCAGATGACACGAAGATGGATGGAACAGCAAAGTGTACAGAGGATGCTGAAAGTCTGCAAAGGGATATAGATAATATAAATGAGTGGGCAAGGATCTGGCAGATGGAGTACAATGTTGATAAATGTGAGGTCATCCATTTTGGTAGGAATATCAGCAAAATGGACTACTATTTAAATTGTAAAAAATTGCAGCATGCTGCTGTGCAGAGGGATCTAGGTGTTCTTGTGCAGGAATCTCAAGGAGTTGGTTTGTGGGTGTAACAGGTAATTAAGAAGGCAAATGGAATTTTGTCCTTTATTGCTAGAGGGATAGAGTTTAAAAACAGCGAGGTTATGTTGCAGCTGTATAAGGTGCTGGTGAGGCCACACCTGGATTTTTGTGTACAGTTTTGGTCTCCTTACTTGAGAAGAGATATACTGGCACTGGAGGAGGTGCAGAGGAGATTCACTAGATTGATTCCACAGTTGAGAGGGTTGGCTTATGAGGAGAGACTGAGTACACTGGGGCTATACTCATTGGAATTCAGAAGAATGAGGAGAGATCTTATAGAAACATATAAGATTATGAAGGGAACGCATAAGATCAAAGCAGGGAAGTTGTTTCCACTGGTGGGTGAAACTAGAACTAGGGGGCATAGCCTCAAAATAAGGGAAGCAGATTTAGGACTGAGTTGAGGAGGAACGTTTTCATACAAAGGGTTGTGAGTCTGTGAAATTCCCTGTCCAGTGAAGCAGTTGAGGTTACTTCATTGAATGATTTTAAGACAAGAATAGATAAATTTTTGAACAGTAAAAGAATGAAGGGTTATGATGAGCGGGCAGGTAAGTGGAGCTGAGTCCAGAAAAAGATCAGCCATGATCTTATTGAATAGTGGGGTAGGTTCGAGGGGCCAAAAGGCCTCCTCCTGCTCCTAGATCTTATATTCTTATGGTTTGTCGATGTACAACAAGGATCCTGGATATGCAGAGTAGATAGAGCTTAAGTTTATTCCAGGAATCTAACAACTTCATTAAAGCTAAGATGGATTACTAAGAAACAGCCCCACAAAATTAAATTTCCTTTATTTGCATGGTCAGGTAGAAGATCAGAGCAAGGACATCTCTTCTTCTTCTGATAGACCTTCTGGGCTCAACGTCACCCAAAAGCTAGGTGAACTGAATATTGAATTCTTTCTGATACCTTGCCTCATACTGACTGATCACTGTGCTTCCCACATGGCTCAATATTGTGGAGATCATTTGAAGGGTATCTAGCCTCCATCTATTGACCAAAGTGGGAAAAAAGGAGAAATCAGATAACAACCTGCATTTGTATAGCACTGTAACCAAATAAATCACTCCAAAGTATTTCACAGAAGGGCTAATCATTGAAAGAAAAATAGACAAAAGTAGCATCAATCTGCACCATTCCAATTAGAACAGAGGTGGGTGTTGAGACAGGGAAAGGGGTGTGTTACCTGTATGCTCGCAGGGGCCAAAGTCAGTTTAAGGTACCTGGGAGTCTCCATTTCTCCTCCTGACTCCACAAAGCCTGTCCACCATCTATAAATCCCAATTCAGGAATGGAATATTCTCCAGTTGTCTGGATGATGCAGTTGCAACAACACTCAAGAAGCTTGACACCATCCAGGACAAAGCAACCCACTCAGCTGGCACCCCACCCACCAACGTTCGCTCCCTCTACTACCAATGAACCATGGCAGCAATGTGTACCTAATACAAGATGAACTACAGCAACTTACCGAGGTTTCTTAAGCCAAACACATGGCCACTATCATCCAGATGGACAAGGGCAGCAGACACATGGGAACACCACCACACTCCTCCAAGCCACTCACTATCCTGACTTGGAACTATATGGCCATTCCTTCACTGGATCAAGATCCTGGAAGTCCTTCACTGCGCTGTTGGTGTATCAGCACCTCATGGGCTATAGTGATTCAAGAAGGCAGCTCACCACCGCCTTCTCAAGGACAGCTAGGGCAACAACAGCTAGTCTGCAATGTCTATATCCTTTGAATAAATAAAACATAAATAAAAGATTGCAATGATTTAAGTTTTGGAACTTTGTTTTGGTAAATCCATTAGCCTGGGTAAGTCAGCCAACCTATATATTTACAAATGATCCAGCACTAAAATGATTAATAATATTCTGGGGAGAAGAAGCAACAACTGAGAATGCAGTTGAGGGAAAGAGCAGATTTTCATTGCAAGTCACATAGATCTATATAATATATATGTACAAGATGTAATTCCCCAAGCAGGAATTAATGACATTAGTCAAACCTCTTTCTGCTGCTTTTCCTGTGCTCTGACACAAGGCTAAAGGAATGTTTATAAATTGAATTAAAGACAGAGAAATGGCTCTAGACAAATCCCCAACTTATTATTTTTAGTAACTCAGTTGTACCTCTCAATCTCGCTCAGATAACGATAGCACTAACCCTCAGTTAATAAGTGTTCATTCTGTGCTTTGAGCCTTCAGATTCAATTGAGATGCATCTTACACGGCAATGGGAGTTGATGCGGTAACTGGATAATCCATTTGTAACTTTAAACGCTGCTCTGAAGGCCCCTCGAACCAAAATATTTCTCTCCATGTGTTCTCCACGCAAATTTGCTTCCCTGATCTGAACTCGGATAGACTGCGAATGATCTAACTGTGACTGGCATTGTGCGTGTCCCTGGGACTTTATGACATTCTACATTGCAATTCAGTCAATATTGAGTTAGAGCAAAGAACAAGCCAACATGCTGGAAATATATTAAATAAAAATGTGGAATCAGATCAGCAGACTCTCATTAATTTCTCTTCACTCAGAGACATGTGAATGTTAATGAGGAATGTGATGCTGTAACTTATAGAGTAACAATAGCTAATGGTCCATGTGATCTTTGATCTTTACATGGTAACGATGTGTTTTAATGGCTTCCCGTTGTGTAAGCCAATTATTGGTGAGCTCCCTTTGGCATTCTGCGATAACATCAGGTCAAAGGACGATTTGACCATTCTCCAAAGAGGAAAATTTTGCCGTCCTACAGCGAAAATGTGGAAAAGAGTTGGGTAGCACAACAGCACAGTGGTTAGCACTGCTCTCTCACAGCCCCAGAGATCCGGGTTCGATTCCCAGCTTGAGTCACTGTCTGTGCAGGGTCTGCATGTTCTCCACATGTCTGCGTGAGTTTCCTCCAGGTGAACATAGAACATAGAACATTACAGCGCAGTACAGGCCCTTCGGCCTTCGATGTTGCGCCAACCAATGGAACCAATTTTATGACCCTCTATCCTAAACTATTCCAATGCTATCCATATGCCTATCCACTGACCATTTGAATGCCCTTAAACTTGACAAGTCCACAACTGCTGCAAGCAGGGCATTCCACCATTCCAGGCCCTTATTACCCTCTGAGTAAAGAACCCACCTCTAGCATCTGTCCTATAACTACCACCCCTCAATTTAAAGCTATGTCCCCTCATGTTATCCATCTCCATCTGAGGAAAAAGGCTCTCACTATCCACCCTATCTGACCCTCTGATCATCTTACATGTCTCAATTAAGTCACCTCTTAGCCGCCTTCTCTCTAATGAAAATAACTTCAAGTCTCTTAGCCTTTCCTCATAAGACCTACCCGTCATACCAGGTAATATCCTGGTAAACCTCCTCTGCACCCTATGCTAACACACTATACGCCTTCTTAACCTTATCAACTTGAGTACCAACTTTCAGGGTGCTCCGGTTTCCTCCCACAGTCTGAAAGACAAAGAGCAAAGAAAATTACAGCACATGAACAGGCCCTTCAGTCCTCCAAGCCTGTGCCGATCATGTACCAAACTAAATTAAAACCCCCTATCCTTCTAGGAACCATATTCCCATCCTATTTATGTATTTGTTCAGACACTCCTTCGACGTGCTGGTTAGGTGGATTGACCATGCTAAATTCTCCCTCAGTGTAGCCGAAAAGGCTCTGGAGTGTGGTGACTAGGGGATTTTCATAGTAACTTCATTGCAGTGTTGACGTAAGCCTACTTGTGACAATAAACTTTAAACTTAAAGTTAAGAGGAGAACAGCTCTCCAGCAGAGGCGGGAATCACATGTGGCCTATCCGGGTTCTGAGTGCAGCCCCATGAGACATTCTCTTGACGGTTGCCCATGTGCAGGGTTATCACATTCCGGTAATTTCCATCTATTCCCTCCCCAGTGTGACTGAAGTGAGTTACAGGTAAAATGAGGATGAATGAAGTGCGTGCTGATTCCTCACAACATTGACACCCTCTGTGATCTGTGTCCAAAATTTAAATACTTTATTTTTACTTTTACCATCTGAAGTTAATGACAGTTTTAATAATACATGTAAGATTAAAAATTTTCTATAAATTATGAAATAGTAATATGAAATAAATAATTAATTATGTATTAAATGTATTTAATCTTCTTCACGGGATTACGGTAAGAGAACAAGCCCAATATCAATCTTGTGGCCCATAGGCATGAAGGAGGGTCATTCACTATTCCACTCACTATCCCACTCACTGGCCTACTCACTAGCACATTCACTAGCCCACTCACTAGCCCACTCACTAGCCCATTCACTATCCCACTCACTAGCCCACCCACTAGCCCACTCACTAGCACATTCACTAGCCTACTCACTAGCCCATTCACTAGCCCACTCACTAGCCCACTCACTAGCCCACTCACTAGCCCACTCACTAGCCCACTCACTAGCACATTCACTAGCCCACTCACTAGCCCACTCACTAGCCCATTCACTATCCCACTCACTAGCCCACTCACTAGCCCACTCACTAGCCCATTCACTAGCCCACTCACTAGCCCATTCACTAGCCCACTCACTAGACATTCACTAGCCCACTTACTAGCCCACTCACTAGCCCACTCACCAGACCACTCGCTAGCCACTCACTAGCCCACTCACTAGCCCTCTCACCAGCCCACTCGCTAGCCCACTCACTAGCCACTCACTAGCCACCTCGCTAGCTCACTCACCAGCCCATCACTAGCCCACTCACTAGCCCACTCACTAGCCCACTCACTAGCCCACTCACTAGCCCATTCACTAGCCTACTCACTAGCCCACTCACTAGCTCACTCACTAGCCGACTCACTGGCCCACTCACAACCCCTTCACTAGCCCACTCACTAGCCCATTCAATAGCCCACTCACTAGCTCATTCACTAGCCCACTCATTACCCACTCACTAGCCCACTCTCTAGCCCACTCACCAGCCCACTCACTAGGCCATTCACTAGCCCACTCGCTAGCCCACTCACTAGCCCACTCACTGGCCCACTCACTAGCCCACTCACTAGTCCATTCACTAGCCCACTCACTAGCCCACTCACTAGCCCACTCACTAGCTCATTCACTGGCCCACTCACAACCCCTTCACTAGCCCACTCACTAGCCCATTCACTAGCCCACTCACTGGCTCATTCACTGGCCCAATCACTAGCCCATTCACTAGCCCACTCACTAGCCCATTCACTAGCCCAACTCACTAGCCCACTCACTAGCCCATTCACTAGCCCACTCACTAGCCCATTCACTAGCCCACTCACTAGCCCATTCACTAGCCCACTCACTAGCCCATTCACTAGCCCACTCACTAGCCCACTCACTAGCCCATTCACTAGCCCATTCACTATCCCACTCACTAGCCCACTCACTAGCCCATTCATTAGCCCACTCACTAGCCCATTCACTGCCCACTCACTAGCTCATTCACTAGCCCACTCACTAGCCATTCACTAGCCCACTCACTAGCCCATTCACTAGCCCACTCACTAGCCCACTCACTAGCTCATTCACTAGCCCACTCACTAGCCATTCACTAGCCCACTCACTAGCCCATTCACTAGCCCACCCACTAGCCCACTCACTAGCCCACTCACTAGCCATTTCACTATCCCACTCACTAGCCGCTCACTAGCCATTCATTAGTCCACTCACTAGCCCATTCACTAGCCCACTCACTAGCCCATAACTAGCCCATTCACTAGCCCACTCACTAGCCCTTTCACTAGCCCACTTACTAGCCCACTCACTAGCCCACTCACCAGACCACTCGCTAGCCACTCACTAGCCCACTCACTAGCCCTCTCACCAGCCCACTTGCTAGCCCACTCACTAGCCCACTCACTAGCCCACTCACTAGCCCACTCACTAGCCCACTCACCAGCCCATTCACTAGCCCACTCACTAGCCTATCACTAGCCCACTCACTAGCCCACTCACTTGCCTATTCACTAGCCCACTCACTAGCCACTCACTAGCCCACTCACTAGCCCTCTCACTAGCCCACTCGCTAGCCACTCACTAGCCCACTCACTAGCCCATCGCTAGCCCACTCACCAGCCCATTCACTAGCCCACTCACTAGCCGATTCACTAGCCCACTCACTAGCCCACTCACTTGCCTATTCACTAGCCCATTCATAGCCCACTCACAACCCTTCACTAGCCCAATCACTAGCCCATTCACTAGCCCACTCACTAGCTCATTCACTAGCCCTTTCATTACCCCCTCACTAGCCCATCACTAGCCCATTCACTAGCCCATCACTAGCTCATTCACTAGCCCAATCACTAGCCCATTCACTAGCCCACTCACTAGCTCATTCACTAGCCCTTTCATTACCCCCTCACTAGCCCACTCACTAGCCCATTCACTAGCCCATCGCTAGCCCACTCACTAGCTCATTCACTGGCCCACTCACAACCCCTTCACTAGCCCAATCACTAGCCCATTCACTAGCCCACTCACTAGCTCATTCACTAGCCCATTCATTACCCCCTCACTAGCCCACTCACTAGCCCATTCACTAGCCCACTCACTAGCTCATCACTAGCCCACTCACTAGCTCATTCACTAGCCCACTCGCTAGCCCATTCACTAGCCCACTCACTAGCCCACTCACTAGCCCATTCACTAGCCCACTCACTAGCCCATTCACTAGCTCACTCACTAGCCCACTCACTAGCCCATTCACTAGCCCACTCACTAGCCCACTCACTAGCCCATTCACTATCCCACTCTCTAGCCCACTCACTAGCCCATTCATTTGTCCACTCACTAGCCCATTCACTAGCCCACTCACTAGCCCAGGGTGCCTATCACCGCTCTACAGAGAATCAGCATAGATGAGATGGGCTGAATAACCTCCTGTGACCATCTCTTTCAAAAGATCTTTTCAGTGCATATCACCCTCAGCAATCAAAGTAAAAATAAACAAGTTATTGCTCGGAGATTTCAGTCAACAAAACCTGTCAATGTCAACAGCTGCGATCCAACAACTCAACCCTGCCTTCCTTGGAACATCAAGATTGGTGTACAGGTTCCAAACCACTCAGTGTTCATTACCCAATGTATTTCAATCAAATGTTTCCATCTTCAGGAGAGGAGGGCAGGAAGGAATGAAATTAAACAAGTGGAGGTGAGGATAAAGGAGAAAAAGGAATGTGTATAAAATCTGAGGAACTGCATATTACATTTTGGAAGGTCTAACACAGATAAGAAATACGCAATACATGGCAGAACCCTTCAGAATATTGATAGGCAGCGGGATCTGGGTGTACAGGTACACAAGTCTCTGAAAGTGGCAATGCAGGTGGAGAAGATAGTCAAGAAGGTGGACGGCATGCTTGTCTTCATTGGCTGGGGCATTGGGTTTAAAAATTGGCAAGTCACATTGCAGCTTTATAGAATATAAGTTAGTGCGCACTTGGAATATAGTGTTCAAATCTGGTCACCGTATTACCGGAAGGATGTCGAGGCTTTGGAGAGGGTACAGAAAAGATTTACCAGAATATTGCCTAATATGGAGGGCGTTAGCTTTGAGGAGAGATTGGAGAAACTTAGTTTGTTCTCACTGGAACGACAGAGGTCAAAGGGCAACCTGATAAATGTCTACAAGATTATGAGGGGCAGGGACAGGGTGGATAGTCAGAAGCTTTTTCCCAAGGTGGAAAAGTCAATTAGTAGGGGGCACAGGTTTATGGTGTGAGGGGTAAGGTTTAAAGGAGATTCCCAAGTCAAGTTTTTTACACAGAGGGTAGCGGGTGCCTGGAACTTGCTGCCTGGGGAGGTTATGGAAGCAAATACGGTAGTGACTTTCAAAGGGCGTCTTGACAAATGCATGAATAAGAAGAAGAAGAATAACAACAAAACAGCACGGGAAACAGGCCCTTCGGCCCAACGAGCCCACACTGCCACCCCGATGTTTCCACCTCTACCCGTGATCCCTGTCTATGTTTATAGATCTATGGATTAAAAACCAAATTTGAGACAATTTAGGGAGAATTTGTTTCGCCAATTAGCCTAAGAGCACATCTTTGGGATGTGGGAGGAAACCGGAGCACCCGGAGAAAACCCACGCAAGCACGGGGAGAATGCGCAAACTCCCACAGACACAGCCCAAATCCATGTATCTGCACAGCACAGCGATAGTCACTGAGCTGTCGTGTTGCCCATCAAATGGTCCAGGTCAAGCGTACACTAACGACGTGAAGCACTAGGATACTCTCGAAAAAAATCCAAGAGCAGTCCTCTCATGACCCATCGCGTGTATGCCCCTCGTTAGACAACAAGGTGGACCAAAGCACCTGTAAGATAAAAACAAGTACATCAATATCATCATCTATTTACACACTTCCCAGAGACTCCCAAGGCTCATGATCCCTATTTTAAATCAGTTTTCTATACCCCTCCATTCCCATTCTGTTCATGTGCCCATCTAAGTATTTCTTAAATAACTCCAGAGTACCTGCCTCCACCACTTTACTTGGCAGCGCATTCCATACCCCCACCACCCTCTGTGTGAAAAAACTCCCTCTAGCATCCAAATTGTACCTTACCCCCCTCACCCTAAGCCCGTGACCCCTCGTGCTATTCCAGTCCATCCTAGGAAAAAGCTTGACCCTGTTTACTCTATCTATACCCCTCATAATCTTGTACATCACTATCAGATCTCCTCTAAGTCTACGTCTTTCTAAGGAAAACAATTTGCCAAACCTCCCCTCATAACTCAGACCTTCCATACCAGGCAGCATCCTGGTAAACCTCCTCTGCACTCTCTCCAGAGTCTCCACGTCCTTCCGGTATTAAGGCGACCAGAACTGGACGCAGTATTCCAAATGAGGTCTAACCAACGTTTTATACAATTGCAACATTAAAGGCCAGCTCTTGTACTCTATACTCCTTCCTATAAAGGCTAGCATACTATATGATGGGAATAGAGAGATATGGTCCCCAGAAGGGTAGAGGGTTTTATATAAGTCGGGCAGCATGGTTGATGCAGGCTTGGAGGGCCGAAGGACCTGTTTCTGTGCTGTAATTATCTTTGTTTTTTGTTCTTTGTGTTAAGGGAGGAACAAAGGTTGTGGAGGGAGGAGACAATAGCAAAGTAGAGTAGAGGAAGGAGAGGTGAGGGGAGTAGAGGGGAGGAAAGCAGTGTGGTGGAAGGAGAGAAGAGAAGAGAGGAAGTAAGGGGAATGAAGCAAAGGGGAAAGGAGACAGAGGAGAGGGGAGCAGGAGGATGGAGGGGGAAGTGGCAAGAAGGAAGAGAAGAGTAGGAGAAAGAATGAGGAAGGAGCAAGGAGGAAAGAAGAGGAGAGGGAATGGGAGTAAGGGAAAGGAGGAGAAGGAAGGGGAGGAGAGGGAAAAGGAGATGAGGGAGAGGGAAGGACAGAGAAGCAAGGAATGGGGTAAATAGGAAAGAGAAGGAAAGGGAAGAGGAGCAGAAGGAGGGGAGGAGAGAGGAAGGAGAAGGGAAGTGAGGAAAGGAGACAGGATGGAGGGAGTGCTGAAAGAAATAGGATTCTGAGATTAACAAAGAAATAAGGAAATTGGTTTGAAAAATAATTTCTTCACACTTTTGTCAAATATTTACACAGGAGAAAGATATTTTGTTGCAGGAACTGCAGATTTAACACAGAAACATCTCTGTCTTCCATCCATTTCCATGACCAATGCTAGTTTGCTTCCCTTGGTAACTGCAGCTCCTGGGCTTGGCGTTGTGCAGTAATAGTCACCAACTCCTGCCTCTCACAGTCAGGCTAGTGTTTGTCGAGGACGCTGTCCAGAGTCTTTCTCTTGGTGTTCCCGGCTGTTCGGAAGGTGTAGCGAGCAGATGTTCTGGGATTTTCTCCTGTAGCTGTCAGTTGAGCTGGCCAATTGGCTGACAGCGCACTGAGCTCTGAATGGAGAGAAGGAGAATTTTATTGGGCGTGAGGTACAGAGTCAGTTTCGGAACAGATGTTAAAACTTACGACCTGATACTCAAAACATTTCCAGCGTTTTTGTGAACATTGACTGCTGACAGGTTAGACCAAGGAGCAATAGAATAAAGGCTGGAAAACCCAGCCCAGATATTCATCCTAAACACTCAGGTTAAAGTATTTTGTTTCTGTTCACTGAATATGATTGCACAGACTTATTTAAATGCATTTCCATAATTGGTCTTGACAAGTACTGAGGGGTGGCTTGGTGGCACAGTGTTTAGCACTGCTGCCTCATAGCACCAGAGACCCGGGTTCAATTCCCTGCTTGAGTCACTGTCTGCGTGGAGTTTGCACATTCTCCCCATGCCTGCATGGGCTTCCTCTGGTGTTCCAGTTTCCTCCCACAGTCCAAAAGATGTGCTGGTTAGGTGCATTGGTCATGTTAAATTTTCCCTCAGTATACCCGAACAGGTGACAGAGTGTAGGGGATTTCACTTCATTGCAGTGTTAATGTAAGTCTACTTGGAACATTGATAAATAATGTCATCAGTGGTTCTATTGTTAAAGAACATTTCTGATGTTTTCATTGAGAAAAACAACTCAACTAATCTAAAATAATAGCCAGAATTTTCTAGCCCCTCTGCCCCTGCAAATGAAGATAGAGAACTTGGCACTCAGCCAAATCTCCGTTTACCGCAGCGGGATCAAAGCATTGTGCTGGCAAATTCCACACAAGATCTCAGAATGAAAGCAAAAACTATGGATGCTGGAGATCTGGAAGTGTTGGATAAGAGCTGGATAGGGCAGCACAGTAACACAGTGGTTAGCATTGCTGCTTCGCAGCACCAGCGACGCTGGTTTGATTCCAGCCTCCGGTCACTGTCTGTGCAGAGTTTACACATTCTCCCCATGTCTGTGTGGGTTTCCTCTGGGCAGTTTCCTCCCACAGCCTGAAAGACACTTTTAGTTAGGCGCATTGACCCCAACAGACGCTGAAGTGTGGTGACTAGGGGATTTTCATGGTAACTTCATTGCAATGTTAATGTAAGTCTTATTGTGACTAATGAGTAAACTTTACTTTAAATTCAGGAGGTCTGGCAGCATCTCTAGAGAGACAAAGAGAGTTATATCAGGTTTGGATGAGATTTCAGGCTCAAAACATTTTTCTCTATCCATAGGTGCTGCTGGACTGCTGAGATTTTCCAAAACTTTCTGTTCTTAGGACACAACAGATCCCCTATTGGGTTAGTAACATCCTTGATCTTGAGTTGACCTGCCATATTTTGCAGTTGACTTAAAGCTAAAGACACAAAACTCATCCGAAAGAAAGTAGTTTGGTTCAAAGGAAATGCCATGAGAAACGTGGCTTAACTACAGGGTCATTCTGCTCCTCCTGGACTATTGGGACTATTCAAATACCTGAATTAATATAAATATTGGACAGAATTGCTCATGGTGCACTGACCTCCACACCCTGACTTCACTGGACAAGAGATTCAAGAAACCAAACAAAGACAAAATTTTCTGCCCCTGATATTGGTATATGCATTCAAACAAGGATCCCAATTATTTTTAAAAAAGTCAGTCTTTGTCTACCAGCCAGGCCTTTAGTGAAGGCCTCAATTGCAAAGAGAGGGGACTCGACAATTTTCAAGTTGTTTGTCGAGCAAGGTTGACCTTTTATCTCGTTTCTCACGTATTTATATTTAATCTCCATGATAATTTGAACGCCTTTTGTTCGAACCTGACTCCACATAATTTGGCTTTTGCTTTACCGGTGGCCTATACTGGTGTTAGCCGTGAGTACGTCAGAGAGAATAGAACCTACTGAGGAGACAGCTGTGGAAATTACTGAAAGGGGCAGTGAATTCTTTGTCCCGTCTCCGGCTGAAGTGAGAAATCTCTTGAGAACAAAGGGGTTGAGCTATAGCATTTTCATTTGGAAAAGCAAGAGTGACCTCTAGTGAATTAAATACTTGTGACCTCAAAACACCCAGAAGCTTCTATTACCTACAGCAAGTGGTATAATCTACTGGCCCAAAGCTTTTTAACTCCGATATTTCAAAGCATTTTAATCTTAAGATCCTTCTTAGTTCAAATCATTGGATAATTCAATGGCCTATAACAACAACTCGCATTTATAAAGCACCGTTAACAGAGTCAAGCGTCCTAAGACTCTTCACAGAACATAGTATTGACATTGAACTGAGGATGGTGACACTAGGAAGGTGATCAATTACTTACAGACCAATACAGCATGGAGACAGGCCCTTCGGCCCAACAGGTCCATGCCCACCCTCCCAGCTCACCCCAATTGCATATGTTTGGCTCATATCCCTTCCCATCCTTTCCCATCAGCTGTACTTATCCAGCTGCTTTATAAATGTTGTTATTGAACCTGCCCAACCACATTCCCTGGCAGTTCATTCCACATATGCTCCACCCTCTGCGTAAAGTAGTTGCCCCTCAGGTCAAATCTTTCTCCACTCACCTTAAACCTTTGCCCTCTGGTTTTTAATTCCCCTTCCCTGCAAAATAAAGTTTCTGGGTGGGATTTTCTGGCCGCGTTCACCCTGAAACCAGAAAATCCCACCTGAGATCAACAGACCTTTTCGCAATCCGCCCTCCCTCTCTCACTGCAATTCCTGTGGTAGGTGGAAAGGCAAAATTCACCCCGCGTACGTTCATCCTATCAATGCCCCCCATGATTTTATACACCTCAATATGGTCATCCCTCATTCTCCTACATTCCAAGGGATAAAGTTGTAGCCCAGGACACTCTATTACATAGGCCCACTAGCTATGGCAACATTAAAGTGTGAAGGAGCACCAGAGAGGCTTAGAGAGCAAATCACAGAGCTTAGATCTGACGCAAAGGGCACAAGGCCTACACAAGAGGCTAGACCTGGAAGAAAGTAGAGATCTCATGTAACTCCATGAGGTTACATGGAGAGGTTATAGTGAAAAAGAGTAAGTTACTAAGAACAAGGCTTTGGAGACCGGGAGGGGCAGGAGGTCGTGGTGGTTGGTGGGGGAGGAGGGATCTCAAAGACAAAGATAAGTTGTAAAGTCAAGGTGTTAATGAACCAATGCAGGTGGATGAGAAGAGAGAGGTTAGGATGATATTCAGCACCAGCTGTACAACAAATAGTAACCTAAATTTTATTTATTAGTGTCACAAATAGGCTTACATTAACACTGCAATGAAGTCATTGTGAAAATCCCCTCGTCGTCACACTCTGGCACCTGTTGAGGTACACCAACGGAGAACTTGGCATGGCCAATGCAACTAACCAACATGTCTTTCTGACTGTGGGAGGAAACTGGAGAACCCAGAGGAGACCCACGCAGACACAGTGAAAACATGCAAACTCCACACAGTGACCCGAGGCCAGGATTGAACCTGGATCCCTGGTGCTGTGAGGCAGCACTGCTAACCACTGTGCCACCATGTCACCCAAGGTACTAACAGCAATCTGTTACATGTGCACAGAATTCTAAACCTAACATTTTTTTAATGAAGGCATGACATTTTCATTCTCTCTGTACAAACAAATGAGAGGTGCACAGTGCCCCAGTTTGAAATTAATGTCTTGATGACTGCCAGCCCACATTTTGCATCATCACTAAAGATATCTGGCAATGTTTGGAAGTGACTCCAAACAAGACCACTCCCTCACCAAATAAAACTGCTCATCAAAGGAAGGAAAGAACAAAGAACAGTACAGCACAGGAACAGGCCCTTCAGCCCTCCAAGCCTCTGCCAATCAAGTTGTCCTATCACTTGTATCCCTCTATTCCCCGTCTGTTCATGTGTCTATCTAGATAAGTCTTAAATATCGCTAATGTATCTGCCTCAACCACCTCTCTTGGCAGTGCAAAATCTCCCCAGCACTCCACACTGAACCTTTCCATCCTTAAGTTGAACTTGTGCTTCCTTGTAATTGTCATTTCTGTCCTGGGAAAAATTTCCAACTGTTCACCCTATCTGCACCCCTCATAATTTCAGCAGTTGTAGATGCACCAAGTTTGGTGGCGTTTAAGAGGTTAGTTGATAAGTATATGGAAGAGAAGGGAATGGTTTAGTTTGGAGGGGCATTGCTTTTTATGTTGGTCGGTGCAACATCGAAGGCCGAAGAGCCTGTTCTGTGCTGTAGTGTTCTATGTTCTATAGAACATAGAACATTACAGCGCAGAACAGGACTTTCGGCCTTCAATGTTGCGCCGACCAATTAGGAACAAGCAGTGACCCTGTAACCTAAACCATTCCCTTTTCATCCATAAACTTATCTACTAACCTCTTAAATGCCACCAAACTTGGCGCATCTACAACTGCAGCAGGCAGGGCATTCCATACCCTTACCACCCTCTGGGTAAGGAACCTACCTCTGACATCCGTCCTATAACTACCACCCCTTAATTTAAAGCTATGTCCCCTCGTGCTAGCTTTCTCCATCCTAGGAAAAAGGCTATCACTGTCCACCCTATCTAAACCTCTAATCATCTTATATGTTTCAATAAGGTCTCCTCTTAGCCGCCTTCTTTATAACGAAAACAACCTCAAATCCCTCAGCCTCTCTTCATAAGACCTGCCCTCCATACCAGGCAAATCCTGGTAAACCTCCTCTGTACCCTCTCCAATGCCTCCACATCTTTCTTATAATGTGGGGACCAGAACTGCACACAATACTCCAAGTGCGGCCGCACTAGAGTTTTGTACAGTTTGCAACATGACGTTGCGGCTCCGAAATTCAATCCCCCTACCAATAAAAGCTAAGACTCCGTATGCCTTCTTAACAACCTTATCGACTTGATTGCCAACTTTCAGGGATCTATGCACACATACACCAAGATCCCTCTGTTCATCAACACTATTAAGAGTCCTGCCATTAGCCCTATACTCTACACATTTGTTATTCCTGCCAAAGTGAATTACCTCACACTTTTCCACATTTAACTCCATTTGCCACCTCTCGGCCCAGCTCTGCAACTTGTCCAAGTCTCTCTGCAAACTAGAACACCCCTCTTCACTATCTACCACTCCTCCGACTTTGGTGTCATCCGCAAATTTACTAATCCATCCTTCAACACCCTCATCCAGATCATTTATAAAAATTACAAACAGCAGGGGCCCCAAAACAGACCCCTGAGGTACACCACTTGTCACCGAACTCCACAATGAATATCTCCCATCAACCACCACCCTCTGTCTCCTATCTGCTAGCCAATTCCTAACCCAATTAGCTAAATCACCCTCTATCCCATACATCTGCATTTTCTGCAGAAGACTTCCATGGGCCACCTTATCAAACGCCTTACTAAAGTCCATATATACCACATCAACCGCCTTACCCCCATCCAACTCTTTGGTCACTTTTTCAAAAAACTCAATGAGGTTAGTAAGGCACGACCTACCCTTCACAAAACCATGCTGACTATCCCCAATCAATTCATTTCTCTCTAAATAACTAAAAATCCTATCCCTAATAATTCGCTCCAATATTTTGCCCACAACAGAAGTAAGACTCACCGGCCTATAATTCCCCAGCAAGTCTCTCTTCCCCTTCTTGAACAATGGGACCACATTCGCTATCCTCCAGTCTTCCGGCCCTATACCCGTAACCAACGACGACCTGAAGATCAGAGCCAGAGGTTCTGCAATCTCCTCTCTCGCCTCCTAGATAAGCTTCAATCAGGTCGCCCCTTTGCCTCCATCTTTCCAGAGAGAGCAACCCTAGCTTTTTTAATCTCTCCTCATAGAAATCAAGAAATTACTCTGCACTTTGCTTCCTTCAATTCCTCTTGGTGTTGCAGTGGCTGCAAAGAAAAATGCAACATTGAAATATTAAAGTTTATTTGTTAGCGTCACAAGTGGGCTCACAGTAAGACTGCAATAAGGTTAGTGTGAAAATCCTCCAGTTACCACACTCCTGCACCTGTTCAGGTACACTGAGGGAGAATTTAGCACGGCCAGTGCACCTAACCAGCTCATCTTTCAAACTATAGGAGGAAACCGGAGCACCAGGAGAAAACCTACACAGACACAGGGAGAATGTGCAGATTCCTCACAGACAATGAACCAGGCCAGGAATCGAAGCCCAGTCCCTGGCGCTGTGAGGCAGCAGTGCTAACCACTCTGCCACCTCTACACATTACACTAATCTGCTTCATAGATCAGGGTAAATGGATTGTTGGATTTCATCAGCGTAAGTTCCATTTTCATCCGCGTCTCTGCACAATCTCCAAACGGCAGACATTAACTATTTAATCACATGCTCTCTTTTCATCAAAAATTCAGCATTACATCTTTGATTGTGTACTGACAAAGGTGGGTTTTTCCATTCACTGCTCCCCCTCCCCAACCCCACAGCGACTCACCATTGGCCGGTGGCAGGATCTTCCTGGTCCAGCACATTAATGGTGTTTTACATCGTTCCCCGGCCAAGTTGCTTTTTATGGAGCAGAGAGCGGGGTGGTTGAGGGAATGCAAGGGATGACTGTCCACCAACAGCAGGACAGGAAGATCCCAGCAGCGGAGAGGGAAATTCAGCTCACAAAATTCAAAAGGTTTTTCACTATGTCCTGGAAGTGAATCAAATCTGTGGCATTTGGAGAACGTGGGGACATTAGCCATGCTTTTCATATTACAGCAAGACCTCACTTCACATTGACACATCAATGTTTCTCCTTGATGTCATTCAGGAAATGGGGAATCTGCATCCATTTAACATTGTGACAAGCACCATTTTTCATTGACTTGCTGCCGTGTAGCCTATATATTCCAATGTGCATCTGATACTTTCCCCACTTTGCTGATACTATTCACTGTTTCCCTCTGTCCCCACCTGCTGTAAGATTTTGTCTGTAGTATAATTGGTCTGATGAAAAGATTTTGAGTCAGTAAATGTTCATTAACTCCTTGTAATTCTATACGTAACCACATAAGCTAGAAGTTGCCTTCATGCTTTCTTCTACACACGTCTCTGGCCAGTATAGGACTTTCCTCTAACTTGTATCATGCGTTCCTTTACATCAGACTGTGAGTGGTACTCACCCAGCCCCACATTAACCCTTTCTATGTCAGACCCTATACTATACCAATCTTTCTCCCGCCCCTGCCTCTGTCCTAAAGTCCCTCTTCCCCCAAGCTGATGTTCTCAGCCTCCATTCTCAATATTAAGTTTACCTGGTGTTCATTGCCAACACGGAACACTTCCTCAGAAAGGTTCCTTTTGCTCCTGCTCCTGTTCTCAACTCCTGCTAATATTCTGTCTTTAGCTACTATTTATACTGACCAACATCTGTCAGTAAATGGACTCAGCCAGTGTGAAACCAGGCAGGAGCGGATATCACTTTTTAATGTTTATTTATATTTATAGTACATTGTGTTCCTATTTTTTCAAATGAATTTTAAAGATTATTTCATTTATGGAGGTTGGCATTCAGGAATTAGCACTTTATTTCTTCTGACACAGCTCCTAAAGGAGCTAACTACAATATTTATTTTGTATCTTGAGATTTGTTCGACTTCGGCAAGGAATGCACGTGTACAGTTTGTCAATCTGTACATTGGTTTGACTGGACAAGAAGCATCCAGTAGGAACCTTGATTCATTTAGACGGTGAGATTCTCTGGTTCCCGGCAACTTGTTTCGTAGCAGTGCGAGGTTGCCAGCTATTGGCTGGCAGGGGCATTTTCTGGTCCTACCAATGGGATTTCCCATTAACTCCACGTCCCGTCTCTGGGGAACCCGCAATGGTTTTGCAATATCTTCAGAACCAGAAGGTCCTGATCGTGTGAACAGACAGAAGATTGCACGCAAAGTCTTTTAAACTAAGGTCACAATTTTCAGGGACGTGATTATAATTTTAAGCGAGGACATACGGTGCTGTAACACCAGCCTGTTTCCCTCTTAGCCGCAACAAGTGGCTGCGGTGAAAGAATGAATCCCAACTGCTCTTTTATTGTAAGGAGCTCCCTACGAGTAGCTCTCCATCCCAAAGTGTTCCAGCTGTTTCTATTTTATAGGACAATCAAAGTCACATGTTTAAGTAGAATTCCCCTAATAATAGTCAAACACTATAACTAACAACAAACTGGTACTCTGATGGTGATGGGATGGCCATGGGAAGTATTCCAAATGCTTGTTGGAGGGAGTGTTATAATGCACCAATGATAACATTAGAATCTGTTATAATGTGACCAGTGGTAACACACAGTGAGGGTCAGTCAACCCGCTAACCCAATGGACAATGTAACTGCTGTGAAGTTTGAGTTTGTGAAGTATAGTCTCTTTAAAAGCTGGTTTTGTGTCCAGTGCTTGGATGTTTAAAATGCAGGCGCCTACAGGGTATACAGATTGCAACATTTGTAACGAGGATCAAGCATCAGGGTTGCCTTGGCAAAAGTCTTTGCGGGCCTTTGAATTTTGAGTTCAGCAGCCTATCAGTTTAAAGATGCTGTTAGGAACCTATCAAATTTGAATTTGCTGCCGTTGACAACATCAGACCAATCCTGGTGCAGGAAAATTGATAAGTCGTCGTAGATATAAAAGGAGGAACTCAAAAGTGTGCCTTGATTTCAACTGAAAGACTGCCACCTCTCAACACCTAGAGAGAGAAAGACTGGCTTCCTTCCAACTTAAAATATCTCTTAAGAGAATATTCGATCTATCTAACAAAGGGTCCAAAATCAGAAAGAGCTTACAGGCAGCAAAATCGACAGAAGAACTCCAAACATTTCCTAAAGCCAAAAAAACACTTTGGTTGCATATATTTTGAAAGTGGCTAAATTCTGTTAATTTTTTTAGTAATGAATGGACCTTGTATTTATTTGAACAGCATTTGAGTAGTATTGTACTTCAACTGATATGTTACTTGTTCAGTTAAAGTTCTCGATTGGTTAAATAAATAAATTGTTAATTGTTTACTTAAAGTGCGTGTCAGGGATTTCTGTTAATGAACTTCTGAGCATGAATGAAGAACAGTTCACACCTTCCCACACATTGTTTAACAGATTACAAAGTGAGGTGATGTTCTTTGGAGGATTTAACGTAGCTTCTGAAAAGAGAATCTACCTCGACATCATAACAGTAGCTACTGACAAAATGATGAGGTGTAAATAGAAAATAGATGGGGATTGTGGGGAGGTTGTATGATGCAGTGTGTGGACTGAGTGCTGGTGCAATGAAGTTTCTTTACTAAACCATCTTCTTTGATTTATTTTGTGAAGTTAATTCTTTTATTTCTTGTAACTAAAGTATCCTTACTGCATTCTTCCATTTGCTCTGGGATGGGAGGATGGTGTCAGGTGGAAAGGAAGGGTGGGCTACGCCGGAAACACTGGCACACTGGATTGAATTATATAAAATGTTCACTGAGCCAAAACTGGAGAGAGATAAGCAATTATTTTATTTATCTCATTTTTCAGTGTCATAATTAGTTTAGGTAGGCTAACCAAGGTTAGTGATTTAAAAAAGTTGTGGCATGGGCAAGTTGGGTCAAAGGGTTTGTTTCCACTCTGTAAACCTCGATGACTCTAAGTAGACTTACATTAACTTTGCAATGAAGTTATTGTGAAAATCGCCTAGTCGCCATTCTCCAGCGCCTGTTCGGTAGACTCAGAGAGAATTTAGCATGGTCAATTCACCTAACCAGCATGTCTTTCAGACTGTGGGAGGAAACCAAAACACCTGGAGGAAACCCACACAGACATGAGGGAAATGTGCACACTCCACACAGACAATGACTCTAGAAGAGAAATGAACCTGGGTCTCTAGCGCTGTGAGGCAGCAGTGCCAACACGCCACCTCAAACCTGTTTTACTTGCCCATTCCCACCTCTGGGTCACCTGGAAATATATCGCATTGGGGTGGAGGTAGGGAGGCATCACTAACAACCTACTCAGGCCACTCTGCCAAAGCTAACTGAAATTTGTGAAGATCAGAAGTGGTACAGCCTCTTCCATATCCTCGCCTACTTATTCTGTACCATCCAACAACCCCACCTAATCAAAACCTCGATTAGAAAATATCTGCTGCTTTGGCTGTGGACCAGACAGTGAAAAGGCTTCCTCTCCTTAATATCAGACAAGCTCTCAGAGGCAGTTTTAAACTTACCTTTGCAACAAACCTTCCAAAAGTATCTTTCGAGGTTTCCTATCTGTCCCTCTTACCTGCCCTCGCCTCTGAAGTGGTGCTGCCAATTCCTTAAGGCCCTTTCTCAGCCTTGGGTGGACGGTGAGGAGTGCTCTGGTTACTAAACGGCTGACGTGTTAAAAAAAATGCACCGGGCACCACCAGGCAATGGTAATGACCTCACTGAGGCCCATGAGGTTGTCCTCTTGGAGTATGAGATCCCTGATTGAGGTAACAATTGCGCCTCCTCGTGAACCTGCTCCTGGGCCTGGCAACGGGTGACTGAGGGGATCATCCGACCCGACTCTCTGCCTCTACTGCAGTTACATTCATGGCCGCAGGTCCTTGGTGAAGCAGTATCCGAGGGCAATGTTAAGCCTTCCATACCCAATGGGCACCACAGGGGTTGGGGTTCATAATTGGCCCCTTTAATCACATTTTGATTTGATGTTTTAAGTCACCTTTCCACTTTGTCTTTTGTTTCAGGCAGTTCCCCTGCTTTTGGGAGCTGCCCCTTTAAATGTGTCATTTTGTTCATTCGATTGAGTTTACTTGTCTAAACAAAAAGATTGGTAACGGCAATGCTCCGAAAGCTACTAGATAAACCTGCTGGACTTTAATCTGTGAGACTTCTTACTGTGCTCACCCCAGTCCAACGCCAGCATCTCCACATCACTCTGAATTCTGACAGTGTCCCTGAAACACTCTGAGGAGTGGAGTTCATAAATAAAGAATGAAGGGACACCAGGGAGTTATTGCTGCAATGTGGTGTTGGGATCCTAAACTCACCGTGCTCCCAACCCCAGGTTTAAAATCCAGACTCTCTAAAGCTGATACTTCAATCAGACTGTCCTTTCTTTAAGGTGCTTCTGCCTGCGGCTGAGGTCTGCCAGCACCACATTTGTTTTCCATCCAGGAAGCAGTGTGGTTTTGAACTCTCGTCCCAGTGGCTGGAATCCGATTTGCTGCACTCGGAAAAGAAGTGCCTGCTTTATCTGTGCAAAGAGGAATTCCTGGCAGCCTGCATCGTTCCAGTAAGGTTCTTCTGAACACGTGATGCAGGCGGAGGAGGACGGAGGCTTTGTTTCGTTTGGTGCGGGGGGTGTTTTGACTGGACAGGCCTGGAATCCGTGCAGTCCGCAGTGTGTCACTAATCCAGGACATATGCTTCCACTCTGTGAAATGCTCCCTATTACAGCAGCTCAGGAAGAGCTTTGTCTCACCAGGCTGAAGCTAACCAATCCTGAAGCCCCTTCGCACTTTCCTTCGGTTTATCCTCTCTCTTGGACGTGGAATTCCAGCCAGGGCTCGATGGAAATGCTGGGGACCAAGTTTCATAGATCATAGAACATTACAGCACAGAACAGGCACTTCGGCCTTCGATGTTGCGCCGACCAATATAAAAAGCAATGCCCCTCCAAACTAAACCATTCCCTTCTCTTCCATATACTTATCAACTAAGTTTCTCCCCAACTTTTCACCCACTTTGCCTGAGGGTGATACAGGGCAGACTCGACACACGTGAAGTTCATCCCCATGGTTTACTTTCCTTCAAATTTAAACCACTTACAAATTCCCATTTGTCATTGGGAGTTTTCTTGGATAAACCCATTCAACAAGATGTGCCGAGGTTCAACTCTTTGGAGCTTTTATGCTTTTTAATTTAAGAAACAATTTTTAAAAGTTCACTCAGGCGTTGTGAGAATCGTTGGCTGGGACAACATTTATTGTCCGTTCCTAACTGCTTTCTATTTCAGAGGGTGTTTGAGAGTCAACCACATTGCTGTGTCTCTGGAATCACATGTAGGCCAAACCGGGTAAAGACGGTAGATTTCCTTCCCTAAAGGATATTAGTGAACAAGGTGGGCTTTCCAACAATTGGCAATGTTTTCATGGTTATCATCAGATTTCTAATTCCAATTTAATTGGATTCAAATTTCACCATCATCCATGGTGGGATTCAGACCCAGATCCCAGAGCATTATCCTTTGTCCCTGGGATTATTCTCCCATTATCAACATTGCAACACCATCACCTTCAACAGAAAGGTACGTGAGAACAAGGAAGACCATTCAGCCCCTCAAGCTTGTTCTATCTTTCAATTAGAACATGTTTGATCAGTGTCGTAACTCCTTGTTTCTATAAATTTGAATACCCAAATCCAAAAAAAAAACACCAATATGTAATAAGGCCTCAAAGGCACAGGTCCTTTCACCAAAGTCCCTTTATTTCCAAATCCGCCAATAGCAGACAGAGTGCTTTCACTCAGCAGTCTACACTGGGAGTTCCAGAGGAACTGACACGCCTGGGTAAATACAAAGCAAGAGGTTCCCTGATTGGCCCAACAATTTGGCCCTTAATCAGGAAGTTTATATTCAAATGGACTAACCTCAAGTGCCTGATTAAAGTCATTACACAATACTGGGAATATTGAACAGGTCAAGCAGTTACTCTCTCCAAATTTGTTGCCTAATATGCTGAATATTTCCACTATGTTATGTTTTTAGCTCACATTCTTAGCACTCACAGTGTTGCTGTTATAAAGCAGTCCATTTCATTTTTTATATTTTCAATTGATCCGACCCACAATGGCTTTATGGGGGGATCCAACTTCATAATTTCCATTAGGCTTTGTGTGAAGAAATGCTTTCTGACATCAATCCTGAACAGCCAAGCTCAAATTTGAGAATCCAGCATTCTTGGGTATGACTTTTTCTCGGATGTTTAACCGACTGTTATAATGTCACATTAAAGAACCCAGTGAAGAAATATCAGTGAGTAAATGTCCTGGGGTGCCACATTCACTGTTGCATTGCATTATTTTAATCAGTATTCTGTAAACTGTGTGTATCTTTATATGCCTTTCTCTGATTAGAACCTTCCACACACCAGACAAAGGAACACTGTTTCCAAACCTTGTGAGTTTACTATCAAATAAACTGGTTGGACTTAAACCTGGTGTTGTCAGACTTCTTACTGTGTTTACCCCAGTCCAACAGCAGCATCTCCACATCAGCACTGTGTTAATGCCCAGTAACAAGCTCAACAGTGACAAGGAAAACTGAAACAAACTCTACTGCATATAAAACTTTGGACCAAGTGCAGGGAAAATGGGATTCGTATAATTAGTCCTGGGGAAATGAAAATAAATAATAACCAGCTGTGGTTATAGTCTGGTGAAACAGCAGAATCCAACTGCAGCAAAATGTTAATAGTCCCTCTCAGGGTCTTGCTTTATACAGGGCTCAGTTGCGAATTCCATCTGGTGGGCTAATTACCAAACACCAGGGAGCTTGGTGACCCCAACTGGGAAATCAATTAGTGATTTCCCTTTGAAGATCATGGAGGATCATGTCACAATTAGAATAGAAGACCAGAAGTGACCAGATGGGCCAAAGGGCTTCTTTCAGTATTGTAAAACTCTATGGGCCCAATTTTACTACCGCGTTCCACTCGTTTTCAGGCTCAAAAATTCGGGCATGAGAAAAGTAGTGCAATCCGTGCCCGCCTCCGCGCCAGTTCCCTCTTTCCAATGGCCCAAAGATGGTTGTGATAGTTACATGCATTTAAATGGACTGCACGCTCAACCTTACCATCACTTTCCCCTTTACCACCATGTTCACTCATCCAGAATCGGTGTGAAACAGACATGCTCCATGAACGTTCAAACTGGGCGCTCTGACAGTGAGGGCTACTGAGGAGGAAGGTGCCAAGCAGCCAAAGGCTTTCTGCCTGAGATCAGTGAGGGGGGAATGGAGATCCACTGCCACTCTGCCTGTGATCAGTGGGGGAGGATGAAGGGGTGAGGGGCCCGTGATCATTCTGGATGATGGGGGTGTGGAAGGCTAAAAGAGTCAGTAATGTCGAGGGTGTAGGGCAATGATTGTGGGGGCATTATCCAGCCCAGAAGGGATGTGCCAGGGGAGCTGCATTCTATCATTTTTTTGTTTGTGCGCATGTGCAGTTGGAAGCGCCGATCACAGCTACAGGATTTCGGGCACATGAAGCACCCTCCACAGGCTTGTGCAGCACAATTCAGAATTGCTGATATTCTTTCAGTCAGAAGGGTGTATGGGGGTGCCTAAGAACAGGTCTAAAAGTCAGATCTAAAACGCTCCCAATTTCAAGTCTGCCCAAGGCGTAGAATCAAATTTAGAAACTTAGGTTTAAATCCTCCAATGGCAAATGGTGGAATTTGAATTCAATAAAACATATCTGGAGTTAAAAGTCTGTCCATTGTTGTTGGACAGAGAAACCCATCTGATTCACTAATGTCCTCGAAGGAAGGAAATGCTGTCCTTATTGGTCTGGCCTACAAATACTCCCAGAGCCACAGCAATGTGGTTGACTTTCAACTGCCGTTGAGCAGTTAGGGATGGCCAGCCAGTGATGCCCATATCCTGGGGTGGCACAGTAAGACAGTAGTTGGCACTGCTACCTCACAGCACCAGGGGCCTGAGTTTGACTCTCGGGTTTCGTTACTGTCTGAATGGAGTTTGCATGTTCCCCCTGTGTCTGCATGGGCTTCCTCCGAGTGCTCTGGTTTCCTCCCACAGGCCAAAAATGTGCAGGTTAGATGGTTTGGCCATGCTAAATTGCCCCTTAGTACTAAGCAGACTAGCTAGGGTAAAGGTGGGGTAATGTTGATAGGGCCTGGATGGGATTGTAGCTGGTGCAGACTTGATGGGCCAAATTCCCTCCATCTACACTTAGGGATTCTGTGACTCCCTAATGCATGAATAAAAAGAAAATCTGGCTCTTCGATCTTCAAAAATCCTCTCATTATCAACAGTTCCTTGGTATTTCTCTCTCTGGTGTCCTCATTGCTCCTGGGCAGCTCATCATCATTATTGGCTACAGTGAGGATGTAAGCCCCAAGAATTACCTTAGCTGAGACAGGAATATATTCCAGACTGTTTAGTGTCATTCTGCAGCACATTCCAGCCACCTGAACTAGCCAACCCCTGGGTTCTTCAAGATTTTAAATACCTCAATTAAATTTCCACTCAGTCTTTTCCACTGAGCGGAATGCAATGTTAGCTTTCCCAGTTTCCAGTCTCTCTAAGCAGCTATCGCTCCTCATTCTGGGAACCTGTCTGGTAAACCCCTTCTTTAGTCTTTATGTGTAGCATGGTGGCACAGTGGTAGCACTGCTGCCTCACTGTGCCCAGGATCCAGGTTCAATTCAGGCCTCGAGTGAGTCTGCACACTCCCCACGTGTCTGCGTGGGTTTCCTCCGGGTGCTCCAGTTTCCTCCCACACTCCAAAGATGTGCAGATTTGGTGGATTGGCCATGTTAAGTTGCCCCTTAGTGTCCCAAGGTATGCAGATTAGGGGGATTAGTGAGGTAAATGTATGGGTTTATGGGACAGGGGCTAGTTGGGATCCTCAGTCGGAGAATCAATACAGACTTAATGGGCCAAATGGCCCCATTGTGCATTGTATGAAAACCTCTCCAATGTCTTTGTATTTTGTGCCTAAGATTGGACATCCTACCCTGGTTGGCATAACCTCCTTCCTTTTGCACACTCTATTTCTAAAGCTCGTGAGCTGATATATTTTATTAACTGTTTTGTTAACTTGCCCCATTACCTTCGAAGGTTCATGCAAGATCCACAGATCTCCCCTTTAACGCCACCCTCAGATAAAAGATGCCATTTATCCATTACTGTCTTGCTTCATTCTTCCTACCACATTCCATCACCTCACACAGTGTTAAACTTTAGCTGCTTACCTAACTGCCCATTCCAAAATCCTCTTGAAGTCTATTACAATTCCCTCATTATTCAACACACTCCCCACAGCTCACACACCCATTGACTGCATCTTCAAGGTACATCACACCACTAAGATGTTACTTCCAAGGACTGGACAATCTAGGCCTTGATGGAATTTTTCTGCCATTCTCGTCCCAAGGCCGGAAATTCCCGCCCGAGGTCAATGATCTTTTGCGTGCTCTGCTCCCCGCCCACTACAATTCCTGCGGCGGGCAGGATGGGAAAAAATTGCCCCCTTCTCTTGGTCCTGGGTAAGTAATTTGAGAACCAACTTCCTCATCTTTGTAGTACCGGCACCTGTAAACCTAGCTGGCTAGGGCATATTCCAACCACTTCAATAGGGAAAAATGGCATTTGGGATCCATCAGACAACACAGGATCTGAATCTTCACAGATTCCCATAATGTAGAAGGAAGCCATTTGGCCCATCGAGTCTTCATGACCACAATCCCACACAGACCCTATCTCCATAACACCATAAATTTATTCCAACTTTTCCCTCTGACACGAAGGGGCAATTTAACCCGGCCAATCCACCTAACCTGAAACTTTAGACTGTGGAAGGAAACCAGAGCATCCGGAGGAAATCCATGCAGACACAGGGGGAATGTGCAAATTCCACTCAGATGGTGACCTGAGCCAGGAATCAAACCTGGGTCCCTGGCACTGTGAGGCTGCCACTGTTCGAATGGTTCTGTGTACATAGGGAGTGTAAATATAGAATGGTATTCTATAAAGAGAGTCTGGTGCTTTTATTTTAAACAGTAAAGCTAAGCATCTCCCCAAAACACTTATCAGCTCTAAACTAATCACAAGATGGCACAGTGGTTAGCACTGCTGCCTCACAGCTCCAGGGACCTGGGCTTGATTCCTAGCTTGGGTCCCTGTCTGTGTGGAGTTTGAGAACTCAGTAAGAATTTAGCAACACCAATTTTAAATCCAACCGATTTATTTGATATGCACATTCTCCTCGTGTCTGTGTGGGTTTCCTCTGGGTGCTCTGGTTCCTTCCGCAGGCAAAAGACATGCTGACTGGTACATTAACCAAGCTAAATTCTCCCTCAGTGTACCTGAACAAGCGCCAGAGTGTGGCGATTAGGGGAATTTTGCAATAACTTCATTGCAGTGTTAATGTCAGCCTTTCTTGTGACTTTTTGCTCTACTCTCTCCCTATAACTATCCATGTTGAGATATTTGGGTAAATCACCCACGGAATCAGGCTATATTGGTACCGTCCTTGGGGTGAGTTCAATGATTGGCAAAAGCGACCTGGACACTCACAGATGGGGAATGAAGTCAGTGCCATTTTTCAGGCCTCAACTGGCCTGCAAAGTGACATTAAGCAGCACTGTGCACTGACATTCCCTCTGTGTGTGTTTATGACTACTTATTAGTTGTGACAGAATGTTCATGAGGAAATGAAGGGGCCGTATTGCTGCATCAATGTGAATAAAAACCTAATTAAACGCGACCGGAAACAATCAAAAACCCTCATGATACTCAATCCAGCTTTAATGATTCTTGGGGACGGAGTGGACGATTTGCCAATTTATCATTGTCAAGTCAAGAAACATTTAGAAAACCAGAATAAAAAAATAGCTGGTTAATCAGTATTTTGATTCAAATTCCAGGATATTTGGGACAGCACGGTGGCACAGTGTTTCGCACTGCTGTTTCACAGAGACCCAGTTCGATTCCCGGCTCGGGTCACTGTCTATGGAGTTTGCACATTCTCCCCATGTCTGCGTGGGTTTCCTCCGGGTGCTCCGGTTTCTTGCCACAGTCCAAAGATGTTCAAGTTAGGTGCATTGATCATGCTAAGTGTTTAGCACTGCTGCTTCACAGGGACCCGGGTTCGATTCCTGGCTCAGGTCACTGTCTGTGTGGAGTTTGCGCGTTCTCCCCGTGTCTGCGTGGGTTTCCTCCGGGTGCTCCGGTTTCCTCCCACAGTCCAAAGATGTGCAAGTTAGGTGCATTGACCGTGCTAAGTTGTCCACAGGTTAGAGGGATGTGGTGTTATGGGGAGATAGGACTGAGGTGGGATTATGTTTGGTGCACACTCAATGGGCCGAATGGCCTCCTTCTGCACTTAGCATTTCTATTAATATTTGAACAGGCCTGTGATTAATTCTGTATAAAGCCTCAATGTTCACAGAATCTAATTTTCCCATCCTGCCCACCACGGGAATTATAGTGGGTGAGATACTGCCATGTAAAGTTTTGTAAACCTTGGGTGGGATTTTCCAGTCTTGCATTGAGATTGGCTGGAAACTCTCGTCTGTGGTGTGAAATTCAGACTTTGCAGCCCCCTTCCCTCTCTTCCAACATCACCTTCATCCAGTACATTGGGTCAGAAATCCAGGCCACACTTGACTCTTAGGTCTGCCTTGTTGTCTAACGAGGGGCATACACGCGATGGGTCATGAGAGGGCTGCTCTTGGATTTTTTTTCGAGAGTATCCTAGTGCTTCACGTTGTTAGTGTACGCTTGACCTGGAAATTTGATGGGCAACACAACAGCTCAGTGACTATCGCTGTGCTGTGCAGATACATGGATTTGGGCTGTGTCTGTGGGAGTTTGTGCATTCTCCCCGTGCTTGCATGGGTTTTCTCCGGGTGCTCCGGTTTCCTCCCACATCCCGAAGATGTGCTCTTAGGCTGATTGGTGAAATAAATTCTCCCTAAATTGTCTCAAATTTTGTTCTAATGCATAAATATATAAACATAGACTGGGATGACAGGGATCATGGGTAGAAGTGGGAATATCGGGTGGCGGTGCGGGCTCGTTGGCCTGTTTCCCGTGCTGTTTTGTTCTTTGTTCTTTGTTCTAACCCAAAATCATGAGATATTAATGAGTTTGAGCACATGTGTATCAGTACAACAAAAACATTCACATCCCCCTACCACCCCTCCCAACAACTCCCATAACAGATTGTAAAGCAATGGCCTAGCATGGTCCTGATCAAGGAAAGAAAAGCTTACATTTATATTCTAACTTGAAAAAGACAAGAGGTGGGAGGGACACTAAGGAGGAGGGGAGGAAAGGAGTGGAGGAGGGAGTAGGAGGGGAGGAGAAAGGCAGGGAAGTGAGGGAGGAAGGGGAAGGGAAAAGGAGTTGGGGAGGGAGGAAGGATAGGGCAATGGAAGGGTGAGGGGTAGGGGAGGGGTTCCGGATGGGGTAGAAGGGGTTGGGTAAGGGACAGGTGACACTGGTGGGGGAGGCGGGCATTATAGAAAGGGTAGAGGATGGAGGAGAAAATAGGAAGGGAGAGGAATGGGAAGGGGAGGTGATAGGAAAGGGGAGCAGAGGGGTAAAGGAGGAAGGGAAGGGTAAAGGAGGAGGTAAGGGAGGAAGGGAAAATGGGTATGAGAAAAGTGAAGGTGATGGGGAATGTGTGGAGGTGAAAGAAGAGGGAGATGGGAAGGGGGACCGGAAGGGGGGAAAAGATAGGTTAGAATGTCGTGGAATGGGAGAGGGGTGGGGTATGGAGGAGGGGCAGTGAAGGGAGCAGGGTGAAGGGGTTGGAATTGGGTGTGGTAAGAGGGGAGAAGGAAAGGCTTGGGAAGAGGGAAGGGAAGGGGAATGGGGAGAGGAGGAGCTGTGGAGCCGGGTGCATGGGGGAGAGAAAGGAATGGAAGGGGAGAGGTCAGAGGTCAAGGAAACGGGAGCATCGGGAAGGGGAAGGAAGAGGTTAGGGTGAGTATGGTGGAGAAGGGAAGAGAGATGAGTAAAGAATGACTGGGAGGGGTACAGGGAATGTGGGGACTGGGGAGGGCCAGTGGAATAGAAATATTCCTCCAGGATCCAGAAGTCTCCTGATTGAATGAACTTGTGATAAGCTTTTCATGGGGTGACTCTGATGTCTTGTTGAGTTGTGAATGTCTGTCTTTAATGATGTTCCTCTTGTTCCATTGATAAATGAATTTAGGAGTTGGGAGAAGGAGCGTAGTAATGTGGACCTGTCCGCGGAGCAGGGGGGTCGTTGGTGTGGGTGGGTGGTGGCGATCTCTGAGGGCATGCGATCAGGGTGGAATCTATGAAGAGACAGCAAGCGAAGTTGACCAAATCCGGCGCAAGGTCACTTGTCCTGGGTTGTGGAGGAACCATGGTTGGAGCCAGAGGGGAAGAGAGTAGATGTTTGTACACTCCTGCTGGTTATGGGGATTGGCCATGCTAGATTGTCCAAGAATCTGCAGCTTAGATGGAATGGCTGTGGTAAATGTGTGTGGTTGTGGGATGTAGATGGGGATTAAGTGGAGTGCTCTTTCACTGGGTGAATGGTCTTCTTCTGCACTGTAGGAATTCAGTGGTTTTTTTGGTTCTAATACTTAGGCTTTGCACAGCATTGAATTCTGGTTATTAACACGTTGCTGTGCGGGGAAGGTTGCTGGGTGTACAGTGTCTGCTCTTTTTGCACATTAAAAGAGTGACTACACTTTAGAAATGTTATGTTAGTGGCCCTGTTACTGCAGTAATAACCCAGTGTTCCATGTCAGTTACTTGTCTTATAAAAGCCGGCATGAAGCTGTCGATTGTAATAAAATTCCATTACATCAATTCCCTGCATTACAGTACTTCAAAAGGATTCAATTGGCTGTAAAGTGAATTGGGATGTTCTGAGGATGTCTTGATATGAATGCAAATTCCCTTCTTTTCTAAGATATTTCTAAAGTGGCCCAAAACCTTTAGAACAGTTGGGATATTTGAGCTGAATCTAATGTCTTTTGGAGTGCACTGCAAGCAGCTGGGGAAAAAGAAATCAGAAGATTAGTGAGAAGAGGCAGGAGAGAAATCTTTGATAAACTATACAATCTGAGAGAGGATAAAGACCTGGTACAGACAGCACATATCTATTCACATTCAAAAACGAACAGTCTAATTTAATACAAAAGTAAACAGTTGTCAAAGAGTTGTTGGGCAACTAATATGATCCTTATATTGAAAAAGTATAAAAACTTGCGTGAACTTTAAGCCAGTTATAAAGCTTCAAGGGAAGGTAATGGAATCTCAGAATCCGTAGAACCTCTACAGTGCAGAAGGAGGCCATTCAGCCCAACAAGCCTGCACTGACAACAATCCCACCAAGGCCCTATTCCTATAATCCCACATATTTACCCAGCCAATCCCTCTGACACAAAGGGATAATTTAGCATGGCCAAGCCACCTAACCTGCACATCTTTGGAATGTGGGAGGAAACTGGAGCTGTACGTCTTAGGGGGATTAGGAAGTGAATATGTGGTGTCACAGGGATAGGATCTGGTAAGATACTCCATCAGAGAGTTGGTACAGACCGGATGGGCTGAATGGCCTCCTTCTGCGCTGTAGGGATTCAACAGATTCTGTGACTCCACGTCTTAGCCGGAATCATACTGGAATTCTGTATTCAGAAATACCGCCTGCTTATCCAACAACCATCGTTTTCACCAAGGGAAGGAATTTATTTCACACACCTGCAGTTTATGGAGACAGCAGAATATTTAGAAGAAAAACTGCCTTCATTTAGAAACCATTTTCATTTCTGGTGTTTCCAAAAAAAGGAAGCACCAAGGCATTTCAAAATTGGAGGGACACGCCAAGTTCTTGGGAAAGGTAAGATATCCCTTTGGGATTTTACCATGGCTTAGCCCATACATTTACCATAGAACATGGGAGGAAACTGGAGCATACGGAGGAAACCCACACAGAGACGGGGACAATGTGCAAATTCCACACAAAAAGTGGCCCAAGCCAGGAATCAACCCCAGGTCCCTGGTGTTGTGAGACAGAAGTACTAACCACTCTGTCATCGTGCCGCTGAGTTAATGCTATTTAAATATATTCAAATTAAAATAAAGCAGGTTCACATCCATTGTGGGCATGGATCTGATGAAATTCCTGGTGTGGGATGTGGAAAATCCATATTTGAATTCTCACCAGCGAGATCTGAGACTTCTGGACCTTGAGGCACTGTCAGAATTCACATGAATGCCAAATGTGGACTGAATATTTCCCCTTTCTTAACTTTACATAGAATAAGTCATAGAATCCCTACAGTGCAGAAAGAGGCCATTTGGCCCATTGAGCCCACATCGACCACAGACCCACCCAGGCCCTATCCCTGTAACCCCATGCAAGTCACCCTAACATTAAGGGTCAATTTAGCATGGCCAATCAACCTAACCTGCACATCTTTGGAGGGTGGGAGGAACCTGGAGCACCCAGAGGAAACCCACGCAGGCACAGGGAGTATGTGCATACTCCACACATGATGTGGAGATGCCAGTGTTGGACTGGAGTAAACACAGTAAGAAGTCTGACAACATCAGGTTTAAGTCCAACTGATTTATTTGATAGTAAATTCACAAGATTTTGGGGTTTGCCCCTTCGTCTTAAAGATGCCAACAATGTGAGCGGAAGGAGCATTAAGCACAAGTTAAAGAGATATGTATTGTCTCCAGACAGTACAGTGAGTGAGGTTTTCCATCTTTAAGACTTGAATAGCAGGTTAGTTGTAAAGACTTGTATTCCAATCAGTAATCTGTAAACTGTCTGTGCTGTTATATGCCCTGTCTGAGGCCAGAACTCTCCATTCACCTGACGAAGGGACAAACCCAGAAAGTTTGTTAGTTTACCATCAAATAAATTGGTTGGACTTAAACCTGATGTTGTCAGACTTCTTACTGTGCATACTCCACACAGACAGTGACCTAAACTAGGAATCAAAGCAGGGTCCCTGACGCTGTGTGGCAGCAATGCTAACCACTGTACCATTGTGCTGCTCATGTACCATGAAGCTGTTAATTCCATGAAAGAGAACTTAAATATATAAAGTGGGTATGTAATAATTTCCAGCGAAAGTGCATTTGGATTTGGAAATGTGTTTTAAGCTGCGTTGTTCCTCAGAAGTTTCAGTGATTCTGATATATTTCTCTGAGGATTACGCTGTCTGGCTACTTCAAGTGATTTAGGAAAGTTTAATGCTTTAGTTGATGTACGCAAGCCTCCTGTAAGCTAATGTGAATTATCTCTCTGATGGGTATTGCAGAATCTAGTGCAGATTAAAAATCTGAGTCATGTTCCAGCATCGTTTAAATATCACACTTTTACTGTTGGCTTCTTACAATCACTGAAGTTCCTTTGAGGTTTCAACATAGCTGCAGGAATTATGAGTCAAGCTACATGTCCGTCTTTCATACAGAGGGTGGTGGGGGTATGAAATGCGCTGCCAAGTAAAGTGGTGGAGGCAGGTACTCTGGAGTTATTTAAGAAATACTTAGATGGGCACATGAACAGAATGGGAATGGAGGGGTATAGAAAACTGATTTAAAATAGGGATCATGAGCCTTGGGAGTCCCTGGGAAGTGTGTAAATAGATGATGATATTGATGTACTTGTTTTTATCCTACAGGTGCTTTGGTCCACCTTGTTGTCTAACGAGGGGCATACACGCGATGGGTCATGAGAGGGCTGCTCTTGGATCTTTTTCAAGAGTACCCTAGTGCTTCACGTTGTTAGTGTACGCTTGACCTGGACCATTTGATGGGCAACACAACAGCTCAGTGACTATCGCTGTGCTGTACAGATACATGGATTTGGACCTGTGACTGTGGGAGTTTGCGCATTCTCCCCGTGCTCACGTGGGTTTTCTCTGGGGCTCCAGTTTCCTCCCACATCCCAAAGATGTGCTCTTAGGCTAAGTGGCAAAACAAATTCTCCCTAAATTGTCTTAAATTTGATTTTTAATCCATAGATCTATAAACATGGACAGGGATCACAGGTAGAAGTAGGAACATCGGGGTGGTGGTGCGGGCTCGTTGGGCCAAAGGGCCTGTTTCCCGTGCTGTTTTGTTCTTTGTTCTTTGGCAAGGTAGCAAATCAATTACCCAGCTCGTGAGAGTGTCCATGCAAAGGACATCAAATGAAATGATGCCAGAGGACCCAGAGACTATGATTTTATTCTATAATTCTATGAGAAGATCATAAATCCCTACAGTGCAGAAGCAGACCATTCTGCCCATTGAGCCTGCACCGACAACAATCCCACCCAGACCCTATCTTCATAACCCCACTTGTTCACCCTGCTAATCCCCCTGACACTAAGGGTCAATTTAGCATGGCCAATCCACCAAACCCGCACATCTTTGGGGTGTGGGAGGAAACCAGAGCACCCAGAGGAAACCCACACAGATACGGGGAGAATGTGCAGTCTCCACACAGACAGTGACCCGAGGCTGGAATGGAAACCGGGGTCTCTGGCGCTGTGAGACAGCAGTGCTAACCACTGTGCCACCGTGCGGTCCCCATGTAGATGTGTGCCAGCAAGGAAGCGGTGGGACACCTTTGTGAAATATTGAAGGAAGTTCTGATACCGATCTCTAACTGTCGCCCTAACTGTGGAAATGAAACTCACAGCAGCACTGAATTTGCGTTTGGACAGTTTAAACATAATATCTCTGTCATGTATAACATTTCACAGAACGCTGTAAACACCTGCATTCACCGGGTAATTAATGCGATTTATCACAGGGCTTCTGAGTTTATTATTTATTTTGTGACGATGAAGGAAAGATCCAGCACATTCCACGGAATTGTTGGTTTCTCAAATGCTTTTTATTAATCATTCAGGGGATGTGTGTGCTCCTGCTTGGACCAGCATTTATTCCCCATCCCTGAGGGTGTTTATGAATCAACCACATTGTTGTTGGCTGACTGGAGTTACATGTAGGCCAGACCAGGGTCAGAATGACAGATTTCCTTCCCTGAAGGACATTAGTGACCCAGATGAGCTTGTACCACAATCAACAATGGTTTTGTGGCCATCCTTAGACTTCTAATTCCAGATTTTTACTGACTTCAAATTTCACCATCTGCCGTGATGAGATTCAAACTCAGAGCTTTACTCCGGGTCTCTGGATCACTCAGCCACTGGCATTACCGCTACACCACTGCCTCCCCGCTAATCAGTAAGATGTTATGATAGAAACATTACTTCGGCCCATTGAGTCTGCACCGACCACAATCCCACGCAGGCCCTACCTCCAGTCACTACATATTTTACCCACTAATCCTCTCTAACCTATGCATCTATGGTCAATTTAGCATGGCCAATCAACCTAACTCGCACATCTTTGAACTGTGGGAGGAAACCAGAGCACCCGGAGGAAACCCACGCAGACACGAGGAGAATGTGCAAACTCCACACAGACAGTGACCCAAGTCGGGAATCGAACCCCGGTCCCTGGGGCTGTGAAGCAGCAGTGCTAACCACTGTGCTACCGTGCCGCTGAAATGTGGTGTGTGATGCAAAGATGAACATGCTCAGTGTAACTGTAGATAGCTGGGAACATGTCCGTGACTCGTTCATCCTTGCAAACTCAATATTACACCAGGCCATGACAACATTACCAGGATTACAGAATGCAGTTAGGGAGTGATAAGGGGTACCCATTGAGATCATGGCTTATGACACCATTCTGTCAGGGGACAATGCCAGGGAGGGACCCTCTGAGAAGCCCCATTGGGGGCAGAGCTCCTGTTCTGTTTGTTTGGGGGTAGGGAAAACCCCAGTGCTGGTCCGTCATGGCCGTGTGACACAGTTGGATTTCATTTTGTGCTGATAGGGAGTGCCACCTTTTAAAGATGGCACCCCTGATTCATGCCAGCCTGATAGAGTCTTGTCAGTTTGATCAGGTTCTGGCCCACTGCAGTGATAGTGTAAACCAGCTTTTTTTTTCAGAGCAGTTCCAAATCTGGATTGAAAACTCAGATGTAGAGTTGGGGAGCAACTCAATGAGTTTCTGTCAGAGGCTGCCATTGATAGAAAATCAGAAAATTTCTCCCAGTCTGTATATAGCTGTATCTTTAAAAAAAAACACATTATTGCTTCTCCATTTCTTGTGGAAATAAAGAGAAATATAACATTACCACTTTTAAATACAGTAAAAAGTCTTACAACACCAGGTTAAAGTCCAGCAAGATTTATTTGGAATCATCAGCTTTTGGAGCATTGTTTCTTGTTAGAATGTAACCAGTGACAACTTTGTATCAGATGTAATATGACCAATGGTAAGCTGAGCTGACCCAGTAAACTATGGAACCAATTACAGGATGTGTTGGTTAGTTGAACAGCTGACTCACTGTAAATAAGAACCTGTTGGGAATTGTGAGGAGCTTGGATTTGTTCAGGGCAAGGCCCCAGTTTTGGAAAAATTATGTTTTTTTTTATTTTTGATTTAATTTGATTTATTACTGTCAGTGCATTAACCTACAGTGAAAAGTATTGTTTCTTGCATGCTACACAGACAAAGAATACTGTCCATAGAGAAGGAAAGGAGTGCAGAATGTAGTATCACAGTCATAGCTAGGATGCAGAGAAAGATCAACTTAATGCCAGGTAAGGCCATTCAAAAGGGAAAAAGCTGGTCTTGAGTTGGTTGCTACGTGATCTCAAATGTTTGTATCTTTTTCCCGACAGAACAAGGTGGAAGAGAGAATGTCCAGAATGCGTGGAATCCTCAATTATGCTGGCTGTTTTGCCAGCAGTGTAAACATTGTCAATGGATGGGAGGCTGGTTTGTGTGATGGATTGGGCTACGTTCATGACTTTTTGTGGTTCTTTGCAGTCTTGGGCAGAGCAAGAGCCCATACCAAGCTGTGATATCACCAGAAAGAATATCTCCTATGGCACATCTGTAAAAGTTGGTGAGAGTTGTAGCTGACGTCAAATTTCTTTATTAAACCCTTGCTTTGATTTATAAATTGGAGTAAATTTTGTTATATGTTTATTGTCTGCATTTGAAGAGTTCCTTCCGTAGAAACAATCCATCCACCACCTGATGAAGGAGCAGCATTCCAAAAGCTTAATTATTTCAAATAAACTTGTTGGACTTTAACCTGGTGTTATGAGATTCTTACTGTCTACCCCAGTCCAATGCCAGCATCTTCACATCACTCTTAAATTCATCAAAAAAAAATCTTCTGAAGTAAAATTTAAATAAATATAGATTTCAAAATGATGCCTGATGATGTTGATTGTCTGTGTAAGAAAACAAACCACAGCAGAGAGTCAAACCCATTGCTCAATTAACACAGAGAGAGAAACATTGGAATTATGTCATTATTTCTCTTTGAATAAATCAGGGCAAAAGTTTGAAATGCTGAAGTGGCTTTAATTAGAAACAGCTTTCCCCTTGTGGCACAAAAATATTTTGAGGATTGATGACTGAATTGAAAGGGGAAAACTGAGCGATGCATTTCATCACTGGATTCTTTTGCCTGAAGCTGCAGGTTTA
The DNA here is from genome assembly GCA_024679065.1 of Sphyrna mokarran. Lineage (NCBI taxonomy): Eukaryota > Metazoa > Chordata > Chondrichthyes > Carcharhiniformes > Carcharhinidae > Sphyrna > Sphyrna mokarran. The sequence continues at coordinate 31,641,963 of JAGIQG010000030.1, forward strand.
CTAAGCTGTCGAGTTGCTGTTCACTGCTGCCCATGACTTACTACTGGTGTCTGGTCTCAGTTGAATGGAACTTGCATTTATATAGCACCTTTAATGCAGTGTAACATCCCAAGGTGCTTCTCAGTTGGAAAATTTGACAAGACACTGCACAGACCTTAGCGCAGGTCTGCAAGGAGATGGAAGCTGGCGGGAGGTTTAGGGAGGGAATTCCAGAGCAGGGGTTCAAGGCAGCTGAAAAATTAGGGATATGTGTCAGGCTAGAACTAAAAGAAAGTGCAATTCTTAGATTGGTGATGGCCACTTGTGGCCCATCAGGATTCTGAGTGCAGCCCACAAATTATTTTATTGAACATCAACCACGCACGGTGTTGCCACATTCTACAGGTTTTCATCCGTGTTGAATGATCGAAGAGATGCACACATTAAGCAAGGGCAAGTGAAGAACATTGACTATGAGGTCTGTGCTCTCCTTCTATGTCCAAAATATCAATATTTATTTTGTTTTTAACCCCTTGAAGTTAGAACATAGAACATAGAACATTACAGCACAGTACAGGCCCTTCGGCCATCGATGTTGCACCGACCAATGTAACCAATTTTATGACCCTCTATCCTAAGCTATTCGAATGCTATCCATGTGCCTATCCACTGCCCATTTGAACGCCCTTAAACTTGATGAGTCCACAACTGCTGCAGGCAGGGCATTCCACGCCTTTACTACCCTCTGAGTAAAGAACCCACCTCTAGCATCTGTCCTATATCTACCACCCCTTAATTTAAAGCTATGTCCCCTCATTGCTGACAGCTCTATTAATAGATGATTCTGCATTTTCTATAACTTGTTTTGAAACGTCCATTGTATAATAAGTGTATTTAATCTTGTTCAAGGGTCGCAGTTGGTTAATACGTTGCATTTCAGTCTTGCAGCTCACTGAGATTTTCTTTTCAGTCAATAATTGGATGTGGGAGTCACTGGCTTGGCCAGCATTTATTGCCCATCCCTAATTGCCCTTGAGAAGGCGGTGGTGAACTACCTTCTTGAACTGTTGGTGGTCTCGGTACACTCACAATGCTGTTGGTGAGGGATTTCAAAGATTTTGACCCAGTGACAGTGAAGGAATGGCTGATGTGTCTCCAAGTCAGAATGGTGAGTGACTTGGGGGAGAAACCCCAGGTGGTGATGAAGGAGTGAAACTCATGGAGCTCAATGCCAAGTCTAGGGTGCCCATCAGTACCTTAGAGAGTTGTAGGCTGGAAGAGATGACACTGATAGGGTGAGATATAGAAACATAGAAATGTAGAAGATAGAAGCAAGAAGAGGCCATTTGGCCCTTCGAAACATTCATTGCAATCATCCAACACAATAGCCTAATCCTACTTTTTTCCCCTCCCTATAACCTTTGATCCCATTCACCCCAAGTGCTATACCTAACTGCCTCTTGAATACATTCAACGTTTTGGCATCTACTACTTCCTGTGATAATGAATTCCACGGGCTCACCATTCTTTACGTGAAGACATGTTACCTCATTTCCATCCTAAATGATCTACCCTGAATCCTCAGACTCTGACCCTGGGTTCTGGGTTCCCCCCTCCATTGGGAACATCCTCCCTACATCTGCCCTGTCTAATCCTATTAGAATTTTATAAGTCTGTATGAGAATCCCCTCTCATTCATCTGAACTCCAGCAAAAATAATCCTCGCCGAGTCCATTTCTCTTCATACATCAGTCCTGCCATTCCTGGAATCAGCCTGGTGAACCTTCGCTGCACTTCCTCGAGAGCAAGAATATCCTTCATCAGAAAAGGAGACGAAAGCTGTACACAATATTCTAGGTGTGGCCTCACCAAGGCCCTGTATAGTTGCAACAACACTTTCCTGCTCCTGTACAAGCGTGCCCACACATGCAATAAGGGCCATCGAAGGGTTTAAACAGCAAGGAGCCAGAATAGGCCAGTGAACAATGGGTGTATAGTGCTTGGTATGAATTGGGATAGAGGCAGATAAACGACATTTTGCAGAGGGTGGAAGGCGAGAGGCCAGCATTAGAATAGTCAAGCCTGATTTCACTGTAGTAAATTTTAATCACAGTTTATTGTCATAAGATCAAGCAGGTGAAGGATAGTTATACAGATTTTCCAGAGTTAAATTTCGTTTGACATATAGATTGGCAATTCCAAATGCAAAAATAAAACCAACCGGTTGTTGCGTGTTTAGCAATGAGGTTGCCTGTCAGAATGTCGAGCAATGTTTAGCCGAGAGTCTCGCTGCATACATCAACAATCAAATATTCACTGCACTCGTGGAAACTCGGTGATTATTGAAAAGTGTTTTTTTTGTGGAAAGGCTAATTGCAATTGCAGTTGTTGTGAATCATTGTAAACACAATAATGTGCAAATTCTCCCAGGTCTCTCCAAGCCTGGCAAGCTCCCCAAGATCAGTGAGCCGCGTGTTACACGTATGGGTTTTACTAGAGGACGATTTTGTATCAAATATTCAATTTGTTGGTTGTTGTGACAGGCGTGGATATTACTCTCATGAAAGACTGTGGATATGATTGGAAAAAGTTGGCGCTGTTGGACTGCCATTGTAATGCCCACCACCCCGAGGGTCTGCTTTGAGCTCAAACATTGGAGGAGGACAATTTTAACCCCTGGCTGGTTGGTGACTGGGATCCATGAGTTGACCCACCAGAAGGTGTAGAAGGAGGTTTGCTTTGTTTGAACGGTGGAGAGTTATTTATATGGAACTAGTGTGGCGTGGAATCTCAAACAGTTATCCAGAGACACCACGCCTCAGTGTAAAATGGCTGGCTGACACAGTAGCTAAGGTCTTTCACTAAAGTGGAGAAGTAGGGAGCAGCGGCTGGGGTTCAGAGGAGTTTCGGAAATGCGAGAAGTTGAAACCTAGTTGGGGGTATGGGTGGGGGAGCGGGGGGTGGGGGGGGGAACCAGTGCTCCAAACTATTTTAAGGGGTCCTAAAGGAGCATCCATTTCCCTGGGTTCACAAAAGCACTTACATTGGACCAAAGTCTCGGTTATGCAGTGATTGCTACTGAGTGGGATGTCCAAGGAAGCATTACTCTCCCTATCGGCTGCAGAAATAGGTCCCAGATCCATGTACATGAGTGAACCTCGATTAACATAAACTCATGAGGTGGGCACGGTCTAGGCACTCAACATTAAGGTAGTCAAGGGTGTATTATACTTATTATTATATCTTATTATTATGATATTTCATTCACTGTGGAACCCCAATGAACATAGAACATAGAACATTACAGCGCAGAATAGGCCCTTCGGCCTTCGATGTTGCGCTGACCAATTATGAAAAAAGCAATGACCCTCCAAACTAAACCATTCCCTTCTCTTCCATATACTTATCAACTAACCTCTTAAACGCCACCAAACTTGGCGCATCTACAACTGCTGCAGGCAGGGCATTCCACTCCCGAACCACCCTTTGGGTAAAGAACCTACCTCTGATATCCGTCCTATAACTATCACCCCTTAATTTAAAGCTGTGTCCCCTCGTGCTAGCTTTCTCCATCCTAGGAAAAAGGCTATCACTGTCCACCCTATCTAAACCTCTAATCATCTTATATGTTTCAATAAGGTCCCCTCTTAGCCGCCTCCTTTCTAACGAAAACAACCTCAAATCCCTCAGCCTCTCTTCATAAGACCTGCCCTCCATACCAGGCAACATCCTGGTAAACCTCCTCTGTACCCTCTCCAATGCCTCCACATCTTTCTTATAATGTGGGGACCAGAACTGCACACAATACTCCAAGTGCGGCCGCACTAGAGTTTTGTACAGTTGCAACATGACGTTGCGGCTCCGAAATTCAATCCCCATACCAATAAAAGCTAAGACTCCATATGCCTTCTTAACAACCTTATCGACTTGACTGCCTACTTTCAGGGATCTATGCACAAATACACCAAGATCCCTCTGTTCATCAACACTATTAAGAATCCTACCATTAGCCCTATACTCTACACATTTATTATTCCTGCCAAAGTGCATTACCTCACACTTTTCCACATTAAACTCCATTTGCCACCTCTCGGCCCAGCTCTGCAACTTGTCCAAGTCTCTCTGCAAACTAAAACACCCCTCTTCACTATCTACCACTCCACCGACTTTAGTGTCATCTGCAAATTTACTAATCCATCCTTCAATACCCTCATCCAGATCATTTATAAAAATTACAAACAGCAGGGGCCCCAAAACAGACCCCTGAGGTACACCACTTGTCACCGAACTCCACGATGAATATCTCCCATCAACCACCACCTTCTGTCTTCTATCTGCTAGCCAATTCCTAATCCAATTAGCTAAATCACCCTCTATCCCATACATCTGCATTTTCTGCAGAAGCCTTCCATGGGACATCTTATCGAACGCCTTACTAAAGTCCATATATACCACATCAACCGCCTTACCCCCATCCACCTCTTTGGTCACTTTTTCAAAAAACTCAATAAGGTTAGTAAGGCACGACCTACTCTTCACGAAACCATGCTGACTATCCCTAATCAATTCATTTCTCTCTAAATAACTATAAATCCTATCCCTAATAATTCTCTTCTTAATGAAGAATCATAGAATCCCTACAGTGCAGAAGGAGGCCATTTGGCCCATTGACCCTGCACAGACAACAATCCCACTTGGGCCCTATCCCTATAACTCCACAAATTTACCCCATTATTCCCTCCAACATATTCCAGGGGCACAAAGGGTCAATTTAGCATGGTCAATGCATCTAACCTGCACATCTTTGGATTGTGGGAGGAAACCAGAGCACTCGTAGACATTGGGAGAACGTACAAACTCTGTGCAGACAGTATATCAAGCTGGGAATTGAACCTAGGTACCTGGAGCTGCGAGACAGCAGTGCTAACCACTGTGCCATCGTGCCACCCCTAGAGATTCTACGAAAGATCCTGTGGTGCTATGCTGAAGGAGTTTATAGTATCATAAAGTCTACAATGCAGAAGGAGGCTATTTGACCTGTCAAGTCTGCACCAACCACAATCCCACCCAATCCCTATCCCCATAAACACATGCATTTACCTTAGCTAGCCCCTCTGGTACAAAGGGGTAATTTAGCCTGACCAATCCACCTAGCCCACACATCTTTGGGAGAAAACCAGAGCGCCAAAGGAAACCCACGCAAACGTGGGGAAAACATGCAGACTCCGCACAGATAGTGACCCAAGCTGGGAGTCGAACCTGGATCCCTGGAGTTGTATGTCAGCAATGCTAATCACTGTGCCATGTGCCACCCACAAAGTTCTCTGCATTGTTCTAGCCAATTAACATCAGTAAAACAGACTGTTTGTTCATTGTCCCATTGCTGTGAGTCAGTCTTTGCTGAATGCACATTGCCTGTAAAATTTGTTGCATTATGCCCAGAATTCTCCAACCTCTCCTGCAATTGGGATTCTCTAGTCCCGCTGCAGAGAATGGAGCACCAAATCTTCCATTCTCGCTGGTAGGGGTAGTGCGACACGTAGGAGTCCAGAGAATTCCAGCCAATGACAGTGAGTACAATTCAAAGGTACATCACAGGCCATGAAGCACATTGGCGCACCTTGAGACGCCATAGAACCTTGATGTTCCATCAAAGGCTATAGGGAGAAAGCAGGATCAGGTTATTGAGTTGGATGATCAGCCATGATCGTGATGAATGGTGGAGCAGGCTCAAAGGGTCAAATGGCCTCCTGCTGCTCCTATCTTCCACATTTGTATAAATTTATTATGGATCGTCAGACCCAAAGTCTCAGCTCTGGCTGGTTTGGAGCGACTTCTGTGGAGTAATATCTGGATCCATGTCTGTGGGAGTTTGCACATTCTCCCCGTGCGTGCATGGGTTTTCTCCAGGTGATCTGGTTCCTTCCCACATCCAAAAAAACGTACTTTTTAGGCTGATTGGTGTCAACAAATTGTCCCTGAATTGGATCTCCCTTAATCTGGTGTACATATAATTCCCTAAATTTGCACCCCTTTATAATGGGGTTCCACTAGAGGTAGACAAAAGCATTGTCGATCGACGAAAGACTTGAATAAGGCACTCACTGAGTGTTAAAATGGGCAGCGCAGGTTTGTAGGGCTGAAAGGCCTGTCTCCTGTGCTGTGCTGTCCTTTGTTTAATAATCTGTTCCAGTGAGAAAGTAAGATACAGAATAGAAGGTGGACCATAATTTTAAAATATTTTAATTTTTTAAAAAAGTTAAATAAAATTTAATCTTTTAATTGTTTTAAAAAATTGAAAACATTTTTTAACGTTCCGAATGTGCATGTAAGTTTGTCTCGCATTTACTAAATGGCATATTTTTTATGCTAACATATCTGGTTATTAATTTAATTTCCTTGGTCCCCCATAATTCCAGATATGGCCATTTGAGATCAGTTCAGTACGATGGCACAATGGTTAGCACTTACAAAGAAGGCCATGTCTTACAAACTTCAGTTAGAGTTTTAAAGAAGTGATTTGGTTAGTGGGAAATCCAACAGACTTTCCAGAAAATCTTTAGTAAGATATCTCAGAACAGATTACCTCACACAGACAGAAGCTTGTGGTTCCATGTGACTTTGATAAGCCGAGTTCGGATTTGGTTCCCATCTCTCTGCCAAGAAAGAAGTTAGCGGCTGTGAATTGGTCTCTTGTAAGATTAGCAGCAGTGTCTCAGAGGTCAGTCCTTTTTAACAAATGATTGGTACAATGGTGTTGACAGCAGAGGACACACAAAACAATCCAAGCATTAAGATAGGGAAGGTGTACAATTGGAGATATGGACAAACTGGGGGAAAGGACTGAATAATTAAAAATGGCACTTAACTTTAATTCAGGCAGTTTAAAATAATACAGGAGGCACAGAAAGAGATTGAAAGAGTTATTACTTACATAGATCACTGAAGATTCAAATAGAGAAGCTTTACATCCAGAAAACAGAGTCTTTGTCCCTCCCAGTCGGATCATTCAGTACAAGTCAAGAGACTTTGATCTGCAATTGTACAAGCCATTGGTTAAACTGCAGCTGGAGAAATTTTCATCCTCAGAAAAATTGAAAAGGTTCACAGGAGAGCTCTGAGAATGGTTCCCAGCTTAATAATTTTTAGTAACTCCAGTAGGATAAAGAGTTGGGTGTAATAAGTGTGGGATGTGGACAGGGGACAGGAAATATCTATTAATAATGCTTCCAGTATCACAGACATGGGGCAGACTTGATGATCCAGTTTTTCCAGGTCCTACATTTATCATGGAATAGAATCCTGACTCTGCAGAGAGGCCATTCAGCCCATCAAATCAGTACCAGCTTTTTTACAGTGCATCTTACTCATCTCTCTCTGCCCTGCCTTGTCCTCGTAACCTCACACATTTACCGTGGCTAACTCATCTAACCTACACATCTTGGAATATCAAGGGGCAATTTAGCACGGTCAATCCCCCTAACCTGCACATTCTTTACTGGCATAAAGAATTAAGGATTTAGAGGGACATGTATTCATTTCGCATCTTTTACAACCGCCAATGAGATATTTTTGAGGTGTCGTCATAATGTAGAAAGCACAGCAACTAATGTGTGCACAGCAGGATCCCACATCCAGCAATGTAATAACTGGGACCAGATTATCTGTTTCTCCTGATGTTACTTGCAGGATAGGTATTGGTCGGCACACTAGGGATAACTTCCTCGGTCTTCTTCAACATGTGCGTACACCTGAGAGGGGTGGCAGGATGTCACTTTAACATCTCATCTCTTGACAAAGCATAAAGAATGTAAGAACAAAGAGCAGAAGCAGGAGCAGACCATTCAGCCCCTCGAGCCTGCTCTGCTATTTAATACGATCATGGCTGATCTCATCTCGGGCTCATCTCTACCTTCAAAGAGAAGAAAGATCAAAAAGCAGCACAGCATAGCAAACAACCCTTCGGCCCTACAAGCCTGTGCCACCCTTTTTAACACTCAATGAGTGCCTTAGTCAAGTCCTTCTTCCACCTATGACTTTTGTCCGCACGTAGTGGACTCCACAATGAAGGGGTGCAAATTTAGGGAATTCTACGTGCGCCAGAGTAAGGGAGATCCAATTCAGGGACAATTTATTCACACCAATCAGCCTAAAAGCACATTTTTGGGATGTGGGAGGAAACCAGAGCAGCCGGAGAAAACCCATGCAAGCAGGGGGAGACTGTGCAAACTCCCACAGACACCGACCCAAGCTGGAGATCTGATCCAGATCCCTCTATCTGCACAACAAACAGTGATAGTCACTGAGCTGCCGTGTTGCCCCAAAACTGGTCCAGTTTAAGTGTACACTAACGGACATGAAGCACTAGGCAACTCGCGAAGCAACATCCAAGAGCAGCCCTCACACGACCCGCCGCGTGTACGCCCCTTGTCGACCTGCCCACTCCCCATAACCCTTCATCCTGCTACTCATTAAAAACCTATCTAACTCTTCCTTAGATGTGTTGGTGTTCCAGCATCCACTGGGACAGAGATTTCCGCAGATTCGGCACTCTTTGAGAGAATTAATTTCTTCTTGTTCCTCTTTGAATCTCCTGCCCTTTCACCCGAAGCTACGACCCTCTCAATCCACAATGTACAACAAGGGGAAGTATCCACTCTATGTCTACCCTGTAACCCCTTCAGCATTACTTGCAGTGTCCGAATAAAACGGACAAGTTGTTAATAAAGAGAAATGCAACGTTGGGAGGCACAAAAAGTGAATCAAGTGGAGATAGTCACGGAGCAGAAACACACAATATTACTCTCATTCCTCCAAACGTGACAGATCAAGATGTGGAACAAAAGCCAAGCCTCAAAACAGTCTCCTATGTAAAGTGAGAGAGTTGAGATCACAGGAGAAGGGATAGCAAATGAAGATTGCATTAGAAATCGTTATACTCTGTTGGAACGGAGGAAAGTTTTCTTTTAAGAAGAAAGGAGGATGTTGTATGATATTGTGAATGCCTGCATGCCGTCATAATTTTATGGTACTCAGCACAGCAAGAATTAACACGTGATGAGAGACTTACATCTCCCACGGTTTGATGTATTGAGTCACATGGTAGAATGTTGGGAGAGAACATAAGAAATAGGAGCAGGAGTAGGCCATCGAACTCTTCGAGCCTGCCCCGCCATTCAATAAGATCATGGCTGATCTGAAAAATGTGTGGTCAGTTTGGTTGCCATACTAAATTGCCACATAGCGTCAGGGGGCCTGGCAGGGTAAATGGTTACAGGAGTAAAGATTGGGTGGGATTGTTGTCAGTACAGATGCACTGGGCTGAATGGCCTCTTTCTGTACTGTAGGGATTATATGATTCTATGAAGCAGCTTACACTGCTCTCTGATCAAGTCTGCACCGACCACAATCTCACCCAGGTCCTACTCCCATATCCCTACATATTTTACCCGCTAATCTCTCTAACTTAAGCATCCTAATACACCAAGGAGCAATTTTAGCATGACCAATCAACCTAACCCACACATCTTTGGATTGTGGGAGGAAACCGGAGCACCCGGAGAAACCCACGCAGACACAGGAAGAATGTGCAAACTTCACACAGGCAACCCAAGCCAGAAATCGAACCCAGGTCCCTGGGAGCTGTGAAGCAGCAGTGCTACCATGCCGCGCACCAAAACACACCAGAAGCAGCCATTCAGGGAACGTTGAATTTCGGAACAGACATTGATATACAAACTTGGTATTGAATTCACATAACTACACCCCAGGAATGGACAAGAAGCTTGTTTTCACTAGGCCTGTACCAAGATGAGCCAATCATGTGACTTACTAATATAAATGACTTCTCTACTTGTACACTATCATCTTTAATGTAATTTTCTCAATTGTGTATTTCTGTGTGTGTGTTTGTGTGTGTCTGTGTGTGTGTATGCACGCATGTATGTGTGCATGTGTGTGTATGTGTGTGAGCGCTTATGCATAGGACCAGTGAGCAATATAGTGCTAGATTTTCGGCATGAGTAAACAATTCTCTCTATTTAAATACATAAAAGACTTGCTGCTCATTGTTCAAACTGGCCATACATTCATATTGTCTTTTTCAAAAACACACTGACTGCAGACAGAAAGGGAAGGGAACACGAGCACCAGTTCTCTCTAATTCTTGTCCTCATAGGTATTCTCCAACTCTATCTAAAAGAGTAAGCAGTACAAATTCCTTCTGCACTATAGGGATTCCATGATTCTATGAAATTGGTACAATACAGATTGCCAAAGCATATTTTCATCAATATGGATGGTGCGGAGACACAGTGGTTAACGCTGCTGCCTCACAGGGATCCCGGTTTGATTCCGGGCTTGTGTGACTGCGTGGAATCTGCACATTCTCCCCGTGTCTGTGTGGGTTTCCTCCGAGTGTTTCAGTTCCCTCTCACAATCCAAAGATGCACGGGTTAGGTAGGTTGGCCATATTAATTGCCCCTTAGTGTCTCAAGATGTGTAGAATAGCGGGTTATCGAGGTAAATGTGTGGCTTTACAAGGATAAGGCAAAGGCTGAGCCTAGGTAAGATGCTCTGTTGAAGAGTTGGTGCAGATTCAATGGGCTGAATGGCCTCTGTAGGGATTCAGTGATCCCATAGTTGTATGGTTTGGGTTTGGGCAGACTAGTAACTTCCATTTACACATCAGAGTAAACTTTTCTAAAATAAACAATCGAAGATTCATTATTGTCACTCAGACTGGCATAGATATTGGAATTCTATTTTCTTCATGTCCCTCTTGCTCCCCCTGGTATCATCTGTCAAGCTTGCTTTGCTTTAAGCTGCCTTCTCCATGTTGCCTACTTTGCTGCGTCGAATCAGTAAACGATGGTACGCGGTCTCCTTAATGGAAAAGATTGATACCAGTCACTGCCTGACCTCAAAGTCTATTTTAAGCTCAGAGAAGTGAACTTTCCTTAACATTGAAACCTGGAATGTGCAATTGGCCGCCTCATCACCCTGCAGCTAGGAATCTATCAGTGCACACGATTCTCAAGAGCCTGTTCTGTCCTCTGCTCACACTGTGTTTAATAAACTTGGCTCCAATCACCACTAATTGACCAACAACAGCGAGGTATTTTTGGCATCCTCATTCAAAATGCAAGAAGTTTCACAACTTGTAAATCTGGGATATAAGCTATTTTTATTTCGTACCCCAGCCTCAAAACATGGATCATGTTAGTATAACTTCTAAGATTTTAAACTAATATTGAACAAACAGAGGAAAAATAAACCAAACAATAATCTCGCTGACATTTATTCACTGCTTTCAGGCTTGCCAGCTTTTCTTATTGCGGAGGGTCTGAGCAAAAAGTGCACTGTGTAAACAACTGAGCCTGAGGAGGCTGGGGCGTCCTGTGGCCTCGAAAGGCGCTACATAAATGCAAGCACAGCAGGATCCCACAAACTGAAATAAAAAAGCTGGCCAGGGAGACTGACAGCAAACACATGGGGGTGGGATTTTCTGACCCAGTCCACCGGCAGCATCTTCCTGTCCTATTAAAGACGATAGATGAGTTTACCAAGGCTTTAGCAAGGACAGAAGATCCTACCAGCAGCCAATGGGGAGCCACTGTCAGGCGAGGGGGTGCGGAATCCGGGATTTAGTAAGGTAGAGGGTTATAGGTAAGCCTAGTAGATAAGGACATGTTTGGTACAACTAGAACATAGAACATAGAACATTACAGCGCAGTACAGGCCCTTCGGCCCTCGATGTTGCACCGACCAATGTAACCAATTTTATGACCCTCTATCCTAAACTATTCCAATGCTATCCATATGCCTATCCACTGCCCATTTGAATGCCCTTAAACTTGACGAGTCCACAACTGCTGCAGGCAGGGCATTCCACGCCCTTACTACCCTCTGAGTAAAGAACCCACCTCTAGCATCTGTCCTATAACTACCACCCTTAATTTAAAGCTATGTCCCCTCATGCTATCCAACTCCATCTGAGGAAAAAGGCTCTCCCTGTCCACACTATCTAACCCTCTGATTATCTTATATGTCTCAATTAAGTCACTTCTTAGCCTTCTTCTCCCTAATGAAAATAACTTCAAGTCCCTTAGCCTTTCCTCATAAGACCTACCCATCATACCAGGCAACATCCTGGTAAACCTCCTCTGCACCCTTTCCAATGCCTCCACATCTTTCTTATAATGTGGCGACCAAAACTGTACACGATACTCCAAGTGCGACCGCACCAGAGTTTTGTACAGTTGCAACATGACATCTCGGCTCCGAAACTCAATTCCTCTACCAATAAATGCTAACACACTACACGCCTTGTTAACAACCTTTAATAACCAACTTGTGGGCCGAAGGGCCTGGTTGTGCTGCAGTTTTTCTATGTTCTATGAATCCTACCCTGAAGATATGAGAGGGAAAAGCGGTTTCATATTTCAGCTGAAAGTCAACGCTTCAGAAAGTACTATTGTGATGTTAGTGTAACTTTAAGAGATTTTTTAAAAAAAAAATTCATGCTTCCGGCCTTAGATGATGTCGCTGTTGGGGGGAGAAAATATTGCGTAGCTCAGGGATTCATTTTCAGTTTCAGTTTGAACAAAGAACAAAGAAAATTACAGCACAGGAACAGGCCCTTCATCCCTCTAAGCCTGTATCAAGTCTGTGCTGCCCAACTGAACTAAAATCCCCTACTTTTCTGGGGACCATATCTCTCTATTCCCATCCCATCCATATATTTGTCCAGATGCCCCTTAAAAGTCACCATTGTATTTGCATCTACTACTTCCTCCAGCAGCGAGTTCCAGGCACCAGCTACTCTCTGTGTAAAATCTCCATTAAACCTTGCCCTTTGCACCTTAAACCTGTGCTCCCCTAGTAATTTCACCCTGGGAAAAGCTTCTGACTATCCATTCTGTCCATGTCCCTCATATTCTTGTAGATTTCTATCAGGTCGCCCCTCAGCCTTCGTCATTCCAGTCAGGTTTGAGCTTTTGGTTTTTCGAAGGGACAGCTAGCCAGAAAGAAGTGTTTTCCTGCTGTCCCTGTTTTTTTTTTCTTTGGAAGCTCTCTTGTTTTCCTGAAGGGTGAAAGTCTGTTGTTGTTAGCAGCTGGCCCAGAATCTTTCTGGTGTTTTAGGAAGTTGCCTTGTCTTCAAGCTCTTCAGAATGAATCCAGACAACTGCGGACTTCATCCAAAGGTCCCAAGTCCATTATCACAATCAGCATTCATCTGTGCTGTATTAAACTTGTGAGAAAGGTCTTTGGTCTATGGGATTAGTTTGATTGGAACATTGTAGATATCTTTATTAAGGATTATACATTATTATGATATGTGTTCCTTGTTTGTAACTGATAAAAGCTCTTGCTGATTTTCTTCCTCTACATGTTTAATCTTTGTATCTTTAATCAATGTAAACTTTGTATCTTTAATTAAATTTTGATTAAAGCTCCCTAGTGGGTCACTTGCATCTATTCAGAAGTAGAACATCTCATTCTTCACCAAGCCAAATTCAAGATGCAAAATTTATGATCCAGGGTGGCTTCATAAAACACTTTGGAGTTCCTAACCTGAACCATAAAACTATGCTCCATTAATACGATACTGGAATATGAGGTTAGATTATGTGTGCAGAGTGAGATGTTGGCATCTCAGCCTGGTATCTCAAAGATGAGAATGCTACTCATGTTGGGATAGTGTTAGTTACAGAATATGTCACTTCAAGAAGTCTTTTGTAAATGTATACAACATGCAGTAAAGGATTCAGACTCAGAACTATCCCTGCCTCTGGGTCTTAATGGCCCTGTGTTCAATACCACACTGATGACAGGTTTGGGACATTTGATCGAGGGGGTTATTTATCATGGCTATATTTACAGCTAGGTGTCCCCGGAGAGAGAGCATGCGGTGTTTGCCAGCACCATTCAGGCCTTCCGTGGGCACCGTGGGGATTGGAGTGTTTTATCAACTCCGTTAATCACATTTTGGGTTAATGTTTCAAGTTTGTGATTTGTTTTAGTTTGATGTACTGTCCCTTTACAGGGCTGCTTGTTTGATGTGTCCCTCAGTTTGTTTGTTTGTTTGACCGGTTATACCAAAACAGTATAAGCAGCTTCAGGCAGTGGGCGATCGAGGGGGGTGGAGTGCATTTACAAAAGAACAAAGAACAAAGAGCAACACAGCATGGGAAACAGGCCCTTTGGCCCAACGAGCCCGCGCCGCCGTCCTAACGTCTTAATGACATATCCTTGTCTTTAGGCTATGCCTATTGTTGAAGATTCCCATATAGGGACCAATATAGGAACAATTTGTTACCCAATCAGCCTAAGAGCACATTTTTGGGATGTGGGAGGAAACCGGAGCACCCGGAGGAAACCCATGCAACCACGGGGAGAACGTGCAAACTCCCGCACACACAGGCCCAAATCCATGTGTCAGCACAGCAACAGCGATAGTCTCTGAGCTGTCATGTTGCCCATCAGATGGTCCAGTTTAAGCATACACTGACGACGTGAAGCACTAGGCAACTCCTGAAGCAACTTCCAAGAGCAGCTCTCACACGACATGCCGCATGCATGCCCCTTGTTGGTCAACAAGGTGGACCGAATTGCCTGCGGAAACAAATAAGACTTAATGCTAAAAAAAAACTAAGACATTCCCGAGACGAAACTAAAAGATAGTCTACTACTATTTGGTCCTCCCGATATTCAAACAGTCCTGCTATATCCCTCTATCTGCAGGCCGCTCATGTGGCTGTCCAAGAGACCCTTAAACAACCCTAGCGTGCCTGCTCCCACCACCTTACTCGGCAGTGCATTCCACACCCCCACTACCCTTTGTGTGAAAAACTGGCCTCTAATATTCGTCTTATACATAGCCCCCCTTCACCCTGAGCCCGTGACCCCTCGTTCTATCCATTTCTAATGGTGGAAAAAGCTTACCACCATTTACTCTATCTATAGCCCTCATAATCTTATATACCTCTAAAAGATCCCCTCTCAGCCAACGTCTTTCAAGGGAAAACAACCCCAGTGTTTTCAATCTTTCCTTGTAAGACAGCCCTTCCATACCAGGCAGCATCCTGGTAAATCTCCTCTGAACTCTCTCCAGGGCCTCTACATCCTTCCTGTAGTACGGCGACCAGAACTGGACGCAGTACTCCAGATGAGGCCTAACCAACATTCTATACACCTGCAACATCAGACTCCTACTCTTGTATTCTATACCCCTTCCTATGAAGACTAACATACCATACGCTTTTTTTTACCACATTCTCCACCTGTACTGACACCTTCAGAGACTTGTGAACTTGCACCCCCAGGTCTCTCTGCATCTCTATACTTTGGATAGTTTTACCTTTTATCCTAAAACTCCCCTCTACATTATTCCGGCCAAAATGCATCACCTCGCATTTATCCGGATTAAATTCCATTTGCCATCTATCTGCCCAATCTACCAGTCTATCTATGTCATGTCGTATTGCCAGGTGCTGCTCCTCAGTACCCACCAATCCAATTATCTTAGTGTCATCAGCAAATTTGCTGATCACACCACCTACCCGCTCTTCCAAGTCATTTATATACACCACAAATAGAAGGGTCCTAGTACTTGGTCCTGTGGCACACCACTAGTGACAGACCTCCAGTTGGAAAAAGAGCCTTCCACTACTACCCGCTGTCTCCTCCTCCCAAGCCAGTTCTCAACCCATCTACATACCTGGCCCTGTATACCATGCACCTTCACCTTTTCTATCAGCCTACCAATGAGGGGCCTTATCAAACGCCTTACTGAAATCCATATAGACGACATCAACGGCTTGTCCTTCATCCACCGTTTTTGTCACTTCTTCAAAAAATTCCATTAGATTTGTAAGGCACGACCTCCCCTTAACGAAGCCATGCTGCGTATCCCTGATCAGATCGCAGCGCTCCAGATGCTCATACATCCTGTCCCTGAGAATCCTATAACTGAAGTCAAGCTCACCGGCCTATAGTTCCCTGGGTTATCCCTCTGACCCTTTTTAAACAATGGTACTACATTTGCAATCCGCCAGTCCTCTGGGACCTCCCCTGTGTCCAAAGAGACAAAGATTTGCGTCAGAGGCCCAGCAATGTCATCTCTCACCTCCCTTAGCAGCCTGGGATAAATACCATCAGGCCCCTGAGCTTTATAAGTCTTTATGCTACCTAAAAGCCCCAACACTTCGTCCCTCGTAATGATTATTTCCTTTAATGGGTCCTCAAATTCCTCAAAGCCGGCATCAGACATCAGGCCCTCTCCCGCGTGAATACCGACGCAAAGTATTCATTCAGGATCTCCCCCATTCCCTCAGGCTCTAAGCATAGTTCCCCTCCTCTGTCCCTGAGAGGTCCAATCTTCCCTCTAACCATCCTTTTTCTCCTTACATAGGAGTAAAATGCCTTAGGATTTTCCTTAATCCTACCTGCCAAAGCCATTTCGTGGCCCCTTTTTGCCTTTCTGACACCCCTTTTAAGATCCCGTCTACACTCTCTATATTTTTCCAGCACTGCCTCTGTCCCCAGTTGCCTGGATCCAACGTACGCCTCCTGCTTCTTCCTGACCAAGTCCTCAACATCCCTAGTAACCCACGGTTCTCTAATCCTACCTTTCCCATCCTTCCTCCTTACCGGCACGTGTCTTTCCTGCAAAAATTTTAGTTTTCCCTTGAAAGACTCCCACATGTGTAGTGTCGACCTACCCTTGAACAGCTTATCCCAGTCGGTATCCCTAAGATCCTGACTAATCTGGCTATATCTAGCCCTCCCCCAGTTTAACATCCTCCCCTTAGGGCAGGCTTCATCTTTTTCCATTAATACCCTAAAGCAGACAGAGTTGTGGTCACTATTAGACACATGCTCTCCTACTACAACGAAAACCACCTGCCCTAGCTCATTCCCCAGAACCATTTGTACCAGATTGTCCGCATCTCCACCACAGTTATATTCACGACTGCGTGCCCCTAGAGAGAGAGCATCTGATGGCTGGTAGTACCTTCCACACTATGTGGGCACTTGGAGTTTGGGGCGTTATATCTGGGGTTTGGCTTCAACAGTTTACCAAAGTGTACCTTCTTGAAGCATCGAAGCAAACTAATCTCTCTGTGAGGGACTTGGCACCGTAGCTTTGGCAAGGCTGCTCTGCGGGGCAGTTCAGGAATTGCTTTCTCCAACAGGAATTCCTCTTGCATTCTTATGGTCTGATCAGCTAGATTGAGGGCTGGCTTCTGTCCCGTGTTGTTTTCCCGGCCCTTAGGATTGTTCTGTGTGGCTCGCATAACTCTGACAGTCTAACTATCCAGACTGCCTTGTCTAGGATAAGATCAGATCTGCAGAGTTCTCACTGAAATCTGCCTCGGGTAAATCAAAACGCAGTTGGAAGTGTGGAATTGTGATCAATCTTAAAGGTGTTTAAAGTGTGGGAAAAGCTTTAAGAGCTTACAAGCTTTCAAGATGGTGTCGCCGTTCACTAAAAAAAAACGGAGATTAAGAAACTACCGTTAACCATTGTCAATTGTTGGAAAAACCTATCTGGTTCACTAACGTCCTTTAGGGAAGGAAATCTGCCATCCTTACCTGGTCTGGCCTACATATGACTCCAGAGTCTCAGCAATGTAGTTGACTCTCAATTGCCCTCCACAGGTAACTAGAGATGGCCAATAAATGCTGGCCCAGCCTGTGATGCAAATACCGACAAATAAATAAACAAAAAGAATTTTCTTTTTGGATTTTCTGCATTAGACAGATTTGCTGGCTCTGCAAAATGGCGGCCGTGCCATAACTTTGGAAGAAAATGCTTTAACAATGGTTGCATGGGTTAACTTTTCACCATCTGCTGACTCACTGAGTCCAGCAATCTACCATTGTACAGGCAAGGCATTCACATTCCACACAGGTTTGCTGTTTTAAGAACTGGGCGGCATTCCTGAGATCTCCACTAATTTAATTCATCGTTTTCATTTCCTATTTTTTGAATTCGGAGGCTACGTGTTGAGGTTCAGAGTCGGGAATCAGGTTCAATGACAGGGTTTCATTCAAATTGCATCTTTGACTCCAGATTAGTGAAAGGGAGGGTTCTCAGGACTAGCTGCAGCCTGACAGTTAAACAGATTTAGTTCACACTTGCAGGCTCTGTGCTCTGTGTTATGGGCTTCCCAGGGAGATTCTATGGAGTGTTCTGCTGCAGTAAAATTTCTGCCCTCAGGCTCTTTCCTCTGGAGCCTTCAACAAATCCCGACAGTACAGAAGGAGGACAAGCAGCTCAGCATGTCTGCACTGACTCTCCGATAGAGCATCTGTCCTAACCCATAACTCTATACATTTAGCCCGCAAATCTCCCTAACCTACACACTTTGAGACTCTAAAGGGTAACTTATCATGGCCTATCCACCTAACCTTCAATCTTTGGAGTGTAAGAGGAAACCGAAGCACCTAGAGAAAACTCACACAGACACAGAGAGAATGTACAGATTCCACAGTCACCTGAGGCCAGAATCGAACCCGGGTTGCTGGCGTTACGAGGCAGCAGTGCTAACCACTGTGCTGGCCACTCTCTGGAGAATCTTCTTGGTGCCTTCAGCTCCTGTTGGAAGCTTCTTTCTAGTCAGTATTTCCATTGAAGATTCTGTTTTTCTTAACCTTCCAGGGACGTTGAGGATTTTGGATCCTGTGCATGTTGGGCTGGTGTTGATTATGGGATATGTATGTTAAAACAAGTATGTTAGCATTAGGTACTTACATTAACCACTTATAACTATAAAGATACATACAATAAAGGGTACGAATTAGGAGCTACTTCCTTAACCCTGCCCAACATCACACTGATGCTAAGTCTGGATCTTTTGTCTTATGACATCAATGTTTGGGTGGTACTGTACCAAGTTCCACATTAACCCTTACAGCACACCACTCACAACTGTCAATGTGAGCCTTGTTCCCCAAACAGCACTTTTTAAAAATTCATTTGCAGGACATAGACGTGGAAGCCTGGCCAAAATTTGTTGCCCATCCCACCTTGCCTTTGAACTGAGTAGCTCACTAAGTTGTGAGTCATAGAGGTTTACAGCATGGAAACAGGACCTTCAGCCCAATTTGTCCATGCTGCCCCTTTTTTTTAAACACCTAAGCTAATCCCAATTGCCCACATTTGGCCCTTATCCCTCTATACCTACTTTAATCATGTAAATGTTTTTAAAAGATAAAATTACACCATCCTCTAATACTATCTCTGGCAGCTTGTTCCAGACACTTACCACCCTCTGTGTGAAAAAAATTACCCCTCTGGACACTTTTGCATCTCTCCTCTCTCACCTTAAACCTGAGCCTTCTAGTTTTAGACTCCCCACAGAATCAACCACATTGCATGTGACACATGTAGACCAGACAAGGGCAGTAGATTTCCTTCCCTAAAGGGACATTAGTGAACCAGATGAGTTTTCCAACGATCAATAATGGTTTCATGGCCATCAGTAGGTTCTTGCTTCCAGACTTTTTTTTGTCGTTGAATTCAAATCCACCATCTGCTGTGGTGGGATTCGAACCCAGGTCCCCAGAACATTAGCTGGGTTTTTGGATTAATAGTCTAGCGATAATACCACTAAGCCGTCGCCTCCCCAGTTTAAACCTGCAAGTGGACTCTAAAAGTTGATTATTTTTAGTCTTGCGTAGTAAATGTCATGATTAGCCAACTGGCCCGGTCAACTGCAGACATTAAGCTTCCATTCTACAGGTGAAAGAGAAAACTAATACGAAATTATAAAATAATATTCTGATGTTGTATATCAAAGAATGCCGCAATGTTCCATGCCCACTTCCCAGATGTCTAAGATGATGTGCAGCCAGAGTTGGCAGCAAGTGATGAGAGATCCGTGTGAATGAGCACCATCAACTCAAAGGCCACCACACACGTTTAGTGTCCTGCACCTGTTCCCCTTAAAACCCACGGAAACACAGTTATCCCCACTAAAAAATACCATAAAAACACATCTGTCCCCATTGAAAATCCACAGAAAACACATCTGCCCCATCGTAAGTTACAAAAGCACATTTGTCTTATGAAGGAAATGGCTAAAACCACATCTGTCCCCATTAAAACACGCTCAGATTATTCGACATTCAGCATGCCAAGTTCCAAAGGATTCCAGGTGGCAGCATTATATTTCTGCCTCCTCACCATCTGAACATGATGCACCTGGGTTAAATGGCATGAATTCACAAGCAGAGAAGTTCTGCAAAACTTGTATCAAACTTTGGTTTGATGACTCCTGGAGTAACAATGCCGGTGGCCGCTCTTTGTAAAAAATGACATTGAAGCTTGGCACAGAGAGATGGAAATGCACACCCGGGGCGAGGCTTGGAGAACGGCATTCTCCCCGTTGGCCTCGGGCGATAAACCTCGGGCGGACATGCTGGTAAAATTCTGACCAGAGGTTCACGTGGTAACGACAAGGTAGAGGGACTTGTCAGGAAAAACTGAACAGACTTGGGTCTTTCCTCTTGGGAAGAAAAGTCTGAAGATGACCTGATAGACGATTATGAAGGGACTCAACAGGGCAACTAACAAAAGATGTTTCCACTTGTTGTTCTGGTTTCTATAATGATATAAAGACACGAATCACTCAAAGGATTATCCAAACATTCTGTGAGTTCGATTACTAAATCTGGACATGTGAACAGAATGTTTCAAGGATTGTACAACTCTTTCAGTTAATCTGTTGATTGATGGATGATAAGGTGCGGATTTTCAATGCTGAATACCATTTAATTTCCGATAATCCTTAATTCTTGAGAAGTGAACTGTGAACAATTATCACTAACATTTCAGTTTACCAAAACTTGGCAAAAATGTTGTCAAGTTTTTAATAGTTTGTTCAGATGTAGTAAATTTTGTGATGACAACTTCTGGTCACACTGAGTGTGCATCAGTAATGACTAAGAACATGTAACTGTCACACAGACAAGTAAAATCTACATGCAATCATTACCATGGTTTTTTAGGTAATTCCCATTGGTGTAATGCAATGTTGGCCTTTATAGCTGGGGGGATAGAATATAAAAGTAGGGAGGTTATGTTGCAGCTGTATAGGGTGCTGGTGAGGCCGCAGCTGGAGTACTGTGTGCAGTTTTGGCCACCACATTCGAGGAAGGATATATTGGCCTTGGAGGGAGTGCAGAGAAGGTTCACTAGGCTGATATCGGAGATGAGGGCGTTGGATTATGAGCAGAGACTAAATAGGCTAGGTTTGTACTCGTTGGAGTTTAGAAGGCTGAGAGGGGATCTTATAGAGACGTATAAGATAATGAAGAGGATGGATAGGGTAGAGGTTGAGAGACTTCCCGCTTAGCAAAGATAGCAGGACTAGAGGGCACAGCCTCAAAATTAGGGTAGGGTGTGGTTCAGATCAGAGTTGAGGAGGAATTTCTTCATGCAAAGGGTAGTGAATCTTTGGAATTCTCTGCCTGTTGAAGTGGTGGAGGCTACCTCGCTGAATATATTTAAGTCAAGAGTGGATAGGTTTTTGATTGAGAAGGGAATTAAGGGTTACAGGGAGAAAGCGGGAAAGTGGTACTGAACCACTACAGATCAGCCATGATCTTATTGAATGGCGAGGCAGGCTCGAGGGGTTGGATGGCCTACTCCTGCTCCTATTTCTTATGTTCTTATGTTCTTATTTGTAATGGAGATAATAGTGGAGTATTTCTTATTTGTACACAGGATTACACTTTTTCTACAATCTGAGCAATCAGACCCAGCCACAAAATATAACTATATGCTATTTTTTTTTCATCCAGATTATACCGAGATGCCCTTCACGCAGTTACTCAAGAACTTTTATACGGAGTAGGAGGAATGATCACTCAGACTCCCCACAATAGACACCCATCTCGAATGGTCAACTCAAGCTTTCTTGATATATATGGTTTCAAATCAGGATGTGGACAATGCATTCCAGCTACCATCCCTTCCAATACCATATCCATTACCTTCCCCAACACTCGATGATTCCTTGTATGTCTCTGAACCGGAGAAGCTCTCATAAGCAAATGGCCCACTTGCGAAAAATAAAAGAACTTTAACATGGTAGCGTCTGCTCAATAGGCTAAGATAAGAATGATAATGCATCAGAATTAGCATGGCACTCTGCTTGGTGATACTTTATATCATCGGAGTATGCATATAAGATGAGAGACCATCTTTGCAATCATCTAGAAGCTTTGGACAGCTCCAAAATAGGAGTTAATAATTGATAGTCAGTTAATAATATGAAAGAATGAGTGTATTAATAATAATGAAACATTCACACTCAAAAATTATACTCAATGTTTCTTTTTCTAGCTCAGCACAGTAAGTAGTCTCACAACACCAAGTTGAAGTCCAACAGGTTTATGTGGTAGCTTGAGTTTTCGGAGTGATGATCTTTCATTGGGTGAGTCAGGCACTCACTTGATTGAGGACTGGTGCTCTGAAAGCTCGTGCTACCAAATAAACCTGTTGGATTCAACCTGGTGTTGTGAGACTACTTACTGTGCCTACCCCTGTCCAACACCAGCATCTCCACATCACGGCTTAGCAAAGCTAGATTCAGCACTAGTCAGAGTATGGTGAAGCAAAATCTATTCTTCTTTTTATTTACATGGCCACTCTTTGACATTATTGACTGATCATCAACCCTTAACTATAATTTTAACAGAGGCAACTCTGCTGTTTGTCCATTGAACTCTACTTTGACTATGATGTAGCCTTTTAACAATGTGAACTCTTCTATTTATATCATTAAAATCACAGCAGCTGGTTTGAAAGAAAGATGCTTCATCTTTTTCTGATACGTAGTCTCAGGAATTAGAGATATAGTAGCACTATATATAATAATGAAATATATATATTATATATATATTATATATTATATAATGAAATATATAATAATTATACTTCGGCGCAACATCAAAGGCCGAAGGGCCTGTTCTGTGCTGTAATGTTCTATGTTCTATGTTCTAGTGTCAATCTCCCTTCTATTAGGTTCTCTATTTAACTTCAGAATCTATGTGACGCACCCTGTTTGGATAAGATGTTCAGTTGGAGTTTTGCATCATATTTCTGGATATTCTCTGCTTCACAGTCGTAATCCTATTTTCCATGTTGTAAATTATTTTTTATAGAATGAACTTATTCTTCTTCTTGAAGATATCCAGATTCTTCTACTGAATATTCTTTTCAGTAGAAGTTGGCCTAGCCCAACAAGCTTTTGCAATATGACCCATTTTGTGCCACCATTTACGTCCTTGTTCCAGCATTCACTTGCTGAATGGTCCATTTTTGCACATCTGCAACATGCTTTTTTTTTTGGCTTCTTATGGGTAGTTACCAACTTGTGTGAATTCATTCCTGCACTAAGCCGTGAAGCCTGTTCAGTAGCCAGTTCAACCAACACTACAATCTCTACATCTGTCTTTAAAACATGTTCAGTAAGCAACCTTTTTTGAGCAGCCTCTATGGAAATCACAAACTAGACAATCTTGAATATTATCTTCTAATGATTCATCAAACTCGCAATGCCGTATCAGCCTTTTTTGCCACAAGTGATGTTTTCACCTTCCACTTGAGTCCTTTAATGGAAACTAAACCTTCCTGTAACGATCAGTGACTTTGAAGAATAATGCTCATCAAAGATTTTTGCGAAGTTATTGTAAGTTTTGGTTCTTGCCTTTGTTGGATGAACCAGACTTCCTAGTGAATTGAAGAATTTACTTCCTATTGTACTAAGAAGAGCCGGTACAAGCAATTCATTTTCACTTTCATTCACTTGTACAATGCATAAAAACACTCTATTGAAATTCCATGATTCATTTTCTTAATTGAAAGGATCCATGGCGCCTAATTGACCCACCATTTCTCTCGCAGGCAATAGTGACTTGAGACCACTCAGCATAAATATTTTTTACTGTCTTCCCAATACTCCCCTTTTCACCCGAGAGACCATTGACTTGACCTATTTTTTTCAAATGATCCCAGCCATATAGCATAGTGCCCCTCCTTTTCAAATATGTGAGATACTACCTGAGATCTCTCCTCTCTAATTGGGAAAAAAAAATCCTTTTTTATAACTACATAAAAAACTTACACACTTTTTCAACTGCGTAGTGAATCTCCTGCACTGCCACTGCACATTGCAATGTATGCACAGACACTGCAGCTTGAATGAGTCTACTTAATTTAAATTTTTCTGGTAAGAAACACAATTGTCTTTGTTCTTTTTTTCTTCAAACTTGCCCTTCCTTCACTGTTATTTCAACATTCCATCCTGTTGTTGATTTGTCCAAGCTTTCTTATATGTAAAGTGAAAGGACCCACATTGTATATTCTTTTCTAGATGCTCTCAAGAAAAGAAAATCCTGACCAATTTTCGTTTTGTAATGCCCCAACTCTGTTTGGGATTATGTGTTTTACACAAAAGATGTGGTTTGCAAGGGACAGATTCAAATGAGCAAGAACAGAGTTATTCTAGGAGCTCTGACCCATAGAGTATAAACTGAACTAAAACAGCAGTCTGTGCAACACCCTAAAGACATCGGCATCAAATCACATCACTGGCTCTTAAAGCAATCGTGCAACCACTTAAATAGATAACATCCAGAAAACCAAAGGTCTCATGTCAAATCCAACACTGCAGAAGTTTATATTCAATAAAAATACAAAATGAAAAAAAGTCTGGAGATGCTCATGGATGCAACTTTCCCAGATGTTTTCAAAGTGTTAGGTTCAGATTATAAAGCAGCATGTAGCTCTCCAGCAGCACAGCCCAGTTTTCACACCAGACCTTGACTTTCTGTGGCTAAACAAAATGAATGAGTTGGGTTTATAGCCAGCACTCTGACAGACTGGTGGTTGATAGCGATGGCAAGGCCGGCCCATATTCAGTTCACTAACATATTCCACAGAGATCAGGGCATTATCTTTAAAGTGTACTACTATCAGAATGAAAATTAAATTCTCTCACTCTACCAGGTACCAGGAGCTCCCCTTGCCCCCCACTCCCAGGACAATCATTGGGGGTTTAACCCCCCCACTCCCACCACTATGGCAGTGCTGCTGGCATTCCCTTCAACCCTTCAACGTCCACACTCTCCTCCACCACACATAAATAGAATCGCCCCCATCGGGCTCCCCAAGGGCCCACCCCCAGCATAGCCCCCAGGCAGAGTATGGTATCCAGATTTTCTCCGGATTTTGCTGCCTGCCTCACCAAGGTCTGCGAGTTGAAAATCACCCCCCATGAAACCATCGTCAATTGTCATTAAATACCTACCTGGTTCAATAATGTCCTTTAGGGAAGGAAATCTGTGATCCCTACCTGGTCTGGTCTGCACGCTACTCCAGACCCACAGCGACGCGCTTGACTCTTGACTGCACTCAGAGACGAGCAACAAATGCTGGCCCACAGCCCATGAACAAATTAAAGAAATGAAGGTGGATATCACCACACTGTCACAACCATTATATTGTATTAACATCTGTTATAGTCTGACTTTACACTGGAACAAACTCACTGTTTATTTTGCATGTGCTGGGAATGACTAACGACTGCCAAAATAAATACTATTCTTTATTTCCCATTAGCCACACACTAAAGTACATTTTAAGCCAGCTCTTAATTTAATATATACACTATTGAAACCTAATGCAGACATTATGACACACAGGCCAATGCAAAGAGAATGCCAAAATCTGATGAGATAGTGCGATTATTTTTAAAATGCAGGAAGTTTGACAGAGAATAAGAAAGACCTACATTTATATAGGGCCTACGATTGCCTCAGAATGTTGCAGTGCCTTTTAGCCAATAAAGTGCTTTTGAAGTTGAAATGAAGGAAATGCAGCAACCAGAAGCAAATCCCACAGATATCAGTATAATAATGAATTGATTTGATTTGGTTTGATTTGATTTATTAATGTCACATGTCATAGAATCATAGAATTCCTACAGTGCAGAAAGAGGCCATTTGGCCCATCGAGTCTGCACCCATCACAGATTCCCAGATCCTATTCCCACGACCCGACATATTTACCCCACTAATCCCCCTGACACTAAAGGTCAATTTAACACAGCCAACCAACCTAATCAGCATATCTCTGGACTGTGGGAGGAACACAGTAAGAAGTCTGACAACACCCGGTTTAAGTCGAACCGATTTATTTGACAGTAAACTCAGAAGCTTTCGAGATTATCCTCTTTGTCAGGTGAATGAGGTGTTCTGGTCTCAAACAGCACACATAACAGCACAGACAGTTTACAGATTACTGATTAGAATGCAAGTCTTTTCAACTAACCTGCTATTCAAGTCTTAAAGTGGCTAACGATGTGAGTGGAAGGAGCATTAAGCCCAGGTTAAAGAGATGTGTACTGTCGCCAGACAGCACAGTAAGTGAGGTTTTGCAAACCCAGGCAAGTCATGGGGGTTACAGATAGTGTGACATGAACCTAAGATCCCTGTTGAGACTGTCCTCATGTGTGCGGAACTTGGCTATCAGTCTCTGCTCAGCGACTCTGCGCTGTCGTGTGTTGTGAAGGCCACCTTGGCGAATGCTTACCCGAAAGTCGAAGGCTGAATGCCCGTGTCCACTGAAGTGTGGGAGGAAACCAGAGCACCAGAGAGAACCCATGTTTTGGGATACAGTGAAAACTATTGTTTCTTGCATGTGTACAAAGAATGTCATTCATAGAGTACACAGGGGAGAAGGAAAGGATAGGGTGCAACATTTGGTGTTGCAGATACTGATAGGGTGACAAGATTTAAAAATAGCACTATTAGAAAGATTAAAAGAATTAGAGTACAGCTTTAAGATCACAGAAGGAGAATAAAAGATGGAATTCAAAGGTATGGTAGGGACAGTCTGCAAGAAGTGGTGATGATTTGGCACCATCTTGCATCTTTTTAAGTAAAAGACAGTACCCCCAATAATACCACGCTTATTAGCCTCAAATCTATAATGAGCCAAGAAATGGGACTTCAATCTACAACTGTCTGACTCAGAGGTGAGGCTAAACCATCGAAAACACAGCTGATGGGACAGTTGTATGAAATTCTGATTTCTCTTTCTTCAGATAATCTTGTTTTAAGCATTGTTTGAAGGACAAACATTGACTAGGATACAGAGAAGAACTTTTTAACGACCTCAATGAGGCCCATGAGGTTGGCTTTTCGAAGTAAGAGCTCCCTGACTGAGGTTGTAACTGCCTGCCTGATCAGGGATCCTCACCTGTATATAAACATGGAATCGACAGATCCACTGGCACTCCGGATTCTGACTTTGTACCCAAAGCATTGGATGAAATTTTATTGCCCAAGGCCAATGGAGAATGTCATTATGTGAGGTTCGCCCATCCCCAGAATTGGGGAGGGGCATGCTGGTAAAATTCCAGCCTTGGGGTGAACAAAGAAGAACAAAGAACAAAACAGCACGAGAAACAGGCCCTTCGGCCTAACAAGCCCATGCCACTGCCCCGATGTTCCCACCTCTACCCGTGATCCCTGTCTATGTTTATAGATCTATGGATTAAAAACCAAATTTGAGACAATTTAAGGAGAACTTGTTTTCCCAATTAGCCTAAGGGCACATCTTTGGGATGGGGGAGGAAACCGGAGCACCCGGAGAAAACCCACGCAAGCACAGGGAGAATGCGCAAACTCCCACAGACACAGGCCCAAATCCATGTACCTGCACAGCACAGCGATAGTCACTGAGCTGTTGTGTTGCCCATCAAATGGTCCAGGTCAAGCGTACACTAACAATGTGAAGAACTAGGATGCTCTCAAAAAAAATCCAAGAGCAGCCCTCTCACGACCCATCGCATTAGACAACAAGGTGGACCAAAGCGCCTGTAGGATAAAAACAAGTACATCAATATCATCATCTATTTACACACTTCCCAGGGACTCCCAAGGCTCAAGATCCCTATTTTAAATCAGTTTTCTGTACCCCTCCATTCCCATTCTGTTCATGTGCCCATCTAAGTATTTCTTAAATAACTCCGGAGTACCTGCCTCCACCACTTTACTTGGCAGTGCATTCCATACCCCCACCACCCTCTGTGTGAAAAAACTCCCTCTAGCATCCAAATTATACCTTACCCCCCTCACCCTAATAGAATAGAGTTTGTAAATAAAGGGAATTTGGTGAGGGGACACCAGCCTCTGAAGAGTTATTTCAAACTCTAATGTCCTTCCCAAGAGTGCGGAGGGATCTCTTACAGCTTCTTGTGATGCACACTTGGTTAATGTTATATCTGCAAATTCTGCATACCCTCAGCACTGGGTTTGGTGCTCGAGATTCTGGACTAGGTTTTCAATTTGCAGATCCTGCCAATAGTCAACACAGTCATAGTCAACATAGTCAACAGTCAACCCAACATCTCCTTCCAAAAATTGTCTTGTCCACCATCGAGCTATGTATAAGTTCCCAAAAATAGTTTCAAAATATGCGCCATTTTGCCAGTAAAGCTACTTTTCATTTCCAAATGCAGAATGAAGATAATTAAACACTAAATGAAAGAATATAATTTTTAAAAAGCAGCAAAAGAATCAACAGAAAATAATACTGTTGATAAAGTCTCACTCTACAAGTTAAAAAGGAAAGGCCAGTTTTTTATCAAACTTCAAATTGCTGATTTATTCTTCAAGTGTAACATAAATTAAATTGTTTGATTGTTTGAAGTTTGGTATTCTTGTATTTGTCCTGATGAGTGACAGATGAAAAAATTCAATCTATTTGCAATGTCTCAGCTCATCTCTTCTCACAGCTGTTTGGAGTTTGCTTACCAGATTTCTCCTGTCCTGACATGGGGTTGGAATTCTTCCAGCCTGTCCCCAGTGAACTTAATTGTGGGTGGAAGCCAAAAAGTCAGAAATCTGTCCCAGCGTAAAAACAATTTCCCCAGCGGTGGGTTAATAATGCGTCAATCTTCCCATTGACTTAGAGTCAAAGAGATAAACGGCATGGAAACAGGCCCTTCAGCCCAACTTTTCCATGCCAACTAGATCTCCTAAGCTGAATTAATACCTTTTGCCTGTGTTTGGCTGATATCCATCTAAATATTTCCCATTCAAGTACCTGTCCAGATGTATCTTAATGTTGTCATTGTATCCGCTTCTACCACCTCCTCTGGCAACTCATTCCAAACACACACCACCCTCTGTGTGAAAAAGTTGCCTCTCAGATCCCTTTTAAATCTTTCTCCTCTCATCTTAAACCCACATCCTCTAGTTTTGGACTCCTCTATCCTGAGGAAAAAGACCTTGGTTATTCTATCTAATCTATGCCTCTCATGATTTTGTAAACCTCTATAAGGTCATTCCTTATCCTCCTACACTTCAAAGAAAATAAAAAGTTCTAGCCTATCCATCCTCTCCTTATAATTCAAACCGCCCAGTCCCCGTTACATCCTTGTAAATCTTCTTTCACCCTTTCCAATTTAACAACATTCTTCCTCTAGCAGGATGACCTGAATTATACGCAATGCTCCAAATGTGGTCTTACTAGTGTCTTATGCAGTTGTAACATAATGTCCCAATTCCTGTACTCAATACTCTGGCAAGTGTGCCAAATGTCATCTTCACTATCCTGTCTACCTGTGATGCCAGTTTCAAAGAGCTATGTACCTGCACTCTCGCTGTTCAATAACACCCTCCAAGGCTATAAAATCTCGTGGTTTGCCTTACCAGAATGCAACATCTCATATTTATCTGCATTAAACTCAATCTGCCTTTCCTCATCCCACTGGCCCAATTGATCGAGATCCTGATATAGCCTACTCCACTGTCTACTAGACCACTCATTTTGGTGCCATCCACAAACTTATGCTCCCTATATTCTCATCCAAATCATTTATATAAATAACAAACAACAATGGACCCAGCACCGATCCCGACCACACACAGCTGGCCACAGGTCTCTGGTCTGAAAAACAATTCTGTACCACCACCCTCTGTGTTCAATTGGCCAGTTTTCCCTGGATCCCATGTGACCTAACCTTCCTGACAATTATACCATGTGGTTCCCTGCTGAATGCCTTGCTAAAGACAATGTCCAGTGCACTGCCCTCATCTATTTTCTTGGTCACCCCTTCAAAAAACTCTTATCATTCACACAATTCTCAATGCACAAAGCCACGCTGACCTACGTTAACCAGCCTTTGCCTGTCTAAATGCATGTAGATCCGGTCTCTCAGAGTCCCCTCCAACAACTAACTATTTTATTTATTAGTCACAAGTAGGCTTACGTTAATACTGCAATGAAATTACTGTGAAAATCTCCTAATCGCCACACTCCAGCACCTGTTTCGGTACTCTGAGAAGAATTTAGAGCAGCCAATCCACCTAACCAGCTCGTCTTTCAGACTGTGGGAGGAAACCCAAGCACCCAGAGGAAACCCACGCAGACACGGAGAGAATGTGCAGACTCTGCATGGAAAGTGACCCAAGCTGAGAATTGAGCCAGGTTCCCTGGCGCTGTCAGGTAATACTGCTAATCCATTGTGCCACCGTGCTGCCCACTGACCCTCCACTGACATTAGGCTCACAGGTCTGTCATTCTCTCGCTCTTCCCTGCCACCTTTTCTAAATAACGGCATAACATTCGCCTCCCTTCAGTCAACTGGCCTGTCACCCCCCCCCCGCCGTCGATGATACAAATATCTCTACTTGGGGTTCTGCAATTTCTTCCCACATTGTCCTGGATATACTAGATCGGATCCCGGGGATTTATCTATCCTGATGTGTTTTAAGACATCCAGCACCTCCCCCTCTGTTACGTGGATGCTTTCCCAGATATCACTATTTATTTCCCGGAGTTCCCTAACTTCTATCTCCATGGTAAATACTGACTTGTGGCACGAACACCATTTGCTTTCATTTGCAATCTCATAAGTTCTCAATAAAACAGCTACCTACCTGGTTTGGCAACAATGATCTCTCCCTCAATGTCAACAAAATGAAGGAGATTGTCATCAACTTCAGCGAGCATAGAGAAGAACATGTCTACATCAATGGGGGTGAAGTAGAAAGGGTCAAGTGTTTCGAGTATATTGGTGTCCAGATCACCAACAACCTGTCCCGATCCCTCCGTGCTGGGAGTTCAGAAAGTCCACCAATGCCTCCAGTTTCTCAGAAGACTCAAGAAATTTGGCATATCAGCTACGACTGTCACCAACTTTTTCAAATACATCGTAGAACACATTCTTTCTATTTGTATCAGAGCTTTGTATGGGCTTCTGCTCTGCCCAAGATCACAAGAAATTACAAAACATCATGAATGTAGCCCAATCCATCATGCAAACTAGCCTCCCATCCACTGATTCCGTCTACACTTCCCAGTGCCTCGGCAAAGCAGCCAACATAATTAAAGGCTCCACGTACCCCGGATATTCTCTCTTCCATCTTATTCCATCAGGAAAAGAATACAAAAGTCTGAGAACACGCACCAACCAACTCAGAGCAGCTTCTTCACTGCTGCCATCAGACCTTTGAATAGACCCTACCATGATTGGGAGGGGAACTCACCAACGCATAATTAATGAATTTCCATGCGTACAGTCTGGCACAGAGTCCTCTCATTTTGGCCAATGGGAAAGCTGCCCTCAGAGCCATCCAACACTGTGTTGGTCTCAAAATGGGCAAATTCCATCCAGAATCTCAAAGACACAGTTCATACACAATATCAACAGAAAAAGCGCATGAAAGATTACTAAAATGCTACTGGGACTTGATGATTTGGGTTATAAGATAGGTTGGATGGACTGGGACTTCTTTCTCCAGGGCATAGGAGGATTAAGGGTGATTTTATAGATGTCTATAAAATAATGAGGGACATAGATCAGCTAGATAGTCAATATCTTTTCACAAAGGTAGGGAGTCTAAAACTAGAGGGCAGAGGTTTAAGTTGGGGGTGAAAGGTGATGCAAGAGGGTCCAGAGGGGCAATTTTTTCACACAGAGGGTGGCCTGAAACAAGCTCAGTAAGCAACACATAGATCTTTAACTTACGCTTAATGCTATCTCCACTCACATTGTCACCTTTAAGACTTGATTAGCCGTAAAGACTCACTTTCAAATTAGCATTCTGCAAACTGAGTGTGTGCCTTTATACGCCTTGTTTGTGATCAGAACTCCCCACTCACCTGATAAAGGGGCAGAGCCCCGAAAGCTACTGGTGTTTGCTACCAAATAAACCTTTTGAGACTTCTTACTGTGTTTACCCCAGTCCAGCGCCAGCATCTCCACATCATGAAACAAGCTGCCAGAGGTTGCAGTAGAGATGGGTACAATTTTGTCTTCTAAAAAGCATTTAGACAATTACATGGGTTACGTGGCTATAGAGGGATATGGGTCAAATGCAGACAATTAAGACTAGCTTAAATATTTAAAAAAAGGGTGGCATGGACAAGTTGGGCTGAAGGGCCTGTTTCCAGATATCTGTGACTCTATTTCACCTCATGGAAATGTGTTTCTTATTAGTTAGATGCAGGAAATTGTCCCTTTATTTCCCAAGATGTATAGATTAGGGGAATTAGTGGGGTAAATGCATGGGGTTATAGGGTTAGGGCCTGGATGGGTTGCTCTGGACCAAATGGCCTCCTTCTGCACTGTAGGGATTCTGTGACTCTAAGAAAAATGTAAATTCTTTTCAGCTGAAGGATTTCCGTGTGGATGATATTTTCAATAGATGATATGATTTCTAATGATCACATCATAATGAGGTCACTGCCATGATTTAAAACTCACCAACCAAAGAACAATGAGGTATATTGCAAAGAGTGTGTTGCAGATCTTTGATTATAGAGTTCAGTTGCCAGAAAGACTGAGTTTATCTCTCACCTTTATTATCAATTTGAGGGTACGTGATGTCAACTTGAGAGGAGAAGGCTGTCAAAAAAGTGTGAGGGGCAGGTGGGGGAGACTGAGGGAGACAACTGATTGGAGAAAGATGTTACTTGAGGGCTTTTAATAAATCTAAATGGTTGTTATTCCCCAATTGCATTTTGATGAAGGGCTTTTCAATGAGCTCATTCAAAATAGCTCTTGATTGCAACAATTTGCTCAGCTTCCTGTCATCACAGCTTGTTCTGCATGTTTCAATTCCAGTTCCTCACTGATGGCACACTTAGCTCAAGTCAGAAAGTCATGGATGAGGCCACATCCGGAGACTTGAGTACAGAACCTGTGGTGATATACCGTTGCGGGTACTGAGGCAGCACTTCAATGAAAGTCCAGCCTTTGGAAACGCTTAAACCAAAGAGCCAGCTGCCCACTCAGATAGAAGTTAATGACATAAGACTCTTGTCAGACCCCAGTTGGAGTATTGTGCGCAGTTCTGGTCGCCTCATTATAGGAAGGATGTAGAGGCTATTAAGAGAGTTCAGAGGAGATTTACAAGGATGCTGCCTGGATTGGGAGGCAGGCCTTATGAAGATAGGTTGAGGGAGCTGGGACTTTTCTCACTGGAGAGACTTAGGTTGAGAGGCGACCTGATAGAGGTTTATAAAATGTTGAGAGGGATAGATAGGGTGGACTCTCAGAGACTATTTCCCCGAACTGAAATGGTCACTACGAGAGGACACAGATCTAAGGTGCAGGGAAGCAAATACAAAGGAGATGTCAGGGGTAGGTTTTTCACTCAGAGGGTGGTGAGTGAATGGAACCGACTTCCGTCGGAGGTTGTTGAGGCAAACTCACTGGGGTCTTTTAAGAGACTTCTGGATGAGTATATGGAAACGAATAGGATAAGGGGTTATAGATAGGTCTGTGGATTGGTAGATGTGATCGGCGCAACTCGTGGGCCAAAGGGCCTGTTTGTGCTGTATTGTTCTATGTTCTAAGAAATTGGAGAGGGGAAGGCCATACAGCCCCTCGAGCTTCTCTGCAGTAGAATCAGATGAAGGTTGATCAGATTATGATCTCAACACTAAGTTGGCTAGAATTCTCCCAAAAAGAAAAATCCGAAGCGTCAAACTGGAGTAATTCACGCTGGTTTTTCCAATGGGAGTTCACACTCAAATCTCCCACATTCTGTATGGTGTGAATATCATTAAAAACTAGGGGACGGGGCCTATTCCCACTAGAAAGGCTGAAATCAGCACGCTGGGCAGACCCACGCACTGATCTGTCAACGCTGAGATTGACGCAGTGGCCCCACACTGCCGGCTTCCCAATTGCTAGCCAACTCAACTGCTGGCCAGCACCGTGATCCCTACAAAGTCAACCCCCACCCCACTCAAGGCCTGATCACTGACTCCCCTGACCGTTTCTGGGCCCAACCGCCAATACATCAACTTTCCTACCTGATCCCTTTAGCCCTTGACTCTCGTGGAGATTATCAGACATAGGAGCAGGAATAGGCCATTTGATCCATTGGGCCTGCTTCATGAGATCATGACTGATTTGATGTGATAATCCTCAAGTCCGTTTTTCCCGCCTTTTCCTCATAATTCCCTTGCTGATTAAAAATCTGTCTATCTCAGCCTTGAACATGCTTAACACCCCTACAGCCCTCTGCAGTAAAGAATTCCACAGATTCACAACCCTCTCAGAGAAGAAATTCCTCCTCATTTCTGTCTTCAATGAGAGACTTTTAATCTGAAACCATAGCCCATAGATTCCCCATGACAAGATACAACCTCTAAGCATTTACCCTGTCATGCCCTCTCAGAAACATTTACGTTTCACGTACGTTATTTAATACTTAAGTTATCTCGCTACGAGAGGACACAGATTTAAGGTGCAGGGAAGCAAGTACAGAGGAGATGTTAGGGGTAAGTTTTTCACTCAGAAGGTGGTGAGTGAATGGAATCGGCTGCCGTCAGTGGTGGTAGAGGTGAACTCGCTGGGGTCTTTTAAAAGACTTCTGGATGAATATAAGGGATCTAATGGGATTGCGAGTTATAGATAGGTCTGTGGCTTGGTTGGTATAGATGTGATCGGCGCAACTTGTGGGCCGAAGGTCCTGTTTGTGCTGTAGTGTTCTATGTTCTAATAATCTATAAATAAATATTCAGAAACAAATTTTCTGGTTATTATCTCTGACGCAAATCTTTGTCTCTTCTTTGGACACAGGTGAGGTCCCAGAGGACTGGAGGATTGCAAATGTAGTACCGTTGTTTAAAAAGGGTCAAAGGGATAACCCAGGGAACTATAAGCCGGTGAGCTTGACTTCAGTTATAGGTAAGCTAATGGAAAGGATTCTCAGGGACAGGATGTATGAACATCTGGAGCGCTGCGATCTGATCAGGGATACGCAGCATGGCTTTGTTAAGGGGAGGTCGTGCCTTACGAACCTAGTGGAATTTTTTGAAGAGGTGACAAAAACGGTTGATGAAGGACAAGCCGTTGATGTCGTCTACATGGATTTCAGTAAGGCGTTTGACAAGTTCCCCATGGTAGGCTGATAAAAAAGGTGAAGGCGCATGGGATACAGGGCCAGGTATGTAGATGGGTTGAGAACTGGCTTGGGAGGAGGAGACAGCGGGTAGTAGTGGAAGGCTCTTTTCCCAACTGGAGGTCAGTCACTAGTGTTGTGCCACAGAGCTCAGTACTAGGACCTCTTCTATTTGTGATTTATATAAATGACTTGGAAGAGGGGATAGGTGGTGTGATCAGCAAATTTGCTGATGACACTAAGATACTTGGATTGGCAGGGACTGAGGAGCAGTGCCAGGCAATACAACAGGACATAGATAGGCTGGTAGATTGGGCAGATAGATGGAAAATGGAATTTAATCCGGATAAATGCGAGGTGATGCATTTTG
Source organism: Sphyrna mokarran (assembly GCA_024679065.1). Taxonomy (NCBI): domain Eukaryota; kingdom Metazoa; phylum Chordata; class Chondrichthyes; order Carcharhiniformes; family Carcharhinidae; genus Sphyrna; species Sphyrna mokarran. Next base: position 31,677,757 of record JAGIQG010000030.1, read on the forward strand.
GCCGGAATAATGTAGAGGGGAGTTATAGGATAAAAGGTAAAACTATCTGGAGTATAGAGACGCAGAGAGACCTGGGGGTGCAGGTTCACAAGTCTCTGAAGGTGTCAGTACAGGTGGAAAAAGTGATAAAGAAAACGTATGGTATGTTAGCCTTCATAGGAAGGGGTATAGGATACAAGAGTAGGAGTTTGATGTTGCAAGTGTATAGAACGTTGGTTAGGCCTCACTTGGAGTACTGCGTCCAGTTCTGGTCGCCGTACTACCGGAAGGATGTGGAGTCCCTGGAGAGAGTGCAGAGGAGATTTACCAGGATGCTTCCTGGTATGGAAGGGCTGTCTTACGAGGAAAGGTTGAACGCACTGGGGTTGTTTCCCCTTGAAAGACGTCGGCTGAGAGGGGATCTATTAGAGGTATATAAGATTATGAGGGGTATAGATAGAGTAAATGGTGGTAAGCTTTTTCCACCATTAGATTCTGATAGAACGAGGGGTCACGGCCTTAGGGTGAAGGGGGCTATGTATAAGACTAATATTAGAGGGTATTTTTTCACACAAAGGGTAGTGGGGGTCTGGAATGCACTATCGAGTAAGGTGGTGGGAGCAGGCACGCTAGGGTTGTTTAAGGGTCTCCTGGACAGCCACATGAGCGGTCTGCAGATAGAGGGATATAGGAGGACTGTTTAAATACTTTAATTGTTTCCACAGGCTGTTCGGTCCACATTGTTGACCAACAAGGTGCATGCATTCGGCAGGTCGTGCGAGGGCTGCTCCTGGATGTTACTTCAGGAGTGGCCTAGTGCTTCATGTCGTTAGTGTATGCGTAAACTGGACCATCAGATGGGCAACATGACAGCTCAGAGACTATCGCTGTTGCTGTGCAGACACATGGAGTTGGGCCTGTGTCTGCGGGAGTTTGCGCGTTCTCCCTGTGGTTGCGTGGGTTTTCTCCGGGTGCTCCGGTTTCCTCCCACATCCCAAAAAATGTGCTCTTAGGCTGATTGGGTAACAAATTGTCCCTATATTGGTCTCTATATGTCATTAAGACATTAGGATGGCGGCGCGGGCTCGTTGGGCCGAAGGGCCTGTTTCCCGTGCTGTGTTGTTCTTTGTTCTTTGCTGGTTTCAGGAATTTGTTACACACAAGTGGTTACACACATTACTATAGTGATTATATTTTAAAAACATTTCATTGGCTGTAAGGTACTTGGGAACGTCAAGAGGTTGTGATGGGCGTATTATATTTGCAAATTCTTTCTTTCTGTTTTGGAGACGTGTCAGTGGCGAGGAGTGTGCCTGGCCCAAACAGATTGGCCCAAAGCAGATGACGTGATCAAAATAATTGCGACTATTTTGATTATGTATCCCTGAAGGTTTCACAATAACACTTCCCCTCACACTCCAGCCGGTGGCCAGCCAATGCATTCTTCCTTGTGACACACTGCCTTCTTACACCAATTGGAAAGCAAGATAGCTCATTTACTCAATTGGATGATAAATGGCAGTCAGATAAGTGGCCCTTTTCCCATTTTCAATATGTTTATATCCAGTCAGGAAAAATCCTCAAAAAAACCAAAAAATAAATCACTTTTTCACCGAATCATTTTTCTCCAGATTCACACAGCAATGTTGTGGAAATTGATCTTCAAGTCTTGGAGGTACCAGACTGATTCTGAAGGATTCGCAATCCTGGGTCAAAGAGGTCATATGATCTTGAAGTGTGAGGAGAATTGCCTGAAATTTTTAAAAATCTTTTTTGGCCAGCATTTGTTGTCCATCCCTAATTGCCCCCAAATGGAGTGACATGCTGGGCCATTTCAGAGGGCAATTTAAGAGTCAACCACATTGCTGTTGATCCGGAGTCACATTTAGGTCAAACCTGGTAAGGACAGCAGATCTCCTTCTCTGAAGTTTAATCAAAAATTTAACAAATCATCTCAAATTAATTTTAGATGATTTGTTACCATGTTGCTCTTATTATCCTTTCTCAACAATACAAAATGTTTGAGTAATAGTCTATTGCTAATAGGCACACACTGTTATCAAATGTCAACAAGTCCACTCCAGTTTTCTGCCCAAGTCTCTCTTTGGGGCAGCATGATAGCACAGTGCATTAAGTAGATCTTTCTCTACTCCCCAGTTATGACTGTAAGACCCTCTGCACCCTCTCTTTTTTTTCTCCCTTATGTATTCTAAGAATGATATGCTTTGTATTTCACACAAGAAACAATATTTTTCACTAATACAATAATAAACCAAATCAAATCAGTGAAGTTTAATTTCTACAAATAAAATAACCCATCTAATTGCGTTACAAAACCCCTTTGTATGGTGGGTGTGTTTGTGTTCGAAGGAAAGAAATCCCCAACAATGACTCCTATTGCTAATGAACAGCACAATTATCTGCCAAATGCCAATGTCACATTGCCTTCTGCAATGATGTCGTCACATGATGGCCGGTTATACTATCATCTGGTTTCTCATTCAAAGAGAGGAAATGGTTAACACAGTGATTTCAAACTGAGTCATCTGGTAAGAATTTCAATTACTCAAACGTAGAGCTGTTTATACGTACTGGAGTTTTCGACAGCAGAAAGAAGGGGGGTGGTGGCTGGGTTAGGGAAATCAGAGCTCTGCACACACATTACGAATACTTCTCTGTCTAGACTTGGTGATTTCTAGTGCAATGAAGCTGCCGCATCTTTCAACACCTCAACATTTGCTCTCAATAATCAAAACGGTTCTGGCAAAAGCAGGGAAACCAACTGGTGGAATTTGGAGAACGGAGCGCTCTCAGGGTCTGCAGCTCTTTTGCAAGAAATAGCTAACTACAGGGTTATTAGATACCCCTTGATGCTGAGTTTCCAAAGCTGTGGACGAAATAAGCATTTATAATGGATCAGCGCAAACACGCAAGTCGAGGAAGTCCATTACTGCTTACAGTAACTTTCCTACTTCTGAGATTTACTGGAAACTGCAGAATCCTAACACCAGTTTCCAATTTAAGGTTGAATGCTGGAGAAAAGTGGATTACAGATAACTCCCAGCAACACAAGTAGCTGCAGATGATATTCCTAAGGACCAATAGTGCTTCCTGCAACCTGATCCTTTATGAATCATTGGCTATTACAGCGATTGCTTTTCTCTCTATGTTTAAGGGCAAAATGTAAGGGAAAAATTTGAGTTTGTGCAGCTCCTTTCACACCCTCAAAGATCCTTAAAGTCCCTCAGAGTCATTCTTACTATTTTGCAGATAATATTTCTGTCTAATTTTGAACTGGGGACTTCTTGAATGCCAAAGCAAACATGATTACCACTACACTACAGACACAGGGCTGGGTGTTATAGACAAACTTCGCAGCCAATTTGAATTTAACAAGGACAGACAAACAGCAATTGAGATAAATGAGTAACTCCTTGTTAGCTGAAGGATAAATTTGGCTGGGATACTCCTTGCCTCAGTGTTTCTCTTCAAATAAGTGCCACAGGATTTTTTATAGTCACGTGAAGGAGTGTATTTCGCACTGAATTTCTAACACCTCTCAACACCTCCAATAATTAGCCCTCCTTCGATGTTGCACTCTTGTCAGTTTCCGTTTTAGCTGTGGGAGGTACATTACGGGATTATAGAACTGGAATTCATAATCCCACCATCACAGTTTAGAAATTTGAAAACATGTCAGTTTTAAATAAACGTTAAACCTGTCAAACATAGCCCTCGTAGAATTCTTTAGAACTAAAAATAAGAGTTTTCGAGAAGTCAGTGCATTTGTTCTAATGTTACCAGACCAGTAATTCAGAGGCCCAGGCTAATGCTCTGGGGACACAAGTTCGAATCTCACCACTGCAGCTGGTGGAATTTAAATGGAATTAATAAATCTAGGATTGATGTGGAGATTGGGGTGGGCACATTAAGAAATCTAACAACATCAGGTTAAAGTCCAACAGGAAAGTGATGGTCTGGTGGTATTATCACTAGACTATTAATCCAGAAACTCAGCTAATGCTTTAATGGACCTGTGTTCAAATCCCATCATGGCAACATCACGGTGGAATTTGAATTCAATAAAAAATATCTGGAATTAAGAATTTACTGATGACTGTGAAACCATTGTTGATTGTTAGAAAAAGATCTTTGCTCTTTGTGATTTTTATAAATGACCTGGATGAGGAAGTGGAAGGATAGGTTAGTAAATTTGCTGACGATACAAAAGTTGGTGGTGTTATTGGAGGGATGTCAGAAGTTGCAACGAGATATAGATAGGATGCAAGACTGGGAGGAGAAGTGATAGATGGACTGCAAACCAGATAAGTGTGAAGTAGTTAATTTTGGCAGGTCCAGTGGGATGACAGAACACAATATAAAGGGTAAGACTCTTGGCAATGTGGAAGATCAGAAGGATCTTGGGTCCAGGTTCATAGGACTCTCAAATCGGCTTTGCTAGTAGAGGATGTGGTTAAGAAGGCATATGGTGTACTGGCCTTCATCAATCAAGGAATTGAGTTTAGGAGTTGAGAGATAATGCTGCAGCTGTATAAGACCCTGGTCAGACCCCACTTGGAGTACAGTGCTCAGTTCTGATCGCCTCATTACAGAAAGGGTGTGGAAGTCATAGAAAGGGTTCAGAGGAGATTTACAAGAATGTTACCTGGATTAGGTGGCATTCTTTATGAGGATAGGTTGAGAGAACTTTGTCTTTTCTCCTTGGCGAGATGAAGGATGAGGTTGACTTGATAGAGGTGTATAAGATTGAGAGGTATTGAACGAGTGGATTCTCAGAAGCTTTCTCCCAGGACTGAAATGGTTGCCACAAGAGGACACAGGTTTAGAGTGCTGGGGAGTAGGTACAGAGGAGATGTAAGGAGTAAGTTTTTTACTCAGAGGGTGGTGATTATGTGGAATCAGCTGCTGGAAGTGGTGGTGGAGGCAGATTCAATAGGATCTTTTAAGATACTTTTGGATAAATACATGGAACTTAGTAAGGTAGAGAGTTATAAGTAAGCCTAGTAAGTAGAGACACGTTTGGCGCAACTTGTGAGCCAAAGGGCCTGTTTGTGCTGTAGTTTTTCTATGTTCTATGCTCTAAACATTGTTCAACTCATTGGGAGAACTCAGCTGCTTTTCTTCAAATAGTGATGTTGGATATTTCACATCCATTTGTGTTTTAATGTCTCATTGGAAGATCAACCCTGCAGCACTCTGCCAAATTAGTTTATGTGTTGTGGTCCCAGGAATCATTGGCTATTACAGTGGAGATGTGAGCGTTACCATGAGGCCAACACTTGCAAGATGAAGTGTCCTTACTCATCTTTCCTCATGTTGGAAAATACTTTTTAGATCAAAGATTAAGGTCACTCAACAGTGCACCTATTTCCCGATGGTATTTGTTGTTCTTGTCCTTCTAGATGCCAGCACTTGTTAGGTTGGAAGGCACTATCAAAGGAGTCTTGGTGAGTTTCTGCAGTGCATCTTGCAAATGGTACACACGGTTGCCACTTTGCGTCGGTGGTGAAGAGAGTGGATGGAATTCAGGGGAGGAGATGGTCTCAGGACTAGACTATTCATCCAGAAGCTAATGTTCTGGGGAATTGAGGTTTGAATAAAAAGAAAGTTTGGAATTAAGAATCTGCTGATGACCATGAAACCTTTGTTGGAAAAACCCCATCTGGTTAACTAATGTCCTTTAGGGAAGGGAATCTGCCATCCTTACCTGGTCTGGCCTACATGTGACTCAAGAACCACAGCAATGTAGTTAACTCTCAAGTACTCTCGCGCAACTAGGAATCGACAAAAAATGCTGACCAGCCAGTGATGCTCAGGTCCCACAAATGAAGAAAAAGTAAATTAAGTGATCTGCTTTGTTCTAGATAGTGTCCAACTTGAGTGTGGTTGAAGCAGCACCCATCCAGGCAAATATTCCATTATACTTCTTAGCCTTGGACTTGTAGAGTCCAAGTGGGAGAAGTGGAGGTGGAAAGGAAAAAGGGATGAGAGAGGGGGAGCAAGGGGTGGAAGGCAGGGGAGAGGAAGGGGAGGAGGAAAAGACCAAGAGAGATGGGTGGAGGAGGAGGTAGAAAGAGGTAAGAGGAGGGGAAGATGCAAGTAGGATTTCACCAAGAAATTTGAAGCCTCCTTCTACAGTTCGTATTTTGTCAAATGGAAACACTTGTGCAACAGGAACCAGAATTTGGTCACGGGCTGACTCAAAGTTGAGTCAACATTTCTGTTGATTAACTTGCCACACAATCAGGAGGTAAGAGGCTGATGTCGCAGTGCATTCCATCTGTACACGCAATGAAGGCAAACTTTCCACAGCACTGCAGCTGGCTTCTGTCCCATGCCCAGACTGGCGAATTTTTTCACAATACGGTCACTGATCTGCTGTCAGTCAGTAAACACCAAGAGAAAGCGCCTCACTTTAAAACAAGTTTGCAACTGGACACTGCCTTTCACGGTGCTGAATATTCACCCTGATGGGGATCAGATAGGAGGCGAATGGGTTGTAATTTCACACTGCTACCCAGCATACAGGTTCCAGAGCATCATTCCAATCCCTCGGAGGGGGTGAGGAACAAGTCAACTATCAGGTGCTAACTGGAATTATTCTGTCCATGCCCCCCCCCCCCAAACCCAGCCTCCCATGCACCCCCACCACATCCTCCTCCTGTTTGCCCCACAGAGATGGCCGTGCCTTTATCCAGAGAAAGCTTCCGCTTAACAACCCCTTACTGTATCCAGACTGTTTGGTGCTTGGTGACTCTCCTTAGAATCCATCCCCTCAGCCAATACATTGATCATTCTGGTAAGTATTCCATCACACTTCTGAACCTTGGACTTGTAGATGGGGAGGAGGAGCAGGAGAAGGAGGAGGTGGAAAGGAAGAAGAGGACTAGGAAAGGGGAGGAGAGAGGAGGGAAAGAGGGTAGGGTAAGGATAATAGAGTTTCAGATAGGTTAAAGCTCATGGGGAGTTAATGACAGCACTGTGGTACAGTGGTTCACACTGCCGCCTCACAGCTCTAGAGACCCATCTCCTGCTTTGCTGTTCATTTCTTTTCCTCACAACTCTGGGACATTCTCTCTAAAGGTAGTTTGTTTTTGCTCTCCAGCTTAGCATGGCCACTGGTGTCCTTTCTGAGCTTTGGTTGGCATCCATATTGAGGTCAGTTGTGCACATTGTTGTCTCTACCAAATTGGGGTTGATATCCACAGCGACCAAAAGATTAAGTTAACGTTAGTCTTGTCAGCACAATTAACTGAATAACAAAGAACAAAGAAAATTACGCACAGGAGCAGGCCTTTCAGCTCTCCACACCTGCACTGACCATGTTGCCTGACTTAACTAAATCCCCCTGTGCTTCCAGGGACCATATCCCTTTATTTCCATCTCATTCAAGTACTTGTCAAGACACCCCTTAAAAATCACTACCATATCCACTTCCACTACCTCCCCTGGGAATGAGTTCCAAGCACCCACCACTCTCTGTATAAAAAAATCTGCCTCGTACATCTCTTTTAAAACCTGCCCCTCGCACCTTAAACTTATGCTCCCGAGTAATTGACACCCTGGGAAAAAGCTTCTGACAGTCCAGTGTGCGTTAACACTTATATTCTGTGGCTTTGCCAATGAGTGTAAGTTAACTTACAAAATGATTAGCTTTACTGACAATTTGGGTCTTAGCCCCCATCCGCTTGATCCACAGCACTGGTTTCAGTGTACATTTTCCCCACAGGCTTTCTGAAGGATGCACACAGCAACTTACTAAATATCTTCTATATCTCCCAAACCTATGATCTCCGCTGCCTAGAAAGCCAATAGATGGGATTTCCAAGGCTGGAAATTCCCTCCTGAAGTCAATGGTCCTCCAAGGTTCCTGTCCAGCCACTACGATTCCCGTGGTGGGCGGGATGGGAGATTCCCGCCCAGTGGTGAAAATCCTGGAACTCCCTCCTTAGGTCCATGTGTGGGTGTATCTACCCCACTTGGGCTGCAGCGGTTCGAGAAGACAGCTCACCATCAGTTTCTCAAGAGCAAGAGCTGGGCAATAAACACTGACCCGGTCAGTGATACCCACACATTAAGAATTAATTAAAAAATGCCTGCTCGACAAAAGTCAAATCTCACATTGCAGTGTGACGGACTTTGCTTATACCTTGGGTGATTGATGTATTGGTGATTAGCTGAGGAAATCAGGCCAGGAAGAAAAAAAGCCATCCACTGCACAAATTAACGGCTGACAAAAATAGAGCAGTGATTCCAGAAAAATCTCCCTGTGGGAGAGGTTATCCCTCCAGCATAACACGCCAGGCCAGGTTTTTTTAAGCTTATAGAAATGTTTCAAGCAATTACTTGCCACAAAGAATAACTGAGTGCTGTACCAGCAAAGATTTTAGATTCTTGGCATAATTTACAAACCCTAGTTCCATTGGGTTTGTTGGAGTAACACAAGATTTAAATGCACACACAAACATGTGGTCCCTATCACAAAGTAAGTGAGATGTCTGGTCACGTGGGATGACTTCTGGCCTGTACTGACAACATGTGTGGAGCACGTGTGGAATTCGCTAACCCAGTTTTCTGAATGGTCAGATATTGGCCTCAGTGCTGCTCTGGGATTGGTTCTTGCACGTCTGTTGATTTCAGTTTCAGGCGGGCGATACGTGAACAAGCAGATTGGTCCAGATGTTGCTGCAGTATTACAGCCAGTTTACAGATGCATATCATTACTAAGATCCAAATCATCCACCAAATATGGTGAGGAAGGAAAAAAAACCTGTGATTCGTCACAAGTTGCTGGACTATTGGCCCTGATCCACCATTCGCTTTGTGAAAAAAGCAATGTCTTCGATCTCACACTCACCTGATGAAGGAGCAATACTTCAAAAGTTCTAATACCAAATAAACCTGTTGGACGTTAATCTGGTGTTGTGAGAGTTCTTACTGCACTCGATCATTCTATAAGCTTCATAATGTTGTTGCATTTTGCAAATTAATTGCCCATTAAACGTAACACAGATTTCTATCTTCAGCCGATTGGATTCATTCCACAAGAAATGGTTGAGGGCACAGAATACAGCAGAGGCTAAGGGCTCTACAATATTCTGGCAATAGAACTGAAGGCTTGCATTCCAAAACTTGCCACTCCCCTTGCCAAACTCTTTCAGTGCAGTTACAACACTGGCAACTACCCAATGTGGAAAATTGCCCAGGTATGTCCTGTACACAGAAAAGCAGGATAAATCCAACACGGCCAACTACCATCCCATCAAACTACTCTCCATCATTAGTAAAGTGTTGGAAGGGGTCATCAACAGTGCTATCGAACAGCACCTGCCCAGCAATAATCTGCTCAGTGACCCCAGTTTGGGTTTCGCCAGGGTCACTCAGTTCCTGACCTCATTACAACCCTTGGTTCAAATATGGTCAAAACTGCTGACCTCCAGAGGTGAGGTGAGGTTGGTTGCCCTTGACATCAAGGCAGCATTTGACCAAGTGTGGTGTCAGGAGTCCTAGCAAAACTGGAGCCAACCAAAATCAGTTGCTAGCTCTGCTAGTTGGAGAAAATGGTTGTAGGGTTGGAGGTTAAACATCTTAGCTCCAGGACATCACTGTAGGAGTCCCTGATGGTAGTGTCCTAGCCCAACCATCTTCAGCTGCTTCATCAATGATTTTCCTTCCATCACAAGATCAGAAGTGGGGATGTTTGCTGATGACTGCACAACGTTCAGTATCATTCATGACTCCTCAGATACTGAAGCAGTCCATATCCAAATGCAGCAAGACCCAGGCAATGTCCGAGCTTGGGCTGAAAAGTGGCATGTAACATTCGCGCCCCACAAGTGCCAAGTCAATGATGATCTCCAATAAGAGACATTGTTCTTTAATATTCAATAGATCATCATCGCTGAATCTCCCACTATCAACATCCTTAGGGTTACATAGAACATTACAGCACAGAACAGGCCCTTCGGCCTTCGATGTTGCGCCGACCAATATAAAAAGCAATGCCCCTCCAAACTAAACCATTCCCTTCTCTTCCATATACTTATCAACTAACCTCTTAAACGCCACAAACTTGGCGCATCTACAACTGCTGCAGGCAGGGCATTCCACTCCCGAACCACCCTTTGGGTAAAGAACCTACCTCTGATATCCGTCCTATAACTATCACCCCTTAATTTAAAGCTGTGTCCCCTCGTGCTAGCTTTCTCCATCCTAGGAAAAAGGCTATCACTGTCCACCCTATCTAAACCTCTAATCATCTTATATGTTTCGATCAGGTCCCCTCTTAGCCTCCTCCTTTCGAACGAAAACAACCTCAAATCCCTCAGCCTCTCCTCATAAGAGAGGCTGAGGTTACCACCAACTAGAAACTGAACTGCATTAGACATATAGTCATGGCAATAATCAATTCCAGCCTCCCAGATTGCCTCGATCTACTAAAGTTCACCCATAACTGCAACAGGTCCAGAGCAGACACCATTCCCTGACCCTGCACTCAACCCTGGAATACCTAGATAACAAAGACACCCATGTCAGACTCTAATTCATAGACTACAGTTTCAGCCTTCAACCATTTCTATTTTATCCCCATTGATATAGACAGGGGCACTTCCTCCTCTGCGCTTCCTGAAGTCAACGACTATCTCCTTCATTTTGTTGAAGGGAAGATTATTGTCACTGTACCAGTCCACTAGATTCTCTATCTCATTCCTGTACTTTCTAAGTGGCAGAGATCATGGGTTTGGGAGTTAAGGAAGAAAGTTTAGGTATCCAGATCACCAATAACCTGTCTTGGTCCCCCCATGTCAATGCTACAGTTAAGAAAGCCCACCAACACCTCTACTTTCTCAGAAGACTAAGGATATTTCATGTCAGTTATGACTCTCACCAACTTCTACAGATGCATCATAGAAAGAATTCTTTCTGGTTATATCACAGCTTGGTAATAGGCTCCTGCTCTGTTCAGGGCCACAAGAAATGGATCATGAACAAAGCCCATCATTGAAACCAGTCTCCCATCCATCATCTCTGTCTTTGAAAGGCAATCAGCATAATTAAGGAACTTACATATACGCCAGACATTCTCTCTTTCATCTCCTTCCTTTGGAAAAAAGATACAAAAGTCTGAGGACGCATAGCAATGATTCAAGAACAGCTTCTTTCCTTCTGCTGTCAGACTTTGGGAATGGATCTATCATGCATTAAGTTGATCTTTCTCTACATTCTGGCTATAACAGTAACACTACATTCCATGCTCTCTCCTTTCCTTCTCAATGAAGAGTGTGCTTTGACTGTATAATGCACAAGAAACAATACTTTTCACTGTATACTACTACATGTGACAATAATAAATCAAACACAAATACTGTGGCTACCAGAGCAGGTTGAAGGTTGGCAATCCTGCAGTGAGGAATTCACCTCCTGATTCCCCAAAACTGTCCACCATCTACAAGGCACAAATCAAGATTGTGAGGGAATACTCTTCATCTATCTGGATGAGTGCAGCTCCAACAAGAAGATTGACATCATTCAGGGCAAAGCAGCCCACTTGATTGCTATTTCCGTCACAAACATCCACTCCCTCCATCACCAATAAGCACTGGCAACCATGGGTACCACCTTCAAATTGTGCTGCAGGAACTTACCAAGGCTGCTTAGACAGCACATTCCAAACACACAACCACTGCCATCTGAAAAGACAGGGGCAGCAGACACATAGGAATATCAATCACTACCTGAAGGCTCCCCTCTCAGGTTACTCATCATCCTGACTTCGAAATGTATCATCTTTCCTTTGCTGGGTCAAAATCCTGGAACTCCTTCCCTAACAGCACTATGGGTGTACCTACACCTCAGGAACTGCAGCAGTTCAAGAAGGCAGCTCACTACCAAGGGCAATTAGCAGGCAGGCAATAAATGTATCCTACTGCTCAAATTCACTCAATTTCCTACTCCACTGTAAAAGAAAATGCTGTGGATGCTGGAAATCTGAAATATAAACAGAAAATGCTGGATAGACTCAGCAGGTCAGGCAGCATCTATGGAGAGAGAAACAGTGAAATGAGACACCATTGCTAAACCTTACTCTCATGATATCCCTTCTGGAAAAAGGTCAATGAATGTGAAATGTTACCTGTTTTTCTCTCTCCAGCCAGACTTGCTGAGCTTTTCCAGCATTTTCTGTTTTTATATCCCTTATCCTTTGCTCCTTGGTTTCTATTGGAACCATAGAAAAGTTACAGAGGGAGGCTATTTGTCCCATGTCCATTCCAGCCCGAGGAGCGCTTAATCCCACCTTCCTACACCCAACCCATAGCTGTGTAGCCTTCAGCACTTTTCGGGTGCCGATAAAGGTAATTTGTAAACGAGTTTAGAGTCTCTGCTTCCACCACCAACTTGGGCAGTGAATTCCAGACACCCATCACCCTCTGTGCAAAAAAAAAATTCCTTCCTTGCGTCCCCTCTACACCTACTGCCACTTATCCTAAATCTCTGTCCCTGGTTTTAGAACAATTTTAGCCTGTTCTCTCAATCTCTTCACAATTTTGTACACTCTGACCAAGTGATCCCCTCAGTCTTCTCAGGTCTCATGATATTGTGATTCTCTAACCTGATTGGTTACAAGGATTCTCTAACCTGATTGGTTATAAGGATTCCCTAACCTGATTGGTTACAAGGATTTTCTAACCTGATTGATTACAAGGATTTTCTAACCTGATTAGTTACAAGGATTCTCTAATCTGATTGGTTACAAGGATTCTCTAATCTGATTGGGTACAAGGATTCTGTAACCTGATTGGTTACAAGGATTCTCTGACCTGATTGGTTACAAGGATTCTCTGACCTGATTGGTTACAAGTATTCTCTAATTGATTGGTTACAAGGATTCTCTAACCTGATTGGTTACAAGGATTCTCTAACCTGATTGGTTACAAGGACTTTCTAACCTGGTTGGTTACAAGGATTCTCTAACCTGATTGGTTACAAGGATTCTCTAACCTGATTGGTTACAAGGATTCTCTAACCTGATTGGTTACAAGGATTTTCTAACCTGGTTGGTTACAAGGATTCTCTAATCTGATTGGTTACAAGGATGAAAAGGCGTAGTGTTGTGGACCCAGTCATTCGGCAAGTTCTAGTTGCCCCGTTTTCAGGTCAGACCTTCAGTAATTTGTTCCAGCAGGAGGAAGGGTCAAACAGGGCATGGCAGCTCCATCTGGGAGTCATAAGATCAAAGTGAACCAGAAAGAGGAAGCTGATGATCAATGTCAGGTTCATGAAAATGAAGCCAAGTACAGAATGTGTGGAGGAGAAATGGCACAAGAAAGAAACAGGACAACAAGAGCAACGATAAAAGATTAGTGTGCAAACTAAAAGCAGAACTCTTTTCTGAATATATGAGTCATAGTCACAGAGGTTTACAGCGTGCAAACAGGTCCTTTGGCCCAACTTGTCTCTGCGGCCCTTTTCTTTAACCCTAAGCTAGTCTCAATTGCCCACATTTTGCCCATATCCCTTTATACCCACATAACTGTTTAAATGCTTTTTAAAAGACAAAATTGTATCCACATCTACTACTCACTCTGGCAGCTTATTCCAAACACTCATCACCCTCCGTGTGAAAAATTGTCTCTCTGGGCCTTTTTGTATCTCTTTTATATGGGGCTAGGAATTGGATAATCTCTATTTTCATACAATGTGGGGTGGGGGTGGTGATGGCAGGCAGTGAGGGTGGGGGAGTGGTGTGGGTGGCAGGGGGTTGAGGGTGGGGGGCAGGTGAGGAAGGGGGTGCGGGGTGAAGGTGGTGCTCCGTTCACAATGTGATGGCGGGGGGGGGTGAGGGTGGGGGGCAGGAGAGGGTCGAGGGGGTGTGGGGTGTGGGGTGAGGGTGGTGCTCCATTCACAATGTGGCTGCTCTGTTTCTCCTGGAGGTTGGGAACAGATAACTTTGGTTGTTTCATGATATCTGCGTGATCCCAAGTGGATCCCATGAACCACATTCTCCCTCCCCCCACTCCCAATTTTAAAGGCCGAGGGTGGAATTCCCCCTCTCAGAAATTCTAAGTGTTGAATTCATGGGAAAACTGGAGTAATTCACATTGTTTTTACAAAGGGAGTTCACACTAGAATCTCCTACACTCTGTACAATGCAGAGGCCACCAGTATGAATAACATTAGATTTCAGGGGCGGGCAGGGCTAATTCCCACTGGGGAGGCTGAAACCAGCTTCCACAGTGACCCCAAACTGTCAGTCCCCCATTTGCTGGCTAGCTCATCGCTGACCAGTCCACGGTCCCTGTAGTGCTGCCCCCAAACCCTCCATGGCCCGATTGTTAGCCCCCCCCGACTATTCCTGCCTCCGACCAGACCATCCCTGATCTCAAACACCCCACCTCTCCAACCCCACAGTGTCAATCCCTACCCTGCAGGCAGATTCCACCCTCCCTACTCCATTGCCCAGCAGACCAACCACCCAGCAAACAAACTACCCCCCCCCCCCCCAGCCCACCCTGGTCACTGGCATCCCTCCTGCCTCCATCAATCCCAATGCAGAGTGGCAGCAGGCTCCCCATCCTCAACAGTTGCCCTGTCCCCATGCCCATAGGCACGCCACCCCCCAAGTAAGCCCTGCCCCCTTGGCACTACCCAATGCCTGATGGGCAGTGCCAAGGTGTCACTTAGGCATGAGAACTTTGCCCCTTAGGCAGTGCCATGGAGTCTAGACTGACACTGCCAGGGACCCCATGCCCTGGGGGCATCACACCCTTGTCACCAAAATCTCTTGGGGTGGGGGCGGCTCTGATTTCCCCCTTCACTCCAGCAGAGTCAGGTTGCTAGATTCCCAAAAGTGGGAAGTAATGCAGATCCTGCTGAAGTGGGGATTGTACTCCATTAAGGTGAGAGAGGCTAGCAGGCCCAGAGAATTCAGCCCAGTTAAATTGTGGGTAATCGATTATTTAAATAATTTTCGTCTGTCTTTGCCGATTTCCAGCCTGGAGCAGTGCGCGGTGCAAATCAGGCACGAGGAGACGCAAACACAGCACGAACAATTGCAGGAGCCCCGTGAATTGGCCAACATGCAATTCTCCCAGCCCACTGTGCTAAAAAATGACTGCAGTGGGATAAGAGAATCACAGCCAGAGTCCCTCCCAGAAGAAAGTTTTGGGACCAGAAAAAATCTGTTCCAAACAAGGAAATAAGAGCAGATCAGAATAGATGTTCCAGTGAAAAGCACAAGTAGTAGCAGTGAGTTTATGGTACCACACTTTCAGACAGTACATTTCACACCCTAACTATTCGCTGCGTGAATCTGTCTCCATCACACTCTCAGACAGCACATTCCACACCCTAACCCATTCACTGCGTGAATCTGTCTCCACCACACTCTCAGACAGTACATTCCACACCCTAACCATTCGCTGCGTGAATCTGTCTCCAACACACTCTCAGATAGCACATTCCACACCCTAACCATTCGCTGCGTGAATCTGTCTCCACCACACTCTCAGACAGTACATTCCACACCCTAACCATTCACTGCGTAAATCTGTCTCCACCACACTCTCAGACAGCACATTCCACACCCTAACCCATTCACTGCGTGAATCTGTCTCCACCGCACTCTCAGACAGTACATTCCACACCCTAACCATTCACTGCGTGAATCTGTCTCCACCACACTCTCAGACAGTACATTCCACACCCTAACCATTCGCTGCGTGAATCTGTCTCCACCATACTCTCAGACAGTACATTCCACACCCTAACCATTCGCTGCGTGAATCTGTCTCCACCACACTCTCAGACAGTACATTCCACACCCTAACCATTCGCTGTGTGAATCTGTCCCCACCGCACTCTCAGACAGTACATTCCAGATCCTAACCACTCACAATCTTCTCTTTTCTAAATTTCTAAATTCTTCAATTTATCCTTGTAATTCATATTTCCATGCTTTCCAATGTCATCGCATTGTTCCTAAAGTGGGGCGCCCAGATCTGCACACCAGCTCCAGTTAAAGTTGACTCAATGTTTTAGAAACACTCACCACCGTTTCCATGTTTCTTTACTGGTTGGATCTTGTGGAGGCGGTAAGGATTCTCACCTGCTGTCTGGAGAGCCAGTTAAAAATCTGCCTGCTTAGGGAAAGACCTAGGTGGGTCACTTAGGCTGTCGAGAGGTCACTGGTGTGTCTTTCACTGGGATCAGGTGCCCAAGGGTGGCAGTACCACATACCAAGGGTTGGTAGCAATCAGAGGCTGGCTGTTCTTTTTCTGAGCAGTGTCTTGGGGATAGAATAAGGGAGGAGGGGGGATATGGTTGGGGGTAGTATCTGTTACAGGACTGACACCCAAAGAAAGTCCAGGTATGAGGAGTGATCCATGCCAGAGACAAGTCGTAGTGGGAGCAGGGCTTTGTGGAGTGCCAGTAATGGGCTGGGGAGTATTGTTGGGGGGAGGGAGTGCATGTGGAGTGGGCAGGTTGGATGTAAAGGGTTTAAAACTGGTTGGCAATAAGGGTAGAGGATGGTTCTCAGTGGGACCCCCTTTCCCAGTGCGTGCTGTAGGGCTCCAGTAATTCTACAAATTTTAGAATCTATAATCTCTCTGGATTTTATTCTGTAACTACAATTTAAAATTAAATGCTTCCGTTTGACTTTTTCTCGGGCAATTAACAGCCAAGGAAGAAGGAAAAATGGATATTTGTGGTGAAACAAAATTGTTTAATTGTTTTATAATGGAGCTCATTTGAATTTTGTGCTGAAGCTGTCTTAATTATTCATTTTTAAATAAAAACATTGCAAATTTAGGATGACATCTTGTGTGTTTAAACAAACCGTACATTGCTTTAATGGATCAGTACCAGAGAGGAAACCTTCATTCTCTGATATTACGATAAAGTCTTAACTATTGATCTTAATAGTTTTAGTGTGAGGCTTGAATTAAGATATGTTGACGAGGGAATGTGACTATTTATTGCTTCTCAGCAGTTGGAAGGAGATGTGCATTTGCCTGTGATGGAATATAAACTTCTAGGGCAAGATTTTCCAGCCATGCTCGCTCCAAGACTGGAAAATCCCTGCCCGAGGTCAGTGGACCTTTGCATGGTCCACACCTGCCCACTATGATTCCTGTGGTGGGCGGGACAGTAGATTCTGCCCCAAGAGTTTATAATTCGTAAAGCGGGTATTGTTCCAAGGGTGGGGTGATGTAAGATAATTTCCATCTTATAGCCAATTGGAGGAGTGAATTCAGACCAACTCCAAAAAAAGGAAGGATGACAGAGGACTGGGAATAAATATTGATGAATCATAATCCTTGTTGGCACAGTGTTACCATGGCTTCTGAGTTATCCCTCATCTGGACTCACTTCAACATCACTTCAAAGACAATGAAGAAGGATATTGGGCTGAATTTTACTGGCACGTCAGCCTGAGGTTCGTATGATCCTGTTCTCCGAGTCTCGCCCAGCCATTGAATCGGGGCAGGAATGCCGGTAAAATTCTGGTCATTTTCTGTGCTCACAGCACCGAGACTTTCCTGGAATCTTGAGAGATGAGAAACCTCAATGTTGTCTTCACTGCTCCTTGTTGAGTATATGCCAAGTCTTGCTTAATAAATTCAACTTGATTCATAAACATTAGTTATTTGTGCTTTATTCAGGCACAACTGAGAGCCCTAGAAATTCAAAATTCAGAATTTGTTTTAATCAGAGGCATTCCATATCTCAAAACCCTGAAACTTGTAGTGCCTTTGAAAGAGGTACTCACCACACCCATGACAAGGTTTAGTTGTCCTGTTTCTGAGCTGTGACAGGCTTAACGCTCCTGGCAGCGGGATGGGAACCCTTTATGTTCATTCATTGCCCACTTAAGGGTCCCGATTGGTGATGGGGAAGGAAGGTAGGGCCACGTGAAGAGGGTTAAAGATGATCTGCACTGTATTTCCCAATCTAGGGGTCATTTGTGCATATAGATTAATGGGTAGCTCTCTCATCTCGGAGTCAAAGTGTGTGAGAGCAATATCCACTCCAGAAATTGAGCATAAAAATCAAGGCTAGATTTCCTTGCAATTCAGAGTGAGCGCTCCACTGTCAGACCTACTGGTAAAACTCTTCCTGTTCTACCCTTCCAAATCTGAGGAAATTATTTAACGTATTTGTAAAGTATTGAATATTTTCGTACGGGTTGTTAAGAAACAAATCAAGCTGGATTTTTTAAGTTTAGAACAAAAAGCGGTGAGTTTTTACTGAGGGTAGTTTACATCTACCCAGTCAATCCCCTTTTAGCACCTTATATAACTCAATCTGAAACTTAGAGTGGCACAATGGCACATTGATTGGCACTGCTGCCTCACAGCACCAGGGATCTGGGTTTGATTCTGGCCTTTGTTTGGAGACTGTGCATTCTCTCCGTGTCTGCATGGGTTTCCTCCGAGTGCTCCGATTTCCCTCCCACAATCCAAAACTGTGCAGGTAAATTAAATCCCTGCTTCCTCACAACGCTAGGGACCTGCGTTCGATTCTGGCCTCTTTGTGGAGCCTACACATTCTCCCCGTGTCTGCATGGGTTTCCTCCGGATACTCCAAGTTCCTCCCACAGACCAAAGATGTGTGTGGGTTAGGTTGATTGGCCATACTAAATTGACCCTACCTTCAGGATGAATATGAGGGGTTATGGGGATAGGCTTGGGTGAAACTGTGGTCAGTTCTGACTCGATAGGCCAAATGGCGTCCTTCTGCACTGTAGGGATTCTGTGATATTCTTTGAGTTCAATATTCTTGAGCAGCCAACTAAATTACAGATTGATACCACTCGTATACAAGTCATGTCATCCACCACCCGACTAACTCCCCTCACAGCCTCCAACTACCAAGAGAGAACAAATCTGTTTGCCAACTCCCTGATGTGTGGTCACAAAAACCATGGCAGTGTCACGGGAAATGTTTAGACATTTATGATATAGGAAACACAGCAGCTAATGTTGTGCACAGCAAGATTCCACAAATAACAGGTTGATAAAATCAGCTTCAATGATGGTGATCGAGGGATAAATATTGTCCGGGCTACGGGGAATATCTCAGCTGCCATAGGGTCCTTAACCTCCATGTAAGGGGACAGAGAAGCCTTCAGCTTAACTTCTCATCTAGAAGATGTAGGTCAGACAGTGGAGTTCTCACTCTGAACTGCAATTGGATCTAGCCTTGATTTTTATGTGCATTTCCATCTTTCTAGAGTTTGTTTATTAGTCACAAGTAAATTTTACATTAATACTACAATGAAGTTACTGTGAAAAATCACGAGTCATCATACTCCAGCGTCTATTCAGGCCAATGCACCTAACCCAACATGTCTTTCAGAGTGTGATAGGAAACCAGAGCACCCAGAGGGAACCCATGCAGACACGGGGAGAATGTGCAAACTCCACACTGACAGAGACCCAAGCCTGGAATTGAACCCATGTCCCTGGCACTGTGAGGCAGCAGTGCTAATCACTGTGATACTGGCCATCTATATCTGGCATAGATATTGCTCTTGCACACTTTCTGATTCGGAGGTGAGAGGGCTACCCATATGCATAGACCGGGAAATCAATATAGTGCAGAGTAATAACATTCTAGATGAATGGGCTCAGGTAGATTGGATCACCTTCCTCAACTGCAATGTTCTTGCAATTCTGTAATTTATGCAGAAGACAGCCTCAAAAAGCTGAATGTGTGGTGAGATTGCAAGAGAACTTTAATCCTAGAACTCTTACTTACAGAAGGAGGCTATTCAGCCCAACAAGTCTGCACCAACCACAATCCCAGCCAGGCCCTATTCCTACATTTTATGCTGCTAATCCTCCCGACACTAGGGTCAATTTACCATGACCAATCAACCTAACCAGCACACCTTTAGACTGTAGGAGATTTGGAGGAAACCCAGGCAGACATAGGGTGAAGGTGCAAACTCTGCACAGACAGTGACCTGAGCTTGGAATTGAACCTGGGAACCTGGCATTGTGCCGGCTAAGCACTGTGCCACCATGATGTTGGAGAACCTGTAGAAAGAGTTGGCTTGTTAGGGCTAGTATATTGGCTGTGACCCAAGACATCCATTAATCTGTTGAAAACATTGCTTGACTGGCAGGTTTCTCTCTTAGATGTGTTTCTCAATTGCTTGATACTTATTTACACAAGACAAGTGCTTGCAGTTTCAAGACCCGTTTGATCGATATAGGGCTATACTTACAGGAGGTTTTGTAGGAAAGTTATGAATGAATGACTTTTTCAAAGCTGTTTTGCAAATGATATAATTACTATAGAGTTACTGGTTCTGTACAAAATGCATACTGGGTATATGGGTATTAAAATGCCATTGCTTGGCATGGTGGGTATGAGTTAGAATTAGGGATGGATAGAGAGACATAGCTTGGCGTGGAGGGTAAGGGGTGGCTGGAGATGGATAGAGGTTGCGTTAGTGGTTAGGGTGAGGGTATGTTTGGAGTGTGAGAAGGTGTGATGTGTAAGGGTTGTTTTCCATTCTGTTCTTTTTATTGAAACTGGGACAAAATCCCAAAGCACCAAGGTGGGTCTTTCAAAGTTCCTCTTCCACACGCGTCAGCCCTGTGACTGCCTCCAAAATGTTTCTGGGGGTAACAAGCCTGAATCCAGTGAGCACCCCAGAATGAAAATCCTGCCTTTGCAGGGACTTTCTTACAAGGTTTCCCCAAGCTGGGAATTTTCCCAATTCCCGCTATCCAGCTATAGGATAAAAATCAGTGGATGAACATTACCGCACAGTTTCTGCCTCCTGTTTATAACTACCGGCAATTTTAAATCATTACTGTTTATCCTTCAGTCTGTGGTGCCTTCCGAAAACTACCTCAAAGACAGGGGTGTCAAACATAACTCACAGTCATCCAGATCAGTTTTAACACTTGATTTCAAATGTGTGTGCCATGATCTTAAACATAAATTAAATATCTGCAGGAATTTGTAGACGGATTTCAGCCTGACTCCACCTCTTAATCAGTTTCATCATTGTTATTTACAGAGAGACGATTCTGTCTCTATCACTCCTCCTCCTGCTCCTCCTCATTCTCCTCCTGTTGTTGTAGTGAATTTGTAGGAATGGGCGGCATTGATTTAAGAATGGGTCAAACTTTACTCCCTTGAGGGCAGAGAAGGAGTTGGTTCTCTGGTGCATCATGCTGCTGCCATAAAGATAGTGTCAGTGTTCAGTTAGCAGGAAGAACTCAAAGTAGAGAAACAGAACGTGCCTCTTGAGCAAGAGAGAAAAATGAATCTTGCATTTTACAAAGGGCCTTACCGCAACTCAGTATGTCCCAAAGCAGAAAAATTGCGCCCTTAGAATTACTCCCCCCTTTAGCCAGAAATCATTGTGAAGACTAGTTGCACAACAGGGATTTTGAGCGGGTGAAGAATGTAACCCACATGACCAAAGTAGATTAGTTGGCACCTTGCTTAGATTAGTTGTTGTTTGTTGTTCTTTGTTGTTCTCACAGATTAGTTGACACCTTGCACCTTGTTGGCACCTTGAGATGAGGGAGCTTCACCAGTCATGGGCATCAAGTGGGAAATGGCACTGCCCCAGTTTCAGGGTTGTCTTTTTTGTCTTTGTATTCTATTTCCTCATTTGGAGAATTTTCTATATTCTATCACGGGATTGGTACCCAACATCAGGGAACTGGAAAAGCGAAATACTGTGGAATCTGAAACCAAAACAGAAAATGCTGGAAAATGTCGGCAAGTTTGATGGCATCCATGGAGAGAGAGAATAGAGCCAATGTTTTCAATCTGGACTAGAACATAGAACATAGAACATAGAACATTACAGCACAGAACAGGCCCTTCGGCCTTCGATGTTGTGCCGACCAAAATAAAAAGCAATGCCCCTCCAAACTAAACCATTCCCTTCTCTTCCATATACTTATCAATTAACCTCTTAAATGCCACCAAACTTGGCGCATCTACAACATCTGCAGGCAGGGCATTCCACTCCCTAATCACTCTTTGAGTAAAGAACCTACCTCTGAAATCCGTCCTATAACTCATACCCCTTAATTTAAAGCTGTGTCCCCTCATGCTAGCTTTCTCCATCCTAGGAAAAAGGCTATCACTGTCCACCCTATCTAAACCTCTAATCATCTTATATGCTTCAATAAGATACCCTCTTAGCCGCCTCCTTTCTAACGAAAACAACCTCAAATCCTTCAACCTCTCTTCATAGGACCTGCCCTCCATACCAGGCAACATCCTGGTAAACCTCCTCTGTACCCTCTCCAATGCCTCCACATCTTTCTTATAATGTGGGGACCAGAACTGCACACAATACTCCAAGTGCGGCCGCACTAGAGTTTTGTACAGTTGCAACATGATGCTGCGGCTCCTAAATTCAATCCCCCTACCAATAAAAGCTAAGACTCCATATGCCTTCTTAACAACTTTATCCACTTGACTGCCTACTTTCAGGGATACTACTCTTTGTTAGAGCTGTAAGAATTGGAATACAGGTTTTGGGACTTGTTCAAACCTCGGGGATTTCCCACATGGTTAATTACAGTGTACAAAGAACAATACAGCACAGGAACAGGCCATTTGGCCCTTCAAACCTGCACCTATCATGATGACGGCATGCACTTACAGAGTCTGTACCCTTCCATTCCCATCCTATTCATTATTCGCCCAATTGCCCTTTAAATGCCACTATCATATCTGCTTCCACCAGCTGCCCAGACAGCGCGTTCCAGACATTCACCACCCTCTGTGTAAAAAACCTTGCTTCTCACATCTCCTCTAAACTTTTCCCCACGCACCTTCAACCTCTACCCCCTAGCGCTTGACTTTTCTACCCTAGGAAAAAGCATCTGACTATCCAGGAACATTGTAGTGCGATGGTCAGACAGTGCCCTCTGCAGGGAAACATCAGAGAGTGAGACTTTCACTCAAACGTTTTAATCACTGCAGAAAATCATTCTGTCGCTGATTGAAAGCTGTGCCACAGAAAGTTACTAGCAGAGAGAGTGTACCAGGTCTGGATTTGCTGCTAAAACATGTTCAACAGCGTTCTGTGAATTCATTGGAAATTCTGTGGAGAGAGAAAATAAAAGAAAGCTGAAGAACAATTAGAGGCAGCACAGCGCACAGTGGTTACAACTACTGCCTCACAGCACCACGGAGAATTTAGCACGGCCAATGCTCCTACCCAGCATGTATAGAATTGCTGAGTGCTGTAATGCTAGGTGCCATTGTATGAATGTGATGTAAAAGTGGTCATATTGTCTGATCAGACAGTAGTGCTTCCAGAGGCAGTAGTAGAGACAGGTACAATTTTGTCTTTTAGAAAGCATTTAGAAAGTTTCATGGTTAAGATTGGTGTAGAGGGATTTGGGCAATTGGGACTAGCTTAGTGATAAAAATTGGGCAGCGTGGACAAATTGGGCTGAAGGGCCTGTTTCCATACTGTAAATCTCTATCTATCTGTCTATTTATCTAGGCTGGAATTCTCCAGTCATTCACGCCCCACCTCCACTGCCAGAGAGGATGGAAAATTTGGCGCTGAGTTGAGTCTCCATTCACTGCACAGGAAGAGGGAATCCCGTTGGTGTGAATGGGCAACACCTCTCGTGTATGATGAGAATAAATGTGAGAATCGTCTTATCAATAAATCTCTGACAATCATTCTCCAGAATATCCACTGCACTACACGTACTTCTCCCTCAAAAAAACAATCGGATTCATTGGAAGGGAGTTTCAGGAACACTAGCCACAAAGCCCAAAAATCCTGCCCGCAGTCAATGGCTTTTGTGTGGTCCATGTCCCACCCACCATGATTCCCGTGGCGGGTGAGGCGGGAAAGTTCTGCCCATCAAGCGTAAACTACTCTTTGCCAATCTATGTTGAACCTCTGGTTTTGGTCAGGACTTGCTAAGGCCAGTTCAGTTTGATTCTGTTAATTAAGGCACACATATTTAATATTACGACAAATTTAATGTTATGTTTAAATCGAGGAAAAGTTGACCTCCTTGCCATCCTTTCAATCAATCCAGCGATGATTTCATTACTTTCAGAGCACAAGAAGCTATCCTTGGTAGAACTCTTGTTGTACCAAGAGTAACTGACCAGAAAAAAAGCATTTTTCACATTCAATAAAGTAGGATGGGTCGGGCGAACATAATCTCTGAGAGGCATCCATTTAGAAGCATTCTCACTTAATACCCCTGTCTTGCAGAACATTCAGTTCTCTGAAATATCCATCAGGCTAGAAATCATTTACTCATCTGAAAGACCTTATTAAGTTGGATGAACCATATTTTGCTCAATCGCTTTTAGAATAGCCTGCAAGGTCAGGAACTGCAGATAACTGCACTCTTAAAGACCTCATTTTCAGGGACATTATCTAAATTGCTTCCTTGTGGAATGTATGCGCACGAACATATTTATTTGCACAGATCTGCAGCTGAAGTGTTCCTAGAATTTCATTTTGAAAATTACCTGTAAAAATTCACAATGTTCTGGTTGCTAGGCAGCTGTTGGTATCTCATGTCCCTCATGTCACACTCCATATTATTATTCGTCCTTGGGATTCTGGTGACAGTTTATTAACCCAGTTATATTCCAATTTCCAATTCTCTTCGTGCACCGAGTGGTGCACTAAGGCAGACTTTTGCTGGTTTCCATTGCTAGTAATTCCTGCAAAAGTCTGTCACCAGGACTTACAGCTTGAGGGACACCGCCCCATATCAAGGGTGGCCGAACAGGAGTCTCTCCTGCTCTTACCACCAGCCATTGGTGTGTTTTGAAGGACCTTGCAGGTTGACACTCATCCCGTTTGACCTCGTTATCAGTGCACCTTCCTTGGCTGTCAAGCCTTGGTGTGGGGCTTGAGTCCTGGTTATATGGAAGGTGTTAACAATCATCCATATCATGTGAAACTTTGGACCTGCTGATTACAGGATCAATGAATAGTGATCTTGGATCAGCTACCATTTGGGGCAGAATTTTCCAGTCCTGTCTCCTCCTACCTTGACAAGTTTAATTGCCAATCTCATTAGAGGCCGGCGTGAAACCATTCTACCTCCTGCCAATGGGATGGAGATGAAGTGATGACTGGAATTCCCCTCCCCCTGCCAATCATCCATGCTGCTAATGGCTTTTTCAGCCAGTCCAGAACACATCTGGACCAATGGGGTTTTGCAGATGTCAGCACTGACCTGAAGGGGCAAGCTGTGGAGATCAGAAGATGGAGGTCCCACCCGTGTGACCATGGAGCCTGGAACACTACAAGTGGCAGTGGGTGGAGGAGTCTCAGCCGCATGAATCCTCTACATCCTCCAGCAACTCCGCAAGGTGGATCTTGGCAGATGGACGGCTGCAGGCGATACTTTTGGACAACGATGGTCTGCGCTGGGGAGAGAGGAATGAAGACGGGATGGATGTGGAGGCAGTAAGAAGTCTCACGACACCAGGTTGGAGTCCAACTAGTTTATTTGATAGTAATCTCACAAGCTTTCGGAAATAGAGTTCCTTTTACTCCAGTCCAATACCGGCATCTCTACATCATGGGTGTGGAGCTCCAAGAGTGGTGAGGTTGGGAGTGGAAAGTGGAAGAGACAGATGCTATGGGGGTCATCAAATGCCGGGGTTGGTGTGGGGGCGAGTGAATAGAAAAGACTGAAGAGTGGAAGGTGGTCAGAGGATTGGGGGTGGGCATTCATTTGACAGTGGGAATGGGCATGTGGGGGGGTGAGGTGTGGGGTTGTAAGGAAGAGGGGAAAGGGATTCAGGGGAATGACTCTCTAGAATCAACTGAGGAATTCTGGAGGCACGATCAAGGATTGGTGATAGGAAGGGATGATGAGGGTTAAAGGGGGCAGTAGGAGTTGGTAAAGTGGGAGGGTGATGACAGGTCAATGATGGGGAGGGGTGAAGAGGCACTGAGGGTTGATGGAGAAGAAATAGAAGGAGAAGCAGATTGGTGGGTGGGGGGGTGGGGCGAGGTTTACAGTCAGGGGGGTGAGCTCCTCGGGAAGATAAGGGTAATGGACGTTCACCTGTATGGGACAGAGGATGATAGAGATGGGTTGAAGGATAACTATTGGAAGGTTAAATGTTGCACGTGGAAGGTGGGGGCTTTGGGAGGAAGGGATGTGACAGGGAAGGGTTGGGAGGGGTTAGGGACATGGAGGGAGGGATAAAGGTATTTGACATAATGGTGAATGTCATGCGAACAATGGCTGCTCCAAACCCTGCTAAATCTGATGATAGAAACGTTGAGATGCTGAATGGGGTTTGGGTCAACTGGGAATGAATGGAATGCAGGTCAACACAACTAGACAACCGAAGAGAAACTTCGACATGTGGCGTTCACAATGCTAGGCCATTGAGAAAGGTCAGAGTGCAAAGGGCAAAGGGTCAACATAAGCCGGTAACATCTTGAACATGCAGAAGGGTTTCTGAAAATATCTCGGCCTCCTCTTTTCATCCTCTGGCAGGGATCACCCAGAACATGCATGATTCTGGGCAACATTGAAATACCCTGAGATGTCCCTCAGAAGATGGTGGGGAGGAGTGAATGGCTGGCAGACTACAAATCACACAAAAAAAATCACATCAGACCTCATTAAACCTGGTGTTGTGAGACTTCTTACTGTGTTCACCCCAATCCAATGCCAGCATCTATACATCATATCTCATAGAAGACAGAGGGTGGTGGTAGAGGGAAAATTTTCAGACTGGAGGCCAGTTATCAGCAGTGTACCACAGGGGTCAGTGCTGGGTCCTCTGCTATTTTATCAATGAGTTGGAAGAGGGGACTGAAGGATGGGATAGTAAATTTGCTGATTACACCAAGATTAGTGGAGTAGTGAATGAGGTGGAGGGCTCTTGTAGGCTGCAAAGAGACATTGATAGGATGCAGAGCTGGGCCAAAAAGTGGCAGATGGAATTTAACCATGATAAGTGTGAGGTGATTCATTTTGATAGGCAAACTTGAATGCGGATTACAGGATCAACGGCAGAGTTCTGAGGAATGTGGAGGAACAGAGAGATCTTAGAGTTCATATCCGCGGATCTCTGAAGGTTGCCATTCAAGTGGATAGAGACGTAAAGAAGGCTTATAGTGTGTTAGCATTTACTAATAGAAGGTTTGAGTTTAAGAGCAGTGCAATTATGCTGCAACTCTACAGGGCCTTAGTGAGACCAGATTTGGAATATTGTATTCAGTTCTGGTCACCTCACTATAAGAAGGATGTGGAAGCATTGGAGAGAGTGCAGAGGAGATTTACCAGGATGCTGCCTGGTTTGTAGGGTAGGTCTTATGAGGAAAGGTAGAGGAAGCTGAGGATTTTCTCTTTAGCATGGAGGAAGATGAGAGACAACTTAATAGAAGTTTTTAAGACAATGAGGGGGATAGATAGAGTGGATGTTCAGAGACTATTTCCTCGAGTGGATGTAGCTGTTACTAGGGGGCATAACAATAAGGTTCATGATGGGAGATATAGGAGGGATGTCCGAGATAGATTCTTTATTCAGAGAGTGGTTGGGGTGTAGAATGCACTGCCTGCTGTGATAATCAGACGTTACGGGAATTTTGAAGCGGTTATTGGATAGGCACACGGAGCACACCAAAATGATAGGGAGTGGGATAGCTTGATCTTGAGTTCAAACAAAACATTGAGGGCCAAAGGGCCCGTACTGTACTGTACTGTTCTATGTTATGCTTTGTCTGCACACCAGAAACAATACTTTTCACTGTATACTAATACTTATGACAATAATAAATCAAATCAAATCAAATTGAACCCTGGTCCCTGGCGCTGTGAGGCAGCAGTGCTAACCCTTTGGTGCCCTTTAGCAAAAAAATGCTCAAAGAGATAACAAAAATATAAATTTCTTGAATGCCGCAATGATTTTGGGAGATTAATCTTCAATTTGCATAGACTTCAGGGAAATCTTATAGTTACTGTAAAGAGGGATTTAGCAGGATGTTGCCTGGGATGGAGAATTTCGAATAGGAAGAGAGGTTAGTAGGGATGGGGCTGTTTTCCTTAGTGCAGAGAAGGCTGAGGGGAGACCTGACCCAGGTGTACAAAATGATGAGGGAGACAGATAGGGTGGATAGGAAGGAAGTTTTCCCTCAGTGGAGGGGTCAACAACCAAGGAGCATGGAGTTAAGATAAGGAGCAGAGGATCTGGAGGGAATTTGAGGAAGGAATTCTCACCCTGAGGATGGGGGGGCGTTGGATCTGGAACTCACTTCCTGAAAGAGTGGTAGAGGCAGGAACCCTGACAACATTTAAGAAGCATTTAGATGAGGTCTTGAAATGCCACAGCATACAAGGTAACAGGTCAAATGCTGGAAAATGGGATTAGAATAGATTGGTACTTGAAGGCCAGCACAGACATGATGGGCCGAAGGCCCTCTATGATCCTGTCACTATGACTGCAGGATAACACCGGCCTCACTGCGTCGGTGCTGATTGGACGTGTAAAAGTTTGGTCTAAGGTGTGAATGAAGAGGTTTCGTCCACATTCCCTCAAAGCAGTCGCAAAATCCTCAGCATAAATTCCAGATAATCTTGAGATTCCTTGCAATTATGCACATTGTCACAATTACACCAAATCTACCCTGAGCTGCAATAGAAAGCTGACTGAATAGATACAAGCTGACTCTCCTGTTAACCTTTGCTGTTATCCAGTGTGTTCCAGTCAAAAATAGGTGTAGTTGCAATCATTGCAAAGGAAGGTGCAGAGCCTCTCTTGATCGTGGGTTAGCAGAATTACACAATCAAATAGACTCACAGAATCACAGAATTGTTAGAACTGTAGATGGTGAAATTTGGATTCAATAAAAAAAATCTGCAATTAGAAGTCTAATGATGTCCATGAAACCAGTGCCAATTATTGGAAAACGCATTTGGTTCACTAATGTCCTTTTGGGAAAGAAATCTTTTGGCTTTGCCCAGTCTGGCCTACGTGTGACTCCATAGCCACGGCAATGTGGTTGATTCAGGGTTGGGTGTTAAATGCTGGCCCAGCCCGCGATATCCACATCCCATTAACAAATAATGACAAAAAGCAGATATAAGATGGAAAAAAGATACAAAAGTCTGAGGTCATGTACCAACCAACTCAAGAATGGCTTCCTCCCTGCTGCCATCAGACTTATGAATGGTCCTATCTCGCGCTAAGTTGGTCTTCCTCTACATCCTAGCTATGACTGTACATTCTGCACACTCTCCTTTCCTTCTCTATGCTTTGTTTGTATAATGCATAAGAAAAATACTTTTCACTGCAAACTAATACATGTGACAATAATAAATCAATCAAAATTCAAACAGGTTAACGGCCTCCCATGCTTGGTAAAAACTCAGAACAGGACCTTCCAGCATGCAAATCAATGGGCAGGTTTTTCATTTCCTTTGGCTAATCTGCCTCATAAACCCGCCTTTGGAAAAATATCCTGGTGGGGAAGATTGCACTGAAGGGGGTCTATCCCAAACTGGCTTCCCATTTGCTTACTGCTTCTTCCACTTCCATTCCCACTTACCTAATTAATGATAATTAATAATGTCCATCATTCCAAAATGGCGAGGGAGGCTCAGGGCGAAATTATTTCAACCCCGCAGCTTAACAACGTCTGCTATTAATTCACCGAAACAACTGCACTGTAGTCCATTCAACCCATCATTCTATCGTGAGGTGTTAGCCCTTCAACCGATTCCCCCTATTTTCTCGTGGCTCACTACAGTCCATGCAGCAAAGTTCGAACTGAATCAAAACATTCAATATTATATATGTCAGATACGATTGAATGAAATGATGAAAGTTAATTTATTTGTCACAAGTAACGCTTACATTAACACTGCAATGAAGTTACTGTGAAATTCCCCTCGTCGCCACACTCAGATACTTGTTTGAGTTAATGCATCGAACCAGCTCATCTTTCAGACTGTGGGAGGAAACCAGAGTACCCAGAGGAAACCCACGCAGACATGGGGAGAACATGCAATTTCCACATAGACAGTCACCTGAGTCAGGAATTGAAGCCGGGTTCCTGGCGCTGTGAGGCAGCAGTGCTAACCATTGTGTCATGATGTGTATTTAACAGAAGTGCGTGCCAGCTTTCTGCACAATGATGGTGATAGGCTTCCAGAGTAAGATCCTGTGTAAGAACCCACCCTCATCTTTGGGAAAAGTTCATTTGGAATTTGATTATAAAATATTCTGAAACTGTTGAAAATTCTGGGGCTGAAACCTGTCTATCTTATTAGCAATGTCAAAGTGAACATTTCTGCATGAATCTGAGAATCAAGAACTGTTTTCTGATTTTACTTCTAGTGATGGGACAGTATTAAAAACTTCCTCCAAAGCGCAGTGAAACAGGGGCACGTAATTCTCTTTCAAACCAAAGCCAGTTTGGTCCATCTGATGGCACTTCGTTCCAAGTGTGAGTCTTTTAAACAGCATTTCTGAACCAGATTTCTGTTCACCTCTGGGGAATATTGCTTCCCTTGGTACAAACCCCCGGTGTCCACATGAGAGGTGAACAACTGGGTATAGGAATGCTGTTTTCCTCTGGCTGGGAGCAGGGAGTGTGGTGTCTAGCACAAGAGGTCAGGGTCTCAGGATATGGGCAAGGCTGTTTAGGACTGAAATGAGGAGATGCTTCTTCATTCAGAGGGTGGTAAACATCTCTACCGCAAAAGGTCGTGGAGGTCAAATTGCTGAATATATAATAAAGATGGAAATAGAGATTTCGTAGCTCTAAAGGTGTCAAGAGGAGAGCATGGGTGTGTGGCATTGAGATAGAGGATCGGCCATGATTATGTTGAATGGTAGAGCAGGATCGACGGGCTGAATGGCCTTTCCTGCTCCTAGTTTCTATATTCGCATGTTTCAATGTTTCAATAAGGCGTTAGCGATCCTGCGATACAATTTAGAGAAGACCACTGGGTTGGAGAGGCTTACCATAAACTAATTGATATTCCTTCCTCAACCCACCTTCAACGCAGACTTACTGATTATTAATTTAATTGCTGTTTGCAGCGCGTCGTTGCCCTCTGTTTACTATTGCAAATTTGCCAACATAACAACAATTAGCTGCATTTCAAAGTGATCCATTCTGAAATGTTTCTGAAAATGGATATTCAAAAGCTTTTTCCCAGGGTTTTTCAATTACTGGGGGCGTAGGTTTAAGGTGCTAGGAACAAGGAGGTATACAAGGCAGATTATTTACACAGAGAGTAGGCAGTGCCTGGAACTCGTTGCTGGGGGAGGTGGTGGAAGCAGATACGGTAGTGACTTTTAAGGGGTGTCTTGACAAATACATGAATAGAATGGGAATAGAGGAATTTGGTCCCGAAAGGATAGAGGGTTTTAATAAAGTCAGGCAACATAGACTGTACAGGCTTGGAGGGCCAAAGGGCCTGTTCCTATGCTGTAATTTTCTTTGTTGTTTGTAAATGAAAACAAGACTTTTAACCACTTCCATCTTCATTTTCTAAGCTCCCCACTGATTTTACATTTTGAGACTTTCTGCCTGTCCAGGCTAATAGTTATAAGATCACACAATCTCAACTTGTCCAATTTTGGGTTGATGTTGGGGACGTCTCAGAGAATTCTGTCAGAGGTACACGACTCCAAATCCTACTAAGAGATTAGGTTAGTTTGTGACAGTTGGTTTGTTGCTTCTATGTGTGACGACACAGTGCTTTTAAGAAATGTATTTGTGTCATGTTTCTCGTGGAGAGGACTGTTTTAAATTTCAGTTCTGAATACAGTGCCTAATTGTCTCCAACTGGCAACCCACATACTGAGCATGCAGAAAAATAATTGTTCTGAATTATTGGGATGCTTGTTTTAATCTGAGTTAATGTAGTTTTGTTATTTTTTTGGATTGTCCCCTGGGGTTTCAGAATAAGGTCTAATTTGGTTGATTGATAGGAGAAAGTTATGTGAATGGGTAGAGTTCGGCTTACAGAGAGACAAGTGGGCAGTAGTGTCTGCAAAAAGCAAAGAGGTGATCTTTTCCCTCTCTCATTCTCTAGAGTTTTGCTCATAGAATAGAATCATAGAAGGAGGCCATTTGGCCCATCAAGTCTGCATTGATCACAATCCTACCCAGACCTTATTCCTGTAACTCCACATATTTTCCCTGTTGATCACCCTAACACTAGGGTAAATTTAGCATGGCCAATCAACCTTGCCTACACATCTTTGGATTGTGGGAGGAAACCAGAGCACTCGGAGGAAACCTACACAAACGTGGGGAGAATGTGCATCCTCTGCAAAGGCAATGACCTAAGGCTGGAATCGAATCTTGGTCCCTTGCACTGTGAGGCAACAGTGCTAACCACTTGCCATCATACAGCCTATACTGTTTGAAGACTATTCTTTCTCTAGAGAGTGTTGTAGGAAAGGCAGTAGACAGTTGTCTCTCTGTATCCCTGTCTGGAGGTGTTGAAGACTAGCAATCAACGTAAGCAAGTGTATTTTTGCTGACTAATTCTGAAGAGCAGTTTAGGTCTATTGCTTAAATTGGAGCTAGTAAGAGATAGTTAGCAATGATGAATTATATCTTGTCATGTCTAAGTATTTCAATTTGTCAAAAGTTATGCTACTCCTTTTTGTTATCATAACAACTGTGTTGTTAAATAAAGCTTACTTTAATAAAAGCTTCCTCCAGAATCACTCCTGGAGCGAAAAACTTTATTCTCACCCTAATGCCAAAACACAAATAGTTGAGTTTGAGACTAGCTTTATAATAGGCCTTGGAGTTTTTTATCTGGTCCCTGACAAGTGTTGGCAATAGGCGAGTGAAGAATTTACCTGCATCTCAGTAGGAAGAGGGGGCGGCACGGTAGCACAGCGGTTAGCACTGCTGCTTCATAGCTCCAGGGACCTGGGTTCGATTCCTGGCTCGGGTCGCTTTCTGTATCGATGTTGCACATTCTCCTCGTGTCTGCGTGGGTTTCCTTTGGGTGCTCCGGTTTCCTCCAACAGTCCAAAGGTGTGCGGGTTAGGTTGATTGGCCATGCTAAAATTGTCCCTTAGTGTCTTGAGATCTGTAGGTTAGAGGGATTAATGGGTATAGTGTATAGGAATATGGGGGTAGTTCCTGGATGGGATTATGGCCGGTGCAGACTCGATGGGCTGAATGGCCTCTCCCTGTACTGTAGGGTTTCTATGATTCTATAGCTATTATCCCAGATATTAGTGCACAAATTACCTGCGGATAGTTGATATGTAACTTCCCAACATGTTGACAGTAAAACTTAGTAAACATTAGGAGCAGCAGAAGGTTACCATGTCTCAGTCTATCGCTGTAACAGATCATGGCCTCCTCCACCTATCCTTGTTACCTGCCTTCTTCCACTGGCCAAAACAGCCTGATCTCTTGAGCTCAGATCCTCCTGTTCACCGAGGAAGTGTTTCTGATATTGGGGTAATATTTTTGGCCCATGGTGAATGCAGATGAGTATAGAATCATAAAGAAACTACAGCACAAACAGGATTTTCGACCCACAAATTGCACCAATTATGTCTCTACCTACTAGGCCTACCTATAACCCTCAATCCTATTAAGTCCCATGCACTCATCCAGAAATCTCTTAAAAGATTCTATCGAATTTGCCTCCACCACCACCGATGGCAGCTGATTCCACTCACCCACCACCTTCTGAGTGAAAAACTTACCCTCGACTCTCCTCTGTACCTACTCCCCAGCTCATTAAATCTGTGTCCGCTCGTAGCAACCATTTCAGCACTGGGAAAAAGCCTCTGAGAATCCACCCGATCTATACCTCTCAACATCTTATAAACCTCTATCAGGTCACCTCTCATCCTTCGTCTCTCCAAGGAAAAAAGCCTGAGCTCTCTCAATCTATCCTCATAAGGCATGTCACCCAATCCAGGTAATATCCCTGTAAATCGAATAACGAGCCATAAAGGACCTGATGAAGGGAATTTAATCACAATATCCAACAAGCAGCTAATATTTTAATGTAAGGTTTAGAACTGAAAAACTAATAAGGCATTAGAAGTCACTGATGGTCATTATTAAATTTGCCAGCAATTAATTGTCAGCCCAAGGTTTTCTCGTATCAGAGAATTGACTTAAAAAAACATGAAAATTCTACTACACTGTAACTGGAACACAGTACAGTATGAAACCATCCATTGTTTAAAAGGACAAAGTATATACATTTCTGTTCAAGAACAAGGAGCTTAGCCTGGGACTTCTGCCAGATGTATGGGCCCACGTCCAACAGAAAACTGGTTCTAACCTCCTCGCAAAAAGCTGAATAAGTTAAATGGACAATTTTGTATTGCTAAGCAACAAGGAGACCATTCTGATTTAAGGGGTTATGGGGAAAAGGCAGGAGAATGGGGCTCAAGAAAAATATCAGCCATGATTGAATGGTGGGGCAGACTCAATGGGCTGAGTGGCTTAATTCTGTTCCTTTGCTTTATGGTCTATTTAGGAGTATACTTCCAATAGTTGAACAGACAAATGACAAATCATTACTTAAGATGTGAGATTGTAATTCAATTTGAGAATGCGTCTTGAACAGATTGACAAGTTAAATATTAAGCGATCATGTTAAGTTACACTAAGATAACCAAATTGTTTTATTATCCAAGCTTTTGCACAAAAGTGGAGATCGACAGATGAAACTTGAGGTGTTTTTACATCATCAGATCTCTCATCAGTATTGTATTGTCTAATGTATGTGTTTTGTTCTTTGTATCATTTGCATGTTTTATAACAAAACTAGTTTGGGAAATATATTTCATTGTGTTTTAAATGTGAGTTTGCAAAAAGTATTAAGTAGATTTACTTTTTAGTATTTCTAAAATGATCCGGCCACCGGGAACAGAATTCCCCACAACAAGACCAGAGACATTGCTCTTTGTTCGTTATAAATAGTTTGAGGATCTCTACTCCACAAACAAGGGTGAAGTGAGGAGGTACGGTAGCACAGTGGCTAGCACTGCTGCTTCACGGCGCCAGAAACCTGTGTTCGATTCCCGACTTGGGTCACTGTCTGTGTGGAGTTGGCACATTCTCCCCATGTCAGCGTGGGTTTCCTCCGGATGCTCCAGTTTCCTCCCACAACCTGAAAGACGTGCTGGTTTAGGGTGCGTTGACCCAAACAGGAGCCAGAGTGTGGCGACTAGGGGAATTTCACAGTAAATTCATTGTAATGTTAATCTAAGCCTTGCTCGTGATAAATAAATACATTTATTAATTTATTTATTGAGGCACAGCCTCAAGATTGGGGAGGGGGGGGGGTTCAGATCAGAGTTGCGGAGGAGTTTCTTCACGCAAAGGGTGGTGAATCTTCTCTGCCTGATGAGGTGGTGGAGGCTTCCTCACTGAATATGTTCAAATCAAGAGTGGATAGGTTTTTGATTGACAAGGGAATTAAGGGTTATGGGGAGAAAGCGGGAAAGTGGTACTGAACCACTACAGATCAGCCATGATCTTATTGAATGGCGGGGCAGGCTCGAGGGGCTGGATGGCCTACTCCTGCTCCTATTTCTTATGTTCTAAAGGCGGTTTGATTGGAACGGTCTACAAGTGAGAAAATCACATCAATTCCATGGTCTTTGCAGCCACCTTGTGGAATTATTCTGGTATTGCAGTCTTACAGAAGTTACTTCAGTTCTTTATCAGATTGGATGAACCTCTTTGTAAGTACTCATCGATAGTGTTATATAGATGAGGCTTTATTAAGTCTTTGGTGTGTCTTGTGCTTCCTGTAAATTGGGAATAACTTCCTCCTTTATAGAATTGGTGATAATATGATTGTAAATTAATCGAAGCCTCTAACTGAGCCACGGTGAATTCAGTCTAATCACTGGGCCTCAGGTTATTGTTTGCAATAAGTCTCACATCTGAAGACTTAAGAGTGTGGTCAGCGTCAGGAGAATGGGGTCAGCGAAAGGATAATGGGGACAAGGTCAGTAGAATGGGGTCATGTTGGCGGAATGGGGTCAGGGTCTGGGAATGGGGTCGAAGGAATGGGATCAGAATTTGCAGAAAGGGGTCAGTTTCGAGGGGCCAGAGTCACGGAATGGGGGTCAGAATTGGGAGAATGGGGTCAGAATTGGGAGGGGTCAGGTTTGGGGGAACAGGGTCAGAAAATGGGGTCAGAATCGGGGGGGGGTGTGGAGTTGGTGTCAGGAGAATGGGTCGGTCAGGAGAATGGGGTCAGGTTTGGGGGAAGGGGGTCGGGGAATGGGGTCAGAATCGGGAGAATGGGGTCAGTGTCAGGACAATGGGGTCAGGTTCAGGGGTGTGGGCCCAGGGAAATGTGGTCAGGGTTGGGAACTGGGAGTGGTAATTGGAGCTCTATAGTGGGAGAGGGGGAAGGCAAGGGTGGAGAGCTCTGTAGGGATTAGCTCTGAGAGGGAGGAGGCAAGAGAGGATATGCAAAGGTGGGTGATTGGCAGATGGGGGGCTTGCTGGGGGTAACAATTGGCAAAAAGGAATGTTCAGGGGAGCTGCCAAGTGGTGCACCACAGAGGGAAATATTATGGGGGAGATCCCAATGCCCCAATGCCAGCAATCTGTGTTGCCAGGGGGAGGGTTGTTGATGATGGGGTCAACTACAGATGGGCAATAAATGCTGGTCTAACCAATGAGGTCCAGATCCCGTAAATGATTTTTTTGAAAACATTTCTTCTCTTTCAGTCAGTGAGTTCCAAAATCTCCTTCCCTTTACCTTAAATCTATGCCCCCTGGTTATTGACCCTTCTGCTAAGGGGAGAAGTTTCTTCCTGTCCACCCTATCTATGCACCTCATAATTTTATGCACCTCAATCCGGTCCCTCCTCTGCTCGAGGGAAAATAACCCCAGCCTAACCAGCCTCTCTTCACAGCACACATGTACACATGAGCATGCTATCCCTTGGTTGCTAGTACTGCTCACTCTAGGAGTGTTGTACTTTTCTTGGTGGAAGCAGCTGTTTTTTTACAGCAGCTCCTTCCCAACTGATGCCTGGTGTGGCTTTGTTGGGATTCACGATGAGGATATTGGAGACAGAGCTACAGAAAAGCAACGCCAGCTCCTGGTGTCCTGGCTAACGTCCAACGAACATCAGATTAATGGAAATTCGCTGCATCTGAGATGTGGCTGTGAGCAAATGCTTTAAATTCATTAATGGGACACAGGATAGGACAGCGTTTATTGCCCTTAATCCCTAATTGCCCTTGAGAAGGTGGTGACACACTACTTTCTTGAACTGCTACAGTCCGTATGGTATAGGTGTACCCATGGTGCTGTTGGTGGGGAGAAGTTTCAGGATTTTGTCCCAGTGACTGTGAAGGAATGACCAAGTCAGGATGATGAGTGGCTTGGAGAGGAACTTCCAAGTGGTGGTGTTTCCAGGTATCTGCTGCCCATGTCCTTCTAGATTGGAAGGTGTTGCCTAACGAACCTTGATGAGTTCCCCCAATGCAGCTTATAGATGGGGCTCACACCTGCACAATAACAGTGACTGTCATTTAACCATGAATCTCTTTGGAATGTCTTGATCCATTGG
This sequence comes from Sphyrna mokarran, assembly GCA_024679065.1. Classification (NCBI taxonomy): domain Eukaryota; kingdom Metazoa; phylum Chordata; class Chondrichthyes; order Carcharhiniformes; family Carcharhinidae; genus Sphyrna; species Sphyrna mokarran. The sequence continues at coordinate 31,715,314 of JAGIQG010000030.1, forward strand.
TGAAGCATCCTCGAACAGCAAGCTCTTATAATCCATGTTGCTGCTGATATATCATGTTAACATTCCTGTGTAACATTACTGCTTCACCTGAAGAGAGAAAGTTTAACTGCTTGTAGTATTACAGGGCAGCATGGTGGCACAGTGAATAGAACTGATGCCTCACAGTGCCAGGGACACGGTTAATTTCCAGCCTTGGTTCACTGTCTGTGTGGAATCTGCACATTCTCCCAGTATTTGCGTGGGTTTTCTCCAGATGTTCCAGTTTCCTCTTACAGTCCAAAGATGTGTGGGTTAGGTTGATTGGCCATGTTAAATTGTCCCTTAGTGTCAGGGGGGTTAGCAGGGTAAATACATGGGGTTACAGGAATAGGGTCTGGGTAGGATTGTAGTTGGCGCAAATTCGATGGGCCAAATAGTCTCCTTCTGCACTGTAGGGATTGTATGATTCTATTCTTATTTCAATGATGCCACCTCAAACAGCACAACAGCTGTTCAGCACGAATTATACCCTGAGTGAGGAGTTCAAGTGTAGAGTCAAAAGAGAACCTAAAAACAGCAAAACAGTTGTGAATGAAGCCCAGTCTATCACTCAAACCAGCCTCCCGTCTATTGGCACTGTCAGCACTTCCTACTGCCTCAGAAAACTAGCCAACATAATCAAGGATCCCAAGCATCCCAGACATTCTCCCTTCTGTTTTCTTCCATTGGGAAAAAGATACAAAAGTCTGAGGTTATGTACGAACCAAATTAAGAACAGTTTCTTCCCTGCTGCTGTCAGATTTTTGAATGGACCCTACCTTATATTAAGCTGACCTTTCTCTATACCCTAGCTATGACTGTCATACTATATGCTGCACCCTCTCCTTTTCTTCTCCCTCTTTGAACGGTATGCTTTGTCTGTATAGCGCGCAAGAAACAATACTTTGCACTGTGTCCCAATACATGTGACTATAATAAAACCAAATCAAAGATCAAATGAGATATTGAGGCAAATTGAACTTTGAACTTCATCATATCTATGAAAGGAAACATGGCCATAAGAATTGGTGCTTTCGATAAAGTCACTGCCACTTTAAAGGAGAAGACCATCCAGGTACACGTGGGGCTGATTAATATTGTGAGAGGAAGTTGACTGATTGTTTAAAGGCAGAGGAACCAACTCGCTGGAGTGTGTGCAGTAAGAGAGCAGATGTTGAGTCTGTACACTTCCTCTTGTCCCTTTCAATAAAGTTACTCAGTGATTACAAATAAATCTGAAGTACTTTTCAATACTTTGTTTAGATTTCGGAAATGGAGATCGAGACATCTTCCAATTTATTCAAATTGAAACAAACAAGAGAAATACTTTTCAAACTTTTACAATAACTGGACTGCAAAAGTATTCAAACTACTGGGGGCACGCTGGTGAGCACTGCTGCCTCTCAGTACTTCCTGCTGCCTTGGAAAAGTAGCCAGAATAGTCAAAGACCCAAGCGTCCCAGCATTCTTTCTCCCATTGGGAAAAAGATATAAAAGTCTGAGGTTATGTACGAACCGACTCAAGAACGGCATGTTCTCCCCATGTCTGCATGGTTTTCCTCCGGATGCTCCAGTTTCCTCCTACAGTCCAAAGATGGATTAGGTTGATTGGCTATGGTAAATTGCCCCGTGGTATCAGGGGGATTAGCAGGGTAAATATGTGGCGTTATGGGGTTAGGACCTCAGAATGCACTGCTGCCTCACAATGCCAGGGGCCTGGGTTTGATTCCCGGCTTGGGTCACTGTCTGTGTGGAGTTTGTACATTTTCCCCGTGTCTGCATGGGCTTTCTCCGGGTACTCCGGTTTCCTCCCACAGTCCGAAAGAGGTGCATTGGCCATGCTAAATTCCCCCTCGGTGTATCCGAATAGGCACCGGAGTGCGGACGTAGATCAATCATGATCTCATTGAGTAGTGGGATAGGCTTGAGGTGCTGAATGATCTGGCACTGTTCCAATACTCCTATAGCCTCGTTTCCTCAGCTCAGTGTCTGTACTAATTGTGGACTTTGCTGAATCAAACATTCTGACTGAAGTAATTATGTATTATTTGCACAACCTTTACTTAGCATGGAATAAATTTGCTCATAATGCTTTCCTTCGCTGTTGCTGTAGATGGACACAGAACATAACTGATGGACTCCCAGCGCCACAAAAATACTCTTTCCCGTGCTTAACACAACCCAGCCTGTGCAACGCACTCTCAAAGAACTTTCACTGCAAATCATTTCCACAGATAAGTGTCCCCAGAGATCCGTAACAAATCCAGTCTCCAGATGTCACATTCCATGGCCTCGCAATGACACGAGAAGAACATTAATTACACCATCCCAACATGGGCTGGAAGCTCAGACAATGAGGTCAGGCCTGAAACTCAAACATACCATCAGATTGAACTAATAAAAAACATCAGTCTAAATTTGCCTTTCAGACAAAACAAAAAACCCTTAAAGGGCTTATTGCACTCAGCTGAAACAATCGTCCTGAATTTGATATAGAAACTGGATTGAGGTTAGCTTGACGTTAATTTGATTTGACTTATTATTGCCACATGTTTTCACTTACAGTGAAAAGTATTGTTTCTTGCACACTATACAGATAAAGCACACCGTTCATAGAGAAAGAAAGGAGACAATGCAGAATATTTACAGTCATAGTTAGTGTTACAGTCATAGCTAGAATGTAGAAAAAGATCAGCTTAATGCAAGGTAGGTCCATTCAAAAGTCTGACAGCAGCAGAGAAGAAGGTGTTCTTGAACCGGTTGGTACGTGACTTCAGACTTTAGTATCTTTTTCCCCAATGGAAGAAGGAGGAAGAGAGAATGTCCAGAGTGAGTGGGGTTCTTAATTATGCTGGCTACTTTTCTAAGAGAGTGGGAAATGTAGACGGAGTCAATTATGTTGGCTGCTTTTCTAAGGCAGCGGGAAGTGTAGACAGTGTCTGTGGATGGGAGGCTAGTTGGGGATTAGAGTGAAATGAGGAATAGCAGATCAGCTGTTGCTAATCCCTCATCTGTCTCCATTTCTACTGAAGTGTATGTAAATTATGTCCATCGGGGCAAGGTGTACACCAGGGTGAGATGTACGCCAGCGAGAGAGGTACATCGGGTAGAGAGGCACACCCGCAGGATATGCGCGCCAGAGAGAGATGTACACTGTTCGGAGATGTAGACTGCTCAGAGATGTACACCAGATGGTGACGTACACTGCACGGATGTATACACCAGGCAGAAATGTAAATGGCACAGAGGTGTACACCAGTCAGAGATGTACACCAGTCAGAAGTGTACGCAGCTCAGGGATGTACACCAATGTAGTAACAGGTTCCAAGTTTCAGGGCAAAACCAATCCAAGGAACTTCTCAAAAAGTGTTTGCTCCTCCTGACCATTTTACCATCTGCTGCAGATGGAACTTTGACTCCAGATAGTAAAGGAATGTAGTAATGTTTTCATCTGACAAGGCTATGAACTAGGAACTTGGGAATTGTTGCTAGTCTATCAGAGAGAGAAGTACAGAGACACAGAGACAATCTAACACAGAAATCAGTGCAGACATAGTATTAGGGTTCCAGATCAGAAGCCCCAATTACATTAGGAAGCCAGAGTAGACTCTAACGATTTTTCTATTTTGGAATCAATGTGAGAATAAGATGCTACTGTGCTATTCGTATCTGTTATGTTAAAGGATTGACTGCTTTAAGATGCAAATCTTTTATTACAAGCAATCAGTTTCTCTGACATAAATACAGCAGAAGCTGGAAAGCAGGATAATTACTAAATTCAGCATTTAAGTGTTTATTCCAAGGGCAATTCCACTGACAAATTAGGGAACTTCTCAACAAAATACGTTTTAATTGATTACAAAGTTTCAATATAACTCCAACAAAATGAAACACTTAATCACTGAAAAAAATCTTTAAATGTGAAAAGCAACAATTCTTAACTTCTAATTTGGAATTTTTAACTTCTTAATTGGAATCCAGTTCCAATTAAGTAATATTTCTCTTATAGACTTAAAGATAGTTTTTCAAATCCAGATATCCTTGCTTTAATCTCTTTGGAGTTCCCAGAGAGATTTTGTAGAGAGAGAAAGCTACTTGAAGACTTGTGTCTTCAAACATCACTCGACAGACGGCTGTTTCTCTCAGCTACAATTCGAGCTTCTCCCATTTCGAATATCGCATAACTGTATGACTCTGCAAATGAAACTCATCTTTCCATTACTCTAATCAAGAAAATGCCCCAAAAGTTCTTTGATAAACAAAGGCTCATTCTGCAAAATAAATACTTACACGGCAAAAATTAGTAATTATCCTGCTTTCCAGCTTCTGCTGAATTTCTGTCAGACAAACTGACTGCTTGTAATAAAAGCCTGCATCTTAAAATAGTCATTTCTTTAACATAACAGATATGAATAGCACAGTAACATCTCAATAGGGTAGTCTGACAATGATGTAAGTATATAAGGGGAAGTAGCAGATATACATCAAGGAGAGACCTTCCCTGAGTAAAGCTGCCCTTAGCCCAGTAATTCATTCCAAGATGGAACTGAAGATCCACTAGCCTAAGGAAGGAGCAGTGCTCTGAAAGCTTGTGATTCCAAATAAACCTGTTGGACTTTAACTTGGCGTTGTGAGACTTCTTACTGTGCCCACCCCAGTCCAACACTAGCATCTCCACATCAGATGGGACAGATTTCTCTGGAAAGAGAAAGATGTCAGTGGCAATGAGAGAAATCAAAGATTGCAGATAAATTTCAGGAACAAGATCGGGGATGAGTGAGAGAGGTAATGAGCCAGATCAGTTCTGATCAATAAATTGAATTAAATGTTTGTTTGGAGGGGGGCGGGATGAGGGGTAGGAGAGCACAGAGGAGATTGGAGAGTTGAGACAGCTGGTCTGTGAAAGCACGGTGATAAACTCGGGTTTACAGAAGGGCAATATATAGCAGCAGTAGAGGATGAAAATATCTGTAAATGGGGAGAAGTGATGGCTGAAATGAAGCTACAATGAACAATTGTTTATAAAGGTGCTGAACGGTAATGGATTATCTCCGGCAGGAGTCCAAAGCACCAGAACCCAGTGATTAAATTGGAACTGAAGATTTGCATCAGTCAGTCGTAGCTGGAACAAAAAATTCATTTTCGACAGTAAATGTCCGAGAAAAGGGATGATTATTTCCAGTCCCATTAGGTTAAACAGTGAGTGTAACACCGTGGGCAGAATTTTCCCATTCCACCTGCCATGGGAATCGAAACGGGCATGAGGTGCTCCACGCTAAGGTCCATTGACCTCGAGAGGATTTTCTGGCCTTGGGGTAAGCCGGAGAATCCCGCCCTGTAAATCTGACAAAGGATCATTCTCAGGTTAGGCTGAGTGTACAGCTGCCAATGGGGAGGAATCACAGAGTCCAAAATTGATGGATGTATGAATGATGTGCAGGTCCCCGTAGCCCCGTACCATCCTAGAAACACAGAGCAGCACGGTGGTACAGAGATTAGCACTGCTGCCTCATAGCCTGGGTTCAAATCCGGCTTGGGTCACTGTCTGTGTGAAGTTTGCACATTCTCCCCATGTCTTTGTGGGTTTCCTCCGAGTGCTCCAGTTTCCTCCCGCACTCCAAAGATGTGCATTGGCCATGCTAAATTCTCCCTTAGCGTCCTGGGGTGCATATGTTAGAGAGATTAGCAGGGTAAATATGTGAGGTTCAGGGGATAGGGCCTGGGTTAGGGACTGTTGTCAGTGCAGACACAATGGGCTGAATGGCCTTGTCACTGTGGGGATTGTATGTTCTGGATCTCTCAGCTTCCTGGCAAAAAAAAGACTCAATGACATTGAGAGAAACTTTTGAAATTAATGCGGATGTACTCAAAATGCTTACTTTAACTCATTGGGATATTCACTTTATCTCAATATCAGCTTCCTTGGGAAAAAAGATTGGGAAAGGAGGGAAATTACAGCTGGCATCCAGGATTTCAGGTTAGGATGGTGTTAGGCGGCGGGTTCGATTTGCAGTCACCGGCCGGTTGGCCTGGGTCCCGTTCACCGGCATTAGGGTTACAGTGCGAGGTGATGTCCTGGCGCGGAAGCAGAAAGAAATTAAATTTAAATTAAACGCTCACACGTAATAATGTCGATGGTCACTAGATGGCCACATGTCACAGTGAACTGAACTGGAGTTAGCCTTTGACTTGGTCAGCAAGATGGTCAATGGTTATTTGTCCAAGCATCAGGCATCAACTGTGGAGAACAGGGGTGGGGTTTGGGGGGGGGTGGAATCTTGCAGTCCCTGGGCCAGGTTTCAATTCACGTTAACGACAGAGTTAAGTTAGGGGCTCTGTCTAGTCCGAGGGATGATGTAGAGATGTCAGCGTTGGACTGGGGCAAACACCAGAAATCTGACAACACCAGGTTTAAGTCCAACCGATTTATTTGATAGTAAACTCACACAAGCTTTCGAGGTTCCTCTCTTCGTCAGGTGAATGAGGTGTTCTGGTCTCAAGCAGCACACATAACAGCACAGACTGTTTACAGATTACTGATTAGAATGCGAATCTTTACACCTAACCTGCTATTCAAGTCTTAAAGTGGTCGACAATGTGTGTGGACGGAGCACTGAGCCCTGATTAAAGACATTACGACAGCGGATGAATGAACATCGCTTGACAATCACCAGGCAAGACTGTTCCCTTCCTGTGGGCGAACACTTCAGCGGTCATGGGCATTCGGCCTTCGGGTAAATGTTCTTCAAGGGGGCCTTCATCACACGACAGCGCAGAGTCGCTGAGCAGAGACTGATAGCCAAGTTCCGCACACATGAGGACGGTCTTAACAGGGATCTTGGCTTCATGTGACACTATCTGTAACCCCCATGACTTGTCTAGGTTAGCAAAAAACCTCACTTACTGTGCTGTCTGGAGACAATACACATCTCTTTAACTTGTGCTCAGTGCTCCGTCCACTCACATTGTCAACCACTTTAAGACTTGAATAGCAGGTTAGGTGTAAAGATTTGCATTCTAATCCATAATCAGTAAACAGCCTGTGCTGTCGTGTATGCTGTTTGAGACCAGAACACTTCATTCGCCTGAAGAAGAGGACAGCTTCGAAAGCTTGTGTGAGTTCATTATCAAATAAATCGGTTAGATTTAAATTGGTGTTGTCAGACTTCTTACTATCTCCGAGGGATGCCATATGAAGCTTGGTTGTAAGTGCTTCGAAGCAGTGACCATTGGGAAAGGAGGGGTATTTGTAGATGGGCACTGGGTTATAGGTGTCCCCCTCAGGCATGAGCTTTCAGATTAGGCTCGGTGATGGTGTTAGGCCACTGGCGATTTATAGTCCCAGTGGCCTATCCTAATCTGAAGGTTCATGCCCGAGGAAGACACCTGGAACTGCAAAGCGAGCCCATCCTCTAACACCATCACTGACCCTCATCTGGAAGCTCGTGCCCGGGGAAGACATCCCACTCCCTGTTCAGTCTGAGAATCCCAGGGTGGAAAACTGGGACATCCTGCCTCCCAACACATCCCATCCTGGAACATGGGCACGATGTGTGCATGAGGGGAGGTGGGAGGAAAACCGGAGAAAGGTGTGGGTTCAGGGCTCAGGCAATGGGGAACAGTTTGTCCTGCTGGGTTAGTGGAAGTGAAGGAAGCAGCAGAGACAGTTGATGAGATTGTCTCGGTCGGGGAAGTGCTGGTGTGCTGGTATCTGGAGTAGGAATCCAGAGATCCAGGGTTCAGGCTTTGGGGACCATGTTCAAATCCCACCACAATAGATGATGCATACTAAATTCATTAAAATCTGGAATTAAGCATCTAATAATGACCATGAAATTATGGTCAATTTTCGTAAATAAAACCATTTGTTTCACTAACACTCAGTAAGGAAGGAAATCTGTTACCGTCACCTGATCTAGCCTGCTTGTGACTACAGATTCACCGCAACGTGGTTAACTCTTAAATGTCCCCAGGGATGGACAATAAATTCTGGCTCAGCCAGAGACACACACAAACAAATAAAAAATCAATCTCAGACAGAGAAGCTCCTTGAGCTCCTCAGAATTCAGGGATCGTCTGAAACCTCAGTTCTTTTCTCTCCTTACAGACCTGCTGAGATTTTCCAGCATTTTCTCTTTTGGTTTCAGATTCCAGCATCTGCAGTAATTCGCTTTCATTTGATCCTCAGACTTCTTGTTGGAGGTGAGGATGGAGGACACAGTGGAGAGGTGAGACCTTCGGAAAGAGTTAACTTGTGTTAGAGACATTGAAAATACTTGCATTGTGTTTAACATTGTGAATGATTTAACTTCATCCAGTATATTTACATCTGCAACTCAGCTTTTGTTTGTTAACATAAAGAGAAACAGATCGCAGTGAGCATTGTTACCATACGGAGATTGCTCCCCGCTTTTTAGAGGTAACACTGAATCCCCCAAGAGGAATCCCTCTCCTCGTAATCTGTTCAAAGTGTGTGCGAAGGTGTGAACTGTTCTTCAGAAAGACCTGACACTTACTTCCACTTAAGTTATGTTTTTAACTAACAGGGAACTTGAACTAAATAAGTAACGTGCTAAATAAAACAAGATTCCACTGGAATGCTGTTGAAATAAATGCAATATTCGTTCGTTAAAAGATATAATACTAGAATTCAGTCACTCTCAAAAATATAATCGGGTTTGTGGCTTTCGGAATCTGGGTCTGAGCACTGACTCTGGATCCTAGTGCAGGCAGCAGCATGCAAACTAGCTGGAGGACCGTGGGCTGGAAACTCTCTGATGTGGCAGTGTTGCAGGCACCTGGAACTCAGCCACGATGGTTATCATTTTTTTTTTTGGCCAAGAAGCTGACAGTTTTGCAAAGTGAACATCCCGTTGAGTTAAACATTGTGAGTAAATCCACATTTGTTTCCAAAGTTTCTCCCAATGCTGTTAAGTCTTTTTTGCCAGGAAGGTAGCAAAAGGCAACGTACAAACAGGGGAATCAACAGAGAATCTTCTGATCCACGCTGGGAAATCAGACCCCATGAACAACAGCGACCTCCTCCCCACCACTGACCTGAAATGCAAAATGTCCTCCACGTAAAACCGCCTCTGACAGTACGGAACAATTTGCAGTAAACAGTCTCCACCATCCTCACTGACCCTCTCTGCTAAAGTGCCGGAAAGCAATTTTTATCCTCGAGTTTTCCTGATTGCACTGGCTGCAGCAAGCACACACCTGATTCTGGGACTGTCCAAACTTTCCAATTCTTCACTCTTTGGGCTCTACTTTTACCATTTTGATCCTGAGTGCTGGGTGGATTTGAAGCTGAGAGTGTTTCAGATCCGACTTTTAGAACCTTTCGGAGGCACCCCCATACACACTCTGCCTTTAAAAATATCAGCGATTCCAAACTGTGCTGCACGAGCTTGGGGCCGGAAATCCTGCAGCTCCAATCAGAGTATTCAACTGCGCATGTGCAATAAAATGATAGAATACAGCTCCCCAACCACTTCATTTCCAGGCCGGATAATACCTCCTCCTGTTCCACACTGATCTCAGGCAGAGTGGCAATGGACCCCCTTCTCCCTCACTGATCGCAAGAAGAGCCATTCCCCCCTCACCCACCATCCTGGACCCTCCTGCACAAGGCTCCCATCTCCCCATGAATCCGATGGTTGTATGACAAATCTCTTTCTCTCTCTCCTCCCTATCCCCAATCATTGAGGCACTGATTCCCTCCCCCTCCCTATCAGCACACTTGCAAGTGCTCACTTAGCTTCCCCTCAATGTTAACAAGAGAACTGCATGGAACTTTCTGGAATGCTCTCCCAAACAAGAGGCAGCTCCATAAAAACACCAAGGATGCACAGGTGGGCAGTACAGGGAAAAGATGACCAAATGACCAACACCCAGGCTCCTGGAAGTTGCAGAAATGAGGCAAGGCACTCTTTTCTCCCCAGAAGGGTGCACACAGGAGGGGCGGGAAGGGTGGGGATGACAGCAAAGCAATCTGGGAGGCAGTTGCCGGCTTGGTTGGTATCATAGCACTGGTCCCTCCCCAACCAGCAAGGGAGAAGGCTGAACCCCATCTAGCACCCTCTTCCAAATCAGCCTCTGATCCCCCCCCCCAACCTCCAGCACCCTGCATGCTTCCAGCTCCTGCTCCCCAAGAATATCACTGTGCTTGCCCTGTGAAATCCACCCCTGTTACTCTGCAGGAATCATGCCATCATTTCCTTTATGGCTCCTTCTGTCTCCGCAGGAGAAGACCAACCTTAACACCACAGAGAAGTCAAAGACAGGAGGTGGTGCGCAAGCATCCAGATCCGCACCCACTTTGAGGAGCGGGCACTGGAGTTGTCCAGGGAAAGGCAGGTGCGGGCGGTCAGCAACAGCATGGTCGGGCTGGAGTCGAGAAGCGAGCATCTATCAATCACTTTGAGGCGACTTCTCGGGGGTATGAGTTTAAGGTGTGAAGGGCAAGGTTTAAATGAGATGTATAAGGCAAGAGTGGGGGTGGGTGCCTGGAACGTGCTGCCGGAGGAGGTTGCAGAGACAGATTGGATAGTGGCTTTTAAGGATACCTTTACAAAGACATGAATGGGATGAGAATAGGGGGATATGATCCCAAGAAGGGTAGGGAGTTACAATTCAGATGGGCAGTCTGGTCGCTGAAGGGCCGAAGGGTCTGTTCCTGTGATGTAATTTTCTTTGTTCTTTGTTCAATGGAGGAATGTCAAGCAACATTCTGGCATCCCAGAATCCTCTCCCTCTCTTGCATTTAACCTTGTGGCCTGTGTTGTAGGAGGAGATCCAAACGCCAAAGAACCTTCTAGCACTGCGGCCTCCAGGCTCCCATTGGAGCCACTGTCAATGGCCTTCGTGTGACTATTGACAGTGGCCCCAAACACAAGTGGCCATCACAGAGGGCTCGACCCCCATGGGTAGGACGCAGGTAGTCCTCCAGGACTGGCAGGATCAGGTGACGGCGGAGCTTCTGGAGTTCACTGCAGAAGCATGGCCGTTCCATGCAGTGACCCAGGGACCCAGAGGAGTTCCCAAGGAAAGGGTTCAAGCCAGAGCCTTCCAGTCAGGAGACTGTGACTGTGGATTCCCCATTCCTGACACCAGGACACCACATGGGCAGTAGAACGAAAAGGGTATCTTGGAAATATGCCGGATACCTAGAAGCAGACCAGGGCCCTCAAGGACCAGGGCTCTCAGGGACATGCATCATAGCCATGGAGCAAGGTAGGCAACTGGGCCCCTCCACCTCCTGTATACATTCCAGGGAGATGTAGTTGTGGACCATGTAAGGTTAGAAAGTTGCTCTAAGAGACCACAGTGAAGGGTTGAACTAGTTAGATAGATCTTTAAACACCTTAACATTTTCTATCCACACTTATTGTTTAAACACCATTATTCTAAAAATTAAATGTTGTTTCACCAGCCACCTGTGATTAATTTGTTTCAAATTTGTCTTGAACAGGAATCCCCTTCCCATGATGGTCGCTAGATCTTCATAGAGCTTCATGTTAGGGAGGCCCCTCAATGCTGTGTCACTGTGAAAAGCCATTGGTTCACCACAGCTAACACAGCATACCCAGACTCACCACTCTGACATGATGATGTTGCAGGAGATAGAAGGATTCTGAGGGGGTTGGGGGGGGGAAATGGACCTCAGGTGCACAGGCACAAGCCCCTAGTGATCAAAGCGCCTGGTGATCAGGACCTCCTGAGCCAACGTCGCACACTTGATCTTTGCTGTCAGTCCTCCAGCGCCTGGGTGGTGTTGCTCGGCATTGTCCTCTTCCTGCTCTTCCTCTTCATCTACATCTATCTCTTCCTCTACCTCCTCCAACTCCTCCTGGACAGCCTCCTCCCCAGCGATACCCAGCTGGTCACCCTCTACATCCTCCTTCTCCTCCAGATGGTCACCTTTCTGCTGTGCCAGTTTGTGCAGGGCGCAACGCACCACTACAGTGCGGGAAGAGATCAGAGGGCTGTGTTGTAGGGCCCCACTAGAGCGATCCAGACACCAGAGTCACATTTTGATCAGCCCCATGCCCCATTCTATATCATGCAGGTGGCTACCTGGGCCTCATTATAGAGGGTCTCCGCCTCAGTCACAGGCCTCCACACAGGCGTCATCAGCCATGTCCGAAGCGGGTACCCCATGTCACCCAAAGCCACCCCTGTAACCTGGGCTCCTCCTCAAAGGCCTCTGGCATGTCTGAGCTCCTCAGAATGAAGCTGTTGTGTACACTGCCAGGCTGTCTGGCACAGAAAAGAATCATGTTCATCTTGAGGTGACAAACCAATTGGGCATTTAAGGAGTCTATTGATGAATCTTCATGGACTCTGCAGCGGGGTCTTGAGGGTGATTTGGATGCAGTCTATAACGTCCCCCCCCACCGAACGTTGGTCCTCTTGCAGTAGCTGTGAACCCTGCAGCCCAGGTTTCCTGCTGGGCCTGGTCCAGGTTAAATTTGATGTACTGCCCAGCCCAGACACACAGGGCACCCGTGACAACCTTCGCACAGGAGTGGACAGCTGACTGTGAAATGCCACTTATGTCTCTGCTGGGGGTCTGGAAGAGCCAGTAGCATAAATGTTCAGAGCAGCCGTCAATTTGACAGCCACCAAGAGTGAGTGCCCCCTTTGCCCCAAGATGCCAGGTCCTGCAGCAAGGTATTGCACTGTCTCTTTTTGGAGTAGAGCTATTGGCGCCACACAGGGTCCGACAACTGGTCAAACGACACCCATGCATAAAACTGCTGGGGTTCTGCTCTCTCCTTCTCCCCTGCCCCCTCTCTAGTTGGGGAGGCTCCTCAATGCTATGTTACCGAGAAAAGCCATTGGTTCACCACAGTTAACACAGCATAACCAGACACACGACACTAATGTGACAATATTGCAGGAGATAGAAGGATCCTGAGGGGGAGGGGGGGGGGGGGAGCCCACGTGCACAGACACAAGCCCCTAGTGATCAAAGCGCCTGTGATCAGGACGTCCCGAGCCAACCTCGCACACCTGGGTGAATAGCAGACACCTTCTGCCTCCGGTGATCATCTCCCTCCACTCCTACCAGTGGTGAGGCCTGGGCATCCTGTGCCCTTAATTCTTCCTCCTCCTCCTCCTCCTCCTCCTCCTCCTCCTCCTCCAGCAGCAACCAAAAGAACAGCAAGATTGATCGGTTGTATCACAAAAACCATCTTGTCACTCTGAGGGGGAGGGTGGGAGAATGGGAGGGTGGAGAAGTGGAGAAACTCATGGAGAGGTTAAGGATGCTGCTTGCCCCTAGCCCAGCAACACCTATTGCCCATCCCTACCACAGGGACCCCCGGCAACACAGAACCCCTCTCCCATTTCCCCACCCACATGTACCCAACAACACAGCTCCTTGAAAAGTTCTGAGGTCGCAGCACTACCATTTCCAAGGGCTTTGTGCGCATCCTTCAGTTGGAAGAGTGCTGAGTGCACAAGGACCCAGCAGCATCCCTAAGACCTGAGATCAGTGCTGAGACATGGGTTGGTGCTGCAAGTCGGACATTGGAGAACCTGCAGACCAACAGCCCTCCTCCCACTCTCTCCTCGCCCCCTACCCTCCCCACACACACACACACACACACACACACTCACTTGCAGAGCCATCACCGACTGGAAAAACAAAATGGCCACCACAAAGGGATGGAGCACGAAGCTGTCGGGCCCTCAGCACTTACCCCCTCACTATCCCTCACTGATGGAGCACCCGAATCAGACTCTTAGGTATCTTGTCTGTCCCAGGACAATTCCAGACTGGCAAACGCAGTGATAAAGGCAGACATGCTGGTAAAATAGGGTGTGCAGCTTGTTAATTGTATTAAAAACCGTACAAATACATTTAAATATTTTGGGCACAGTCCCAACCATGTCTATTTTCAGTCTTGGTAAAGTAAGAACTGGCACAGAAGCGGGTGCAGATCAACTTGACCAAATTTCCGTGCCTGGGTGCAGCTCGACGGTAAAATTGTCCCCCTTTTTGTGTGAGGGTTGCAGGGGTGGGAGTGGTGCAGTTTCTGATGGATCGGATCTTAGAGCCCGGGGAGGGATGGGGGGGGTGTGTAGTTCTGTTTGTCTTGACCCATGAGCAGTGCTATAAACGCACACACCAGCTCCCCAAAACTGTCCTCGCCTCGCTTCAGCTAATTGGCTCCCTGGGAGCTGGGAAGCCGAGCTGGTTAGCTGTGAACCCTGTAAATCTGATTGAAACCAGAGAGTGCGAGCTCGATCGAGTGTTTGCATTGTTGACCTGCCCCTGGGGAGTGGCTGCCCTTCCATTCCCACAAGGAGGGCATGGGGAGGAGTGTTGGAGAGTGATAACATGTTGATAGTTATCATTGCCTCAGTGTCACCACAATAAATCTGCCCCAAAAGATTGTGTTCGGGGAATAGTGCATCGCGTCACCTTTCTTTGTGCTCTTTGGGCCATGTTGAAATGATTTCTAGATGAACGATTTTGCACGCGGGATACGATTAACGTTCTGAGGTTTTGTATCTTCATTCTGATGTAGAGCCAGAATTGATTCCCGTCAATGACAAAATAACAATATATTTTATAATGTCGGACATCCTGTTCAGATATTCCCTTCGCACCATTTAAAACACAGCACTGAGTTATCGTCCGAGAGATACTGCCTGCTATTTTCTTGCTAATGGGATCGAAGCTTCCTTGGGTATTATTATCAGGCCACCTCCAGCTAATAAGGCTCTGTCTTTCCCCACGTTGCAGTCAGAAGTTAAGGTTGTAGCACAGAGGGTGTGTTGAAGTTCCATCTTCTATGTACTCAAGATTATCCCAATGTGCTTTACAACCAATGAAGTGCCCTGGGTTAAGGGGTGATTTGATCCAAGTTTTCAAAAGATTTGATAGGCTAGATAACCACTGCAATGACCGAGCGGTTAAAGTGTTGAAATGCAATGATATTTCCGTAGCGGTTCAAACCCTTCTGCAGCGAGTGTGATTGAAGGTGTTGATGATGTAAAGCGTTTTGGAAGGTCTTATACAGATGGGAAATATACAGTAAATGGCAGAGGGATCTAGGCGTACAGGTACACAGGTCACTGAAAGTGGAGAAGATAGTCAAGAAGGCATACAGCATGCTTGCCTTCATTGACCAGGGCATTGAGTTGAAAAATTGGCAAGTCATGTTGCAGCTTTATAGAACCTTAGTTAGGCCGCACTTGGAATATGGCTTGGGAGTGAAAAGGGGGGTGGTGGGTGGGGGGAGTGGTGGGATGGGGTGGAATGAGGCCAGATAGTTCTTTCGTACGGGAAGGGGAGTCAAGCCAGATCATTCTCTTGTCTGCGGGGGGAAAGAGAGGAGAGAGGAAATAGAGGAGGGAGGTGGGGAAAATATATCTCTCGGGGAGGGGGGGTGAGGTGGGGGGAAACCTAATTCCTTACTAGTGAGGGAAAGCAGATGGATCTCTGGTGGAGGTGACAGGGGGTAGGGGGTTCACTGCCCCTCTGCGAGCGATCGGTGTGGGGGAAGGGGGCAGCAGGTCGCGATCTATCTGGATAGCAGGGGGGTGGGTGAATAAGGGGGACAGCGATGTCTGTGGGGACCATCGCTCCCAGGCCTCTCTCTCTGCTTTTTGCAGCATGGGAGCGATCTGACACAGGCACGCTTTTTCAAGTTGTTTTTCTGACTGAGCACACGCAGTTCAGAGCTCCGATCATTCCGGGTGCGCTAAGCCCCACCCATAGCGAAATTCAGACTGCGATTTTTTTTCAGGCTGACTGTGCATACGGGAGTGCCTGAAAGGAGATTTCCAAGTTGGACCTGAATTGCGCCCAGATTCAGCACTTAGAATGTCGTAGCTTCTCCGCTCCGGGGAAGTACTGGACAACAAAGGGTACTCTGTCCACTGTGTCCCATGTTCGTCTTCTGAGGAGCTCAGTGTGGTTTATCGCTGTGGCACGTCGGAACTGTCGATCGATGAGTCAAGCGCCATATCCTGTTCTCACGAGGGCATCCTCGGAGCAGAGAAGCTACGACACCTTCTCCAGAGTCTTCACCATATCATTGATGACGATGAACATCTCGCTAGGGCCATCCCACCGCCCCCACTTCTTGCTTTCAGACAACCGCACAACCTCAAACAGATCATTGTTCGCAGCAAACTACCCAACCTTCAGGAGAACAGTGACCACAATACCACACAATCCTGCCACAGCAACCTCTGCAAGACATGCCAGATCATAGACATGGACGACATCATCAAACGTGAGGATACCATTCACCAGGTACATGGTACATACTCTTGCAACTCGGCCAACGTTGTCCACCAAATACGTTGCAACAAAGGATGTCCCGAAGTTTGGTACATTGGGGAGACCATGCAGAAACTACGACAGCGGATGAATGAGCATCGCTCAACAATCACCAGGCAAAACAGTTCCCTTCCTGTGGGCGAACACTTCAGCAGTCACGGGCATTTGGCCTCCGACCTTCGGGTAAATGTTCTTCAAGGGAGCCTTCATGACACACGACAGCGCAGAGTCGCTGAGCAGAGACTGGTAGCCAAGTTCCGTACACATGAGGACGGTCTTAACAGGGATCTTGGCTTCATGTCACACTATCTGTAACCCCCGTAACTTGCCTGGGTTAGCAAAAAACCTCACTTACTGTGCTGTCTGGAGAAAATACACAATTCTCTAACCAACGCTCAGGATTCCCCTCACACACATTGTTAGCCACTTTAACACTTGAATAGCAGGTTAGATGTAAGGATTCACATTCTAATCAGCAATCTGTGACTGTCTGTGCTGATATGTGTGCTATTGCAGACCAGAACACTGCATTTGCCTGACGAAGACGAAAGGTCGAAAGCTTGCAAATTTACTATCAAATAAATCGGTTGGATTTAAAATTGATGTTGCTAGATTCTCATTGGGATAGTGCCAGATGACTGAAGGGTGCCGAATGCTGTTACTCTCTTCAAGAAAGGAAATAGGAATGACCCTGATAATTATAGGCCAGTTAGTCTCATTTTGGTGGTTGGTAAGTTAATAGAAAAGGTCCTGAGAGATAGAATAATGACCATTTGGAAAGATGCAGCTTAATCCAGGATAATCAGCACGGCTTCGTGAAGGGTAAATCTTGCCTCACAAACTTGATTGAATTCTTTGAGGAGGTAATTAGGTGTGTAGATGAAGGTTGAGCAGTGGATATCGTATACATGGATTTTAGAAATGCATTTGATAAGATTCCCCATAGTCGGCTCATAAACAAAGGAGGTGTGGGATAGAGGGAAATTTGACCGATTGGACAAGTAACTGGCTGTCTCATAGAAGACAGAGGGTGGTGGTCGATGGTAAATTTTCAGACTGGAGACCAGTTACCAGCGGTGTAACGAAGGGACCAGTGCTGGGTCCTCTGCTATTTGTGACTTGGAGGAGGTGGCTAAAGGTGAGATCAGTAAATTTGCTGATGATACCAAGATTGATGGAATAGTGGATGAGGTGGAGGGCTATTACAGGCTGCAAAGAGACATTGATAGGATGCAGAGCTGGGCTGAGAAGTGGCAGATGGAGTTTAACCCTGATAAGTGTGAGATGATTCATTTTGGTAGGAATGTGGATTACAGGGTCAACGGCAGGGTTCTGAGGAATGTGGAAGAATAGAAAGATCTTGGGGTTCATATCCACAGATCTCTGAAGGTTGCCTCTCAAGTGGATAGAGCCATGAAGAAGGCTTATAGTGTATTAGGGTTTATTAACAGGGGGCTTGAGTTTAAGAACCGTGGGATTATGCTGCAACTATACGGAACGTTGGTGAGACCACATTTGGAATATTGCGTTCAGTTCTGGTCACCTCACTATAAGAAGGATGTGGAAGCATTGGTGAGAGTGCAGAGGAGATTTATTAGGATGCTACCTGGTTTGGAGGGTGGGTCTGATGAGGAAAAGTTGAGGGAGCTGGGGCACTTCTCTTTACAGCGAAGGAGAATGAGAGGTGACTTAATAGAGATTTATAAGATGATGAGGGGGATTGATAGAGTAGACATTGAGAGACTGTTTCCTCAGGTGGACAAGCTGTTACTGGGGGGGGGGGGGGGGGGGTGTGGTGTAACTATAAGGTTCATGATGGGAAATACAGGAGGGATATCCCAGGTAGTTCTTTATTCAGACAGTGTTTGCGGTATGGAGTAGACTGTTTGGAGTGATAATGGATTTGGACACTTTAGGAACTTTCAAGTGGTTATTGGATAGGCACATGGAACACACCAGAATGATAGGAGTGGGATAGCTTAATCTTGATTTCAGACAATTCTCGACACAACATCGAGAGCTGAAGGGCCTGTACTGTGCTGTGCCAACAAGAGGTGAGGCTATATTGGATTTGGTATTGGGTAAAGAACCAGACCAGGTGTTAGACTTGGAGGTGGGTGAGCACTTTGGTGATAGTGACCACAATTCGGTTACGTTTACCTTAGTGTTGGAAAGGAATGGGCACATACCGAATAACAGTAGTTATTGCTGGGGGAAAGGTAATTATGAGGCTATTAGGAGAGATTTAGGATGCATAGGGTGGAGCAGGAAATTGCAGGGGCTGGGGACATCTGAAATGTGGAGCATATTTAAGGAACAGCTTCTGCATATCCTTAATGAATATGTACCTGCCAGGCAGGGAGGAAGTGGTCGAGTGAGGGAACCATGGTGTACTAGGGAAGTTGAATCTCTGGTGAAGAGGAAGAAGGAGGCTTATATAATGATGAGACGTGAAGGCTCAGTTAGGGCAATAGAGAGCTATAAATCAGCCAGGAAGGAGCTAAAGAGGGAGTTGAGAAGAGCTAGAAGAGGACACAAGAAGACTTTGGCGGATAGGATTAAGGAGAATCCTAAAGCTTTTTACAGGTATATAAATAATAAAAGATTGGTTAGGGCAAGATTACGGCCAGTCAGAGATAGCAGTGGGAAGTTGTGCGTGGAGCCTGAGGAGATAGGAGAGACACTGAATGAGTATTTTTCGTCAGTATTCACGCAGGAGAAAGACAATGTTGTCGGGGAGAATACTGCGATACCAGGTTGTAGACTGGGCAGGATTGAGGTTCATAAGGAGGAGGTGTTAGCGAATCTTGAGGGTATGAAAATTGATAAGTCCCCTGGGCCAGATGGGATTTACCCCAGGATTCTCTGGGAGGCTAGAGAGGAGATTGCAGAGCCTTTGGCTTTGATCTTCATGTCGTCGTTGGCTACAGGTATAGTGCCGGAAGACTGGAGGATGGCAAATGTTGTCCCTTTGTTCAAAAAGGGGAGTAGGGACCATCCTGGAAATTATAGACCGGTGAGCCTGACTTCTGTTGTGGGCAAAGTCTTGGAAAGAATTATAAGGGATAGGATTTATAAGCATCTAGAGAGAAATAAATTGATTAGGGATAGTCAGCACGGTTTTGTGAAGGGTAGGTCGTGCCTCACAAACCTTATTGAGTTTTTTGAGGAGGTGACCAAAGAGGTAGATAAGGGTAAGGCAGTTGATGTAGTGTATATGGATTTAGCAAAGCGTTTGATAAGGTTCCCCATGGTAGGCTACTGCAGAAAGTGCAGATGCATGGATTGAAGGTGATTTAGCAGTTTGGATTAGGAATTGGCTAGCTGATAGAAGACAGAGGGTGGTGGTTGATGGGAAATATTCAACCTGGAGTGCAGTTACAAGTGGTGTACCTCAAGGATCTGTTTTAGGGCCACTGCTGTTTGTCATTTTTATAAATGACCTAGATGAGGGTGTAGAGGGTTGGATTAGTAAATTTGCTGACGATACCAAAGTGGGGGGAGTTGTAGACAGCGAGGATGGATGTTACAGTTTGCAGAGGGACATAGATAGGTTGCAGAGCTGGGCCGTAAGGTGGCAAATGGAATTCAATACGGATAAGTATGAGGTGATTCACTTTGGTAGGAATAACAGGCATATGAAATATAGGGCTAATGGAAGGACCCTTAATAGTGTTGTCGAGCAGAGGGATCTTGGGGTACAAGTACATAGCTCTTTGAAAGTTGGCACCCAGGTTGATAAAGTTGTTAAGAAGGCGTAAGGTGTGTTAGCTTTTATTGGTAGAGGGATTGAATTTAGGAGCCGTGAGGTTATGTTACAACTGTACAAAAATCTGGTGCGGCTGCACTTGGAGTATTGCGTACAGTTCTGGTCGCCGCATTATAAGAAAGATGTGGAAGCATTGGAAAGGTGCAGAGGAGGTTTACCAGGATGTTGCCTGGTATGGTGGGAAGGCCTTATGAGGAAAGGCTGAGGGACCTGAGGTTATTTTCATTAGAGAGAAGGTTACGCAGTGACCTAATTGAGGCGTATAAGATGATCAAGGGATTGGATAGGGTGGATAGTGAGAGCCTTTTTCCTCGGATGGTGATGACCAACACGAGGGGACATACCTTTAAATTAAGAGGTGGTAGTTATAGGACGGATGTCAGAGGCAGGTTCTTCACACAGAGGGTGGTGAGAGCGTGGAATGCCCTGCCTGCAGCAGTTGTGGACTAGCCTACTTTGGGGGCATTCAAATGTTCGGTGGATAGGCATATGGATGATATTGGAATAGTTTAGGTTAGAGGGTCCACTGGCCGGCGCAACATCGAGGGCCGAAGGGCCTGTACTGCACTGTAATGTTCTATGTTCTATTTCCTCTGTTTCAGGAGCTTAGGACAAGGGGACGCAGGGTGAGATTAACCAGCCTTGCCCACTGACAGAGTCATAGAATCATACAATCCCTGGAGTACAGAGAAAGGCCATGCGGTCCATCGAGGTTGTATTGATGACAGTCCCCCCCTGGCCCTATACCTGTCACCCCGTGATTACCCTGCTAATCTCCCTGACACTAAAGGACAATTTAGCATGGCCAATGAATCTAACCCACACATCTTTGGAGTGTGGCAGGAAACCGGAGCACCCGGAAGAAACCCCTGCAGACACAGGGAGAATGTGCAAACTCCACACAGACAGTCACCCGAGGCTGGAATTGAACCTGGTTCCCTGGCGCAGTGAGGCAGCAGTGCTAACCACTGTGCCATCATCTCACCCTGGCCCTAATGAAGACAAATCGCTATGGTGGGCTCCCTGGCTCTGGGGTGGGTGAGCCATGCAAAAGACATCAGCGGGGTTGGAAGATCCCAACAGCCAGAGTTGGGTTGGTGGATGGGAAATTCCGCCCATAATCTAAAAATTAAATCCAGACTGTGTACAAATGAAGTTAATCATAGAATTATAGAAACCCTACAGTGCAGAAGGAGGCCATCCAGCCCATCCAATCTGCGCCAGACAGACTTTCCAATAGAACATCCCACCCAGGTTCTATCCACACATTTACCCCACTAATCCCTCCTAACCTACACATCTTGGGAAACTAAGCGATAATTTAGCATGACCAATCCCATTAGCCTACTTACCTTTTGACTTTGGAATTAGGAAAGATTTCTACTCGCAAAGGATATCAGAGTCTTGGAATTCGTTTCCCCAAAATGGAATTGATCTCAGATCAATTGTAGATTTTAAACCTGAAACTGATAATTTTTGGTTAGGTTCAGAAAGGGGCCAAGATTTGGCATGGCATGTCTCTCTCCCCCTATGGATGTGGCGAACAATTTAAATCTCCATTCAGTTTGGTGGGATCATACTGTCCAGCTGGGAAGGGGCTGGAAAATGTGGTTCTTTCTCAAGCAGAATTTTCAAATGGCTTTGCAGTTTGAAAGGATTTGTGGTAGATTTTCAAAAAAATTCACAAAGTTACTAGATAAGCACATGAGCGGAATAGGGATGGAGGGATATAGTCGAATGATTTAAATAGGGATCATGAGCCTTGGGACATTCCAGGGAATTGTATAAGTTGTGCGTGTTACTGATGTATTTCTCTTTTATCCTACAGGTACTTCGGTCCACCTCGTTGTCCAACAAGGGACATACACGTGATGGGTTGTGCTCTTGGATTTTTCTGACTGTAGCCTATTGCTTCACGTCGTAAGTGTACGCTCAAACAGGCCCACCCGCTTAAACAGGATGGGCAACTTGACAGCTCAGTGACTATCGCTGTGTTGTGCAGATACATGGATTTGGGCCTGTGTCTGTGGGAGTTTGCACATTCTCCCCGTGCTTGCGTAGGTTTTCGCCGAGTGCTCCGGTTTCCTCCCACACCCCAAAGATGTGCCCTTAGGCAAAACAAATTGTCCCTAAATTGTCTCCCCAATTTGGTTCCAATGCAGATTTCCATAAACATGGACAAGAGTCATGGATGGAAGTGGGAACGTTAAAATGGCGGCGTGGGCTCTTTGGGCCGAAGGGCCTGTTTCCCGTGCTGTGTTGTTCTTTGCTCTTTGTTCTTAGATGCATCGCATACCCGTAAAATGTAATTAGACTTTGTCTGAAGGAGGTGGCTGACTCTCTTTCCTATTAAACAGGACAATAACTGCCCTTGATTTCATGACCTCAGAACACGTGACCTGGCAATGATCTACTGTTGACTTTGTAGTTTGCTGTGATGAATGACTCCTTTATCACTTTTCTGCGCTGACATTAATTGAAAATTGACTGCCACAGTGCATTTCAGGTGATGCTTTTACCAGCTATCTGCTGAGACGCTAGTGGAAATTGTAATTACATTTTGCTTCATTTCACTGTTATTTATGTGCAGCCAATTTGCCGGACAGGGAGATGTAAAGCTTGCTCTATGATAGGGTGATGCACGCAGCAAGATTTAAAGCGGCTGTACTGTTACAGTGGTCACAATCGCCAGGGCCATTCATTAGATAAAGTGTTCACGGGTCAAACCAGTAGTTAGACCATCTCGCTCCTGGCGAATGCGTTAGCGCTTTGCGTTCTGCATTGTTTGCTAATAATTTGGAGCTCATTTAGTGAAAGTTCATCCAGAGCGATGCGTTTGTTTGAAAAGGCGTCCGGTCCTTCACTGCAGGACGCGAACTTAATTCTTGACGTTGTGAATCCTAATCAAACACCGGCTTGGTCTCAGCTGGAGTATCGCGGGTAATTCCGAGCAGTTTAAAGAATGTCAGAGGCTATTAGAGAGGGTGCAGGGGTGATTTATTGGAATAATATTAAGTGTGCGAGACCTCAGTGGGACCAGGGAATCTGCGATTGTTCTCACAGTTTAAAAAAAAAGGAGAGATTTGATTAAGATGGTTAGAAAGGTGAAAGATTTTGAAAGGTAACATTGCAATCCCGTGTCTCCAATTTAGTTGACTAACCTCTTGTGTGGGACTGTATCAAAAGCTTTCTGAAAATCCAAGTATGTCGCTTTCATTCCCTGTTATCCATGTTACAGGTAACTTCCTGAAAATCTCCAACAGGTTTGTCAAACATGATTTCCCTTTCATAAATCCACATTGACGGTGGACCCCCCCCCACGCCCCTCCCCCCTCCGCCTCCCCCCTCCCCCTCCCCCCCCACCCCCACCCCCACCCTCCCGCCTCCCACCATCCCACCCAACCTCCGCCCCCCCCGCACCCCCCCACCCCCCTCCCCCCCACCCCCCCCTCCCTCCCGCCTCCCCCCCCACACCCCCCCCCTCCACCTCCCGCCTCCCCCCCGCCACTTCCCCCCCACACCCCTCTGCCTCCTGCCCCCCCGCCTCCCCCCTACCCCCCCACCTCCCCCCGCCTCCCCCCACCCCCCTGCCTCCGTCTCCCGCACCCCCCCCACCCTCCCGCCTCCCCCCCCCACTTCCCCCCCAACCACTTCCCCCCCCACACCCCTCTGCCTCCCGCCCCCCCTCCGCCTCCCTCACCCCCCCGCCTCCACACCCACAACCCACCCCCCCCCCTCCGCCTCCCGCACCCCCCCACCCCCCACCCCCTCCCGCCTCCCCCCCCACCTCCCGCCTCCCCCCCCACTTTCCCCCCACCACCCCTCGCTCCCGCCCCCCGCCTCCCCCCGCCTCCCGCCTCCCCCCGCCTCCCGCCTCCCGCCTCCCGCACCCCCCACCCCCCCCAACCCTCCCGCCTCCCCCCCCACCTCCCGCCTCCGCCTCCCCCCCCACTTCCCGCCTCCCCCCCCCACTTCCCCCCCACACCCTTCGCCTCCGCCCCCCCCCCCCGCCTCCCCCACCCCCTGCTCCCGACACCCCACCCCCACCCTCCACTTCCCGCACCCCCACACCACACCCCCCCCACACTTTCCACCCACCTTAATGTCTTGATTGATATTAATTGTAGCATAGGTTACCATGGGAATGGAGAACAGTCCCACTTACTGTCTGATGAAAAGAGTCACATGACAAGATGGTCCAGCAAGGAGAGCAGGCAGGAGACATGGAAATAATCAACTGGAAGTCAGCATGAAGTTAACTCCTAATCTGGCTGTACTTTATACATAGAATCATAGAATCCTACAATGCAGAAGGAGGCCATTTGGCCCATTGACCACAATCCCATCCAGGCACATACCATAAACCCAAGCATCTGGTATTTCTGGTATGACGGGTAGGTCTTATGAGGAAAGGCTAAGGGACTTGAAGTTATTTTCATCAGAGAGAAGAAGGCTAAGAGGTGACTTAATTGAGACATATGAGATGATCAGAAAGTTAGATAGGGTGGATAATGAGAGCCTTTTTCCTCGGATGGAGATGGATAACACGTGGGGACGTAGCTTTAAATTAAGGGGTGGTAGTTATAGGACAGGTGCTAGAGATGTGTTCTTTACTCAGAGGGTAGTAAGGGCATGGAATGTCCTGCCTGCAGCAGTTGTGGACTCGTCAAGTTTAAGGGCATTCAAATGGGCAGTGGATAGGCATATGGATAGCATTGGAATAGTTTAGGATAGAGGGTTATAAAATTGGTTACATTGGTCGGCGCAACATCGAGGGCCGAAGGGCCTGTATTGTGCTGTAATGTTCTATGTTCTATGTTTGCATCGTGGGAGAAAACCATAGCACCCAGAGGAAACCCACACAGGCATGGCAAGAACGTGCAGACTTCACACAGACTATGACCCAATCTGGGAACTGTACTTGGGTCCCTGGCGCTGTGAGGCGGCAGATCTAATCACTGTGACACCATGTGGATAGTTATGTCTCAACATTGAGCACTTAATGTTCAATTTTAAAAGCCTCCGGGCTTCCTTGTGAGATGTACTGCATGGCACAGTATTTATCACTGACAGCTCCAGGGAATCAGGTTCAATTCCCGGCTTGGGTCACTGTCTGTGCGGAGTTTGCACATCCTCCCCATGTCAGCATGGCTTTCCTCGCACACTTCAAAGATGTGTGAGTTAGGTTGATTGGCCATGATAAATTGCCCCTTAGTATTGAGGGATTAGCAAGATAAATGCATAGGTTTATGGGGATAGGACCTGGTTGGAATTGCTGTCAATGATTTGGTGTCGATGGACCAAATGGCCTCCTTCTGCAGTGTCAGGATTCTATGATTTGATAGTGAACAAACCCTTACAACATGGTGGCAGTTAATGTTCAAAACCCAGAGCCAAAGAAGCTGGTTCAGGATCCAGGATTTTAAAGCTTAAAAAAACAGACCTGACGGAGTAAATAATCTCACAACACTAGGTTAAAGTCCAACAGCTTTATTTGGTAGTATGAGCTTTCGGAACACCGCTCCTTCATCACTCACCTGATGAAGGAGCAGCGTTCCTAAAGCTTATGGTACCAAATAAAGCTGTTGGACTTTAACCTTTAACTTCTTACTGCCCCCACCCCAGTCCAACACCGGCAACTCCGCATCATAGCCAACCTGAGTGAAGTGTACCTGGTCTGAAGAGACAGCTGGAGATTGGCTGAGGGGGAGATTCTGTTACAGACATGGGGGCCGAAGGACTGAATAGAAATCCAATGTGCAGCCAATAGCCTGCAGTTGAGCCTTTAGTGATCCTCATTAATTGCAGAGTCGAAGGGTGAGCAGAAATTCTCAGGCTGAGCTAGCTTTTTAAAGTCTTCAGGCTGTTAATCAGTCAGCACGGTCCATTTCGTTAATCGCTGCAGCCAATCTGAGTTCAGAGTTGGCAGCAGTATCCAAGCTCCACGCAAAAAAAAAGAGAACTTTTAAAAAGTCAGCTAAATCCAATAATCACCTCTAAATCACCCTAACAAACTCAGAAAACCAATTCACCCGATGAAGGAGCAGTGACCTGAGAGCTCGTGATTTGGAGTAAACCCTGTTGGACTTTAGTTGGAGTTGTGAGACTTCTTACTGTACCCACCCCAGTTCAACACCGGCATCTCCGTATCATTCTCAAAAAAGTCATAAAATTCTTAGGATACGGAAGGAGGCTATTCAGCCCATCGCTTCTGTACTGGATCACCAAGAGAGCATCTGACCCAGGCCCACCCCCAGCCCTTCCTGTAACCCTACCCATTTACGTTGCAAATTCAACTAACCCACACATCTTGAGATTGTGGGAGGAAAGTGGAGCACCCGGAGGAAACCCATGCAGACATGGGGAGGACCTGTAAACTCCGCACAGAGAGTGATCCAAGGCCAGAATTGACCTTCCTGCATCCCGGACGCTGTTCTAATGCTCTAAAGGACATAAATCTTTGATTTTTGGGATAATATATTAGCTTGAATGTACTGTAGCCAAATTTGCAAATGATATTTAAATAGGTGAGAAAGCAAGTTGCAGTGAAGAAATAAAAAATTCCCAGATGGATATTGATTGGTCAGGTGAGTGGATTAAAATTTGCCAGATGGAATTTAATGGATAAGTGTGAAGCTATCCATTTTAGTCAGAGGAGTAAAAAGGGAAATTATTACCTAAATGGAGGGAAACTTCAAAATGTTTTTGTGCAGAGGGATCTGATAGTCCTTACACATGAATTGCAGGAAGTTTGTATGCAGGTGTAGCAGGTAATAAGGAAGGCAAATAGACTTTTGGCATTCATTACTAATAGAGTATAAAAGTTTGATTTTGATTTGGTTTGATTTATAATTATCACATTGAGTGTGAGAGAAGTATTGTTTCTTGTGCACTACACACATAAGGCATACTATTCATAAAGAAGGAAACAAGAGAGTGTAGTATGTAGTGTTACAGTCATAATTAGGGTGAAGAGAAAAATCAACTTAATGCGACATAAGTCCAATCAAAAGTCTGATGGCAGCAGGGCAGAAGCAGCTCTTGAGTCAGTTGGTATGTGACCTCAGACTTTTATATCCTTTTTCTGATGGAAGAAGGTGGAAGAGAGAATGTCCGGGGTGCATATGGTCCTTAATTATGATGGCTGCTTTGCAACGGGAGGTTAGACAGTGTCAATGGATGGGAGGCTGGTTTGCGTGATGGACTGGGCTACATTCAAGTGCTGGGCATTGATGAGGCAACATCTGGAATATTGCTCCCCTTATTTGGGGAAGGACATAAATGTGTTGAAGGCATTTCGGAGAAGGTTCACTGGATTGATTCCAGGCGTGAAGAACTTGTCTTATGAAGAGAGCTTGAGCAATTTAGACCAAACTTTAGAAGAATGAGAGGAGATCTAATTGAGGTGTATAAAATGCTAAAGCAGATTGACAGGGTAGGCGTAATGAGAATGGTTGCCCTTGTTGTAAATTCTAGAATCAGTGGCCTTAGTTTTAGGACAGATTTAAATCAGAAATGAGAAGGGATTGCTTCACTCAGGGTATTGTGCATCTGTGGAATTCTCCACTCCAGAGTGCAGTGACCACCAGAACACTAAACAAATCTAAGGAGGAGATAGATAAGATTTTAATTAGTAGCGGGATGAAGTGAAGCGATGAAGAAAATGGAGATGAGATCAGCTATGATTATATTAAAGACTGAGCAGGCTTGAAGGGCTGAATGGCCTACTGCAGCTCTTAGTTCTTATGCACCACACCAGGAAAGAAATCCAACTGTGTTTCTTGGTTGGACTCAAGGATCACAGATTTTCCTTTTGGAATGCTGACATCTCTGTAAATGGTCAGACCCTTTGTCCACAAAGGCTGTCAAGCTCAGGAAGGAAGGTGCATTGCTGAAGCACAGCTTAAGTGCGAGCTGCGCAAGTCCAGAGCCACCAGCGCAACAACTACAGTGTCTACACAAATCTATCCAATATTTGCCAGGACATTCCATGCCAGAATTGGCCTGATCAGTCATCTTCAGACACACTGCAAATAGCCTCAAAATGACTAATAGTGTCGAGGTCCTCATCAATGACGATGGACGAACAAAATGGTCAGATCAACTCAGACGCAGAAGCCGATGTTACAATCCACCTCTGGCCAACGACAACAGACACAACCACACTGTGATGCTGCAGGAACCTGACTTACCATCATTGGCCTGATCCTAAAACCACTCCGATATGGCAAATATCCCAACATTTTCACCTCATCGAAAACCAATCCTTTTCTTCATTAAGCAGGAATGCCTGTATACTCCTTAATCTCCTCAAAATGGCAGAAGGTGTTAAAACAACCTCTGTGCTCAAGTACAGGAAAGGGCAAGTTCCAAAGAGATTCACCAGTGAAGAGACTCTTGACTGGGACCTCGACTGTGAATTGTTTTCACTCTTTGCAGAACCGTATTGTCCCATTCTTTAGTCAGACCAGCCAAACCTTTCGAGAATTACCACCAAACATGAAGTGGAAGACACAAATGGGAATGGCCAGGAACAGAGCGATGAGCCCTGACCTCAGGCTCCCATGATTGCTGTGACACAATCTAGCAGCACTGGGGCAAACTGCAATTCCAAGCAGAAGCACACAACAGCAAGGTGATGCCAGAGCAGAAGGGAAATGGCCATTAACTCGAGAGAATACATCTCAGAAAGGAGCAAAGGTACAGGAAAGGACGGAGTGTGTCAATCATGCCCATGGATCAGGAACATTTAAATGGAATGGAAATACACGAGAAAAATCACAATGGACTCCTCAGAGAAAGAAAAGGGTGCTCATACTATGAAGGAATGGAGTGAAGACTCCCTGCTGAAGCAAAGGGACAATCCGATTGTGTCCGAACATAACAGATGGGTCATGAATAAGGAAAATTTCAAGATAATTAAGAAAGCATGAGTAAGCAACTCAGTCCCTCAAACATAGTCCATCATTCAATATTATCATAGCAAATCTCATCTCAGCTTCATAATCAATTAGAACAAGAGGGAGCTATTATTTGCACAAGGTGGACAGTCGGTAACTAGAGATTTAGGAGAATTAGGGAGTGATCAAGGAGAGATGAGGAAAATAATGGATGGCACGGTGGTACAGTGGTTAGCACTGCTGCCTCACAGCACCAGGGACCCAGGTTCAATTCTGGCCTCAGGTCACTATATGCATGTTCTCCCCATGTCTGCATGGGTTTCCTCCAGTTTCCTCTCTCAGTTCAAAGATTTTCAGGTTAACTTGATTGGTTATGCTAAATTAATGCTAGTGTCGGAGGGATTAGCAGGGTAATTATGAGGAGTTATGGGAGTAGAGCAAGGGTAGGATTGTGGTTGGTTCAGACTCAATGGGCTGAATGGTCTCCTTCTGCACTGGAGGAATTCTATAATTCTACGAGTCCATGAAAATTATAAGCTGTTAAGATTTGGAATACATCACCTGAGAGGTGATGGAAGCAGATTCAATAGTGCCTTTCCAAAGGGAAAATATGCAGGGAGCTGGGGAAAGAGCTGGCTGGTCAGACTGATTGGATAGCTCATTTCCAGTGCTGGTAGAGACATGATGGGCCAAATGGCCTCCTTTCATTTTGTATTATACTTTAATTTGCTTCAATGGTCACGTCCTTACGTTGAGCAAGTGTTCAATAGTGGATAGTTGGAAGTTAAAAACAGAAACTGCTGGAAAATTCCTGCAGGTCGGACAGCATCTGTGGAGAGAGAATAGAGCAAACATTTTGAGTCTGGGTGACCCTTTGTCAGAGCTGGATTAGAAAATTACTGTTAGGTATTCTATCACAAAAGAAACCAGTTAAATTGCTCTCCTTTTTAAATGTAATTGCATTTAAGAATCCCTCATTTGGAATGGGGGTCTGGATGTGTAATACCATTGCTGAAGTAATGTCTGTTTTCTTTGTCAAAAAGGAGACAGGCAGTTGATTAAAATGCAGAATGCTAATCGAGAGTAGAATTAGTCTAAGTGACTCATGTGGGGCAAAGAACTGGCCCAGATCCAATGGACCAAATGGGCTGTCTTTGTGATGTGGCACTCTCTAATGTCTCAATGCCATAATTTATTTAAGCCCAGCAATTTCTGCTTGCACTATTAGTGTGCAAACCATTAACATTTTTGAATGTCACTTTGTCCGCTATTCAATGGTTTATTAAGCCAGTCAATGGTTTATTTTAACTGTTTATAATTAACATTTACATTTACATTCTGCGCACTGATGTAGCACAAGATTATCTTGAGGGTTTATAAAGATGTGAGCCACATTAATTCTCCGTTCGCAGTTAATGGCTAGAAATGTAATATTGCATCATGTTAGTTTTTACGCCCTTTTGAAAGCCACCTCTTGCAATGATTCAGATACATGGTTTGCAGTCATTTCCATCACTAAGATTTGTTAAAAGTAGGCTTCTATTGTGGCCATCCGCAGCCTCAATATGTCCCAACGTGCTTTACAGCCAATGAGATACTTTTGAAGTCATAGAATTATAGAGGTCTACAGCGCAGAGAAAGGCCCTTTGGCCCATCGTGCTGGTCAAAGACAAACCACCCAACTATTTTAATCACATTTTATAGAGTGGAGGCACTGTTGTAGTGGGGGAAACCTGGTAGTACAGCAAACCCCCACAAACAGCATTCAGATAAATAATTGGATCATTGGCTTTACTCATGCTGGTTGAGGGATTAGTATTAGCATTGGGAAGAACTTCCTTGCTTTTCTTTGAATTGTGCCACTGGATCTTTTGTATCCTCCTTGAACTGTGCTCGAACATCTCAGTCTCAGTCGTGTACTAATGTCACTCTAACTCCCTGGAATAGGATATAATGTGGAGATGCCAGTGTTGGAATGGGATGGGCAATTGTAAGGAGTCTCACAACACCAACTGGTTTATTTGGAATCACGAGCTTCTGGAGCACTGCTCCTTCATCGGGTGAGTGGGAAATTGGCAGGCTGCTTGGTCCCATTCGAGCGGGTAACAAAGCCATTTGACCCTAATAATAAGCTGCTTATTAAATGTTTGGATATGTGGGTGGCTGGATTTTTTTTCATCGACCTTCTTCAAAGAATCAGAAGGAAGAGCGGAGACTTGATCTCTGGGACAGAATAGGGAATGGTTCCCCTAAAATTGAATGTCCCTTCTTCTGTCTAGCTGTACCCCCACTCCCAGCCCTTCCCTAGGTCAGCCAGGGCTGATGGTGTTGCAGGCTAATCAGGTTGGCTGGAGTCTCCAGAGGGCTGGGTGGACCTGTGTGTTGCTGACCCACCTCACATTGCCTCTACTGCCAGCGGAGTATCCCATGGAAGACTTCTACAGAAAATGCAGATGTGTGGAATAGAGGGTGATTTAGCTAATTGGATTAGAAATTGGCTGGCAGATAGAAGACAGAGGGTGGTGGTTGATGGGAGATATTCATCGTGGAGTTCGGTGACGAGTGGTGTGCCTCAGGGGTCTGTTTTGGGGCCCCTGCTGTTTGTAATTTTTATAAATGATCTGGATGAGGGTATTGAGGGATGGATCAGTAAATTTGCAGATGATACTAAAGTTGGTGGAGTGGTAGATAGTGAAGAGGGGTGTTTTAGTTTACAGAGTGACTTGGACAAGTTGCAGAGCTGGGCCGAGAGGTGGCAAATGGAGTTTAATGTGGAAAAGTGTGAGGTAATGCACTTTGGCAGGAACAATAAATGTGTAGAGTATAGGGCTAATGGTAGGGCTCTTAATAGTGTTGAGGAACAGAAGGATCTTGGTGTATGTGTCAATAGATCCCTGAAAGTAGGCAGTCAAGTGGATAAAGTTGTTAAGAAGGCATATGGAGTCTTAGCTTTTATTGGTAGGGGGATTGAATTTAGGAGCCGCAGCATCATGTTGCAACTGTACAAAACTCTAGTGCGGCCGCACTTGGAGTATTGTGTGCAGTTCTGGTCCCCACATTATAAGAAAGATGTGGAGGCATTGGAGAGGGTACAGAGGAGGTTTACTAGGATGTTGCCTGGTATGGAGGGCAGGTCCTATGAAGAGAGGTTGAAGGATTTGAGGTTGTTTTCGTTAGAAAGGAGGCGGCTAAGGGGGGATCTTATTGAAACATATAAGATAATTAGAGGTTTGGATAGGGTGGACAGTGATAGCCTTTTTCCTAGGATGGAAAAAGCTAGCACGAGGGGACACAACTTTAAATTAAGGGGTATGAGTTATAGGACGGATATCAGAGGTAGGTTCTTTACTCAAAGAGTGATTAGGGAGTGGAATGCCCTGCCTGCAGCTGTTGTAGATGCGCCAAGTTTGGTGGCGTTTAAGAGGTTAGTTGATAAGTATATGGATGAGAAGGGAATGGTTTAGTTAGGAGGGGCATTGCTTTTTATTTTGGTCGGCACAACATCGAAGGCCGAAGGGCCTGTTCTGTGCTGTATTGTTCTATGTTCTATGTTCTATGTTCTATCAGCTACCTATACTGCCCATATTCTTCAGCCTTAGGTCTTCCACTCCCATCAAAGGGTGGTCATTACAGTCAAACACTTCACATCAGCTTGATCAGATACTTGCCTTTCTAACAGCACTATCAGAGTTTCAGGGTTATGGAGAAAAGGCAGGAAAATGGGGATGAGAAAACTATCATCCATGATTGAATGGTAAGTGGCCTAATTCTACTCCTATGCCTTATGGAAAGGGCATGTGGGATGTTTCATTCCTAGCGAAATGGAAAGAGTGTGACTGGCAAGGAGAGACAGAAGCAAGATTTGGACAATTTACGTAGCAACTTAACATCAAAAGATATTCTTTGATGCTTCATGTGTTTATGATTAAACACAGCAGATATTCCCGGCCACACAGGGGATTTCACTCACTGTTGCTTCGAAATCTGGTCAAAAGGGTTAGTTTTCAGGAGTGTTTGAAGAAGGAAAGAGGTGGAGAGTAGATAGGTTTAGGCAGAAAAATCCAGAATTTAAGGCAACACAGTGGTTAGCACTGCGCCAGGAATCCCATTCTGGTTCCAGCCTTGAATACCTGGCCTAATGGAATTTGCATGATCTCCCCAAATCTACATGAGTTTCCTCCTGGTGGCCCCGGTTCCTTTCCACACTCCAAAGATTTCTAGGTTAGGTTTTTTTTAAAAGTTTATTTATTAGTGTCACAACCAGGCTTACATTAACACTGCAATGAAGTTACTGTGAAAATCTCCTAGTTGCCACACTCCGGCTCCTGTTCGGGTACAGTGAGGGAGAATTTAGCATGGCCAATACATCTAACCAGCACGTCATTTGTTCCTGGAGGAAACCAGAGCATCCAGAGAAAACCCACACAGACACAAGAAGAACATGCAGAACTTGGTGAGGAGAAATTTCTTCACTCAGTGAGTGGTCAGCCTGTGGAATTTGTTACTACAGGAAGTAGTTGAGGCCAAAACATTGAATGTTTTGAAGATGTAGTTAGATATAGCTCTTAGAACAAAGGGGATCAGAGGATATGGAGAGAAGACCAGGTCAGGCTATTGAGTTGGATGATTAGCCATGATCATAGTGAATGATAGAGCAGGCTCAAAGGGCCAAATGGCCTACTCTTGCACCTATTTTCTATGTTTCTATGAGCTCACACCATATGGCACAATGGTTGGATCCACATTAAAGATACGTGGTACAGAGGCTGAACCATTTTGTTTGACTTTCGTACACATCTCATCAACGGTATTTGAACTCTCCTGACCTCCTATTTGATTTGATTTATTATTGTCACACGTATTAGTGTACAGTGAAAAATATTGTTTCTGGTGTGCTATACAGACAAAGCATACTGTTCATAGAGAAGGAAAGGGGAGAGCGCAGAATGTAGTGTTACAGTCATAGCTAGAGTGTAGAGAAAGATCAACTCAGTGCGAGGTAGGTCCATAATGGCAGCAGGGAAGAAGCTGGTTTTGAGTCGGTTGGTACGTGACCTCAGACTTTTGTATCTTTTTCCTGATGGAAGAAGGTGGAAGAGAGAATGTCCGGGGTGCGTGGGGGTCCTTGATTTTGCTGGCTGCTTTGTCGAGGCAGCGCAAAGTGACAGTCCAAAAATGTGTTGGTTAGATGTTCAGGTGATGCTAAATTTAGTGCCCCAGGATGTGTGGATCAGTGGGGGAAATATGTGGGGTTGTTAGGATGGGGCAGGGGAAGAAACTTGTTTTAATGCTTCGTTGCAACGTAGATACAGAGTCTATAGCCAAGTGGCCTCCTTCTGCACTGTAGGGATTGTAGGATATACAACTAGGAAATACATTCCACCAGACCCTGAAGATGGAAATAACCTCCATCTCCAAAACCCCTCACCACCAGCTTTTGCCATTTGTCAATGCTTAATCGACAATTCACTCTCAATTAAAAAAACATGAATATTTAATTAGTGTGGCCATATTATTATTATTATATTCAGATATGGAATTGGGAATTACAACATTTAATCTGTTGGAATTTTATAGAATCATAAAATCCCTACAGTGCAGAAGGCGGTCTTTTGGCCCAATCAGTCTGCAACACCGATACTCCAACAGAGCATCTTACCCAGGTCCTATCCCTGTAGCCCCAAGTATTTATCACGTTAATCCCCCAACCTACATATCCTTGGACACTAAGAGGCAATTTAGCAAGGCCAATCTACCTAACCCGTACATCTTTGGACTCTGGGAGGAAAGCAGAGCACCCAGAGGAATCCCACGCAGACACAGGGAGGATGTGCAATCTCCACACAGTTACCCAAGGCAGGAATCAAATCTAGATCCCTCTAGCTGTGAGGCAGCATTGCTAAGCACTTATGCTGTTCCATCAGTGTCTCTCCCGTCAACTTTGACACAACTAGGAACCTTGTGTTGAAATTACCCTTCACTCGTTGCCCTGACAGGACTTGGCAAGGAACCTCTTGTAATTTGCTCCCTCATTCCTGCTGCATTTTAATACATCCTACACTGATTGCTTTTACAAACCTTTTGACCTTTGGATCAAACTATTGTGTATTTTAAGAGGACATTCTGTCACTGAGGAAATAGTATTTCGTATTTCTTTTGGACATTGCTGAGTCCAGCAGAAACGTAAAGATATTTTGTGTCTTCACTAAAAACAATTCTGATTAGATTTGTGATTAAATATCAATATTGTACCGAATAATATCAACAAGGCAGAAGTTAGAGACTAGACTAAAACAGCCAAATCCCAAGGGATCAATGGTATGTATCCCAGCGTAAAGGGGAAATGAAACTATGCTGGGAATGATTTCTATGAAAAGAAAGACTTGCACCTTTCCTGACCTCGGGATGTGTCAAAGCTCTTTATTACCAATGAGGTACTTGTAGGAGTGCAGTCACTGTTCTGGCTCAATTAGCTAAAATCCTGTAGACAATGATAAGAACAAAGGTCCAAGTCCCAACCATCTGAGCCATGGGTACCATAGAAACCCTACAGTGCAGAAAGATGCCATTTAGCCCATCAAATCTGCACCAACCACAATCCCATCCAGGCCCTACCCCCCATATTCCTACATATTTACCCGCTAATCCCACTAACCTACACATCTAAGGACACCAAGGAGCAATTTTAGCATGGCCAATCAACCTAACCTGCATATCTTTGGACTGTGGGAGGAAACCAGAGCCCCAGAGGAAACCCACGCAGACACATAGAACATAGAACAATACAGCACAGAACAGGCCCTTCGGCCTTCGATGTTGTGCCGACCAAAATAAAAAGCAATGCCCCTCCTAACTAAACCATTCCCTTCTCATCCATATACTTATCAACTAACCTCTTAAACGCCACCAAACTTGGCGCATCTACAACAGCTGCAGGCAGGGCATTCCACTCCCTAATCACTCTTTGAGTAAAGAACCTACCTCTGATATCCGTCCTATAACTCATACCCCTTAATTTAAAGCTGTGTCCCCTCGTGCTAGCTTTCTCCATCCTAGGAAAAAGGCTATCACTGTCCACCCTATCTAAACCTCTAATCATCTTATATGCTTCAATAAGATCCCCTCTTAGCCGCCTCCTTTCTAACGAAAACAACCTCAAATCCTTCAACCTCTCTTCATAGGACCTGCCCTCCATACCAGGCAACATCCTGGTAAACCTCCTCTGTACCCTCTCCAATGCCTCCACATCTTTTTTATAATGTGGCGACCAGAACTGCACACAATACTCCAAGTGCGGCCGCACTAGAGTTTTGTACAGCTGCAACATGATGCTGCGGCTCCTAAATTCAATCCCCCTACCAATAAAAGCTAAGACTCCATAAGCCTTCTTAACAACTTTATCCACTTGACTGCCTACTTTCAGGGATCTATTGACACATACACCAAGATCCTTCTGTTCCTCAACACTATTAAGAGCCCTACCATTAGCCCTATACTCTACACATTTATTGTTCCTGCCAAAGTGCATTACCTCACACTTTTCCACATTAAACTCCATTTGCCACCTCTCGGCCCAGCTCTGCAACTTGTCCAAGTCACTCTGTAAACTAAAACACCCCTCTTCACTATCTACCACACCACCAACTTTAGTATCATCTGCAAATTTACTGATCCATCCCTCAATACCCTCATCCAGATCATTTATAAAAATTACAAACAGCAGGGGCCCCAAAACAGACCCCTGAGGCACACCACTCGTCACCGAACTCCACGATGAATATCTCCCATCAACCACCACCCTCTGTCTTCTATCTGCCAGCCAATTCCTAATCCAATTAGCTAAATCACCCTCTATTCCACACATCTGCATTTTCTGTAGAAGTCTTCCATGGGCCACCTTATCAAACGCCTTACTAAAGTCCATATATACTACATCAACCGCCTTACCCCCATCCACCTCTCTGGTCACTTTCTCAAAAAACTCAATGAGGTTAGTAAGGCATGACCTACCCTTCACGAAACCATGCTGACTATCCCCAATCAATTCATTTCTCTCTAAATAACTATAAATCCTATCCCTAATAATTCTCTCCAATACCTTGCCCACAACAGAAGTAAGACTCACTGGCCTATAATTCCCTGGAAGGTCTCTCTTCCCCTTCTTAAACAATGGGACCACATTCGCTATCCTCCAGTCCTCCGGAACCACACCCGTAACCAACGAGGACCTGAAGATCAGAGCCAGAGGCTCTGCAATCTCCTCTCTTGCCTCCCAGAGAATCCTAGGGTAAATCCCGTCCGGCCCAGGGGACTTATCCAACTTCAAACCCTCGAGAATTTCTAACACATCCTCCCTATCTACTACAATACTCCCCAATTTGCAACCCTGTACCTCAGTGCTCTCCACAGCTACATTTCCAGCTACATTACACAAGGAGAATGTGCCAACTCCACATAGACAGTGACAAGCTGGGAATCGAACTTAGGTCCTTGGAGTTGTGAAGCATTAGTGCTAACCACTGTGCTACCGTGCCTCCCATAGCTGTTTCATTAATCATCAGGTCAGATGTTGTACAACGTTCAGCACCATTCACACCTCCTCAGATACTGAAACAATCCATGTCCAAAAGCAGTAAGACCTGGTTAACATCTAGATTTGGCTGATAACACTCAGACCACACAAGTCCAAGGCAAAGACCATCTCCAATGACAGAATCCAACCATCAACCTTTAATGTGCAATGGCATTATCATCACTGAATCCCTACTATTAACATCCTAAGGGTTACCATTGACCAGAAGCTGAACTGGACTCACCAAATGGATGGTACAGGGGTTAGTACTGCTGCCTCACAGTGCCAGAGACCTGGGTTTGATTCCCAGTTTGGGCCACTGTCTGTGGGATTTGCACGTTCTCTCCATGTCTGCGTGGGTTTCCTCCAGTTTCATCCCAAAAATGTGTGGGTTAGGTGGATTGGCCATGCTAACTTGCTCCTTAGTGTTGGGGGACTAGCTAGGGTAAATGCATGGAGTACTGGAGATAGGGTCTGGGTGGGTTTGTGATTGGTGCAGACTCAATGGGCCAAATGGCCTCTTCCTGCACTGTATGATTCTATGAAACAAATACTGGAGCTCGAAGAGGAGATCAATGCTGGGAATTCTGCAGCTAGTAACTCACTTCCTAACTCATAGAATCGTAAAATCTCTACAGAGCAAAGAAGGCCATCCAGCCCATCAAGCCTGCATCAACAACAATCCCACCCAGGCTCTATTCCCACAGCTTTATGTATTTACCCTAACAGTCCCCCTGACACTTAGGTACAATTCAGCCTGGCCAATCCACCTAACCAGCACATCTTTTGGAGTGTGGGAGGAAACCGGAGCACCTGGAGGAAACCCGCACAGACATGGGGAGAATGTGCAATCTCCACACGCACAGCCTTCCCAAAGCCTGTCCACCATCTACAAGGCACAAGTCAGAAGTTTGGATGAGTGCAGCTCCAACACCACTCAAGAAGCTCAACACCATTCAGATCAAAAAAAGTGTTATCGTTCTTAGTTCATATGAATTTTCTTCAGAGTTCAGAAAAAGAATCCTACAGACTCAAAATGTTAACTCTCTTTCTGTCTCCACAAATTCTGTCAGATGTGTTGGGTTTTTCTGTTTTTATTTCAGATTTGTAACATCAGAAATATCTTGCTTTGCTTTTCAATAAGTGAGAATGCATTACGAGCTTGGACAGGTAGGTAGCTTGGATGAATTGTTTGATCTCTGCAGCCTGCAGTATTGACCCTTCCTTCATCTTGCAAGATGTCTGAGATGTGAAAGCCATCTGAGTTGCTCTGTTTCATTATTCTGAGTAAGAAATCTCGCAACACCAGGTTAAAGTCCAACCAGTTTATTTGATAGTAAACCCACAAGCTTTTGGGGTTTGTGTCAGGTGAGTGGAGAGTTCTGGTCTCAAACAGAGCATATAAGAGACTTCTTACTGTGTTTATCCCAGTCCAACGCCAGCATCTCCACATTATTCTAATGCAGCCAAAGGCAGATTTTGACCCATTCCTATCCTGCTATGTCAGGTGGATGCCCTTGGGCATAATGGTAATCCAGTTGGCATGGATGGTGCCCTCGGACAGTCGCACTGCCCTCCTGCAGGGCCGTGAGGCATAGGTCACCCTTGAAGCCCAGCGGGCGACCTCTATCCCCTCCAACTTAAAATCCTAACATGATAAAGTAGTAGAAAATACAGAAATAATATAATTTGACTCTTGGTATGTGATTATTAATCACATCCTTCAATTGAAGAGTAATTAAGGAACTCTTTTTTTGAATACAATCATCTGGTGTGTGTTGGTGACTATTTCACTCTACTACATCAAGTTAGCTTCTTAGAAAAAGTTAGTAATGTCAACGTGTCTTCTTTACTGTTCATAGGTTAGTATAAAAAGGCAACTTGACCTGATTAGTTTGTCGTAAAAAATGTGTTTTGAAAAGCCTTTAATAATAAAACAGTCAAGTTAAACAAATATGAATGAGATCTAAAGTCTTGACCAGCTTATTTTCGGTAAGTAGAGACAAACTGTTAGGACACTGTAGGGTTGGGTAGGAAACAGATATTAGAAATGTTGTGTTTTGTAAGCAAGCCAATTGTCCAGAATTGTGTGCGATTTCATACTTCATTTAATAGGCAGCCCACATCCGTTTCTTT
The DNA here is from genome assembly GCA_024679065.1 of Sphyrna mokarran. NCBI lineage: Eukaryota > Metazoa > Chordata > Chondrichthyes > Carcharhiniformes > Carcharhinidae > Sphyrna > Sphyrna mokarran. The sequence continues at coordinate 31,755,012 of JAGIQG010000030.1, forward strand.
ATCCTACAGGTGTTTTGGTCCACCTTGTTGTCTAACGAGGGGCACACACGCGATGGGTTGTGAGAGGGCTGCTCTTGGATTTTTTTTGAGAGTATCCTAGTGCTTCACGTCGTTAGTGTACGCTTGACCTGGACCATTTGATGGGCAACACGACAGCTCAGTGACTATCGCTGTGCTGTGCAGATACATGGATTTGGGCCTGTGTCTGTGGGAGTTTGCGCGTTCTCCCCGTGCTTGCGTGGGTTTTCTCCAGGCTCTCCGGTTTCCTCCCACATCCCAAAGATGTGCTCTTAGGCTAATTGGCAAAACAAATTCTTCCTAAATTGTCTCAAATTTGTTTTTTAATCCATAGATCTATAAACATGGACAGGGATCACGGGTAGAGGTGGGAACATTGGGGTGGCGGCGCGGGCTCGTTGGGCTGAAGGGCCTGTTTCCCATGCTGTTTTGTTCTTTGTTCTTCTTTCAGGGATCATAGGATACTGTACAGCGATGATTTGGTGCTCTCCGTTTACCCATCTAAGTATCCAATTACAGGGGGATACTCAAACAAAGACCATTTATAAAAGGGGTTCAACACCATGAGATTGTTCCTTTGAGTGTTTTGTATATGGATATTTTGTTATCTTCTCCCAAACAAATTTTCGAATGTGTGGATCATGAGGAACCTTCCTCCTGGTCTCAGCTATGCTAATACAATAGTTTGTTCCTATGTATGTAATTAACCATATAGCAGCTCCTTGTGAGAAATCATGAATTAAAGTGATTAATATTGCTTTGTATCACTTTGGACACGCCATTTGGAAATTCCTCTCAACTAATTTATGGTTTTTTAATACTATTATTCCTTATCGTAAGATATTCCAATTGCAAGAATATTCTGCAGAAAGACTACTACAAAAGCTGAGGTGAAACAAGGAACGGGGTGAAGAACCTGATTGGGCCACATAATCTAGAGCAAATTTGGTTTTGAGAGTGTCACCTGACTTGAGGAACCAGTGGGATCCGAGAATAAGTGATCACCCCAGAAAGTGAAGTCCTCTCTCAGGCAGAATCATTTAGCAGCCATATCGTTAACCAAAAGAGAAAATGCTGGAAAATCTCAGCAGGTCCGGCAGCAAGAGAGAAAAGAGCTGACGTTTCGAGTCCAGATGACCCTTTGTCAGCTCTTTTCTCTCCTTACAGATGTTGCCAGACCTGCTGAGATTTTCCAGCATTTTCTTTTTTTGGTTTCAGATTCCAGCATCCGCAGTAATTTGCTTTTAGCCATGTAGTTAACGTTATAAAGGCTGAAGCATGAATCCGGGGCAGGCCAGGGCTGCAAACACCCGTGCCAAGATTCTCCTTATCAATAAATACCTTCTTGTTCCCAAGAAAACATGAAATTACTTGATGACGCCAGAGTGCCGTAAGCTAACACAATCCAAGATATTATTTTATGTTAAGCATTGCTGGGGCAAAAGTCTGGAATTCTTTATCAAACTGTAGGAGGGGATCGTGTCCACACAGACTCCAGCACCCCGGAAGGTGGCTCACCACTACCTTCTCACAGATAATGAATGGGAAATAAATGACAACTTTGCCAAGTGCTCTGTATTCTGAGAATGAAGATAATCAGAGAAAGGGTCCAAGGGAGACGTGGGTTATTGGCAAAGGACAAACTGCAATCTAACTATCATACATAGAATTGCTACTTTAACAGAGGTCACCAACCTGCACACGGTTAACATCCAATCTGAAGGTGAAGGAGGGGTAATCTTTATTTTCTGAATGACTAAGATCAGATGGACAGACGGATGGTCCTCCACCTTATCCAGCGATCTTGCGAACAATGACTTTGCTAACTAGATGTTTAACTTTGGCAAATTGGTTACTCTCGTCCAAGTTGCACGCCTGAATAATAAGCCCTGATTTTCCAGGGAAAATACTCTTGTGTTGATGAAATCAAGAGGAGACAATCAGTCTGCAATGTAAGGCTCAATTCCTGGCGCAGCCCCTATCTCTGATGTACTTGCCTGACTGTGGCATCAAAGAATCAATAATGTTTTAATTCTCAAAAGAAACATTGAAATCGAAGAGAGACAATCGATTTGTTTCATGGTAACTCAAAGTAATACAGCTAACTGAATGTGTTATCTTGTCAGTCTGAACTGTTCGTGATATTTTGGTTGCTGTGGTGAAGATCTGTTTTCACAAAGCTTGATGTTTGTTTGATAATGTTTTCATGAGTGAAGTATCTTGGGAGATTTTACCGTGGTGCGTGTGCTACATAAATGAAAGTGTTTGTAAATTAACTTTACAACATGCGGGCATTGCTGGTTAGGCCAGTATTTATTGGCCTTCCCTAATTGCTTTTGAGAAGCTCGTGGTGAGCTGCCTTCTTAGACCACTGTAGTCCGTGTGGTGTAGGGACACCCACACAGTGCTAGTAGGGAAGGGAGTTCCAGTGTTTTGACCTGGTGACTATGAGGGAACAGCTGTTTCCAAGTCAGGATGCTGAGTGACTTGGAGGGAAACTCCCAGGTGATAGTGTTGCCCGATATCTCAGGCTCTCGATGGTAGTGATCGTGGGTTTGGGTTTGGAAGGTGCTATCTGGGTGAGTTGCTGCACTGCATCTTATACAGCTGCTCCTGTTCACCAGTGGTGGAAGGATTGAACATTTGTAGAAGGGATAGCAATCAGATGGATTGCTATGTTCTGGATGGTATCAAGTTTCTTGAGTTGTTTGTTGGAGCTGCACTCATCCAGGCAAGATGAGAATATTCCATCACACTCCTGACTTGTGTCTTGTACATGGTGGGCTTTGGGCAGCCAGGAAGTGAGTTACTCACCACAGGATCCCTAGTCTGACCTGCAAATGTAGCCACCATATTTATATGGCTTGACCAGTTCAGCTTCTAGTTAATGGTAACCCCCGGGATGTTGATAGTGGAGGATTCTGCAATAGTAATGCCATTGAATGTCAATGGCCAGTGGTTACATTCCCTCATTGTAGATCATGTGAAGATAATGGCATTGGACTGGGGTAGGCTGGTGTAAGAAGTCTCACAACGCCAGGTTAAAGTCCAACAGGTTTATCTGGTAGCACGAGCTTCCGGAGTGCAGCTCCTTCATCAGGTGAATTGTTGTAGATGGTCATTGCCTAATAGCTGTGTGGGCATGAATATTACTTGTCACTTGTCAGCCAAAGTCTGGATATTGTCCTGATCTTGCTGTGTTTGGACTACTTCAGGATCCAAGGAATTGCAAATGCTGCTGAACATTGTACAATCATCAGTGAACATTCCCACTTAAAATAGAAGGAAGGTCATTGGCCGAAGGACACTACCCTGAGGAACTCCTGTAGTGATGTCCTAAAACTGAGATGATTGACCTCCAGTCATTACAACCATCTTCCTTGGTTCCAGGTATGACACCAACCAGCGGAGAGTTTGCCCCCTGATTCCCATTGATTCCAGTTTTGCTAAGGTTCCTTGATGCCAAACTTGCTCAAATACTGGTGTAGTGTGCGGGGGTAAGTAGGGGAGTGGGTGGGGGTGGACATAACCCAAAGGGCCATTGACCCTCAGGTGGAATTTTCCGGTTTTGAGGCGAGCGTGGCCAGAAAATCCCACCCACAGAGTTAACGTCCTGTCTGACCTGCTGACTACTTCCTGCATTTTCTGCTTTTGTTTCAGGCTTCCAGCCGCTGCCGTATTTGAAGTTTGTGTGTACCTTTATATTTTTAGCCTGACATTGCCTTCACCTTCTTCTATCTAATCAATTCTGCAAACTTAACCTTTCAGATGAAAATAAATGAATGAAACTCCAGCCTGCAAAGCTACGGCAACAACCTGGGTCTTTGAATTAGTCAGTGTGACTCATCCAAAGCTGTGTCGTATTCAAGCGGAAAATAAGAACTGCCAGCGATGAGGAGAAGGACTGTTTATCCCCATTTTTACACCGAGATCAGAGGCTGAAATTTCCTAGTGGGGATTGGACCTTTCACCAGCCTGAGGAATATCTACAGCAGCAGACTTAGCGATGAACCAATGACATCCGCAAGGAACTTGGGCTTCAATAGTGAAATTTAGAATCAATGAATTTTAATGTGTTTCACTTATGGTAAAAACTCCTCCGCGAAATATTTCTAGAGTTTTAGGGATCCACTATTAACCAGCAATTCAATTGGAGCAGCCGTATAAATACTGAGGTTACGAGAGCAGGTCAGAGTCTGGGGATTCTGCAGCGAGTATCTCACCTCCTGACTTCCCCCAAAGCCTGCCCACCATCTACAAGGCACACGTCAAGAGTGTGGTAAAATATTCTCCTTTTGCCTGGATGGGTGCAGCTCCAATAACGCTCAAGAAACTTGACACCATCCAGGACAAAGCAGCCCACTTGGTTGGGATACCATTAAACATTCATTCCCTCTACCACCCATTCACAATGGCATCCACATGTACAATCTACAAGATGCACTAATGTAATGTTACAGTCATAGCTAGGGTGTACAGAAAGATCAACTTAATGCAAGGTAGGTCCATTCAAAAGTCTGACGGCAGCAGGGAAGAAGTTGTTCTTGAGTCGGTTGGTACTTGACCTCAGACTTTTGTATCTTTTTCCCAAAGGAAGAAGGTGGAAGAGTGAACGTCCGGGGTGCGTGGGGTCCTTGATTATACTGGTTGCTTTGTGGAGGCAGCAGGAAGTGTAGATGGAGTCAATGGATGGGAGGTTGGTTTGCGTGATGGATTGATTCATGACCAGGGAGGAATGGCAGTGTCTCATCTACAAAATGCCCTGCAGGGACTCACCAAGGTTCCTTAGGCAGCAGTTTCCAGACCCATGACCACTACCATTTAGAAGGACAAGGACAACAGACAAATGAGTACATGGGATTTAATGGGTTTGGGAGTTACACTTAGTTCTATGGCCTAGTAGGTATGGGTATGACCGGTGCAACTTGTGGGCCGAAGGGTCTGTGTGTGCTGTAGTGTTCTATGTTCTATGTTCTAAATGGGTATATCACCACCAGCAAATTCCCTTCTAAGTCATTAACCATCCTAAGTTGGAAATATATTGCCGTTGCTTCACTATCGCTGGATCAACATCCTGAAATTTCTTTCTTAACAGCATTGTGGATGTACCTTTGTCACATGGACTACAGTGGTTCAAGAAGGGGGCTCACCATTACCTTCACAGGACACAATTCAAAATGGGCAATGAATGCTGACCTAGTCAGTGATGCTCACATCCCATGGATGAATTTTAAAAAATCAGATTGCGCAACGCTTAGTGACACATTTTCCTTTCTGATGAAGAAAAGGTAGCACAAACCAGGGACAGAAGCAACCAACCAGAGGGGGAGAAGTATTCCTGTGTGCTCTAGTGTCCATAGAGGAGCCTGTGTTGTCCATTATTGTTGGCATAATGTCATTGAAGTTGACATTATGCTCAATTCTAATCCCATTTCTCTCAACCCTAACTCTATTCTGAGTTGGAAGCAATTGGTGGTGTAAGGATTCATTTTTTGCTTTCATCTTATTATTTGATTCCATCACGGGATGTCTGCATTGTTAACAGGGCTAGCATCGGTTCCCTATGCTCAACTGATTTTCACGATAATTAGGGATGGACAAAAATTGTTGGTCTTGTCAGCAATGCACGCATCCTATGTTAGAATAAAACAAAACTCTCCCCTCACCTCACCCATCCCTGTCATAGAATCATGGAATATAGTGCAGAAGAGGCCATTTGGCCCATCAACTTGGAAGGTCTATTGTGGAAGAAAAGTACACAGTAAATGGTAGAGCCCTTAGAAATATTAACAAACAGAGGGATCTAGATGTGCAGACCCACAGTTACCTAAAGGTGGCAACTCAGGTGGACAAAAGGGTCAAGAAAGGATTTGCCATGCTGGGTTGAATATAGGAATTGGAAAATCATGATGCAACTATATTAGACTTTGGTTTGGCTGCATTTGGAGTATTTTGTAGAATTCTAGTTGCCACACTACAGAAGGATGTTGATGCATTGGAAAGGGTACAGCTGAGATTTACCAGCATATTGCCTGGTTTGGAGAATATGGACTATGAAGAAAGGTTGAACAAACTTGGATTGTTTCCATTGGAGCATCAAAGGATGAGGGGGGGGGGGACCTGATAGAGGTTTACAAGGTTATGACAGGCTTGGATAGAGTGGATAATCAGAGTCTTTTTCTCAGGGCCAAAGAGTCAATTATCAGGAGCATAGGTTGAAAGTGAGAGGGGGAAATTTTAAAAGAGATATTGAGGACAGGTTTTCAAATAGAAGGTGATGAATGCCTGGAATGTGTTGCTGGAGGAGATGGCGGCAGCAGATTCTGTAACAACCTTCAAGAGACGTCTGGATAGATACACGAGTAGACTGGGAATAAAGGGATATGGAGCATGTAGAGGCAAGAAAGTATTAGATTAGAGAGGCATCTGTGTCGGCACAGGGTTGGTGGGCTGAAGGGTCTGTTCGTACACCGCACAGTTCTTTGTTCTCTTTATTCTTTGAGAGAGAAAGGAACGTTCCATAGAATCTAGAGTCTATGCACTGACTCTCTGACAGAGCATCTTATCCTGGCCCTCTCCCCCACCTCTCCCCTGTATCCCCCCACATTTACCCTGGTGAATCTATCTAACATACATGGGACACTGAGCAGCAATTTATCATGGTCAATCCACCTAAATTACACATCTGCTTTTCATTTCCAATAGCTAAGAACAGCAAACTGCTCCAGAGTAGGAAGACACTGAAGTGAAGACTTTACAAGCATGCAGGTGCAGCAGGCGGTAAAAAGGCAAATGGCATGTTGGTCTTCATTGTGAGAGATTTCAAGTTCAGGAGCAGAGATGTGTTGCTGCGATTTTACAGGGCCCTGATGAGACCACACCGAGAGTATTGTGTGCAGTTTTGGTTTCGTTTTTTTGAGAAAGGATGTTCTTGTTCTCGAAGAAGTGCAGCGAAGGTTTAACCAGGCTGATTCCGGGGACTGACTTATGAGGACAGATTGACTAGGTTAGGATTGTTTTCGCTGGAGTTCAGGCGAGTGAGGGGGGAATCTCATAGAGTCATATAAAAAACAGGACTAACAGGGTAGAAGAAAGGATGATGTTCCTCCTGGTGGAGGAGTCCAGAACCAGGGGGTCACAATCTAAGGTTTTGGAATAGACCATTTAGGATGGACATTTCTTCACCCAAAAGGTGAAGTAGTTGATGCCAAAACATTGAATGTATTCAGGAAGCGGCTGGATATAGCACTTACTTGGGGCGAATGAGATCAAAGCTTATGGGGAGAAAGCAGGATTAGGCTATTGAGTTGGACAATCAGCCACGATTGTAATGAATGGCGGAGCAGGCTCAAAGGGCCAAATGGCCTCCCCTGCTCCCATCTTCTACATTTCTATGTATCATCATCCCCTTTCAGACTTTGAGATACCAGCCCAGATAGTGTCATTGTGTGTTGAAGATAACACAGAGGTGGGACACTGAGCACAGATAGGAAAGCTGCAGCCAGGGCAAGGAGGGCAAGAAGGAACCAGGACCTCTCAGAGGGAGAGGTTGGACAATAAGCTCTGTATTCAAATGAACACCCCACGGGCCAGACCAAAAAAATAGGGTGGACGCATCAAAATGCTGGGTGCATTGATTGCTGTCCCTCCTTGCACTGCCTGAGAAGGAACTTGCGACCTCCTACTAATATGACAGCATCCTAATTTTCTTCTACCTTGATGCCCAACTCACACTTGGGTCTAACAAGGCTTGGTGCCTGGGCATCGCAATTACTGCCCTGTAGTGCAATTGAGGAGGAATCAGTGCTAAATCAAACTAGATTGACTTTTAGCATTTTTTTTCCAAGTGTTCTTGTGTTTTATCACAGTCTGAATGTATTGGGAAATCTAAAAGCTTCACAAGAAGGGGTGTGATTTTGTTTAATGTATTTACATTGTGTTGCTCGAATTCTCCTTCACCTTTCCCTGGACAGAGTTTAAACTCTAGCTCAGACTCTCGAAGGTTTCGAATGCTGGGTTGTTGTTTATGAGGCTGTTTCTATCCTGTCAGCAGTGCTGACTGCTCATTAACTGGATTTATTAAAATACAGTAAGTCCTGCAAATCACTGGATCATAAACCTGGGTTACCCAATTACTGATAAGGATCATTGCTTCTGACCATGTCACAATCAGCTCGGCCTCTCATTGTTAGTGGTGTCTCAAACCACAGCTACAAAAAAAGCTGCGTCTCAGCAACCTTACACATCCTTCACAAAAGTCTCATTAAAACCTTATTTACTCCGAGGCATTTATCTTTAGCTGCAGCCATTGAAACCAATCCATTAATGTTACTTATCATTTACAGTGCATTATCTTTGTCCTCTCAACAAAGCAGGGAGCTAGGAGAATTTTAATCCTTTGCATGCTGGCTTCACCAAATTTAACAGCCTCTAAATCCCTCAGTGCTGAAGGAACACCCAACTTGGGCTCTCTGTTCCAATTCCTTGCTCTCACAGTACGTTTTAAATGAACACCCCCAATGGAATTTGATCCCTTTCAGAGCTCATCTCCTTTAAAGGGGGTGGTCCCTCAGGGCCATGTTGCTGGATTTGACCCTATGGAGAGTCACAGTGGGAAGCTGAGCCAATTGGGAGCAAGGAAGCGTGTCTGCTTCCTGGGAGGAATCTCAGTTGGATCTTGGGGTTTGGGGTCAGGTAGTTCAGTGGTGTCTTTAGTTCTGTCTGAGCATTGTTTTTACAGATTGATGTTTCTTGTTGGTGATAAACCATTCTTAACTTGAAGTCAAAATGAGTCCCCTGCAAAGCTAGGACAATCCCCACTGGCTCGTCCAACTTCATAAGCGAGGAAATACTCGGAAATCTGATCATATTGCTCTCTATTTATTAATCACCTTTCAGTTTAGAACTTTGTTACATTGTGCGCAGGAGTTTCCTGCCCTGCCCACCACTGGAATCACCCACGGAAGGTGGACCCTGCAAAGGTCTGTTGACCTCGAGTGGGATTTGGGGCAAGCGCAGCTGGAAAATCCCAACCTGTGAGTCTGAGGTTATGTACCTGCATTGAAATATGTAAAATTACAACAACGGAATCCTCCACCCAGCAAACATTCCCAACCACTTCTAGCTACTCTCTTGATTTCCACTACTCCCCTTTTCATTCATCCATCCATCCCATCTAATCTTGAGTGTTAGCATAGGAATAAGTTTTACTTCCCGAGTCAGTCCCCAGGAATTCCCAAATCTGCAAATTGCAATTGGGAGGAAGTGCCCTGATTGTTCCCATTTTCATTCTATGAGGTCTGGCTCAGCACCTGGGAAGAATATGGAGGTAGCCATTCTGGGTGTTGAGGTGGGCTGGTTAAAATACTGCTCTAGGTTTCTGGGTATTTCACCCTATGCATTTTCTTTTGTCCTCCTACGTGATAGAGGCCTGGGGCCTGAGGGGCTTCAGACTGTCTTCAAGCGGGTGGAGAAGAACTTCCCTCAAATTGTATTCCTGACATGGCCTGGGATTCTTTTTTAGATCTGTGTTTTGTTGCCTCGGCTAGCCGAGTGAGTAGGGAGCATTGAGGAACTTGAGGTCAACCTAAGCGAATAGGACAGAGTTAACAGCTCAACTGATCTATCTCTGTCCACACTTCCCCTATGGTGGCACCACCTGTACAATAGTCAGAAATTACAGCTGGTACACAACCCCCTCATCTAATTCAATCATTTAATGCCCTCATATTTTAGGAACCATGGGTGTTAAAAAAAAAACATGTGGTTTGCTTAGATTTACACTAACAACAGAGGGTTTTATTGATATAAATTTTTCTCTGCATTTCACAAACTGGAAATAAAACCAGCCTCTGCAAAACCCTAATGCCATCTCCATCAAATCATACGATCAGCTCTTAAAGTAACTTGCAATCCTTTTAAATATATATCACCTCCCCATCATTCACACCCATGTACCAGGAGACAATGTGTATGGTGATTGCTGACCCTTATGGGTCATCTAGTCTCTACAATAGAACATAGAACATAGAACACTACAGCACAAACAGGCCCTTTGGCCCACAAGTTGTGCTGATCATATCTATACCTACCAGGCCATAGAACTATCTGTAACTCCCAATCCCATTAAATCCCATGTACTCATCCAGAAGTCTCTTACAAGACCCCAGTGAGTTCACCTCTACCACCACTGATGGCAACCGATTCTTCACTTCACTTTCTGAGTGAAAAACTTACCTCTAACATTTCCTCTGTACTTGTCCCCCAGTACCTTAAACCTGTGTCCTCTCGTAGCGATCATTTCAGATCTGGGAAATAGCCTCCGAGAATCCACTCTATCTATTCCTCTCAACATCTTATAAACTTCTATCAGGTCGCCTCTCAATCTTCGTCTCTCCAGGGAGAAGAGACCTAGCTCTCTCAACCTATCTTCATAAGGCATGCCCCCCCAATCCAGGCAACATTCTTGTAAATCTCCTCTGCACCCTCTCAATAGCTTCCACATCCTTCCTATAGTGAGGTGACCAGAACTGCACACAGTACTCCAAATGGGGTCTGACAAGGGTTTTATAAAGTTGTAGCATTACCTCCTGACTCCTAAACTCAATTCCTGTATTAATGAAGGCCCGTACACCATATGCCTTCTTGACCATATCCTCCACTTGCGGGGTAGATTTAAGAGTCCTATGGACCCGGACCCCAAGATCCTTCTGCTCCTCAACACTACCCAGACTCCTACCTTGATATTATACTACTTCATCCCATTGGTCTTGCTAAAATGGACCACCACACATTTATCCGTGTTGAAGTCCATCTGCCACTTCTCCGCCCAGTCTTGCATCCTATCTATGTCTCGCTGCAACTTCAGACATCCCTCCAGACTACCCACAACACCAACAACCTTCATATTGTTGGCGAACTTACTAACCCATCCCTCCACTTCCTCATCCTGGTCGTTTATGAAAATGACAAACAGCAGTAATGATTTGAATGAGGTGGATCTGTTAGAATACGAGCTTCTTGATTGAGGCAGTTAATGTTGACAATCCAGGAGTCCTGCAGAGGTATATAATCTGGAGTATTGGGGTTACTGACACTCAGGGTGTATACATCTGTACTGGTAAGCACTTGGCTGACTGTGAGTTGCAATTGTAAATAAATCTGGATTTGGCGAAGGGACACATGTATTAAAAAATCATCTGCTTTCGTTGGATCCGAGTTCAATTCCGGCCTCGGGTCACTGTCTGCATGGAGCTTACATGTTCTCCCCATGTTTGAGTGGGTTTCCTCTGAGTGCCCTGGTTTCCTCCCACAGTCTAAAGATAAGCAGGTTAGGTTGATTGGCCATGCTAATTTGAACCTTAATGTCAGAGAGGAATTAGCAGAGTAAATACATGTGGGTACAGGGATAGGATCTCGCTGGGAATGTGTTTGATGCAAACTCGATGGCACAGTGTCACAATGGTTAGTACTCATGGGACCAGGGACCTGGGTTTGATTTCTGGCTTGTATGGAGTTTGCATATTCTCCCCGTGTCTGAGTGGATTTCCTCCCACAGTCCAAAGAAGTCCAAAGATGTGCGAGTTAGGTGACCAGCCATGCTAAATTGACCCTACTGTCAAGGGATGAGCAGAATAAATACATGGGGTTCCTGAGTGGGATTGTGGTTGGTGCAGACTCGATGGGCCGAATGGCTTTCTTCTGCACTTTAGGGATTCAATGACCCCAGCCTTGTGGGGGTTATTTCAGTCACACCTTCTGATAGATTCCACCAAATATACGAATACCTTACCTTGTGGAACAAGTGCCTTTCTCCCGGATTAAGCATCATGATTTGTAGAACAGTATTCTGTGATTTTAATGGAGATTTGTATTGGCATACTGAGCCTATTCACTGCCCCTCGCAATATTTCTGATGTTCTCTTGTCACTTGCAGAACAGATACTCTCCCTATCCTTCTGGGAGGACAAGATGGGCCATATTTCCATGCTGCCCTGTTCATTAAATCAAAATGATGCAATTTGTACAATGTGTGGATGTAACTGCATGCAGCAAAGTCAGTGTTGTTTTGTGTTTTCAGAAACTGAAGGGCTGTCAGATTGCCAGGAGAATTGAGGCAATAATAATTCCATTTCCAATTCTATTTCACTTCATTGAATTTTTGTTACCCCGCATTTCCGTTTTAAAATGGAATTATTTCTTGTTTATTATGTAACACAATACCCAATCTTCACAGTTGAAAAAACAAGCTAAGTGTGTATTACATTATTATTTTGCCTTGCACAGTCCAGTTCTGACCCACACCAGTTTGAGGATATATTTTCACTCTGCCTTTGTTGGTTCTGTTTGCCAAACCTGTTTGAAATGATAGAAGTTCCATCAAAAAAGATCATCCTTTCCAGTTGGACAAATCTGTGATGCGGTATTCCCAATTGCATCTGCAAAGGATTCAACTTGGGAACTTCTGCCAAAGCTGCTTACTAATGGAGGACAATCAAGTTATAGAATAACAGAATACTGACGGTGCGGAAGGAGGCCACTCAGCCTATTCATTCTGCACTGACCACTATCCCACCCAGGCCCCATTCCCCCAATCCCACTCATTTATCCTGCTAGTCCTCTGACACCAGGGTCAATTTAGCATGGTCAGTCAACCTATCTGATGAATCACCTAAGTGATTCATTTTGGTGGGACAAACTTGAATGTGGGATTACAGGGTCAACAGCAAGGTTCTGAGGAATGTGAAGGAATAGAAAGATATTGGGATTCATATCCACAAATCTCTGAAGGTTGCCACTCAAGTGGATAGAGCTGTGAAGAAGGCTTATAGTGTGTTAACGTTTATTAACAGGGGGTTTGAGTTTAAGAGCCATGGGGTTATGCTGCAACTATACAGGACATTGGCAAGACCACATTTGGAATATTGTGTTCAGTTCTGGTCACCTCACTATAAGAAGGATGAGGAAGCATTGGAGAAAATGCAGAGGAGATTGACCAGGATGCTGCCTGGTTTAGAGAGTAGGTCTTATGAGGAAAGATTAAGGGAGCTGGGGCTTTTTTCTTTAGAGCAGAGGAGGATGAGAGGCGACTTAATGGAGGTTTATAAGATGATGAGGGGGATTGATAGAGTGTACGTGCAGAGACTATTTCCTTGGATTGATGAAGCTGTTACTAGGGGGCTATAACTATAAGGCTCATGGCGGGAGATATAGGAGGGATGTCCGAGATAGATTCTTCAGTCAGAGAGTGGTTGGGGTGTGGAATGCACTGCCTGCTGTGATAGTGGAGTCGGACACTTTAGGAACTTTCACGTGGTTATTGGATAGGCACATGGAGCACACCAGGATGATAGGAAATGGGATAGCTTGACCTTGCATTTGGACATAGCTCAGCACAACATCGAGGGCCAAAGGGCCTGTACTGTGCTGTACTTTTCTATGTTCCTATGTAACCTGCACTTCTTTGGACTGTGGGACGTAACCGGAGCACTGGAGAAAACTCACAGGGAGAATGTGCACACTCCACACAGACAGTGACTCAAGGCCAGTACTGAACCCGGGCTCTTGCCATTGTGAGGCAGCAGTGCTAATCATTGTGTCCCCTCATGCCACCTGGGGTGGGATTTTCCAGCCACTCTCGCCCCAAGGCCGGAAAATCTCCCCCGAAGTCAACAGAGCTTTGCATGGTCTGTGTCTCGCCTGCTACAATTCTTGTGGTGAATGGGATGGTCAAATTCAACCCATGCTGTCAGTTTCTGTTCAAAGTTGACATCCTCATTCCTGAACAAAAGGCCAAGGGTTCAGACCTGAGCACCATATTCAGATTGATACTCCAGTGTAGTACTGAGGAAGTGCTGCAATGTTGGAGGTGCCTTTTTTTTTAAAATGAGGTGTTAAAAAATAGCTCAGCTGCCATTACAGATGGATTCATGGCACTATTTGAGGAAACTCAGTAACAGTCTGGCAACGCCAATTTTAAATCCAACCGATTTATTTGATAGTAAATTTGCGAGCTTTCGACACTCTGTGTCTTCGTCAGGCAAATGCAGTGTTCTGGTCTGCAATAGCACACATCAGCACAGACAGTCAGAGATTGCTGATTAGAATGCAAATCCTTACAGCTAACCTGCTATTCAAGTGTTAAAGTGGCTAACAATGTGTGTGAAGGGAATCCTGAGCATTGGTTAGAGAATTGTGTATTTTCTCCAGACAGCACAGTAAGTGAGTTTTTTTGCTAATCCAGGCAAGTTACGGGGGTTACAGATAGTGTGACATGAAGCCAAGATCCCTATTAAGACCATCCTCATGTGTGCGGAACTTGGCTATCAGTCTCTGCTCAGCGACTCTGCGCTGTCGTGTGTCATGAAGGTCCCCTTGAAGAACATTTACCAGAAGGTCGGAGGCCAAATGCCCGTGACCGCTGAAGTGTTCGCCCACAGGAAGGGAACCGTCACCAGGCAAAACAGTTCCCTTCCTGTGGGCGAACACTTCAGCGGTCACGGGCATTTGGCCTCCGACCTTCTGGTAAATGTTCTTCAAGGGGACCTTCATGACACACGACAGCGCAGAGTCGCTGAGCAGAGACTGATAGCCAAGTTCCGCACACATGAGGACAGTCTCAACAGGGATCTTGGCTTCATGTCACACTATCTGTAACCCCCGTAACTTGCCGGGGTTAGCAAAAAACCTCACTTACTGTGCTGTCTGGAGACAATACACAATTCTCTAACAATGCTCAGGGTTCCCTTCATTCACATTGTTATCCACTTAAGACTTGAATAGCAGGTTAGGTGTAAAGATTCGCATTCTAATCAGCAATCTGTGACTGTCTGTGCTGATGTGTGCTATTGCAGACCAGAACACTGCATTTGCCTGACGAAGACACAGAGTGTCGAAAGCTTGCAAATTTACTATCAAATAAATCGGTTGGATTTAAAATTGGTGTTGCCAGACTGTTACTGTGTTTACCCCAGTCCGATGCCGGCATCTCTACATCATGACTATTTGAAGAAAAACAGGGAGTTTCTCCGCAGCACCTTGAGCAATATTTATCCCTTAATCAACAGCTCAAAGCAGATTATTTGTCACTGTTTCATTGCTTGGTGCTAGCTGTGGGTAAGTCAATTGTGGTGTTTTCTCAGTTACAACAGAGGCCACACTTTGAAAGTACTTAATTTGCTGTTTTGTGACAAGCTGAGGTCATGAAAGGGGCTATAAAATTGCAAACCTTTCTTTCTTTATACACAAGATGATTCTGTGACCGAGATGCACTCACAGATGATCTTGCTGACTGATGGATGTCACACAACTTTGGCACAAAACCAGGCTGAACTTCCACAGCAAAATAATCATTCCACAAACATCCTTGTCAAGGAGAAAAGATCTAGAAGATATAATAGTGAATCGCCAACAAGGTAACCTCATTTAAGTTTAATTTAAATTAGACCTAAATGATGTTGCTATTTAAATTTAAGAGAAGGCAGATAGAGCAGTCTGTGTCCAAATGCAGCAAGACCTGGACTATATCCAGGGAGAGTAATAAGAGAGATTAGAATCTGAGGGCATAGACTCAGAATAAAGGGCTGACCATTTGGAACTGGGATGAGGAGGAATTTCTTCAGCCAGAGAGTGGTAAATCAGTATGAATCATTGCCACAGAAGGCTGGGGAGGCCAGCCATTGAGTGTATTTAAGACAAAGATAATAAGGTTCTTGATTGAAGATGAGAGGTTACAGGGAAAAGGCGAGAGAATGTAGTTGAGCAACATATCGTCCATGATTGAATGGTGGAGCAGACTCGATGGGCTGAATGGCCTAATTCTGCTCCTATATCTTATGGTCTTACAGCCTGACCAAACTTGCCATTTTCCAAATTAATCACTAGATTTGCCCATTGAAACCTATTGACTAGGGGTGGCACAGTGGGTTAGCACTGCCACCTCACAGCACCAGGGACCTGGGTTCAATACCTGGCTTGGGTAATTGTGGAGTTTGTATGTTCTCCCCGTGTCTGTGTGGGTTTCCTCTAGGTGCTCTGGTTTCCAACCACATTCCAAAGATGTGCAGGTTTTTGTCCCATGGTGTCCCAAAAATGTTTAGGTTATGGAAATTAGGGGGAGTAAATATGTGGGTTTTGAGAGATAGAATATGTTTAAGATGCTCTGTTACAATTGGTGCAGACTCAATGGGTCGAACGCTCTCATGTAGGGAGTTCTATGAATAGAGTATCTAGGTGTTGTCTGCAGGTGTTACTATAGATCAACAGATTATCAATACAGATCACATTATGTAATCTATCAATTACTCTATTGATTAGGTTTGAAGCATAGAGAAAGCACTCCTCATCCCAAATGGTGCAATTTTGCATTCATACAGACCATGCAGTGTGACCAACTTAGGGATTTATTTTGCCTGACTGGTTAACGGAACTTGTCAATACAGTCTAAGCAGATCAATTGTGCTCACCCAGCTTGAGCTTGTCACTTTATCAATGCAATCATCCAGTCAAGAAATTGGATATGAGTCAGCTTTCTTTCTCACATTAATCTCTCAATAGCCAATACAGAAACTAAACGGCCCATTAGGTTTCAGCACCAAGGCAATTGGAGAGCTCCAATTGTTCTAAATGGGCTCAATCATGTCACTATCCAGCACAGGTCGAATTCCTTCTCTCACCTGAGACAATTGTTCAGCTCTGTGTCAATAAGGATCTCGTTTGATGGGAGTAGTATTTCCCCAGCTCTGCATCATGTTGAACTAAAGACCTTTGCCCTGGTTTATCACTACCCATCAACTTATACTTTGTGAACAGTTTGAATGTGTCACTTCAGACTTCTAAAGTAAAGTTTATTTATTAGTCATAAGTAAGGCTTACACTGCAATGAAGTTACTACGAAATTCCTCTAATCGCCACACTCTGGCGCCTGTTCGGGTTAATCCACCGAACCAGCACATCGTTTGGACTGTGGGAGGAAATTGGAGCATCTGGAGGAAATCTGCTCAGATAAGGTGAGAAAGTGCAAACTCCGCACAGTGACCCAAGTTGGGAATCAAACCTGTGTCCCTCGCACTGTGAGACAGCAGTGCTAACCACTGTGCCACCTTTGTCTGGAATATCTTTCAATATTCTGTCTAAATTCTCTAACACCACTGCTTTGGCCAATTTTGCAAGTGGAGCTTTGATTAGAGAGCCTTCTAGCTCTGCTACATTGGTTAAACCCTGCTGTGTGCCTATTCTCTTTCCCTTCTCTCATAATCAGAAGTGTATTTACTGACGGCCTGATTTCCCAGTCATAGTAAGGCTTTAACATATTAATTTAACATACATGCTGGCATTTCCTTATACCTGAAGCCTTAATCGCATAACTTAAAGAATGATCTTTCTTTTAGCTTAATAAGGATAACTAAATTTAACCTTCGGTGATTCATTCAGATAATAAATTCCTGGATTGAAAAGATCAAATTTCTGTTCTCTTATTTGTTTGGTTATTCAGCATTCATTGGGAAATCTGAGATGGTCCCCAAGCTTTGGCGGTGAGCTTTTGGCAGCCTCTGTCTGATGTTGGACGAGTTATCAAAGATGTTTGATGAGCGGCGCAGTAGCACAGTGGTTAACACTGCTGCTTCACTGCTCTAGGATCCTGGGTACCGATTCCCAACTCAGATCACTATCTGTGTGGAGTTTGCAAGTTCTCCTCGTGTCTGCGTGGATTTTAGGGTTCCTCCCACAGCCCCAAGATGTGTGGGTTAGATTGATTGGCCATACTTAATTGCCTCTTAGTGTCCAGGGATGCGTAGGTAAGAGGGATTAGTGGTTATAATATATGGGGATAGGGCCTGGGTGGGATTGTGTTCATTGCAGACTCGATGGGCCAAAGGGCCTCTCTCTGCACTGTAGGGCTCTATGATTTGATGGCCAGAATTGTCCAGCTATTCAAGCCAGTGGGATTGTCTGGTCCCACTGCAGTGAACGGAGATTTAACCAAACATCAAATTCTCCATCTCACTCACAGTGACGGCAGGGCATGAGTAGTCGGAAAATTCTGGCCGTGTTTACCTCTTTGATGAATTTAAGTGGGTCCCATACGTGTCCATAGGCAACTCGAAATGTCTAAATCACTTTGATTCATTCAATGCTCTCCAAACTATGAGACTCTCTTTCACTCCATAATTCAAGTTTTTCCCTGAGCCAGTTTGTGCTGTTTGACTGCTTCCTTTCTTTGTCATTTGAGCTCAAGCTTTTACATCTCTGCTTCTTTCGCTCTCTCTTTTGCTCTCCCTTTTTGCCATAGAACTATAGAACACGACAGCAAAGAAACTGGCTTTTTGGCCCTTCTTGGCTGTGCTGACCCATTTTCCTGCCTGACCTGCACCTGGACCATATCCCTCCACACCCTTCATCTGGCAGCTCATTCCACACTCCCACCACTCTCTATGTGAAGAAGCCCCCCTAATATTCCTTTAAACTTTTCCTCCTTTACTCATGCCCTCTGTTTTTTTTCTCTCCTAGCCTCAGTGGAAAAAGCTTGCTTGCATTCATTCTATCTATACCCATCATTATTTTATACACCTCTATCAAATATCCCTTCATTCTTCTACGCTCCAGGGAATAAAGTCCTAACCTATTCAACCTTTCTCTGTAACTCAGTTTCTCAAGTCCCGATAACATCCTTGTTAACTTTCTCTGCACTTTTTCAACCTTACTAATATCCTTCCTGTAATTATGTGACCAAAACTGCACTCAATACTCTAAATTTGGCCTCATCAATGTCTCATACAACTTCACCATAACATTCCAACTCTCATACTCAATACTTTGATGTATAAAGTCCAATGTTCCAAAAGCACTCTTTACAACCCTATCTACCTGTGATTCCCACTTTGTGGGAATTATGTATCTGTATTCGCAGATCCCCTTATTTTCTGCACTCTTCAGTGTCCCACCATTTACTTTGTATGTTCTACCTTGGTTTGTCCTTCCACAGTGCAACATCTCACACTTGTCTCCAACTCATGGGTTTTCATTTCCAATTCTTTCTGCATCTCAAATTATTTCATTTATTTTTTCTTCTTCAATTCCAAGCTGTTTTATCTGAATTCTGGCCAATTCTGGCTATCTGGGTTGACATTTTCTTCTTCCAGTCCCAGATGCTGTGTTATTACTTCTATTATTTTTATTTGCAATTCTAACGCTGTCCTTTCTGCTGATACCATTAACCCAGCCTTGGTTAACCGTGGCAAATCATTCGAGTGATAAATTTCCCCCCTCCAGAAAAGTCTTAGCAATTGACAAAAGTTTTCAATCGGCATCGTAAAATTCACCAGGGAGATCTGATGAAGCTTAATCTCAACAACTACCAACACTGTCTCTTATGTTGAAGCAATTGGGGATCTTCCATTAATGTCTGTATAGTCTGTGGTATGTTTTATTGATGTCTACTTTCTACATCCACGGGCGATTCGGTCCACCTTGTTAGCCAACAAGGGGCATACACGCAGTGGGTCGTGCGAGGACTGCTCTTGGATGTTGCTTCAAGAGTTGCCTAGTGTTTCACGTCGTTAGTGTACACTTAAACTGGACCTATTGATGGGGCAACACGACAGCTCAGTGACTATCACTGTTTGTTGTGCAGTTACAGGGACCTGGGTTGGATCTCCGGCTTGGGTCAATGTCTGTGGGAGTTTGCACATTCTCCCCGTGCTTGCGTGGGTTTTCTCCGGGTGCTCCAGTTTCCTCCCACACCCCAAAAATGTGCTTTTAGGCTGATTGGTGTCAATGAATTGTCCCTAAATTGGATCTCCCTTAATCTGGAGCACGTATAATTCCCTAAATTTTCACCCCTTTATTGTGGAGTACACTAG
The DNA here is from genome assembly GCA_024679065.1 of Sphyrna mokarran. NCBI lineage: Eukaryota > Metazoa > Chordata > Chondrichthyes > Carcharhiniformes > Carcharhinidae > Sphyrna > Sphyrna mokarran. The sequence goes on from JAGIQG010000030.1 coordinate 31,774,889, forward strand.
AGGTAGACAAAAGTCGTAGGTAGAAGAAAGACTTGACGAAGGCACTGACTGAGTGTTAAAATGGACAGTGCGGCTTTTGGGGCCGAAGGGCCTGTTTCCCGTGCTGTTTTGTTCTTCGTTCTTTGTTTGTTCTAACTCAAAAGGTTCAGATAGGAACCAATAGTATTTTCTTTAAAGTAGATAATTGTTGAAAGTCAGAATACCTGCTGCTGGGATAAATATATTCCATGGGTTTTGAATAAATGAAAGATAAAATTTGTTATGCAAGTTCAGAATGATAAAACAATTTACAAAATGTATTTTATATTCTAACATTCAGGAGTATATTTCATTCATTCATGGGACATGGGTGTCACTGGTTGGCCAGCATTTTTATTGCCCATTCCCTTGAACTGAATGGCTTGCCCAGTTGTTTCAGAGAGCACTTGAGAGTCAATTATATTGCTGTGGCTTCGGAGTCAGATGTAGGCCAGACCGGGTAAGGGTCGCAGATTTCCTTCCCTAAAGGGCATTAGTGAACCGGAAGGGTTTTCTGACATTTGACAATGGTTTCCTGGTCATCTGTAGACTCTTAATTCCAGATAATGTTTGATTGAATTCCAATTCAATATAAGTAGGTATGAGATTAGTGTGAATGAACTGATGAATTATAGTTGTACATATCATGTATTTCCCAAGAACTCACTAAGTTTCTGTTCAATCACGCAGAAACATGAGATGGACATATAGGGCCTGGTTTTACCATCATGTTGCACTCACTTCCGGGCACGAAAACTTGATAAAGTTGGGTGTGAGGCAGTTAGCACGAGCCATGACCGCCTCCTTGCTGGTTCCTTCTTTATCAAGGCCCAAAAATGGCCGTGATCAGGACTGCACCAAAATGGGGGTGACACATGTTTAAATCCATCTGCGTGTATTCAAATTGACTTAATGGGCTGCACGCCCAACCTTATTGGCTCTGTCCCCTTTACCACCACGTTCTCCTGTCCAGAATCGGCACAAAACAGACATGGTCCACAAAAGTCTGATTCAGGCACTCCGGTTAGTGATGAGGTAAATGCTGAGCATTTACCGAAGGCTCTCTGCTTGAGATTGTGGTGGGGGAGGAGGAGGTGGGTCCACCGCCCCTCTGCTTGACATTGTGGTGGGTGTGGCGGGGTGGCGAAGGATGGGTTTGCTGCCACTCTGCCTTTGATCAGTGGGGTGGAAGGGGGTCTGTCGCCACTCTGCCTGAGATCGATGGAGGAGAAGAGGGTGGAGGGGCTCACGATTGGCAGAGGGGATGGTGGATAAGGGGACCAGTAATGTTGAGGGGGGGGGGGGGGGGGGTAGTAGAGCAATGTCTGTGGGGCCCAGGAAGGCATTTTTTGGCCCAGAAGCGATGTGGAAGGGGAGATGCTTTCTATTTCGTTTTTTTTGCTGTGCTTGCACAATTGGAGACACCAATGAGTGCCATAGGGTTTCGGGCACGTTAAGCCCCAGCCACAGGTTTGTGCAACGCAATTCAGAATTGCTGCTATTTTTTTCAGGCAGAGCGTGTATGTGGGTGCCTCAGAATGGGTCTAAAATTCAGATCTAAAACAGTTTCAAGTCTGCACAGCACTCAGAATCAAAATGGTAAAAGTAGGATATATATTGCCAATCCTTCACTGTCACTGAGTCAAGTTCCCAGAACACCCTGCCACAAAGTATTGTGGGAGAAATTCTGCCAGATTGACTGAATGATCCAAGTTAAAGGTTTATCTTTTCCAAGAGAAATAGAATGAGCAATATATTCTATTTTGCTACCAACATCCACATCTGAAGAATTATTTTTAAAATTGGAGGTAATGCCAGCAACGAGGGTAATATCAAGGATAGACGTGATGTTGGCAGTAGAAGTGATGACAGAAATTGGGGTAATGCCGCAAATAGAAATAACATCAAACTGCAATGGATGTAATGGCCCCTATCGACCACCTTAAACATTCACTCCCTCCATCATCAACTCAACATATATAAAATACACTGCAGCAACTTGCCAAGTCTCACTCAACAACACCTTTCAAACCTCTGAGGACAAGGGAAGCAGATGCCTGGGAACGCTGCCACTTGCAAGTTCTCTCCTGAGCCACACACCACCTGCCTTGGATATATATCACCGCTCCTTCACTGGCTCAGAGTCCTGTAACAGTCTCCCAAACAGCACCGTGGGTGTACCTATGTCGCATCGTTCACCACCACCTTCTCAGGGGCAATTAGGAATGGATAATAAATACTGGCCAAGTCTGCAATGCCCATGCCCTGTAAAAGAATTTAAAAAATGGAGTAACACCCAAAATGGAAGCAATGCAAACAAAGAAGCAACAGGAATAGCTCTTGAAAGACGAGTAATGGCAGTAATGGGAGTAACACAAGAAATGGGAGTAACAGCAGCAGTACGAATAATGCCCACAATAGGAATAACGCCTGCAATTGAAATAATACTACAATGGGAGCCTTATCTGTCATGTTCAACATTCCTGGTGTGTTCTTTATGTGATTCTTAAACAAGTAAAAGAGAAGGCCTGGGAGAATGCTCTTCTGGAGAGTCTGTGCAGACTCGGCAGGCTGAATGGTCTTTTTATGCCCTATGGGGATTCTATGTGGGGATTTTATTGAATAACAAGAGATACAAGGGAAAATTGTAAATTAAGAAGAGTGTGTTGGGTTAGGTAGCATGTAAAAATGTTAAACATCTGAAAACTGTCTCCTACCCATTAATATTCGGTTTTAATGGAAGTGGGCCATTAAAAATTGACTGTCAATTGAATATTATAATGAGGCTGAATAAGTTAGAATTAACCACCACTTTAAATATTGCACTGCTGCACTGGGTTCCTTGAGCTTTGGGAACTTGGAAGTTAAAGTTTTTTGAAGTTCATTAGTGTCAGAAGTAGGCTTACATTAATACTGCAGTGAAGTTACTGTGAAAATCCCCTAGTTGCCACATTCCGGCACCTGTTCGGGTACGTTGAGGGAGAATTTAGCATGGCCAATGCACCCTAATCAACACATCTTTCGGACTGTGGGAGGAAACCGGAGTAAGTGGAGGAAATCCACGCAGTCACAAATTCTGCACGGTGACGCAAGCCGGGAATTGAACCCGGGTCCCTGGCACTGTGAGGCCGCACTACTAATTGAGGTGAAGACTGCTGGGCCCAGGAGGTTAGTGTCTTTCCACCCACCAGCTGGACCTGGTTTACGTGCTTTATTCATTCCTCTCCTCTGTTTCCTTTCACAGTCTGAAAGACGCGCTGCTTAAGTGTATTGGTCATGCTAAATCTTCCCTCAGTGTACCCGAACCGGCACCAGAGTGTGGTGACTAGGGGATTTTCACAGTAACTTCATTGCAGTGTTAATGCAAGCCTATTTGTGACACTAATAAATAAACTTAAAAAAACTTAAAAACTTTAAAACCTATCCAGCCAAATCCTGCCAATCAATCTGTGTCCCTTCCGAACTGCTCTCTCAACTCTTGTGATTTCTGCCCCCAATCATCACAATTGCTCCCTCTTCCAATCTCTCCTCTGCTCTGGAGTCTTCCCTCTGACCTCTGATTGCTTCATCCTCGGCACTGCAGAGCTGGAACCTGGTGATGGAATCTGCTGGCTGCAGCTCGGAAAGCAACAGAGAAGAAAAACAACAGCTTTGCCATGAAGTCTGGCAGCAGCTGCTGGAATGCCACCATCCCCACTCCCTGCCCCTTCTGAGATCAGGCTTGGGCCAGGATATTGTTACAACGCGTGAATGAAGCATGCAGTTTGAGTTTACCTGATTCAGCAACTCCCGTTCCACAGCACAGAGTGAAAAGATTGCAGCTATTCTCATGAAGTGAGTGTAATACACTCTTACAGTAATCAGCAAATCCAAAGAGTGGGAAAGAGTTTTTATCAGATAACGATCTTGCGCTACAGCTGCCATATTAACATATCTCAATTGGCCAAAGAAATCAACATAATAAACGTTAATAGCATCAGTTACATCAAACAGCAAAAGATTTTAATTTACTGTAGTGCCTTTGACTATTAATCAGATTATAGCTTTTACAGTGCAAAGCTTGAGTGTACATGTAAGCTGATGTGAAATCATAAATTTCTTGTCATTATACTGAAATTTAGTGACAGAGATTCTATGCACGTTTTTTAGTTGGAGATTACATAGAACGTAGAAACCCTACAGCAGAGAAAGAGGCCAATCATCCCATTGAGTTCCCAACGACCAGAATTTCACCCAGGTCCTATCCCCATATCCCTACATATTTACCCACTAATCCCTCTAATCTATGCATCTCAGGACATTAAGGGGCAATTTTAGCATGGCCAATCAACCTAATTCATACATCTTTGGACTACTGGAGGAAATTGGAGCACCTAAAGGGAACCCACGCAGACACGAGGAGAATGTGCAATCTCCACACAGACAGTGACCTGAACTGGGAATCAAACCCAGTGAAGCAGCAGTGCTAACCACTGTAGTACCATGCCACCCTTTTTAGATTGTATGGCTAAATTAGAAATTAGAAATGTTATACAATAGAGACCATTCTCTAACCTGTACTTATGTAATGTGTGATGTGTAGCTAACTGACTCGTTAAACTGCCACGTTATACCTGGCATTCAGTTAAGCTACAAAATAATACCCTGTTCCTGCACTTCCTAAAGAAGAGGGAAGGCTAGAGATGGATTATATATTAAATAATGAAGATATTTTGGTGCACAGATCATTAAAACCATTAGCACAATGGGGTGGCATTGTGGCACAGTGGTTAGCACTGCTACCTCACTGCGCCAGGGACCCAGGTTCAATTCCAGCCTCGGGTCACTGTCTGCACATTCTCCCCGTGTCTGTGTGCGCTTCCTCCAAGTGCTCCGATTTCCTCCCACAGTCCAAAGAAGTGCAGGTTAGATTAATTGGCCATGCTAAATTCTCCCTAGTATCAGGGGATTAAAAAGATATATATATGGGATTAGAGGTATAGGGCCTGGGTGGGATTGTGGTTGGTGCAGACTCGATGGGCTGAATGGCTTCCTTCTGCATTGTAGGGATTCTATGAATGTTTCCAGGGTGTTAGAGAAGCCAACAGAATTCTGGGGAGTATATCAAGATGTGTTGGGAATTGGGACTCAACTTTGGGCAAGTGTTGTTCCTTGATTGTGAAGTAGGAAGCAGGATTAATGATAAAGGAAATGTCCTCTGATTGGGGAATGTGACTTGTTAGGATTGGATGAGAACCCCAAGTTCATTAGGAAGCCAGACTGGACCCCAACAATATTTCTGCTTTGGCTCCAATGTGAGGATGGGATGCTTCACTCCAAGAGTAATTCCACTTAGGGATCTTTTATAGTAAAACAAACTGTTTAATAACACAATTTAACTATAACTCTAACAAAATGATGTGACTTAAGGAAGAAAGACAATCCTTTCATGATACCATGAAACCATGGAGGAGTAAAAGAACTTGACAAATCATCAAAAATGATCACATTGATACAAAAGAGCAATAAGAAAAATAGCAGTGAAATGTTGACCTTTATTTCAAGAGGGTTGGAGTACAAAATGAAGGAAGTTCTGCTTCATTTGTAGGAAACTTTCATCGAGTTTTAGGTGTTGGACCTCAGGCCTAACATGAATGGCCTTGGGTTTTGGTTAACGGGAATAGCTCAGATCTTTCAGAATTATTTCAGGGCATAAAGAGTTAAATTATGGAGACAGTTTCATGAAATTGAATTTCGTTCTGCTGTGTTCTTAAGGTTAAAAGAGGATCTAATCGATATCTTTAAAATGATTAATGGATTCAATCAGATTATTTTTAATGCATTGTATCAGAACATCCTCCCAGACTGAAAAGGAGAAAGAAGCATTGTCAGTTGTGATTGGTGACAAGATATTTCACCAATACCTGTACAGGAGACATTTTATAATAGTGTCCAGCCGAAAGTCTCTGACAGGCTTGTTCAGTGAAGGCAAAACTATCTGTTGTAGGTAAAAGACATCTCTGAACTGTTAGTGAGTCAAAGTATAGTGGTTTTATTTCAAAACTTTTGGGAGAGACCTGGTACCTAACAGTGGTTTACCAGGCTTCTTCCTGAACACAAATAAGTGTGGATATTTATACATCATGATTCTCAGCATCAGTCACAATGTAAATTCTGGTATCAGTCAGGACCCATAACACTTCTGCTTCCAGCCAAGATGCGGCCCCCAGTTTCAGCCAGGACCCGCAGCTTGTCTGGCAGCTTCAGTCACAGCACAGTCATTGGTACAGTCACAATCCACAGCTTTTCCGGAAGCTTCAGCAGCCTCTCCATTGAAGTAACTTGTGTGGTCGTGGCTTCCCAGCGGGAGTCCTCTTGTCAAATAGCTGTTATCGCACTTTAGCATCTGCAGCTGTTTAACTACATTTAGTTAGTCCAAATAGGTAAGGTTTGCAATGTCTACAAAATAACGTTCACGTTTAATTATCTGTCTTTATGGAAATGAAAGTTAAAGAATGAAAGACATGAACAAGTATGGAAAACATGAATAAATAATTTATATTGATGCCAGGAACAGTATAAGCTTAAGGAGATCAGCCACGAGGAAGGGTTATGTTTGTGATATGTGCTAGGTACAAAATGCATCAAATTCATTAACCCTTTCCCTTCTTCATTATCCCACCCATTGGTTCAGCAAGAATTCAGAGTTGGGTCCTGACGCTACCAGCTCATGATGACACATTCATGTCACGTTCTGAACACCTTTAACCAATGCAGACCTACTTAGTCACTGGGCAGAACCACAAAACACCCCCATTCCATACGAGTTAGTGTTGTTGTTGAATTTCTTGGATTCATCACCTGTATAAGCCAACAGTAAGAAGTCTGACAACACCAGGTTTAGTTGTTAAGAACATAAGAAATGGGAGCAGGAGTAGGCCATCCAGCCCCTCGAGCCTGCCCTGCCATTCAATAAGATCATGGTTGATCTGTAGTGGTGCAATACCACTTTCCCGCTTTCTCCCCATAACTCTTAATTCCCTTGTTAATCAAAAATCTATCCACTCTTGACTTGAACCTATTCAGTGAGGAAGACTCCACCACCTCATCAGGCAGAGAATTCCAAAGATTCACCACCCTCTGCGTGAAGAAACCCCACTGCAACTCCGATCTGAACCCCTTCCCCCCAGTCTTGAGGCTGTGCCCTCTAGTCCTGCTATCTTTACTAAGTGGAAGAGTCTCTCAACCTCTACCCTATCCATCCCCTTCATTATCTTATATGTCTCTATGAGATCCCCTCTCAGCCTTCTAAACTCCAAAGAGTACAAACCTAGCCTATTCAGTCTCTCCTCATAATCCATAATCAGACTTCTTACTGTGTTTACCCCAGAGTGGGGCTTATTGCACCCAAAACACTGCAGTTTTGGAGCCTTCATCTGCACACGAGCAGTGACAAAATAGGCAAACGCTCCCCTGCCATATCACTCCTAGGCCAGATAATGCCTCCCCCCAGCCCCCACAGACATTGCCCCACCCCTACAACATTATTGCCTTCCTTATTTTCCCCCCCCACCACTCTGCTAACCTGACAGATCATGGACCCCTACTCCCCCTTGTCCCCCCGGCAACCGATCGCACCAGAGAGGAAAGTGGCCTGCCTCCCCGCTCACAGGCTTGTGCAGAGTGATGCGAATACTTACTGATATTTCTGCAGGCAGACTGCAAATATGGGGGTGCCGGAGAACGGGCCGAAAAGCCAGACCTGAAACACCCCCAGATTCAGCACTTAGAATCAAAATGGTAAAATCGGACCCAGAGAGTAATAGCTAACACAGTGATCAGGATTGTAAACTTTACAAGCAGAAATAGTGATTGTAAAGTTTACGAGTTTGCAAGTCTAAGCATCAGCGTATCATTTTGATGGTGTAGAACTCTTTCAGATTTTGCGACGGTGGAACCTGTTGGAATGGCATGTTTTTGCCCTTGGATAGTTTTGATTTACAGATATGCTGGTGATGTGTTGCTTGTTGGTCTCGATGTTTCACCTCATTGTCAGAGAGCTATCTGACCCTCCGCCCAATTCCTCTCCCCCACACCAGCGATCTTTCAAAAAGCAGCCAGAAACTCTGAAATGACCTCTTCAGAAGCTGGAGCGCCAGAATCGGACCTTTGCAGACCATGTGTGCTCTACGGCGAATCTGGGTGTGTGAACATGGTGGTAAAGGGGGGATTGCCCATGTTGTGCTGCCCTTGCGTTATCTATATGTGACACTGGTGTGGGGGATGCTGGTGTTGGACTGGCACAGGTCGAACTCACACAACACCAGGTTAAAGCTTGCAATCACAAGCTTTCGGAGCACTGCTCCTTCATCAGGTGAGTGGCTCACTTGATGAAGGAGCAGCTTGTACCGATGTAAGGTGCCAGTAAGTTTGGACTTTCAGCCCATTAAGTCAATTTAAATGTATGCATTTCAGGCGCTTGGTAAAGGGGGAAAATGGGGAACGGGGCCAGTCACAGATCGCACTATTTGCCTCATCCATCTTTACCAAAAACGGCTCAACTTGATGGTAAAATCGGACCCATTGTCTATGTTTCTCACCTGTAACATGCAAAACTTATCTTTAAGGAGAAAATGGATGTCACTTTAGGAATGATGTTCCTTTAAGAAGAGCAATATGCAGATGAGACAGGTTGCTAGGTGTTATAATGTGACCAGGAGCCACAGTCTCTCTCTGCATTGCTGTACCCTGAACAACAGGGTGTGTCTAGAGATTGCTCTATGGCTTGTACCGATGTAATTGTAAATTAGTTGTCAGGGATTGCAAAGCAAACGGAATTCATGTACCTCATTTGTGTTACATATAGTCAGAAGTCTCACAACACCAGGTTAAAGTCCAACAGATTTATTTGAAATCACAAACTTTTGAGGGGCTGCTCCTTCATCAAATGAGTCACTCACCTGATGAAGGAGCAGTGCTCCGAAAGCTTGTGATTGCAAGCTTTAACCTGGTGTTGTGTGAGTTCGACCTGTGCCAGTCCAACACCAGCATCCCCCACACCAGTGTCACATATAGATAACGCAAGGGCAGCACAACATGGGCAATAACTGGTGTGAGGTCACAAGGTGCTGATAAACCCGCAATAGCTGTGTCTTTCAATTTCATAATATGACACCCGGGAGGACTGATTGTACTTGCCCTCCAGGACAATGTAATCCATATCTTTCAGGAATCCTTTAGTTCTTCTGCTGTTAAATCTTCTTCCCAATTGCTAGATAAATGTTTATGGCTTGCTTATCAAGTGCAACTGAATCAAAAACTCATAGCTCTGTCTGTGTTTAAGCATTTGGACTGTGGATAATAAGCTACCAATTCAAACTGTGGAATTTGGTGGACATTCTAACAATATCTCTTACATCTTTCTTCTTCTGTATATCGGGAATAAGCATTAGTTTGGTCACTTTAACACATTTCTCCAAAGGTCTGTCACAAAGACAAGTTGTGGTAACAACGCACCGTCAAGTAATAATGTCTTTGTTTTTTACACAGGTTATTGTTTAGCAACCCCCAGAGCTGGCATTACAATCGCAACATTTTCTGGCTTGATTTTTATGACTTTTTTTGTTTGACTCTCTGACTCATGATCAATCCGGCCCACCATCCTGGTCACACAGAGTTACTGATCCCCTCAATGCGCTGTCCCAATCCCTGAATGGACAAGTGATGTGATGCAATCTAACCACGAGGCATCCATCTGCTTACCAGCTCTTATAGAACAAAGAACAAAGAACAAAACAGCATGGGAAACAGGCCCTTCGGCCCAACGAGCCCGCGCCGCCACCCTGATGTTCCCATCTCTACCTGCAATCCCTGTCCGTGTTTATTGATCTATGGATTAAGAACCAAATTTGAGACAATTTAGGGAGAATTTGTTTTGCCAATTAGCCTAAGAGCACACCTTTGGGATGTGGGAGGAAACCGGAGCACCCGGAGAAAACCCACACAAGCACAGGGAGAGTGCGCAAACTCCCACAGACACAGGCCCAAATCCATGTACCTGCACAGCACAGCGATAGTCACTGAGCTGTTGTGTTGCCCATCAAATGGTCCAGGTCAAGCGTACACTAACGACGTGAAGCACTAGGATACTCTCGAAAAAATAATCCAAGAGCAGCCCTCTCACGGCCCATCGCATGTATGCCCCTCTGAGCACTTGCTCAACTTTGTGTATCTAAAGCTTCTCATTACTACTTTTGACACAATTCTGCAACAAGTCTGACTAAAACATTGAGGGCCATCTCACGTTGTGTAGCATGATCTAAGCCTGTTCGCCGTGTTGTACCTATACTTAATCTTGCTGCCACCATGCGATCATTGCCAATTGCTGTGCCATGTTTTTATAATGATGTAACTCCTAGAGCTTTCTTGTCATATAAGATACAAGGCACCAATTGCTCAGAAGTGATGGGCTAAACATTGTGGGTTCACTTATTAAGATTAGGTACATGGAAACAGTTATACATAGATGTGAGGCTTGAAGACATTGGAACAGTGTGGGTGTGCTCTGCTCAAAGCAAAAGTGAAATTAAGACTAGATTACATGACACACTTCCCTTCTAGTGCTGTAATGGCAATAACTTCAAAGTCATATTACAATAAGTAGTGCGGTTTAATTTGTTACAACTATGATGATTACAATGCTTGAGCAACAGTAACTTCTCCCTATCTGCAGAGAATGTAACTGATCTTCAATGGATGCAAATTAAATGGTGAATCCACCGCAATGAAAGAGTTCAATGAAATGCAAGATCTGATCATTTTCAAAACCCTAAAGCAGTACATAAACTAGCATAAGATCAAAGTAGGTGGAACTCTAAGTCTTAACCCATCAATGTGACGTGAATTTACTCATAATTTAGATGGTGGAATTGACCTGGAAACCTTGCAACTTTATAGACCACACTTCACATACTGTGTTCAATTCTGATCACTGCACTACCAGAAGGATGTAGAGGCTTTGGACAGGGTATAGAAAAGATTTATTAGGATGTTGCCTGGTTTGGAGGGCATTAGCTATGAGGAGAGGTTGGAGAAACTCGGTTTGTTCTCACTGAAGCAACAGAAGTTCAGGTGACCTAATAGAAGTCTACAAGATTATGAGGGGCATAGACAGAAAGGATAGACAGAAGCTTTTTCCCAGGGTGGAAGAGTCAATTACTAGAGGGAGTAGGTTTAATGTGTGAGGGACAATGCTTCAAGAGATTTACAAGGCAAGTTTTTTTACACAGGGGGTGATGGGGGTTTGGAACTCGCTGCTGGGGGAGGTAGTGGAAGCAGATACAATAGTGACTTTTGAGGGGCATCTTGATAAATACATAACTAGGATGGGAATAGAGAGATATGGTCCCTGGGAGGGCATATTTGGTGCAGGATTGGAGGGCCAAAGAGCCCGTTCCTGTGCTGTAATTTTCTTTGTTCTCTTTGTTCTTTGTTTGATACCCATAAATGTATGAAGCATTCATATGCTCATAATTGCAGAGAGCAATTCACAAACACTTGCTGTGAATTCACTCTTCTTCCTCTGACTGATGAAACCGCCAGGATCCGTTTTGCCCGTCATTCTGTTCAAGAGCTCACGGTTTGGGCTTCTATCAGCGGAAAGGGGACACTTCATTCTCAGAACAAGCAATCAAAAGCGGTAAGCAGCAGCTCGATTTCTATTGCCTGGTAACTATTAGCGGAACATTTTAATCTAATTTGCTGCTAGAAAATCCACAACTTTGAGTGAGTCGTTGACGTTAGATCCACCCAATATTTATTTAATTAACTTAAATGGAGACTTGGTAGCAATTCATACAACTGAGTGGCCATTTCAGAGGGCAGTTGAGAGTCAACCACATCGCTGTGGTTCTGGAGTCACATGTAGTCCAGACCAGGTAAGGCTGGCAGATTTCCTTCTTTAGAAGATCTTAGTGAACACCTAAGTTCCCCTCCAAGCCACTCACCACCCTGACTTGGAAATATATCGCCGCTCCTTCACAGTCGTTGGGTCAAAATGCTGGAATTCTCTCCCTAATGGCAGTGTGGGTCAACCCACAGCACATGGACTGCAGCACCTCCAACTGAGCGTACACAAAAAATGTTAGAATGTAGTTCCCATGTCACATCCCTCCTGGGTGGAATAATACCTCTCCCTAACCCCCCCAGACATTACTACACTCCCATAATATTACTGACCCCCTTATCCCCCACCCCGTCGCCATTCAGACTGATCGTGGGCCCATTCCAGCCCCCCACCCCCCCACTGATCTCGGGCAGAGACACAGTGGAGCTCCCCCTTGTCCCTCACCCCTCCCCTCCACTGATCTCGGGCAGAGACGCAGTGGAGCTCCCTCTTGTCCCTCACCCCTCCCCTCCACTGATCTCGGGCAGAGACGCAGTGGAGCTCCCCCTTGTCCCTCACCCCTCCCCTCCACTGATCTCGGGCAGAGACGCAGTGGAGCTCCCTCTTGTCCCTCACCCCTCCCCTCCACTGATCTCGGGCAGAGAGCCACTAGGCACTCAGCACTTATCTCCTCACTAACTGGAGTGTCCGAATCGGACTTTCGTGGAGTATGTCTGTTTCCCAACCATGCTGGATGGGCAAACGTGGAGATAAAGGGGGGAGTGCTGGTAAAGTTGGATGTGCAGCACATTAAGTCAATTTAAATGCATGCAAATGCATTTAAGTGACTGTTGTGTCCAATTCATGGCCATTTTTGGGCCTTGGTAAAGGGGGTATTGGCACAGAGACGGGAGCGGATCACGTTAGTCACCTCACGCCCGACTTTAGCAAGTTTTTGCGCCTGCAAACATGCGCAACTTGATGCTAAAATTGGGCACAGAGTATAAAGAGAGACTGGAGAGAGAGAGAGGGATAGAGAGATAGAGGAAGAGAGAGAGACTAGAGAGAGAGAGAGAGGGATAGAGAGATAGAGAAAGAGGGAGAGACTGGAGAGAGAGAGAGACAAAGAGAGACTGAGAGAAAAAAAGACTGGAGAGAGAGAGAAAGATAGACTGCAGAGAGAAAGACTGGATAGAGAAAGAGAGACAGACAGAGAGGAGAGAGGAGAAAGTAAGTCTGAGATGAGAAACTGGAGTTTGGGAAGAGATTGAAATGGGGAGGGGGGAAAAACTCCATCGATAATAATGTGTAGCAATGATTAACATGTTAGACTTTGTGATGTTGAATCACAGGTTGATTTACCATGGCTTTTGTTGCTATCGAATAAAATTGCCTGCAGAATCTAATTTAATGTTGCCCATTGAAATGATTAACTACACTTCATTTCATCTAGGAGTTCCATAATAAAGTGATTAAAACTCCTCCTCTGAATTGATAATTACATTTTTTGAATGAATTAACCACTCTGGAACTGAGTGATATATTGACTAATTTTGATATATGAGTGTGGAGATCCAGCCTCTGTTAACACAACAGATTGACTGAAAAGTTACTGCTTAAGAAATCAGCCATGTGTGTTGTATGGTGATTTTTTTTAAATGATCCGTACCAAATTAAATCATCTAAAAGCTTTCAAAAGTGGAAACAATTCCCCTGTTGGAAAGTACCTTGGTAATAGCATGTGGTATACAGCAGAATCGAGAGGCTGTGGGTCTTAGCTGTATATTGTTGAGAGTTGGAACCAGTGCCTGCTGGATAGTGGGGAATTCTGGTTTAAAAATAATTCCAATGGACCAAAACAAGCCTTTTCACACTTCACATATTCTTATATTCCTCTGATGAATTTGTTAAATAAAACTTACTCAGAGGAACGAACTTTAAATAGTTGCATTGGAAGCATCTGTCTGGTAGGATCATACAGTATTGAAGAATCATAGAATCCTTACAATGCAGAAGGAGGCTATTTGGCCCATTGAATCTGTGCTGACTCTCTGACAGAGTGCCTTATCCAGGCCCTAACCTCATAACCCCACGTATTTGTCCCACTAATCCCCTAACCTACACACTTAGACCATCTATATCTATAGAGGTTGAGAGACTCTTCCCGCTTAGCAAAGATAGCAGGACTAGAGGGCACAGCCTCAAGATTAGGTGGGCAGGCTGTTCAGATCGGAGTTGCGGAGGAGTTCCTTCAGGCAAAGGGTGGTAAGTCTTTGGAATTCTCTGCCCGATGAGGTGGTGGAGGCTTCCTCACTGAATATGTTCAAGTTAAGAGTGAATAGGTTTTTGATTGACAAGAGAATTAAGGGTTACGGGGAGAAAGCGGGAAAGTGGTACTGAACCACTACAGATCAGCCATGATCTTATTGAATGGCGGGGCAGGCTCGAGGGGCTGGATGGCCGACTCCTGCTCCTATTTCTTATGTTCTTATATCACTTTGCAGACTTTCAGTGTTCTCTGTACAGTGTGCTCTCCCATCGTAGCATTATGTTGATATCATTTATGGGTTGTACCCCTTTGTGTTTCCTAGTTCTCTATCCAACCGCTTACTCTGTAAAACTTGTAGACATTTCAATGAAATCACCCCTTATTCTTCTACACTACAGCAAGAACACGTTCTACTCAATAAAAGTGCAAAATTCCACCCGTCCAATAAATTTTAACAAGCAGTAATTTCAGTTTACCCCAGCCTTGGTGTAACCACAGTGCCTGCAAAGCCATTACTTCCAACATTATTTTTACAGAGTTTATTACTCACATTGTGATGGCAAAGGCACAGGCAACTCATTAATGTTGAATATTCTGCTGACATCCCGACAAGAATGAGTGGGATTGCAGTCTCTGTGTTTAAATAGAGAAAAGAGCAGGACAAGCACAGTTATTGCAGCCGAGACCGTGTGTGTGTGAGCATAAATAATTTGCTGAGTGTCGGAGCTGATAAATATGAGTGTAGTAAACAGAAAGTGCTTCGGAGAAAAGCTTTTCAGCAGCAGCGCTGTGCTGTAAGAAATCTTAGGTTTTACTGCGTTTTCATATGGCAATAGAACCAAACCATTCTTAAAATAATCTGTCCCGTTGTATGTGCTGGCTGGGGTAATTGGTTACACTGCAATGGTCTGAGCCTAACATCTTCAAAGGCTGGAAACACGCCCTAGCATTGTCAGAGACCACAACAAGAAGGTACGGTTAATATTTATTTTTCATCAGAAGCAGTTGTAATTTGGTGTCAGGCATCAAAAGGTCTGTATTGTGCTGTACTGTTCTATCTTCTATTAGCTGAAGCATTGGCAATTGATCTGGTTTGATCTCAGGTATTTTTGTTATCCTGTGTATGGTCAAATTGCTGTCTGAAGAGCCTCAAGTTGTACCCATTTTTTAAATTCACTTATTTATTCATTTTTTTATTCATTCACATGATGTGGGCATCACTGGCTGGACCAGCATTTAGTGTCCATCCCTGGGAGGTGATGGCATTATTGTTAGACTATTAATCTGGAAACTCAGCTAATTTCCTGAGGACACAGATTCGAATCCCCCCCCACGGCAGATGGTGGAATTTGAATTCAATGCAAAAAATCTGGAATTAAAATCCACTGATGACCATGAATCCATTCTTGATTGTTGGAAAAATCCATTTCAACACAAATGAATTTTTTAAAAAACTGCTCTCCATTTCAAAGGGCTCTTTTAAGAGTCAACCACATTGCTGTGGGTCTGGAGTCACACGTAGACCAGACTGGGTAAGGTCAGCAGATTTCCTTCCCTAAAGGATATTAATGAACTGGATGGCTCTTTACAACAGTCAAAATGGTTTCATTAGACCTTTAATTCCAGAATTCTATTCAATTTTCACTATCTGCCGTGATGGAATTTGAACTCAGGTCCTCAGATCTTGCCCTGGGTCTCTGGATTACCAGTGACAATACCACTCTGCCACTACCCCCCATCATTCTGGGTTCAAGTCCCACTCCAGGTCAAGGAAGATGAGACCAAATGAATTGAGTTTCAACCTGCCAATTCTTCCAAAACATATTGGCGGGAAGAGTGGGAGAGATTTCTGACCAGCTGGAGAAAAAGTTGAAGCCTCTACCATCACTATCCATAGCTCCAGGCTGAAACTTACATGGGAAAGTGCATGATGCCACAGCAACTAGGATTTCCCTGAGTGAATGATATCACGGGATTCACAATTTAACGCATGAATTTTTTGCTGATTCTTCATCGAGTTTAAAGTCAGTACGTTATGATCCCAACACATATCCGACTAACCTCTTCTCTGTTCTTCAAAGTGGTTTATCAGAGTCCAAAGCCTGAAAATATCTCCTGGTGATCTATGTAGGCAAAGATTTAGTGCCCTTGTGTGACATTCCCAAGTTTTCTAATTTAATACAAGAATTAATCCAGCTCTAAAATAACAGGAGACCCACAAGTTGGTTCCATCGAATCTTATCCTCCAATCCCGCCAGTATTACAAAGAACAAAGAACAAAACAGCACGGGAAACAGGCTGTTCGGCCCAACGAGCCCGCGCCGCCACCCCGATGTTCCCACTTCTACCTGCGATCCCTGTCCATGTTTATAGATCTATGGATTAAAAACCAAATTTGAGACAATTTAGGGAGAATTTGTTTTGCCAATTAGCCTAAGAGCACATCTTTGGGATGTGGGAGAAACTGGAGCACCCGGAGAAAACCCACACAAGCACGGGGAGAATGCGCAAACTCCCACAGACACAGGCACAAATCCATGTACCTGCACAGCACAGCGATAGTCACTGAGCTGTTGTGTTGCCCATCAAATGGTCCAGGTCAAGCGTACACTAACGACGTGAAGCACTACGATACTCTCGAAAAAAAAACCGTGCCTTACTAACCTTATTGAGTTTTTTGAAAAACTGACCAAAGAGGTGGATGGGGGTAAGGCAGTTGACGTGGTATATATGGACTTTAGTAAGGCGTTCGATAAGGTTCCCCATGGAAGGCTTCTGCAGAAAATGCAGATGTATGGGATTGAGGGTGATTTAACTAATTGGATTAGGAATTGGCTAGCTGATAGAAGACAGAGGGTGGTGGTTGATGGAAGTTATTCATCGTGGAGTTTGGTTACAAGTGGTGTACCTCAGGGATCTGTTTTGGGGCCCCTGCTATTTGTAATTTTTATAAATGATCTGGATGAGGGTATAGAAGGATGGATTAGTAAATTTGCAGATGACACCAAAGTCGGAGGAGTGGTAGATAGTGAAGAGGGGTGTTACAGTTTGCAGAGAGACTTGGAGAACTGCAGAGCGGACCAGAGGTGGCAAATGGAGTTCATGCGGAAAGTGTGAGGTAATTCACTTTGGCAGGAATAACAAATGTGTAGAGTATAGGGCTAATGGTAGAACTCTTAATAGTGTTGAAGAACGAGGGATCTTGGTGTACAGAGGGTGTGGTTGATGGGAGATATTCAATCTTGGAGTTCGGTGACAAGTTGTGTACCTCAGGTCCTGTTTTGGGGCCCCTGCTGTTTGTAATTTTTATAAATGATCTGGATGAGGGTATTGAAGGATGGATTAGTAAATTTGCAGATGACACTAAAGTCGGTGGAGTGGTAGATAGTGAAGAGGGGTGTTTGCAGAGGGACTTGGACAAGTTGCAGAGCTGGGCCGAGAGGTGGCAAATGGAGTTTAATGTGGAAAAGTGTGAGGTAATGCACTATGGCAGAAATAATAAATGTGTAGAGTATAGGGCAAATGGTAGGATTCTTAGTAGTCTAGATGAACAGAGGGATCTTGGTGTGTATGTGCATAGATCCCTGAAAGTAGGCAGTCAGGTCGAGAAGTTGTTAGGAAGGCATATATGCGTCTTGGCTTTTATTGGTAGAGGGATTGAATTTCGGAGCCGCAACGTCATGTTGCAACTGTACAAAACTCTAGTGCGGCCGCACTTGGAGTATTGTGTGCAGTTCTGGTCCCCACATTATAAGAAAGATGTGGAGCATTGGAGAAGGTACAGAGGAGGTTTACCAGAATGTTGCCTGGATGGAGGGCAGGTCTTATGAGGAGAGGCTGAGGGATTTGAGGTTGTTTTCGTTAGAAAGGAGGAGGCTAAGAGGGGACCTGATCGAAACATATAAGATGATTAGAGGTTTAGATAGGGTGGACAGTGATAGCCTTTTTTCCTAGGATGGAAAAAGCTAGCACGAGGTACACAGCTTTAAATTAAGGGTATAGTTATAGGACGGATATCAGAGGCAGGTTCTTTACCCAAAGGGTGGTTCGGGAGTGGAATGCCTGCCTGCAGCAGTTGTAGATGCGCCAAGTTTGGTGGTGGCGTTTAAGAGGCTTAGTTGATAAGTATATGGAAGAGAAGGGAATGGTTTAGTTTGGAGGGGCATTGCTTTTTATTTTGGTCGGCACAACATCGAAGGCCGAAGGGCCTGTTCTGTGCTGTATTGTTCTATGTTCTATGTTCTATGTTCTATATGTGCATAGATCCCTGAAAGTTGGCAATCAAGTCGATAAGGTTGTTAAGAAGGCATATGGAGTCTTAGCTTTTATTGGTAGGAGGATTGAATTTTGGAGCCGCAACGTCATGTTGCAACTGTACAAAACTCTAGTGCGGCCGCACTTGGAGTATTGTGTGCAGTTCTGGTCCCCGCATTATAAGAAAGATGTGGAGGCATTGGAGAGGGTACAGAGGAGGTTTACCAGGATGTTGCCTGGTATGGAGGGCAGGTCTTATGAAGAGAGGCTGAGGGATTTGAGGTTGTTTTCGTTAGAAAGAAGGCGGCTAAGAGGAGACCTTATTGAAACATATAAGATGATTAGAGGTTTAGATAGGGTGGACAGTGATAGCCTTTTTCCTAGGATGGAGAAAGCTAGCACGAGGGGACATAGCTTTAAATTAAGGGGTGGTAGTTATAGGACAGATGTCAGAGGTAGGTTCTTTACCCAGAAGGTGGTAAGAGTATGGAATGCCCTGCCTGCTGCAGTTGTAGATGCTCCAAGTTTGAGGGCGTTTAAGAGGTCAGTAGATAGGTTTATGGATGAAAAGGGAATGGTTTAGGTTATAGGGTCATTGCTTTTTCTTAATTGGTTGGTGCAACATCAAGGGCCGAAGGGCCTGTTCTGCGCTGTAATGTTCTATGTTCTAAGAGCAGTCCTCTCACGACCCATCGCGTGTCATCACGTGTATGCCCCTCGTTAGACAACAAGGTGGACCAAAGCACCTGTAGGATAAAAACAAGTACATCAATATCATCATCTATTTACACACTTCCCAGGGACTCCCAAGGCTCATGATCCCTATTTTAAATCAGTTTTCTATACCCCTCCATTCCCATTCTGTTCATGTGCCCATCTAAGTATTTCTTAAATAACTCCAGAGTACCTGCCTCCACCACTTTACTTGACAGCGCATTCCATACCCCCACCACCCTCTGTGTGAAAAAACTCCCTCCAGCATCCAATATTTATTAACTGGAATAAAGAGTCAGAATCTAATGCTGAAACATCATTCACAGTTTGTTAAATTAATAGAACTGCTGGAAGATTGTGAAGTGACCCTGGTGACCCTTCAGCCTGTTGCCAATCACTCACCCCCTCCACTACCCCCTCCTCCCCTCCCAAACCTGCCTGATTCAAATTAAATTTCCAAGATGAATGCACCGGCATCAATAAAAATTCAGCATTTATATTTCCAGATTTCTTTCGCATGGAGAAGAATATTACGCTATTGATTACACATTCTCTTTGTTCTTTCTGCAGGATACTTACGACAGGAAATAGTGACATGATATAATAACATGTGCTGCTCGAAGATTTCATGCACAGTTTACACAATCAATAATCATTATGATAGAGTGTACTAAATTAAATTACACTCTTTGATATTATTCACTGTTCGGTTGTTCTTGGAATAGTCGCGTAGATGTACAAATTTTTCAAACTGTCGCATAAACAGAGTGAGAAATATCGGGTGGAATTTTGGAAATGTCTGCATTGGAAACCTATCTGAATGTCAGAACATGTGGATGTGTGCCAGTAGGTTGAAACCTTTCATTTCCACTGCTGAAGCCTGTTTGTTCATTTACATAGATTCATGTATAGTTAATTCAGTCTTTTTCCCTCCTGCCCCAAGTCTTCTGCTCTGGGTGATCATCTAGTTTATCTGGTTGGTTACGGCAGACCTGCAGTGAAACAATTTTACCTGGCATGGGTACTGATTACTATCGTATAGATTCATTTATTTTTTTATAGTATCTAAGCCAGAAATGCAATCCCTAATTCCACATCCTCTGCCCCCCCACTGAAGTGTACTAGAATCCAACAATTAGCTGGTAACAATTGTTCATAATGACATTCTCAGAGGCTGTAGAATTAAACTGCAGAGTCGTGGGCTTGTCAATTAATAGCCTTATTCTCCATTTGCCAAATAGGTGTTAGGATAAACGGACTGAAAATTGAATATAGCCTTGTTTGGCCTGGCATTGAGTGATCATTTTTGATTTAACATGTGAACTCATCAAGAAATAACAACACTTAGAAATAAATGCTGCCAAAGGTGCGGGAAAAAATGTTTAAGTTTAACACTGGTTAAGTTTAATTATTAGTGTCACAAATCAGCTTACATTAACACTGCAATGAAGCTATTGTGAAAACTCCCTAGTCACTACACTCTGGCATCTATTCGGGGTACACAAAGGGAGAGTTTAGCATGGCCAATGCACCTAACCAGCATGTATTTCAGATTGTGGGAGGAAATCAGAACATCCAGAGGAAACCCACGCAGACATGGGAAGAATGTGCAAACTCTAAAACAGTGACCCAAGCCAGAATCGAGCAGCAGTGCTAACCACTGTGCCACCATGCTGCCCAGTGTCAAACTGGGTTTATCGTGAAAAGGATTTTAACATTACTTTTTTAAACAGATTCTTAAAGGGGGAAGTTAATCTATGCCATCTATCTCTGTGGTTTGTTGGTCAGTGGCTGTGCGCAAGTAGTTGTAGATCAGTAGCAGTTGTGTTTCGTTTTGATTATGCCGGTGATATCTTTGATATTGGGAACTGGGGAATTGAATGAAACTTCTTGTCTTTAAATGCTTTATTTGTGTGTGAAACATTTCAGCTGACTGATTATTTGAATGCAGCAATACAAACAACCCCATGAGGCTAATACCTTGCTAATGAAATCATTGACTGCCTTCCTCCCTTAAACACTCCTCCAGTGACAGACTCTGCTTTACTTCCAGAAACTCACTGCTTCCTTCCAGTTTTAATCTGACTTCCGATCACTGCGTTGCACTGTCCAAAAAAGGTCATGTGATACGGTGGGATAGTGCCCCCAACTTTGGGTTCAAACTCTAATTCAAGATCTGATGGATGTGGAAGGTGCGTTTAAAATCTGGCTAAGTAGGTTGATGTCAGCTTGTAAACCTGCCCAATAGGTCTGGCCGTAGGTGGTGAGAATGGGAGGGTCTCCTGGTCAGTCACAGTTCAGAAGGTAATGTCAAACCACCGCAATAATTGTCCAGTGAAATCAATCCAATGGAAGTACATAGTCATTAATGCCCTGTCAGTGTAAAGTACCTGAAGGAGGAAGATAGAATCATACAACATAGAAAGAGACCCTTCAGCCCATTGTGTCTGTACTGGTCATCAAGCACCTATCTATTCTTATCCCATTTTCCAACACTTGGTCCATTGCCTTGTATGTAATGGCATTTTAAATGCTCATCTAAATGCTTCTTAAGTGTTGTGAGAGTTCCTGCGTCAGGCAACGAGAAACACACCACTCTCAAATCGCCTTTAAATCCCCTGTCATAGAATCATAGAATCCCTACAGTACAGAAGGAGGCCATTTGGCCCACTGAGCCTGCACTGACAACAAATCCACCTTATTCCTGTAGTGCCACACATTTATCCTGCTAATTCCCCCCAGAAACTAGGGGCAATTTAGCACGGTCAATCAACCTAACCCGCACATCTTTGGACTGTAGGAGGAAGACCGGAGCACCCGAAGGAAACCCACACAGACCAGGGAAGAATGTGTTTATCAGATAAAGGATTTTAACATTTAACATTCTGACCAGATTCTTAAAGGGGGAAGTTAAGCCATGCCATCTGTCTCTCTCTGGTTTGTTGGTCACTGGCTGTATCCAAGTAGCTGTAAATCAGTTTTTAACTCTCTATGTTTATTTTTGATTAGGTCGGTGTTATCCTTATAAATCCCTTACCTTAAATCAGTGCCCCCTGGTTATTGACCCCTCTGCTAAGCAGAAACGCTTCTTCCTATCTACCCTATCAATGTCCTTTGTCATTTTGTACCCCTCAATCAGGTCCCCCTCAGCCTTCTCTGCTCTAAGGAAAACAGCCCCAGCCTAACCAGCCTCTATAACAGAAATGTTCCTGCCCAGGTAACAGCCCGGCAAATCTCCTTTGCACCCTCTCTAGTGCAATCACGTTTTTGTCCGAATGCTTTGAAATGAATGTTGGAAAGAAGGCCATATAAAGAAGACAACTTCTGAGAATGACATTTTGACTTAATTTCTGAGGTTTGTTTTTTTTGTGTTTTATTTTAGGTACACTACCCCAGCAGGAATAAAACCCTGTGGGTTTTATTCAATTTACTGATTGTTATTTTCTTTACAAGAAGAGTATGATAAGAAAAGAAAAGCAGAAAGTCTTGTTAGAACAGACCTGAAATGTGAAATCTGCTTCTCTCTCCACAAATGACTACGACTCTCAGCAATTTTTGCAGATGCAGAATAGAAAGCATTCTTTCTAGACGTGCCACAGCTTGGTCTGGCTCCTGCTCTGCCCAAGGCTAAAAGTACAAAGCCCAGTCCATCACACAAACCAGCCTCCCGTCCATTCAATCTATCTACACTTCCCACTGTTTTAGGAAAGCAGCTAGCATAATTAAGGACCCCACACACCCCGGACATACTCTCTTCCACCATCTTCTGTCAGGGAAAAGATATAAAAGTCTGCGATCACACGCCAACTGACTTCTCCCCTGCTGCAATCCAATTTTTAAATGGATCTATCACATATTAAGCTGATTTTTTTCTACACCCTAATTATGATCGTAACACTACATTCTGCACCCTTTTCCTTGCCTTCTCTCTATATACTCTATGTACGGTATGCTTTGTGTAGCGTGTAAGAAATAATACTTTTCACTGCATACAAATACATGTGACAATAATAAATCAAATCAAAAAATTGACTCTGTCTACACTTCCCACTGTGGGAAAAGCAGCCAGCATAACCCCTCATCCCAGACATATTCTCTTCCACCTTCTTCCATTGAGAAAAAGAGCTAAAAATCTAAGGTCACGTATTAACTTACTCAAGAACAGCCTCTTCCCTGCTGCTGTCAGACTTCTGAATGGACCTTTCTCATATTAAGCTGATCTTTCTCAACACGTGGCGTACTAGTTAGCACTGCTACTTCACAGCTCCAGAGACCTGGGTTCAATTCCTGGCTCGGGTCACTGTCTGTGTGGAGTTTGCACATTCTCCTTGTGTCTGTGTGGGTTTCCTCCCTCAGTCCAAAGATGTGCAGTTTAGGTTGATTGGCCATGCTAAAATTGTCCTGAGGTGCATAGATTGGAGGGATTAGTGGGTAAATCGGTAGGGGTATGGGGATAGGGGCTGGTTGGGATTGCGGTTGGTGCAGACTTGATGGGCTGAATGGCCTCTTTCTTTGCTGCATGATTTCTATGATTCTACTTCTAACTTAGCTATGACTAACACTACATTCTGCACTGTCCCCTTCTCTATGTGTGGTGTAGAGTGCAGGAAACAATACCTTTCGCTGTATACTAATACATGTGACAATAATAAATCAAATCAATCCATTTACTTGCTGAGTATTTGCACCACTTTGTGTTTCAGCCTCACCAGTGTTTTGCTCTGGATTGGATCAAAGATATCCTCCCTCTGTGTGTGTGTGTGTGTGTGTGTGATCTGGGGGTTTGGAGGGAGCTGAATGCAAGGGGTGCCCAGCAGTAGGGGACATCCCCCTTTAAGGGGCGGTCGCTGAGGTTTCTCTCTGCTGTTTCACCCGAATGGAAGGGGGGGTGTGGGGAATTTCTCGAAGCAGCGGCTGATGTGAGTGGTTTTACTGAGCGCTGCGTTAGCAGGTTCTGGGTGTTCCCTGTCTGAAGACTGGGGCAGTGAGTGCACAGACACACACACACACACACACACAGGCAGCATCAATGAGTGAGACAGTCAGCAGCAAACCCACAAAAGCCTCGCAACGGATGAAGAACATCCGCAAGAACTCCATCAACCGCAGGATTTACTCTGCAGTTTATGAAGAACATGAGAACAGGTGAAATTGAGCCCAGGAGCTTGTGTTCTGTGCGGGTTGGAGGGGAAAAGTCTTATTTTTTAAAAAAGAAGTGGTCTTTGGGGGGTTTATTGGGTTTAATTCCAATTTCAGTGTTTTGGGAGTTTCTCATTTTTCATTTTAACATTTTGCTCCAAATTTGCTAATTTAATGGGCATTTCACTCAAGTTGAGTCAAAAATGCTAGTAATTAAATATATAGGTAAATAATAATTTCACTGCCTATTTCATATCGGATTTACTGATTATCTCGTGTTTACTTCTGTACAAAGTCCGGCAAAGCTCTCTGCAGTTTTTTTTTCATCCCCCTTTTGAAGTGTGTTTGTGGCCAGTTGTTGTGTGCTTGCTTTTTGAACTGAGAGCTCCTTGTCTGCTCCCCCTCGCAGTAATTCGGAGGACGATGAACAGGAAGGGGACAAGGCCGATTACAAAGATCCAGAAGAAATCTTTCAGAATATTCAGATCCAGAAGGAGATGATAGCCAGCATTCGCTGCAGACCATGGCCAATGGGGCAAAAGCTGAAAGTGCTCAGGTACATTGACACACTGATGGTTAAGGCGGAGAAGGAGAGAATGGGGGAGAAGGGGAGGGATAGGATATCTGTAACTATCTCCCTTCAAAGATCCCTCAGGGGTCATTTTGTCCAAGGGTGGGCACAGTGGTTGGCAATGCCATCTCACGGCACCCGGGTTCAACTCTCTGTGGGGCAAATTTTCCCCCTTCTGCCCAACACTGGAATCATAGCGGACTATGGAAAAGTCCATTGATCTCGTTGAGATTTTCCGGTTCCACGGCGAGCATGGATGAAATATCTCCCCCACCCCCCCGTGGGGTTTGCACATTCTCCCCGTGTCTGTATGGGTTTTCTCCGGTTTCCTCCAAAGATGGATTGGCCATGCCCAATTGACCCTTAGCGTTAGGTGGAATAACAGAGGAAAAATGTGGGAAGACCCTGGAGGGGTGGGGGGGGGGGGGGGGCAAGGATTGTTGGTAGCACAGGCTTAATGGAACGAATGGCCTCTTTCTGCATTGTCGAGATTCTATGATTCTACGAAACTGTTATCTGAAAGGGAAGAATTTTCATGGTTAGGAAAGAATGAGACTAGGCAAATTACTCATTTGGAGAGTCAATCAGACAGGATGGGCTGAACGGCCTCCTTCTGCATTGCAGGGATTCAATCGCTGCTGATGAAATTTACTGCAAGGTTAACTGGACCCATTGTGTCTCAGTATCTTGATGGACACCAGTTGGATACAATTCTTCTCCTTCTAGTTGATCATTTTTGGTCAGTTTCATCTGGTCTGCAGCTGCCCCAAACTGACACTGAAAGGGATGTTTGAAAAGAGACAGGATCCGTTCATCTCCATCCGGAACTCTGCAGATCCTGTATCCAGATGTATACTTTCCCAGCTTGCTGTTTAACTCGGTGTCTAAAATCGGATACGTAACAAACTGATAATGTCGGCAATATCCCTGCAGTTTGTGTCTCTCATATGACTGATGATGGGAGGATGGATGTAAGTATCCAGTTGTGATATTCCAATCATTGAAGGTATGGGGAATAGTTTTATGGATCAGTTAGTCTCCTTGTATTTTGATGTGTTCTAATGATTTTCATTCCCTCAGTCACTGTTCCATTGAAGATTAGCATTGTGATGCCATTTGTTAAACAGTACAAGTGGTCAGCAGTAGGTGATCAATGGTCACTCAACACAGGCACATATACTGACATCTTAAAAAATCATTTGAAAACTCAGTGCTGGGAATCTGAAACTAAAACATGTTGGAAACAGTCAACAGGTCAGTCAACATCCATCAAGATATAATAGTCGTAGAATCCCGACAGTGCAGAAGGAGGCCATTCAGCCCGTTGAGACTGCATCAACATCAATCCCACTCAGACCCTATCCTCTTGATAATCCCCTTGACATTGTGTGGGGCAATTTAGCATGGCCAATCAACCTAACTCGCACACCTTTGGACTGTGGAAGGAAATCAGAGCATAAGATGATAGAATCCCTACAGTAGAGAAGGAGGCGATTTGGCCAGTTGAATCTGCACTAGTCACAATCTCACCCAGGCCCTATTCCCGTAACCCCACATATTAACCCTGCTAGTCCCCCTGACGCTAAGGGACAATTTAGCATGGCCAATCCACTTTACCTGCACATCTTTGAAGTGTGGGAGGAGACTGGAGCACCCAGAGGAAATCCACAGGTGACCCAACGCCAGAATTAAACCCACGTTCCCAGTGCTGTGAGGCAGCAGTGCTGACCACTGTGCCACCCAGCATCAATATATAAGTGTGAATAAGTAAGTATAAAAATTGGCAAGTCATGTTGCAACTGTATAGAACTTTAATTAAGCCACATTTGGAATACTGTGTGCAGTTCTGGTTGCCACACTACCAAAAGGAGGTGGAGGCTTTGGAAAGGGTACAGAAAAGGTTTACCAGGATGTTGCCTGGTTTGGAGGGTATTAGCTAGGAGGAGAGATTGGACAAATTTTTGATTTGTTTTCACTTGAAAATCAGATGCTGAGGAGTGACCTGATAGAATTCTACAAAATTATGAAAGGTGTGGATAAAATGGACAATCAGAGTCTTTTTCCCGGGGTAAAAATGTCAATTACTAAGGGACATGGGTTTCAGGGAAAAAGGGGGAAAGTTTAAAAGAGACGCGAGAGGCAGTTTTTTTTTTATACAGAGTGCCTGGAATGCGCTGCCAGATGAAGTGGTAGACGCAGAGACAGTAGTAATGTTTAAGAGGCATCTTGACAGATACACGAATAGGCAGTGGATAGAGGGATATGGATCGCATAGAGGCAAAAGATCTTTAGAAAGAGGTCACGTGTTGGCAGAAGCTTGAAGGGTCTGTTCCTATGATGTACTGTTCTTTGTTCTTTGATATATCAGTGAGTGAAAGTTATCAATGGCATTTATTGCTGTTAAAAAATATAGTAGAAAGTTGAGGGCGAATCTTATTGAAACTTATGGAATACTGCGAGCCCTGGATAAAGTGAGTGTGGAAAGAATGTTTCCACTAGTTGGAAAAACTAGTGCCAGAAGGCAAAACCTCAGACTAAAAGGAATTTCCTTTAAAATAGAGATGAAGAGGAATTTCTTCGGCTGTGGAATTCTTTGTCGCAGAAGACTGTGGAGGCCAGGTCTTTGAGTGTCTTTAAGACAGATGTAGATACGTTCTTGATTAATAAAGGGATGAGGCGGTTATGGGGAAAAGGCAGGAGAATGATGATGGGAAAAATTTCAGCCATGATTGAATGACGGAGTGAACTCAATGGCCCTAATTCTGCTCCTATATCTATGACCTTGTGGTCTCAATGACAGTGCTTCCAACGCAAGCGAAATCTGGCAAGGTGTAAAATGGGAAGCCCACACACTAACTCCGGCACTATGGGCAAAAACTGATCTCTGAACGACGGCGTCTTGTGATCCAGATTTTGCTCAGACAGGAAAATTAAGATATCTATAAAATCGGACCAATGGGGAATGGATCGGAGAAGATGAGAGACATGGAGAAACAATCTGCGCAGTGACCCTCCGAGAGGCTGAAAAGAAAGGGGAAATTTTCAGATGATTAGTTTGATATTTAATTCAGAAATGAACGATCAAAGAAAATGAAGGTATTAGGTCACCAAATGATTAGTTTGATCTGGGGCAGGATATGGCTTACATAGAGACAGGAGGAGGCTATTCTGTCTCTCAGATGTATTTTGCCATTCAAAGAGGTTGGGGCAATTCTCCCCAAAAAACCTAAGTGCCCACTGGGTGGGAAAACTGGAGATTCACTCACCACCCTCTGAGTGAAAAACCTACACCTAATATCTCCTCTGTACTTGCTGCCCAGCACCTCAAACCTGTGTCCTCTCATAGTGATCATTTCAGCCCTGGGAAATAGCCTCCGAGAATCCACCCTATCTATTCTTCTCAACATCTTATAAACCTCTATCAGGTCGCCTCTCAACCTTTGTCTCTCCAGGGAGAAGAGTCCCAGCTCCCTCAACCTATCTTCAGAAGGCATGCCCCCCAATCCAGGCAACATCCTTGTAAATCTCCTCTGCACCCTCTCAATAGTTTCCACATCCTTCCTATAGTGAGGCGACCAGAACTGCACACAATACTCCAAGTGGGGTCTGACAAGGGTCTTATAAAGCTGCAGCATTACCTCCCGACTCCTAAACTGAATCTCTTGATTAATGAAGGCCCGTACACCATATGCCTCCTTGACCACATCAAGTTTATTAAACTATCATTAATCCCAATAAAGCAACCAGTTTCTCAACTAGTGTACCAAAGAAACAAGGTTTTGGATCCCAATTATTGCCAGTAAAAATGGGAAAGACTTCTATTTCTAGCTTATATCAGACTTGAGAATATTCCAAAGTGCATTTCAGCTAATGGAATGCTTTCCAAGTATGATTGTTCTTGTAATGTATCAATCCCAGCACCAGTTTGTGTGGATCAAGGGGAACATGTAGATGTGGTGTATTTGGATTTCCAAAAGGCATTTGATAACGTGTCATATCAAAGATAAGATTACATGGTGTAGGGGATAATATCTTGGCATAGGTAATGAATTATTTAGCTAACAAGAAGCAGAAATTTGAGATAAAAGGGTCTTTTCCAGGATAGCAAGCAGTAACTAGTGAAATGAAATGGTAATCAGTGCTGGGTCAAGTTTTACAATCTATGTGATTGACTTGGATGAAGGGATTAAATGTATAGAAGCTATATTTGGTGATGACACCAAGATAGTCGAAAAGTTGTCAAGTGAGTTAGCAAGGAATGCTGACAGATTAAGCGAGTGGAAAAATATTTGGCAGCTGGTGTGTAATGTGGGAAAATGTGAACTTGTCCACTTTGACAGGAAGAATAGAAAAGCAGACTAATATTTAAATGAAAAGGGATTTCAGAACTTACTGGTACAGAGGAATCTGGGTGCCGTGGTAAATGAATCACAAGGTATTAGTATGTAGATACAGACAGGGAAGAAGAGTTAAGACCACAACCAGAATGGCCATGTTCTTAATGAATGGAGGAGCAGGCTCGAAGGGCTAAGTGGTTTACTACTGCCCCTAAATCCTATGTTCTCTTCCTCCCTGGCATTCTGAAGCCCACTGGCCTGAATAATTATTTCACATTGGAGGTACTGCCTGCCAATGTGAAGAAAATCTTCTGATATCTTGAGACGATTTGTGTGGAGACTCCCTGAATTTGGTACTGGTGTATTTAGAACATAGAACATTACAGCACAGAACAGGCCCTTCGGCCTTCGATGTTGCGCCGACCAATATAAAAAGGAATGCCCCTCCAAACTAAACCATTTTAGAGAGAAATGAATTGATTGGGAATAGTCAGCATGGTTTCGTGAAGGGTAGGTCATGCCTTACTAACCTCATTGAGTTTTTTGAGAAAGTGACCAGAGAGGTGGATGGGGGTAAGGCGGTTGATGTAGTATATATGGACTTTAGTAAGGCGTTTGATAAGGTGGCCCATGGAAGACTTCTACAGAAAATGCAGATGTGTGGAATAGAGGGTGATTTAGCTAATTGGATTAGAAATTGGCTGGCAGATAGAAGACAGAGGGTGGTGGTTGATGGGAGATATTCATCGTGGAGTTCGGTGACGAGTGGTGTGCCTCAGGGGTCTGTTTTGGGGCCCCTGCTGTTTGTAATTTTTATAAATGATCTGGATGAGGGTATTGAGGGATGGATCAGTAAATTTGCAGATGATACTAAAGTTGGTGGTGTGGTAGATAGTGAAGAGGGGTGTTTAGTTTACAGAGTGACTTGGACAAGTTGCAGAGCTGGGCCGAGAGGTGGCAAATGGAGTTTAATGTGGAAAAGTGTGAGGTAATGCACTTTGGCAGGAACAATAAATGTGTAGAGTATAGGGCTAATGGTAGGGCTCTTAATAGTGTTGAGGAACAGAAGGATCTTGGTGTATGTGTCAATAGATCCCTGAAAGTAGGCAGTCAAGTGGATAAAGTTGTTATGAAGGCATATGGAGTCTTAGCTTTTATTGGTAGGGGGATTGAATTTAGGAGCCGCAGCATCATGTTGCAACTGTACAAAACTCTAGTGCGGCCGCACTTGGAGTATTGTGTGCAGTTCTGGTCCCCACATTATAAGAAAGATGTGGAGGCATTGGAGAGGGTACAGAGGAGGTTTACCAGGATGTTGCCTGGTATGGAGGGCAGGTCCTATGAAGAGAGGTTGAAGGATTTGAGGTTGTTTTCGTTAGAAAGGAGGCGGCTAAGAGGGGATCTTATGAAGCATATAAGATGATTAGAGGTTTAGATAGGGTGGACAGTGATAGCCTTTTTCCTAGGATGGAGAAAGCTAGCACGAGGGGACACAGCTTTAAATTAAGGGGTATGAGTTATAGGACGGATATCAGAGGTAGGTTCTTTACTCAAAGAGTGATTAGGGAGTGGAATGCCCTGCCTGCAGCTGTTGTAGATGCGCCAAGTTTGGTGGCGTTTAAGAGGTTAGTTGATAAGTATATGGAAGAGAAGGGAATGGTTTAGTTTGGAGGGCATTGCTTTTTATTTTGGTCGGCACAACATCGAAGGCCGAAGGGCCTGTTCTGTGCTGTATTGTTCTATGTTCTATGTTCTATGTTCATTCCCTTCTTTCCATATACTTATCAACTAACCTCTTAAACGCCACCAAACTTGGCGCATCTACAACTGCTGCAGGCAGGGCATTCCACTCCCGAACCACCCTTTGGGTAAAGAACCTACCTCTGATATCCGTCCTATAACTATCACCCCTTAATTTAAAGCTGTGTCCCCTCGTGCTAGCTTTCTCCATCCTAGGAAAAAGGCTATCACTGTCCACCCTATCTAAACCTCTAATCATCTTATATGTTTCGATTAGGTCCCCTCTTAGCCGCCTCCTTTCTAACGAAAACAACCTCAAATCCCTCAGCCTCTCTTCATAAGACCTGCCCTCCATACCAGGCAACATCCTGGTAAACCTCCTCTGTACCCTCTCCAATGCCTCCACATCTTTCTTATAATGTGGGGACCAGAACTGCACACAATACTCCAAGTGCGGCCGCACTAGAGTTTTGTACAGTTGCAACATGACGTTGCGGCTCCGAAATTCAATCCCTCTACCAATAAAAGCCAAGACTCCATATGCCTTCCTAACAACCTTCTCGACCTGACTGCCTACTTTCAGGGATCTATGCACATACACACCAAGATCCCTCTGTTCATCTAGACTACTAAGAATCCTACCATTTGCCCTATACTCTACACATTTATTATTTCTGCCATAGTGCATTACCTCACACTTTTCCACATTAAACTCCATTTGCCACCTCTCGGCCCAGCTCTGCAACTTGTCCAAGTCCCTCTGCAAACTATAACACCCCTCTTCACTATCTACCACTCCACCGACTTTAGTGTCATCTGCAAATTTACTAATCCATCCTTCAATACCCTCATCCAGATCATTTATAAAAATTACAAACAGCAGGGGCCCCAAAACAGACCCCTGAGGTACACCACTTGTAACCAAACTCCACGATGAGTATTTATATTTTGCTCTCATTTCATTACTTCCGCAAAAAACTCTAATAACTGAGTTAATCATGATTTCCCTTACACGAAGCCATGTTGACTCTGTCGAACCACATTATAATTTTCTAAGTATCTTGCCACTTAATAATGGATTCTATCAATTTCCCTATGACAGATGTTAAGTTAACTGGCCTATAGTTTCCTGTTTTCTGTCTCCCTCCTTTCTTGAATATAGGTATTACATTTGGTATTTTCCAATCCACTAGAATCCTTCCAGAATTTCAGGTATCCTTTCAGAACGGAAGGAATTTTAGAAGATTATAACCTATGCATCTATTACCTGAGCAGCCATCTCTATTGAGACTCTAGGATGCAGGCCATCTAGTCCAGGAGACTTGTCAGCCTTTAGATCGACTAGCTTTCATAGCACCTTTTTCCCTAGTGATAGTGATGATTTTAAGTTCCTCCTTCCCATTCACCTCTTGATTTTCTAGTATTGTTGGGAAGTTTTCTCTTTCACAGTGGAACAAATGCAAAATGCCTCTGCCATTCCCTTATTTCCATCAATTGCCCCGATTCATTCTCTTGAAAGTGAACACCAGCTTTAGTTACTCTATTTCTATATAAATACTTGTAGAAACTATTGCTATTTCTTTTTCTATTATTAACCAACTTACGTATCCTACTTTCCTCCTCTTTTTTAATCATTCTTTGTTGGTTTTTAAAATTTGTCCAACATCCTGAGCTAGACTAATATTTGCAGATTTGAACAGTGTTTCTTTTAATTTGATGCAATCCTTAATTTCTTCATTCAGCCCTGGATGATACATCCTTCCTGAAATTTTTCCTACCAAGATAAATCTTTGCTGAGAGTTAACAAACATCTCCCTAAAAGTCTGCCATGGCATTTCCATTGTCCTATCCCTGTAGCTAGTTTCCCAGTTACTGTTAGGAGCTCTGCTTTAATACTCCTATACTTGCCTTTATTCATGTTTAAAACATTAGCTTCTCCCCTTCAAACTCAAGTTGAAATTCTATTATGTTATGATCGCTGTCACCTAAAGGCTCGTTGACCCTGAGATTATTGACTAATCCTGCCTCATTGTTCAGTACCACTTCCAGAATATTCTAGAAGCTTTTTAAAGGCTTCCATAGTGAGCAGAGTTTGAAGTTTCACAACACCAGGTTAAAGTCCAATAGTTTTATTTGGAACCATAAGCTTTCGGAGCTCACCTGATGAAGGAGCAGTGCTCTGAAAGCTTGTGATGCCAAATAAAACTGTTCGACTTTAACCTGGTGTTGTGAGACTTCTTACTGTGCGCACCCCAGTCTAATGCTGGCAACTCCATATCATGGCTTTTGTTGACAGACAAAATCCCTTTTCAATGATCCATTGGGTGTAGAATTTACTGATCTAAGAAATTGAACCACAATGCATTCTATGAACTCATTTTCCAGGATATTATTCACATCTGATTCATCCGAACTATATACAGATTAAATTCACTCATGGTTAATGCCATTTTTTTTTACAAATCTCATTTAATTCTTTCTGAATGCTGTGACTGACAGTGTAACTGCTATAGGGAGCTTATAAACGATTTCCATGGTGACCTCTTGCCTTCCCTATTTCTTATCTGTTCCCAGATTGATTCTACATCTTGCTCTTTCAAGCTGAGATCATCTCTCGCTACTGGACAAATAATGTCCTTCATTAACAGAGTGACTTCACCGCTTTTCCTAGCTTCTCATCCTATCAATATGTCAATTGCCCTTAGTCTTTAGTCACTTAGCAACCATGTCTCTCTCTGTAATGGTGACTGGAAAATCCCACCAGCGTGAACAGCCAACAAATTCTGGCCCAAAGTGTACATTTCTGAGTCTAGAATAGGAAGGATGTGAACGCATTGGAGAAAGTTTCAAAGAGGTTTACAGGAATGGTTCCCAGGATGGGAAACTTCAGCCATGAGGATAGATTGGAAAGGTTGGGACTGTTTCCCTTGAGAGAAGAAGGCCAAGAGAAGATTTGATGGAGATGTTCAAAATCGTGAGGGGGCTGAACAAAGTAGACAGGAATCCCACTCATAAAAGTATCAAGAATGAGAGGGCACAGATTTAAAGTGATTTGCAAAAGATTCAAATGCGATGTGATAAAAAAACTTATCCATACAGCAGATGTGTGGGTCTGGAATCACTGCCTGGAACTGTGGTGGAGACAGGCTCTTTCATAACACTCGAGAGGGCATTAGATGATTATTTGAGTAGAAACAACATGCAGAGGTACGGGGAAAAGGCAGAAGAATGGCACAAAGTCATGACGCTGATTTGGAAAGCCAGTGCTGACTTGATGGGCCAAATGGCTTCCTCCTGCGCTGTGATTCTGAGAACGTGAGTTCAGACAGGAAACTTGCCAACTCTCAGAGGGAGGTCCTACTCGTGCGCTCTCTCTCTCTCTCTCTCTGTTTCTCTGCATTTGAAGTCTTGCTGCTCTTGTCAACTCCTGGAGGAATGTCCATCTCACTCTCTTTCTCCCTTACTCTGTGTCGCTGACACTTGGAGAGATGCCTGCTGAAGTTACTGTTCCTTGCGTTGAGTTTCGTTGGAACAAAGCTGGAGGCCAAAGATAGAAATTAGGCTTGGAATGAGAGAAAAGATTTTAAAAAAATAGTTTGCCAGTACACGCTCAGGGTTACACTTGGGTATAAAGTGGAACTGTTTACCAACAACTTAATCACCTTGCCTTTTAAACTTCAGCTTCTCCAACATAGAGGTGAATGAATTATTGAAAGACATAAGGACGGTCGTACTGCTGATATTTTTCCAGTCGGAGAAGAGCTGGTTTCTTTGTCAGTCCCTCAGTGTTAGAGCTGCTCCTGTGGGAATATTTACCCACAAAATTTTTGACTTTGATTTCTTTCTGTTCACTGAGGTCCCAGACTACTAGAAAAAAAACCCAGCTGAAATCACTGGCCTTGAAATCACTGGCCCTGCCTTATCAGTGTAACACTCATTGCTGTACAGTGTCATTCCAAAACCACTGCACAGCAAACAAGGTAACTACCTCGACTAGTTAACCACATTCTCATTAACTGGCATGGTGGCACAGTGGTTAGTACTGCTGCCAACAACACCAGGTTCTCAGTTCAATTCCGGTCTGGAATCACTGCCTGGATTCACTGCAAATATTGACCGTGTGGATAAGTTTTTTCTTACATTGCATTTGCTTCATTTGCATTATTACTTTAAATCTATGCCCTCTCATTCTTGACATTTTTACAAGCTTTCCTTTCTATCTACTCTGTCCAGCCCCTTCATGATTGTGAACATCTCCATCAAATCTCTTCTCAGCCTTCTTCTCAATCTCTCCAATCTATCCTCATAGCTAAAGTTTCTCATCCCTGGAACCATGCCTGTAAACCTCTTCTATGCTTTCTTCCATGTTCAGTTCCGGCCTCACTCGTTTGCATGTTCTCCCTGTGTCTACATGGGTTTCCTCCGGGTGCTCCAGTTTCATCCAAAAATGTGTAGGTTGATTGGCCATGATAAATTGCCCCTTAGCGTCAGGGGATCAGCAGGGTAAGTGATTGAAGTTGCGGGAATTGGGCCTGGGTGGAATTGTGGTTGGTACAGACTCAATGGGCCAAATGGCCTCCCTCTGTACTGTACAGATTCTATGATTCCATGATAAAGAACAGCTCAAAGGGATGTTGGGTTCATGAGGGTGTGACTAAATTCTTATTAATTGGGAACATCTTTGATTTTGTTTTAATGGAAGTATTTTTAAAAGTTGACTGTTTCACTTTTCAAAGTACATTGGAATTTGAAAAGATACACATTAACTGGTTAAGTGCCTCTTTGTGAATATTAGTACAGAATGAATGGGTTATTTGAGGTTGTAGTTATTTATTACTAACAGGAGTCACATTTAACAATTCCAATTTGTAGCCATCTGCTTGAGAATTTCAGGTCAGCCGGGTTATATTGGCTCTCGGTTTACGGAACATCGACAGTTGTCGCATGCTTTATCTAGATATTAAAAATTCTTGTCTGAACCACACTGGCCTCCTAAAACCTTGCATCCAGTTGTCAGAATGTTTGGGTGATATCTTTTCCACCAACATTTGTAATTCAAACTTGTTCCATGAATGTTTGGCACTACTGGCAATTTTCCTATGTCAACACGGACCTGTCACAATGTGGCATAAAGAAGAGATTGATCAGGCAATAGGGACCAGATTCATTCTCGCCCATACTGCTCTGTGACAAAGAACAATTTCACCACCTCCTGACTCCCCCAACAAATCCTTCCAAATGAGAATTAGCCTGCTGAAAAGGTGAAATATTAAAAATTATGGAGAGTGAGCAGAATAAAATGAGGCATCCTGGCTCACACAGAGAGAAACATTGAGCAATGTCGATAGCCTAAATGGGTCTGCCTACGTGTTGTAATATTCTCTTATACGGCAGCAGAGAAATGACTTTGAACTATAATAAGATATTGATCAAAGCAAGTAGGGAAAAGCTGCTTCCTTTGGTGAGTGGATCAATGAGAAGCAGTTATTAATTTTAACATAATTGGCAAAAGGAAATGGAAGAGGAATGAGGTGATGTTTCCCCACATTAAGATCTGGAAGGTACTATCTGGTGATGATTCATTTGTAGCTTTCAGAAGGGATTTGGATAAATGTTTGGAAAATAGAAGAAAACTGAGTGAGAGATTAAATTGGATATCTCTTTCCAATAATCCCCACCAATATGGCAAAGTGTTCTGTGTTGCACTGTTCTATCATTCTTGCCTACTTGACTCATACCAGCTTTGCAAATGCATTGACAGAATGAACATCGACATAGTGTATCAGGCATTTATTTGAAGATGGGGTGGGAGGGGAATTGAGAGTTTCCAAATTCAAGACCGAAACTACAGCAAGTTGGGGGAATGACGTCTCTGGGGAAACGCAGTGAGTGGAGGATTACGTAGTACACAAATTATCAATCTCCATTACTGCCAGCAGTATGGTTTCTAGTTATGATTGACAGAGGAATTCATAGAACCCCACAGCGTAGTTAGAGGCCCTTCGGCACATCGAGTCTGCACCAAACATTGGCATTTGAAAAGATACGCGTTAACTGGTTAAGTGCCTCTTTGTGAATATTAGTACAGAATGAATGGGTTATTTGAGGTTGGAGTTATTTATTACGAACAGGAGTCACATTTAACAATTTCAATTTGTAGCCATCTGCTTGAGAATTTCAGGTTATGTTGGCTCTCGGTTTAGGGAACAATCCCACCCAAGGCCTTACCCCCATATCCCTACATCTTATACCCACTAATCCCTCTAACCTCCACTAACCTGGACTCTAAGGGGCAATTTCTTAGCATGGCCAACCAACCTAACCTGCACATTTTTGGACTGTGGAATTACCCAATCATCCCTATTCTGTCTGGAGTTTTTGGCATAAACATTAGGAACAGGAGAGGCCATTTGGCCCCTTGAACCTTTTCCACCATTCCATGAGATCAGGGCTAACTTAAGACCATAAGACAATAGGAGCAGAATTATTGCACTCAACCCATCGAGTCTGCTTCGCCATTCAATCATAGCTAATATTTTTTTAATGCCCATTCTCCTGCATTCTCCTGATCCCCTTATTAATCAAGAACCTATCTACCTCTGTCTTAAAAACACTCAATGGCCTGGCCTCCACATCTTTTTGCGGCAAAGAGTTCCACACATTTACCACTCTTTGGCTGAAGAAATTCCTCTTCATCTCTGTTTTAAAGGATCGTCCCTTTAGCCTGAGGTTGTGCCCTCTGGTTCTAGTTTTTCCTACCAGTGAAAACATCCTCTCCACATCCACTCTATCCAGGCCTCGCATTATCCTGTAATTTTCAAGAAGATTCCCTTCATCCTTCTAAACTCCAACAAATACAGACCCAGAATCCCCAGCCGTTCCTCATACAACAAGCTCTTCTTTCTAGGGATCATTCTTTTGAACCTTCTCTGAACCTTTTCCAAGGCCAGCACATCTTTCCGAAGATATGGGGCTCAAAACTGCTCATAATACAATCCTTGAAACCTGACTCCAAATACCAGTCTTTACCGTTTATCCCTTTGGATAACAACAATCTAGCAATCTTGGATTTAAAGTTAGCAATTAATAAAGCATCTATTGCTATTTGTGATCATAGATCATAAATCATAGAACCCTACAGTGCAGAAAGAGGCCCTTCGGCCCATTGAGTCTGCACCGATCACAATCCCACCCAGGCCCTACCCCCATATCCCTACATATTTTACCCACTAATCCCTCGAACCTAAGCATCCTAGTACACTAAGGGGCAATTTAGCATGGCCAATCAACTTAACCCGCACGTCTTTGGACTGTGGGAGGAAACCAGAGCACCTGGAAGAAACCCACGCAGACAAGGAGGATGTACAAATTCTACACAGACAGTGACCCAAGCTGGGAATCGAACCAGATCCCTGGAGCTGTGAAGCAGCAGTGCTAACCACTGTGCTATCGTGCTGTGGAACAGGATCCCAAATTTCCACCACTCTTCGCATGTTAAAATATTACTTAATCTCACTCCTGAAAGGTCTGACTCCCCATCTGGGGAAGGATAGAACTGGAGGTTTGTGATTTGTGTATTACAAGCATATACCTCTTAACCCACCAATCACAGTTTCTGATTATAGGGTTCAATTGAATGCCCACTTTATCACCACCTCATACATACAATGAAATCATTCCATTTCCTTAATTAAATAAAAGCTTTAGAGTTAATGAGGGTGATTTTTGTAGTTCGCTACACTGCTCGAGTAGACACAGTGGGCTGGGAGACCTCAGCAGCGACCGTTTGGCGAGTTTGATGCTGGGCACCAGAAATCAGTGTGGAGCTAATTATTATATCTAAATGTCATTTAGAAATTGACATTTCTATGTGATGAGCAGATCAGAGATGGTATTCTCCCACCCAGCTAGCGCTCCCCCTCCCCACCCTCCAACCCCTTACTGGGAGTGGTTCCTTTCACCGGCATTTACGACTGTTTCCCAAAAACAGGGAACAGGCGCCCAATCCTACAGGAGGGAACAGAAGACATTGAGGCCTCTGGGAGGATGGGAATGGGGGCTTCTCTCATGGGTAGTGCAAGCCTGGCACTGCCCACCAGCACCATGACTTTAATGTATTATTGTCTCTGAACCTGAAGTGGAATTCTCATAATGCTTAACTTTATTTTGGTCTTTACTATTTAGAAAATCGATTTTAATCGATCCATAGCATCTAATGTGGACATGTAGCCATTGTCCAACACAACACGATTGAATGAGTCAATCACTAGAATACCCAGTGCAGGACTAAAACTCTACAATTCCTTCCAGCTGTTTAGTATTGACATCTTCCTGTTCTGAACTTTCTGTGTCACATATCATTTCAGAAACCATTATTCCTTTTCGACAATTTATTAGATTAAGATATTTGAAACTTCTGTTGTCCATTTCTCAGTTATTCCTGAAGTGCTTTTTCCTGCCATATTTATCCAATTTCTCTCATCTGTTAGATCCACCCAAAGGATCCTAATTTTTTTCAATTTGTGCTTGTTCTTTAGTATCAACGTATCCCATATCTCAATGGTCCCAAAATACTGACAGCATCGAATTCTTGTCTTAAGTGGCTGGAAATGAATGTTTCCGCACAAACTTTGTTAAGCTTCTGACATCTGTTCCAAAAGTGTATCCCTTTCTAAGAATCCAACCCCAATCAAGACCAGGAACCCGTCTCTGTTCAATAATTTAAAGTGATACAATAATTTGAAAGCAAGCACTGAATTAGAAATTCCCAAAATAAAATTTCTGTAATCTTGTACGTAACCTGTCAAATTCTATCATTCCTCTATGGAATAACCTGGTTCAATATATAGAGGTCTGATTCTGCCTGATGTGTATTTAACAGAGCATCTTTCTTATGAATT
Source organism: Sphyrna mokarran (assembly GCA_024679065.1). Lineage (NCBI taxonomy): Eukaryota > Metazoa > Chordata > Chondrichthyes > Carcharhiniformes > Carcharhinidae > Sphyrna > Sphyrna mokarran. The sequence goes on from JAGIQG010000030.1 coordinate 31,814,694, forward strand.
TTGTCCATAAATTTTAAGAGTTTATCCAAATCTTCCTCAGTGACTAAATAATGAGCCTCTAGCTCTGAAATACTTTGCTTCTGATCCAATGGCAAGCCCCCATTTGTTTTTTTTCTCAATTTCCAATCTTCCCCAAACCCCATCTCCCTACCCCCATTACATCCATTCTCTGAATCTAATGTTTATTTATTCATTCGTGGGACACGGACATTGCTGGCTGGCCAGCATTTATTGCCCATCCCTGATTGTCCTTGAGAAGGTGGTGGTGAGTTGCCTTCTTGAATCACTGCAGTCCACATGCTGTAGGTTGACCCACAATGCCGTTAGGAAGGGAATCCCAGGATTTTGACCAAAGGAACAGTGATATATTTCCAAGTCAGGATGATAATTGGCTTTCAGGGGAACTTACAGCTGGTGGTGTTCCCATGGCCTTGGCCTTCTGGATGGAAATGGTCATGGGTTTGGAAGATATAAATAGAATTAAAGCCCGTTGGTGTCATCAAAACTGTAAAACAGCCCTCTTCTTTACTGAGAGAGTTTTGTTCAGTCTTGTAGCTCTCCTCAGTGTCCCAGCTGTCCCCTGTTTATACTCTTGAGTAGGAACAATAAAGAGGCAGACAAATCAAATTAAAGTGACAGCCCTTAAACGGGCACTGTCTAGAAAGGAAAAGCCTTACACGAAATGTATAAAATCAAATTAAAATGTGTCCGCTGTTTATATATGCTCAAAGTGCTTAATTAAACAATGCCCTTCATCTGTGTATCTTAACAGAATAATTAACAAACCATTAACATTCCAGAGAACAATTCAGAGAGCCTCGCAATTAACTAAGTCAAGGTCAGGTCAGAGAATGCAGTGAAGGATTCCTAATGTTGTCCTCACATTTTTCTTGGAGTCATTTGGCAAAAATGTCATACTATTTACAATCTACCTGACAGTGGCTATTCTGCTCATCGAAGATCGTGGCTGAAATTTTCTGACCGTTCACGCCAGCAGGATTTTCCCGTCTTTCTGCAATGAACGGAGATTGGGCTTGCTGTCAAACTCTCTGTCTTTGCTGCAGCAGAGCCTGGCATGAATAGGTAGCAGGGTCAAAGAAGAACAAAGAACAAAACAGCACGGGAAACAGGCCCTTCGGCCCAACAAGCCCGCGCCGCCACCCTGATGTTCCCACCTCTACCCATGATCTCTGTCTATGTTTATAGATCTTTGGATTAAAAACCAAATTTGAGACAATTTAGGGAGAATTTGTTCTGCAAATCAGCCTAACAGCACATCTCTGGGATGTGGGAGGAAACTGGAGCATCCGGAGAAAACCCACGCAAGCACGGGGAGAATGCGCAAACTCCCACAGACACAGGTGCAAATCCGTGTATCTGCACAGCACAGCAATAGTCACTGAGCTGTCGTGTTGTCCTTCGAATGGTCGTGCCCCAAGCATCCTCTGCTGTCAGTATTTGGTGCCACCAAAGTTATAACCATCAGGCACGAATGTATTTTTCTTATTTTCCACACATCCATTCTATTCTGCCAGTCCACAGACCTCATTTCTCACGCTTCACGTTGAATGGCCGGCCAATATTTAAAATGGCTTTCACTCAACGTCCCACAACTGTCACGTCTCTCCATTCACAGGATACCCCTGGAGTGGATGCCACCCGGGTACCCACTCTGTGCAACTGAACATGGTATCTCTGTTCTGTGCATCGTGATCAAGCACATTATCACGGTGTGGTTAGCACTGCTGCTTCACAGCTCCAGGATTCGACTGTCGGCTCAGGTCACTGTCTGTGTGGAGTTTGCACATTCTCCTCGTGTCTGCGTGGGTTTCCTCCAGGTACTCCAGTTTCGTCCCACAGTCCAAAGATGTGCAGGTTAGGTTGATTGGCCATGCTTAATTGCACCTTAGTGTCCAGGGTAGTGGAGGTTGGAGAGGATTAAACGAGTATAACATATAGAGATATGGGGGTGGGGAATGGTTGGGATTGTGTTCGGTGCAGACTCAATGGGCCGAAGGGACTCTTTCTGCACTGTAGGGTTCTGTGTTCTATGTTCTTATCACTATCCAACTCTTGATCTATCCCACCCTGTACGTCAGGACCTTCATCACAAAATGCATGAGGTGTCACGTTTACTGCTGTGGGCTGCTTCAAGTCCACTGTTAGTTCAATTGGACCCCCGAGAATGAACCTCAGCGATATGATTGTCTTGTTTGATCATCTTTTACAGTCACGTGCCAGGAAGAGCATTCAGATGAAGAAAGATTTGGAAATCTAAAGAAAAATACTGAGGGAATAGAAAGTTTTAAAATTTGGTGAGGATAGAACATAGAACATAGAACATTACAGCACAGAACAGGCCCTTCGGCCTTCGATGTTATGCCGACCAAAATAAAAAGCAATGCCCCTCCAAACTAAACCATTCCCTTCTCTTCCATATACTTATCAATTAACCTCTTAAACGCCACCAAACTTGGCGCATCTACAACAGCTGCAGGCAGGGCATTCCACTCCCTAATCACTCTTTGAGTAAAGAACCTACCTCTGATATCCGTCCTATAACTCATACCCCTTAATTTAAAGCTGTGTCCCCTCGTGCTAGCTTTCTCCATCCTAGGAAAAAGGCTATCACTGTCCACCCTATCTAAACCTCTAATCATCTTATATGCTTCAATAAGATCCCCTCTTAGCCGCCTCCTTTCTAACGAAAACAACCTCAAATCCTTCAACCTCTCTTCATAGGACCTGCCCTCCATACCAGGCAACATCCTGGTAAACCTCCTCTGTACCCTCTCCAATGCCTCCACATCTTTCTTATAATGTGGGGACCAGAACTGCACACAATACTCCAAGTGCGGCCGCACTAGAGTTTTGTACAGTTGCAACATGATGCTGCGGCTCCTAAATTCAATCCCCCTGCCAATAAAAGCTAAGACTCCATATGCCTTCCATATGCCTCCATATGCCTTCACACATAATGTGAAGCAAGAGTAGAATGATAATTATCCATCAGCAAAGAAGGTCCATTCAAATAAAAAAATTAAAGACTCTTATCTCGATGAAGGATTACAGGGATTAGCACTATTGCCTTACAGCGCTGGGGACTTGGGTTGAATTCTAGCCTCTGTGTGGAATTTACACATTCTCCACATGCCTGCATGGGTTTTCTCTGGATGCTCCAGTTTCCTTCCACAGATGTGCAACTTAGGTTGGTTGGCTATGCTAAAATTGACCCTGGTGTCAGGGGGATTGGCAGGATAAATATGTGGGTTTACAGGAACAGGGCCGGAGTGGGATTGTGGACAGACTCAACGGGCTGAATGGCCTCCTTCTGCACTGTCAGGATTCTATGAATTCAGGCAAGCTTCTTCTTTAGCCAGTTGGTGGGCAAGGAGAGCACAAACTGCTTCAACTTCTGTTAGGAAGCAACAATAAGGCAAAATACTGCGGATGTTGGAAATCTGAAAGGACTATAGAAGATGCTGGAAAAACTCAGTGGGTACGCCCAACAGCACCTTTGGAGAAGCATAGTTAAAGTTTCATTGGATGAATGTCACAATCTAAAGCTCTGTTTCTCTCTCAGAGGCCCTGTTGGATCCGCTGAGTATTTCCAGCATTTTCTGGATATGCCAAGGTCCATTGACCTCAGACGGGATTTTCCACCTTTTTTTTTGGAAAATCAAGGCCCTTGACTCTGACAGTGTGAGTGCTGCAGTATTACACAGTGTGAAATGGTGCTGACTCTTTTTGTTACAGACAGGCCAAAGAGATTGTGTTGAAGTATGAAGGCAGATTAACAAGGACGAGAGGCTACCAGGCTGCAGGGGCAGAGGTAAGTTAGTTTCAGCACTGGGTTATCCGGAGCTTAATGGGAAGGAACATCCTATGAACAACCTTTAAAACCTGCCCATATTAATTTCTACTTCATGCGGTAATTAAGCTTCTCCTGTGCTTTGAATATTTACAGCAAGGTTTAATTAAGATGTTCAGAATTGTATAATAAATTGTATAATTGTCTCTTATCAGAAGTGTAAATTATCTTTTTTGTCACTGTAATAAGTCCACATAAGTGGACTTCATCAAAACTCCTTTATTTACAAGATCCTGCTGTACTGTGCACGGTGCTGTCATGCTGCAGTCTCTATTCAGAGTCATGATGTGGAGATGCCAGTATTGGGCTGGGGTAAAACAGAAAGAAATCTTACAGCACCAGCTTAAAGTCCAACAGGTTTATTTATAGCAAATGCCCCAAGCTTTCGGAATACGCTGTTCCTTCGTCAGGTGGGTGGGAGTTCTGATCACAAACAGGACACAAACTCAATTTATATGCATAATGATTGGAATGTTAGTCTTTACATCATCAATTCTTTAAAGTTACAGACAATGTGAGTGGAGAGAGCTTTAAGCACAGGTTAAAACGATGTGTGTTGTTTCCAGACAGGAAAGTTTCCAGGCAACCTGTTGGACTTCCAGCTGGTGTTGTGAGATTTCTTTCTGTTCCATCCGGAGTGCCAGAGGAACTGACACTCCTGTTTAAACACAGAACATGGAGCTTCCTGATTGAACCATCAATTAGGGAGTTCATATGCAAGTAAACCAATCTCAGTTGCCTGATTGAAGTCATTACAGTCATCGACCTCAGTTAAATAACTCTTTCTTTTGCAGATAAAATGTAGAATCCTTTGCTTGAATTCTGTCATAATAAATATTTAGCTTCGGCTGTTTAGAACATAGAACAGTACAGCGCAGTACAGGCCCTTTGGCCTTCAATGTTGTGCTGAGCTATGTCCAAACCCAAGATCAATCTATCCCACTCCCTATCATTCTGGAGTACTCCATGTGCCTATCCAATAACCGCTTGACAGTTCCTAAAGTTTCATATTCTGAGTGATTTGATGGGCTTTCTGCTCGTGCTGTTTGTTTTGATCTTCCTCTCTGCTTTGAGTTCACTTTTGGAACATTTTGCTCGATAGTTTGCCGCATGTGTTGTAAATTATTCTCTCTCTCGTTTTAGATGTGGAAAAAATTTGGGAGGCTGGTGTACAATATCACTGTGCTTTTCATCCCCTGGGAAATGAGGATAAAGAAAATAGAAAGTAAGTGATTGAAATGAAAGTTAGATTGTGGTATGATTCATCCCCTCCTGTGTTAGTGCCTGGCGTGGCACTGCAGCTCTCTCTTACTGTAGCACTGACTGAAAAATGAGACTAAATCTTACAGTAATAATAAACCTCATTACTGCCTATTCATGCCATGCTCCTGCTGCAATGAGGTCGGAGAATCTGGCAACCAGCTCCGTTCACTGTGGCAGGATGTTTGCTAAGACTCCAGCCCTAATCTCTGCAGCAAAATTCAAACTTCATGTTCACATCGAGCAGAGACAGGACAATGTGTGAGTCACATTTTCACGTTTCAAGAATTAAAAGATCAAATCAGAAAATCCCTATGGTACAAACAAGGCTATTCGGCCCATTGAGTCTGTACCCACCATAATTCCACCGTGCCCCATTCCTGCAACCCTTCTTTATCCTGCTAACCCCATGACACTAGGGTCAATTTAGCATGGCCAATCCACCTAACCCACATATTTTTGGACTGTGGAAGGAAACCGGAGCATCCAGAGGAAACTCATGTAGACACAGGGAGAATGTGCAAATTCCACAGGGACAGTGACCCAAGACTGGAATTGAACTTGGGTCCCTGGCATTGTGAGAACTTAAAAGACTCCCTCCCCATCCCCTGGCATTGTGAGACTACAGTGCTAACCACTATGCCACCATGTCACCCTGGATAAATTGTCTCTCAATGCTATACTTTACCTCATCATGGTATGTAAACTTGTGTGAGCGCTGCTGGTAAGGTGAACTGAACTTTGTGTGGGCTCCAGCATCTGTAATGGAGACCTACATGGTGCTATGGAGTACACGTACATCACCCCAGTTGAAGATATGAAAGTCCTTGTCACCTGAATGATCTTAAGCAAAATGAGTTTGCACACCCTAATCTCTTGTGGATATAGTTGTCCCTGTCTTTCTAAGAGAAGTCATGACTTGGGAAGATGGCATTGGGATTGGATTGTAATGATATATTGGTGTAAAGAGAATATGATTTTGTTTGGATTGAGGCACACAGTTTTAACAAAATCGAAGAAAGTTTGCCCTATAGCTTGCTCACTGAGCTAGAAAGCCTGATGCTAGTCCTCCCCATTTAAAGTGGGAAACATTCTATTCTCCTTGTTTTGAGGAGGTCAGCAGAGTTCTTGAATATCAAGATAATCCAGTGTCCATCATTAACTTGGATTTGAGCCATGGACTTTATTGAATGGTAAAGTTGGCTCAAAGTACCAATCTCTTATTTTAATTGTCTCCGTCTTTAAAATTTGGTATTCTTGCACCTGATGAATACAAGATAAAAAACTTTGACAACTTGTATCTTTTTTCAGTAATATTTCTTAAGGAGACTGCACCATTGAGATTATATTACTGTTGACTGTATGGGTGAAATATTTTCTCATTGTCAGGTCACTTTGGTTCTGGAGTTGCTTCGTATTTTATCTTTTTGAGATGGATGTTTGGCATCAACATAGTGTTGACTGTGATGACTGGAGCATTTGTGATATTGCCAGAGGTAGGTGGTGCTACATGGAATAGATAAACGTCTTGAGTTTGAGGTTAATTTGTCCAAAATCCCCTTATCCCCCATCCAGCCCATTTACCACCAGTAATTTCTCACCCCCCCAATATGTAAGAACTCTTGTCTCCTGTTGTATACACAGAATAAGTTTACCCTTTCGTGAAGAGCCTAATACCATTATTGGTGGATCAACTACCTGCTTGCAGTCCACATCATTTCCTTTTCATAACTCTGGGTCAGATTTCACCCTGGCAACAGTGAAATTTAACCTGAATCAGATCATAAGACCATTAGGCATTGGAGCGGAATTAGGCCACTGAGCCCATCAAGTGTCCTCTGCCATTCAATCATGGCTGATATTTTTCTCATCCCCATTCTCCTGTTTTTTCCCCATAACCCCTGATGCCCTTATTAAATCAAGAACCTATCTATCTGTCTTAAAGACACTCAATAACCTGGCCTCCACAGCCTTCTGTGGCAATGAGTTCTCCAGATGCACCACTTTCTGGCTGAAGAAATTCCTCCTCCTCTTGTGCCCTCTGGTTCTAGTTTTTCCTACTGGTGGAAACATCCTCTCCACGTCTACTGTATCCAGGCCTTGCAGTATCCTGTAAGTTTCAATAAGATCCCCCCTCATTCTCAGGGGGGAGTGAGTACAGACTCAAAGTCCTCAACCCTTCCTCATACAATAAGCTCTTCATTCCAGGGATCATTCTTCTGAACCTCCTGTGGACCCTTTCCAAGGCCGGCACATCCTTCCTTAGGTACAGGATCCAAAACTGCTCACAGTGGAATCTGACCAGAACCTTTGCTCCTATTCTACCTATGTCATTGGTTCTAACGTAGACCAAGACAACTAAGTCTTTACCCTCCCACTCCAAGTTCCTCTGCAGCCCAGATGAGATAACTCGAACCCGAGCACCAGGCAGGCAACACAACCTTCGGGATTCTCGATCCTGGTGACAGAAAATGCCCCTAACTATATTATCCTCAATACCGACTATATTTCTTTTTTCTCCCCCTGCTTGAACAGTTCCCTGTAACACGTGCCATGGTCAGTTTAGTCATCCTCCCTCCAGTACCCATTCCCGTCCACGCAGGGTATTTAACAAGTTTAGCACAGCTCCCTGTTAATCAGTCAAATCACAGCCCTCCTGTGATGTCACTTCCAAGTTGTTTTTGAGAATCAAGAATAGGCCTCGCCGACCAATGGGCAGCCTCCCCCGCGGGCCTCGCCAACCAATGGGCAACCTCCCCCGCGGGCCTCGCCGACCAATGGGCAACCTCCCCCGCGGGCCTCGCCGACCAATGGGCAGCCTCCCCCGCGGGCCTCGCCGACCAATGGGCACTCTGCCTTGTGGTCTCTGTTGCCTGCTTCACTTGACGCCATGTTTCCACAGTAAGAAGTCTCACAACACCAGGTTAAAGTCCAACAGGATTTACCTAATGAAGGAGCAGTGCTTAGAAAGCTAGTGGTGTTTGCTACCAAATAAACCTGTTGCATTTAACCTAGTGTCGTGAGACTTCTTACTGTGTTTACCCCAGTCCAACACCAACAGCTCCACTCCATGTTTCTACCCAACTCGAAAAACATTCTCACACAGCCAAGCAGCACTCACAGTGCAGACAGAACACTTACTGGACTCTGTTTTTATAGGTTTCTACCTACACTGCCCTGGAACTGGTTTGAGTCAGTTGTACAATTAGGCAGACAGAGTTTCAGCTGACTCCTGTTTCAAGAATGCACCAATTAAAAGTGCAGCTTTTAACTTCCCAATTAAAGAATTAATTTAGCTCACCCTGAAATTACTTACCTCTTTATAACTGAACACTTGAACCCCCTGTTTCCAGCCAACTCCAAAAGCATTCTCTCACAGTCAGGCAGCACTCACAGTGCAGAGAGAGCAGCATTTACTGGCTTTTGTTTTGAATTGAATTTAAAAGCCTTGTCTTTCTTCATAATATCCCCTCTGGCCACAGTTGTCTACCAAAAGAATTGCCCATTACAGACACGGATGTCACTCAATTGGAGTGGGAGTATAGTCCTGTAAATGTTTTGTCCAATATAACATAAACGAGCCACATCCTTGAATTAGAGCAACTTTTTAACGTCATGTTTTACCATTATTGCATTGTCTGTTATCAGCTAGAAAAATTAACATAATTAATTTCCTTTTCAGTAATGTGAGCTGACATCGGTTCAGTAATATCGGTAATGGGACTGCATCTGTTTTGTGTTTTGTTTTTACAAGCTGCTAGCAGGCGCTCCGTTTGGAAGTGTTCCCAGCAAAACTATTCCTGCAGGATACATCGCATCCGCACAAGATCTAGACACCATCTGGTCACTCGGGGCAAGCCTATTAACGTCCTTTATTACTTGACCAATATTACTGCCCAGTGAATTGCCTAATTGTTTCATTAAGCCCGTGTCCCTGTCCTGACTTTCATTCTGTCCACCACGCAGGGCTACCTCCAATATTCTGTCATGTTTTACGGTTACTATGGCAACGAGAGGAAGATTGGGAGGGCTGGCTATCGTTTGCCACTGGCCTACTTTATGGTTGGAATGGCTGTGTTCGCCTACAGCTTCATCATCCTCCTGAGAAAGTAATTATCCTAAACCGTATGTCCACCTCGAATACCAATATGGATTGCTTGCAGTATTTTCTGCCGGTTTTTACAACGTTTCCTTGACTTTTCAGTTGTCATATTAACAGGGAGGTTTGTGGGGTGGGGGGAGCGTGGGAGGAGCGTGGGGGGGGCCAGGAGAGAAAATTCTGATCATTAATGGCTGGGGACATGTGGGCTGGAATTTTCCGATCATTTTCCAATTCCCTCCCCTCCTCTTTGCTGCAAGCAAGGATGGAGAATTTGCCTTTACTGTCTGTATTTTTAATTTCACTGCCATCCGTTTTATTCTATACCAGACATTGGTGAGACCACTTTTGGAATATTGTGCACAGTTCTCACTATAAAGAGGATGTGGAAGAGTGAAGAGGAGATTTACCAGGATGCTGCCTGGTTTGGAGGGTAGGTCTTATGAGGACAGGTTGAGGGAGCTGGGGCTTTTCTCTTTAGAGCGGAGGAGGATGAGAGGCGACGTAATAGAGGTTTATAAAATAATGAGGGGGTTAGATAGCGTGGACGTGTGTAAGGTTCATGGTGGGAGATATAGGAGGGATGTCCAAGGTAGATTCTTCACTCAGGGAGTTGGTTGGGGTGTGGGATGCACTGCCTGCTGTGATAGTGGAGTCGGACACTTCGGGAACTTTCAAGAGGTTATTGGATAGGCACATGGAGCACACCAGAATGGTAGGGAGTGGGATAGCTTGATCTTGGGTTCGGACATAGTTCGGCACAACTTCGAGGGCCAAAGGGCCTGTACTGTTCTATGTTCTATGTTTTATTCATACGTTTGTTTTTTGTTAACATCATTATTATTAATGTTTACAAAATCTGACTTAAATTTTTATCCCCGTTGGTGTGAATGTCCTTTCCCGATTTTCAGCTATATTACCAAACGTGAAACCAATTGGCAATTGGAGGAACCCAATTCCTACCCTCCCTGCCTCCAATCTAGCAAAGAGGAAGATCCCGTTCTTCACAAGCTGGGGGGGATGGGGCTACAGACGGGATGGGGGGGTGGGGGTGGGCGCTGGTGGGGTGGTTCCCATCATGTTTGGCCATACGATGATTGTGCAGTGTCTGGGCCTGAAGCATACAACAGGCTTGATGGGCCAAATGGCCTCCTAGAATACTAACGTTGGCAGGAAGGTGAGGGCAAGTACCAACAACAGGGCTAATGCCAGTCCAAGTGACGTCCCCTGGTCCCGGTTGGTTTGGCCTGAGCCAGTTGGCGTCTGGAGTTCCCTGAAACCAGATCTTAAAGGGACCTGCCGTATACCATGCCAACAAGATGAGGGTTATTATGGATATATATTTATCAAGGTAAGAAGAATGACTAAATAGGCCTCGTAATTTATACACTGGGGAACACTTTATTATAGATGTGCATTATTCCCTATCAGGATCTAGACTGCGCAACTGGTATACCACACTGGGAGGAGTTAATCTCCAGGGGTCACTCTTAAAGGGGCAGTACACACACCAGACCCCAACATATACATAAATCATAAAGGTTTATGAGATTCTTACCTCAATGAGGAACCAGATGGAGCAGGAAGCCACATCCCAACCCTGAGATTCAAATTACGCTGCCCTTAACTCCATACCCAGATGCCCCTCTGGGCAGCAGTGGTTAGCCCTGCTGCCTCACAGCGCCAGGGGCTCTGGCCTTGGGCAATTGGGTGGCATTTCCGTGGGTTTTCTCTGGGTGCTCCAGTTTCCTCTCACTGTCCAAAAGTGTACAGGTTAGGTTGATCGGTCATGCTAAATTATCCATCAGGTACACCTGCAGAGAAAATATGTGGGATTACAGGACAGGGCCCGGGTGGGATTGTTGTCGGTGCAGGCTTGATGGGCCGAATGTCCTCCTCCTGCGCTGTAGGGTTTCTATAATTCTTCCTCACTGACCTATGGATAATCTCTCATTGCATCTGTCTGTTCCACCACTCACCTACTTTATGGAAATGAAGGCCAAATCCCAGTAGCAACAACATCTCAGTATCCAAGTGCATGTGTCACGTCTGAATTTCCCACCCCGTCAGTGCGTCTGTTCAAAGCGCAGAGTAACTCCCTGATTGTTTTGATGGTTAGAATGGCGAAGAATTCCCGGCTGAGCATGGCCAGTGCCTCCGATGAGAACTACACCTTCTGCTGGAAGATTTTCTGCGCCTGGGATTATCTGATCGGCAACCCGGAGGCGGCAGAGAGCAAAACGGCCGCAGTGATCAACAGCATCCGGGTAAGAGGCGGCCAGCGGCCCATCCCCTAGCTGCTAGAACGATGATCATACAGCCCAAGGAGAGATCGTTTGGCCCATTGTTCTTGACCCGACTCTTTGAAAGAGCTTTGCGATTAGTGCCTGCTCTTTCCGCATGGCTATATCATAGAATGCTACAGCACCAACAGGCCCTTCGGCCCACAAGTTGCGCCGATCATATCCCTACCTACTAGTCCTGTCTATAACCCTCAATCCCATGAAATCTCATGTACTCTTCATATCAAAGTCTCCTCTTCAACTCTCCAGCAACTATACGGTGAAAAGTATTGCTTCTTGTGCGCTGTACAGACACAGCATACCATTCATAGAGAAGGAAAGTTATTTCTGAATATGGTTGCAGGACTGTGATCACAATGAGGCACATTTCCTTCATCTCACCTCCGTTATTTTGCCATTATTGTAAATCTGACGATGAACAGCCCAACTATCGCATTATTTACTCAATCAAAACCCCTCGTGTCATTGTAATCTTTGTACATTAATCCCCGTCTTTGTTTCACTTGTTGTTGCGAAGTTTTTCACATGAGTGTCGGTTACTGGTTGGCTAATACAACATGTCCTTTCTGTTCCTTCTTGAAGGAAGCGATTCTGGAGGAGCAAGTGAAGAAGAAAGACAGAAGCTTGTAGGTATCGGCCAGAAGGACAAAAATACAACTTTAACAATCATCTCCCGTAGCAATAATAGAAAGGCAGATTATTATTTGAGTGGTTGTAAATTGAGAGAGGCAGATACTCCGCAATCCTCATTTGATTTGATTTGTTATTGTCACGTGTATCAGTATACGGTGGAAAGTATTGCTTCTTGTGCGCTGTACAGACAGAGCACACCGTTCATAGAGAAGGAAACAGGAGAATATAGGATGTAGTGTTATGGTCAAAGCTAGGATGCAGAGAATGATCAACAAGTATTGATATACTTGTTTTTATCCTACAGGTGCTTTGGTCCACCTTGTTGTCTAACGAGAGGCGTACACGCGATGGGTCATGAGAGGGCTGCTCTTGGATTTTTTTCGAGAGTATCCTAGTGCTTCACGTCGTTAGTGTACGCTTGACCTGGACCATTTGATGGGCAACACGAACAGCTCAGTGACTATCGCTGTGTGTGCAGATACATGGGTTTGGGCCTGTGTCTGTGGGAGTTTGCGCATTCTCCCTGTGCTTGCGTGGGTTTTCTCCGAGTGCTCCTGTTTCCTCCCACATCCCAAAGATGTGCTCTTTAGGCTAATTGGCAAAACAAATTCTCCCTAAATTGAGTCTAAGTTGGTTTTTAATCCATAGATCTATAAACATAGACAGGGATCGTGGGTAGAGGTGGGAACATCAGGGTGGCGGCGTGGGCTCGTTGGGCCGAGGGGCCTGTTTCCCGTGCTGTTTTGTTCTTTGTTCTTAACACAAGGTAGGTCCATTCAAGAATCTGACGGCAGCAGGGAAGAAGCTGTCCTTGAGTCGGTTGGTGTGCGACCTCAGACTTTTGTATCTTTTTCCCAATGGAAGAAGGTGGAAGAGAGAATGTCTGGGCTACATGGAGTCTTTGATTATGCTGGCTGCTTTGCCAAGGCAGTGGGAAGTGCCGACAGAATCAGTGGATGGGAGGCTCGTTTGTGTGATGGATTAGGCTGCATTCATGACATTTTGTAGTTTCTTGCATACTTAGGGAGAATAGAAGGCACACCAAGCTGTGTATCAGTCACTGTAACTAAGAGCACAGGTACAGCAGACAGCAAAGAAGGCAAATGGTATATTGTCCTTCATAGTGAGAGGATTTGAGTACAGGAATGCAGATGGTTTACTGCAATTGTAAGGTCACATCTGGAATATAGTATTTGGTGTCCTTATCTGAGGAAGGATGTCCTTGCTAGAGAGGGAATACAGGAAGGCTGATTCCTGGGAAGTTATATGGGGAAAGATTAAGTTGGTTAGGATTATATTCACTGGAGTTTAGAAGAGTGAGAGGGGATCTCATTGAAACTTATAAAATTCTAACAGGGTTAGACAGGGTAGATTCAGAAAGAATGTTCTCGATGGTGGGGGGAGTCCAGAACTAGGGGTCATACTTTGAGAATAAGGGCTAAATATTTAGATGAGAAATTTCTTCACCCAGAGGGTGGTGAATGTGTGGAATTCACTCCCACAGAAAATAGTGTGGGCCAAAACATTGCCTGGTTTCTAGAAGAAATTAGATATAGCTCTTGGGGCTAAAGGGATTGAGGAATATTGGGGGGCAAGGACGGATCAGGATAGCAAATGGTAATTTACTGTTTTCTTGTCTAAGTGCTGGGTGGACTTGCAACTGGGAGAGTCTCAGATCTATTTTTTGGGATTGATTCGGGCATCCTGTACACACACACTGGCTGCAAAATTTTGAACGATTCCAATTCTTGCTGCAGACGCCCAAAATTCTGCAGCTCCGAATCAAGCCTCCAACTGCGCATGTGCAAAATAAAAATGTTGCATCCCTCCCAGATTTCTCCCGGGTCAGATAATACCCACCCACCCACACCCCCGGTCTCCAAAGACATTGGACACTACCCCCCGCAACATTACCCCCTTATCCCTCCAGCTCCTCCCCCCGACTACACAGACCAACCATGGTCCCCTCTTCCCTCCTCTCCACCACCAATTGCAGGCAGAGTGGCAGCGCACCCCCCCCTGCCCCTGGACTCACCTTCACGTGGCCCCCATCTCCCCCTGACTCCAGTGGCTGTGTGATACCTCCCTCCCTCCCTTCCCTGCCCCCAATTCTCAAGATGGACAGGCAGGCAGGAAAAAAGCGGCAAAGACATCAGATTCACGGAGGCGACCAAAGCGGGTTGCTGGAGGCTGGCAAGGCAGGGCGGGGCGGGCAGAGGTGGAAGTAGGGCGCAGACCCCAGTAGAGGTGATGGCAAAGTGACCTGGGAGGCAGTTGCCATGGTACTGGCCCCCAAAACAGGGAGGCAGTGCCTCAAAAAAGGTCAGTGACCTCATCCAGGCAGTGAGTGCCTGACTCCATCTAACATCTCCCCGCAAATCACCCCCAGATCCTCCCTGCCCCGGCACCCTGCGTGCTTCCAGCTCCCGACCCCAAAGCACTTCCACACTGCCCCTCCAAGGGTATCACTGCATTGCCCTCCGAGGGCCCCCCACCCCCGCCTGACACTCTGCAGGAGTCACACCGTCATTTCTTTTGTCTTCACGGGTGAAGACCGACCTTAACACTCATGAGAGAGTGAAAACAGGGGGGGTGGTGACTCTGACATCTGGCTCCTCACCACCTCTCCCCCCACCCCCCCCTCCCCTTGAGGAGTGAGCATTGGAATTGTCCAGGGAAAGGGAGATGGGGACGGTCAGCGATAGCATGGTCAGGCTGGACTCAAGAAATGAGCATCCGTCAATCCTCCACTCAATATGAGTCAATTACTAGGGGATACAGGTTGCAAGGGATGTACAAGGTGTGCTTATTTACACAAGGTGGTAGGTGCCTGGAACCTGCTGCTGGGGGGGGGTTAGTGGAAGCAGATTTGATCGTGACTTTTAAGAGATGTCTTGACAGATACATGACAGGATGGGAATAGAGGGATGTGGTCCCTGGAATGAAGGTCCAGGCCTCTCAGAGAATGCCTGCCATTCGCATCACAGGGGACAAGGTAGGCAGCTGGCCCCCTTCACCTCCGATGTACATTCTGGGGAGACACCGAGGCACCCAAGCCACGTATGGTTAGGAAGTTGTAAATGCACTGGATGAAGTGCACTAGTTAGATAGATCTTTAAGCACCTTAACGTTTTCTATTCACGTGTTTTTATGTTAGCCCTTATTATTTTGACACTTTTATTGTGAACAATAAATGTTTTATCACCACCCACTGTGACTAATTTATCTCAAATTTGCCTCAAACAAGAATGCTATTACCCTGATGGTCACTCAATGGATCCTTCATATTGGTGTCAGCTGGGGAGACCCCTCTATGCTGCATCATTGAGAAAATGAAGCCATCGGTTTCCCAGAATCCCTGAGCGATTAGCTCCCCTGTACCATCCCATCTGTCCTGGGACCCTATAAGGGGGTTTACAGGTTCCTTACCCACAGACATGGGCCCAGGTGCCAGCGTGCATGCGAAGGTCAGGCAGGAATCAGACTAGTTTGTACCAGAGCATCATCATTCTAGTGCTTAGCAAGTTGTCATTACCCTCCAGCCTGCCAAAAAAACTCATTAACATAGAGTACCCAGGGCCACCACTTTGATGTGACAAAGTTTCAGGAGATAGAAGGAGTTTGTGCAGTGGGTGGGGGGATGGGAGGAATGGAACATACCTGTGGAAACACAGACCCAGATTGAGCAAAGTGCTTGGTGATCAGGGCCTCCCTATCCATCGTTGCATGCCTGATTCTTGCTGCCCAGCCTGGATTGCTCGGTGTGACCCTCCTCTTCTTCCTCCTCCGCCTCTTTCTCCTCCTCCAAAAGTTCATGTGCCAGATTGAGGAACACAACGCACCACCTCAGCGCGGGGGAGAGATCAGAGGCCAGTAGGCTTTATTGGAGGGTCTGCCAGAGTGGCCCAGGCACCTGAACCCGCATTCTGAGGAGCACCTCTCCATTATCGCGGGGTGCCTACCTGGACCTCATTATTGAGGGTCTCTGCCTCAGTCACAGGCGTCCGCTCAGGCTTCCTCAGTCATGTCCAAAGTGGGTACCTCATGTTACCCATAGCCTGGGCTCCTCTTCAAAGGCCACCGGTATGTCTGAGCTCCTTAGAGTGAAGCCGTCGTGCTTCACTACTGGGGTGTCTGGCACACAATGTTTATCTTGTGGCCACAAACCCATTGCACGTTTGGGGAGTGGAACTCCCTTCTACTGACAAAGCTTCATGGATGCTGCAGTGAGAGGCCTTGAGGGAATTTGGTTGCAGTCTATAATGTCCCGTCCCCCCCCAACCCTGCATATTGGGCATCCCCGCAATGCGTGTGAACCCTGTAGCCCAGGCTTCCTGCTGGGCTGGGGTCCAGGTGAAGTCTGATGTACAGCCTGGGCACACAGGGTATCTGTGACCTCTTTGATATAGGTTTTCACAGCTAACTGTGAAGTGCCACGTGCAGCTCTGCTGGGGATGGTGGAAGGAGCCGGTAGCATAAATGTCCAAAGCAGCCATCAATTTGACAGCCACCTAGAGTGGGTGCCTCCTCCCCCTCCGCCCTGAGGTGCCAAGTCCTGTAACAAGTGGCACAGTTGTTGCATTGTATCTGGAATCGTGTGTGGAATTGCCGGGATCTCCACTCCCTCCTCCTCCTACGCCCCTCCAACGTCAGCCCCACTCCTCCTTCCCCGGGTGAACTTCCTGTCTCTAGTGCCTGTCCCCCTCTACTCCTGCCAGTGGTAAGGCCTGGGCCTCCTGTGCCCACAATTCATCCTCCTGCTCCTCTTCCCCAGCAACCAAAAGAACAGCAAGATCAATGGATTGCTTCGCACCTTGTCAATCTGAAGTGAAGGGACAGGATTGGGGGAAGGGGAGAAACATATGGAGAGGTTAAAGATTCTGCTTGCCCCTAACAACACACTCTGCTCATCCTCCCACAGGCCCCTCTCCCAGCAACACAACTCCCCCATTCCCCAGCAATACGCTCCCTCTTCTCCCCATCCCCACAGACCCCCAACAACACAGCTCCCCCCACCCCCCGAGTAACACACCCACAGCTCATGCAGTAGTAACCACAGAAGCTAGAAAAGTCCTGAGGCTGCTGCACTGCCACTTCAAAGGGCTCTGGGCGCAACCTTCAGCTGGAAGAGTGCTGCGTGCACGAGGACCCGGCAGCATCCCCAAGGCCTGAGCTCAATGCTGAGACCCGGGCCCGTGCTGCAAATCAGAAATTGGACACCATGATCAGCAACAGCTCCCCACCCGCGCCCCCTCCCCCTCCCCCATGCGCTCCCGCAGACCCCTCCTAGCCTGAAACACAACATGGCTGCCATGAATGACCCCTATGTGAGCAGCAGGGAGCTCTTGGACACTTGGCACTGACCTCCTCACTAACCTTTACCGACGGAGCGTCCGAATTGGACTTTTTATAGAGATTGGGAGAAGGTGGTGGTGGAGGTAGCTGTGCCAGTAAAATTGGAGCTTGCTGCTCATTAAGTGGATTAAGATGCGTGCAAAAATATTTAAATTGATGCTGCATCTGTTTTGGGTGGCTTCCCGATCGCGCCCATTTTCACGCCTTGGTAAAATGGGGAGCTGACGTGAAAATGGGTGCAGCTTATTCTCGCTCGACTTTACCACTTTTTCGCACCTAGAAAGAGGCACAACGCATTGGTAAAATACCCGCCGTTGAATTTGATGATCGAAATGAAGGGCAGAACACACTCAAAGGGTCTATTCCTGCTTCTGTTTTCTACAATTCTATACACGCAGATAGGTAACTCAATCGAAAATAATCCACTTTACCTTATCTTTTTTCTCAGGGCGGTGATTGTAAGTTTAAGGATTCTCGCCAACATCCTGGTGCTTCTGTCACTGGCCGGTAGTATCTACATCATTTACTTTGTTGTCGATCGCTCGCAGGAGCTGGAGCGCACCAAGGTTGAGCTAACGCTGTGGGAAAAGAATGAGGTACGGGCTTGACCTCGAGACTGTTCGATATCCCACACGCCCTGTCCTATCATTGCACTCACACTCGGACTGCTTTCTCCTCAGGTGAGCGTGGTCGTTTCACTCATCACCATGATCGCCCCCTCTGTGTTCGAACTCGTGGCCCAGCTTGAGATGTTGCACCCCAGGACCACTCTCCGCTTCCAGCTCGCGAGGTAACTGACCTCATCTTCCTCCCAGCCTGTCGCCCACGTTTCGTATTCCCGAGGAAGGCTAAATCAATTTGCTTGCTGGCACTAATTTAGTCATTCGTTTATGCCTAGTCTATGCAAATCAGAAGGTGAGCTCTCATTCACTTAGCGTTAATGAGGTTGAAATTTGGTTAATTATTTAGGGTAGAATCTATCCTCTCAGAGCCGATCCCCAGAGCATTGAGACAATTGTGTGTAACACCTCCTGCGAACTGTGCAGAGATGGAGCTGAATTATTAAATATCGGAAATGTTTGGCCACGTCTTCCCATCTCCGGATGATCGGAGATTGGACACATCCCAGAAGATACATTATGCTATCTCACAGAAGTCCCAAAGCAAAGATTCCATGGGGAATTGCCTGGGAAGCTTGAACTTCTGATGGGTAATTTCAGCACGCTTCAGAAATTCCTAATCCCGAGATTTCTGACAATTCCAATTTATTTATCAGGATAGATACCCAGAAAATTATAGACAGGAAAGATCTAATCAAACTCCTGAATAACTACGCAGCTGACCCTCCCCCACCCCCACTCCCTTCTTATCATCCCAACTACCCCTTCACACCCCTGACTCCCCCAGTTCGATCAATCCAACGCTGCCTCGACCCCCCCCTACAGCCCCCTGAACCCTCTCAATCTGACCTAACTAGCCCCCACACTTGATTCCCCCCGACACCCTAGTTGCTGCCTGACCTAACTTAAAATCTCAGACAAAACCCATGCAGACACGGAGTGAATGTGCAGACTCCGCACAAACGATGACCTAAGGTCAGAATTGAACCCGGGTCCCCTGGCGCTGTGGGGCAGCAGTGCTAACCCACTGTGCCACCCTGTCATCTTTACCTGCCCTGTCCCCTTATGCACACCAACTTAACTTCTCTCTATAGCTTTTCAAAGAAGCTTTAGAATATTTAAACTTTTTACTTAGCAGAATAGAGTAGCTAGTGATGTCAAAGAATAGTGTGTTTTCTGTCTGGATTCAGTCCACTGCTCCCTCAGAGGGTCGTTATTCCAACTTATGTTTATTTATTATTGTCACAAGTTGGCTTACATTAACACTGCAATGAAGTTACTGCAAAAATCCGCAAGTCACCACACTCCGGCACCTGTTCAGGTACACTGAGGGAGAATTTAGCATGGCCAATGCAGTACACCTTTCGGGAGGAAACAGGAGCACCCATGCAGAGAGAATGTGCAGACTCCACACAGATAGTGACCCAAGGCTGGAACTGAACCTGGATCCCTGGCGCTGCGAGGGAGCAATGCTAACCATTGTGCCACCGTGCCCCTAGGTTGGTTCTGCAGAACCTAGCATCGGGAGATGGTTCAGGAAAGTCAGAGGAAGATAAATTTGTAGTTGGAATAGCGGGTTCCAA
The DNA here is from genome assembly GCA_024679065.1 of Sphyrna mokarran. NCBI lineage: Eukaryota > Metazoa > Chordata > Chondrichthyes > Carcharhiniformes > Carcharhinidae > Sphyrna > Sphyrna mokarran. Next base: position 31,834,418 of record JAGIQG010000030.1, read on the forward strand.
TCGTAATCAGAAAATCCAAGCTGTTATTTAAAATGAAACAGCTCACACACAGGGCTGTAACTTCAGACACATCAAACGATCTCAAATCCCATGTTGAGATTTGACTGCTTTTGCTGAAGAATAGAATTTCTTCACCTCCTGTAACAGCTGAAGATTTCACCAAATTTTGCAGTTGGTGCTCGATCGTAAGAGGTTGAATTTTCTGAAATGATTTGATTGGGACATATTCACTGCAACCTTGATTTGTTGACCCTGGGTGTTATTTTTGGGTTTTGGGTCAAGCGCGACGGGAAACAGAAACCGCGGTATTCCTATTATTTTCACTTTGTTGAATGTTTTTTCTCTCTGTCTACGATGCAGGGTGTTAGTCCTGTACTTGGGCAATCTCTACAGTTTGATCATTGCTCTGCTCGATAAAGTGAACAGTATGAGCATGGCGGTAAGCATTTAAAGCATTTAAACACCTTTGTGATTCCAGTGGAGGAAGCTAACCGTGGGAGTAGTGAGTTAACCTTATGGCAATCGCGGTGTGATAGCAGTGCCAAAGTGAATGTTAACCTCTTACATAGAACATAGAACGGATTTTCCTCACTCTTTTTCTCTCATCCCAGTTTTGCGTGATGTTACAGATATATCAGGACACAATTTCAGGAACAACACCCAGGTCACTAGAACCTGTCCACAATTTATTGTGGGGCAATATACTGGTGCCACTGGGGAAGGTTTAATTATCTCAGAGGGGGAACAGGAGAGGTGATATCAGAAAGGAACACCAAGAGGCACACAATACTGGGGGAAGCAGATAGTGCTGGATTTGAAATAGTAAGTTATTAGGTGGGGAGAGAAGTAATAAAGTCTGACTTGGTGGGTAACTCTGCATGTGGAAATAGGATAGTGATAACAGAGACATGGCTCAAGGAAGAGCTAGATAGGGATAGAAAATATTCAAGATATAAGGGATAGAAAATTGGTTCCAAGATATTCAGGAAAGGTGGTAAAGGAGCAGGGGTGGCAGTGCCATGAATCATAGAAATGATACAGCACTGTAGGAGTCTATTCAGCCCATCTTGCAATACTGACCCAAAGACTCCCAGGTGCCCTTTATAACCCCAATTTGGCCTATAATACTGCAGCTCATAGCACTACGGGTGCAGATCCAGATGCTGTCTAAAAGAATTTAAGATGTTTGCCTCCACTATTAGTTCAGGCAGCGAATTCCAGTCAGCCATCACCTTTTGCGTAAAAACGTTCTTCCTCATGTCCCCTCCTGCCACTTACTTTAAATCTGTGACCCCTGATTTTTGAACTCTTCGTCAGGGAAAACAGGTTCCTGCTCTCTACTCTGTCCTTACCTTTCATAATGTTGTGTACATCAATAATGCCACACCAGCCTCCTCCCCCACCAACCCCCCAACCTTCTCTGTTCCACAGGAAAATAATCCAATCTCTCCTTGCAGCTACAGTTCTCCAGCCCTGCCAACATTCCAGTAAATCTTCTCTGCACTCTCTCCAGAGGAATTACATCTTTCCTGTATTGTGGTGACCAGAACTGCACACAATATTCACTAGCGTCTTGTACAGTTTTAGCATTATATATCCCTATATATTCTATACCTCTGCCAATGGAAGAGAGCATTCCTTGTGCCTTCTTTCCAGCCTTGTCCACTTGAGCATCCACTCCTCTCTGTATATTCCTGTCTATTCCCTTTTGCTATTTGACCTTCCTGAATGCACTACCTCACACTTAGCAGAGTTGAACTCCATCTGCCACTTTCCTGCCCCCTCCACCAACCCATCTATATCATATTGAAGCTTACAGCGACCCTCTACACCCTCCACCACCCACCCAATTTTTGAATCATCTGCAAAGTCCAGCATTACGGTATTAATTAATGAGAATATTGTGATGGAAGAGAAATTCTATCCTGTGGGACTTTTATTTGACTGGAGCTATGAAAATGCAATTAGGTTACTTGGTGTGGTCTACAGGCTGTCAACTAGTGACAAAGATGTCGAGAGAGATGTTTGTAAGGCAATTGCAGAGAGATGCAAGAATTCTACAATATATGTAGAGGGAATTATCCAGTAGAGACTGGAATAGTAATGGTATAAAGGGTGGAGAAGGGCAAAGTACTTAGTCTGTGTTCAGGAGAATTGTGTGTCCAGTCTGATAGGAATGGAGAAGTGCCAGACCTGGTTTTTGGGAATGAGGTGGACCCAGTGAATTAGATATCTGTGGATTAGAAGCAGCATTTAGGTGACAGCGATCATATTACAGAAAAAAAAGACATGCTAGTTAAGCATTTCGTCTTACACTCATCAGGATATTCACACAAGATTATCAACAATAAATGGAACAACAATTTATATTGCATGAGAAGAGTGCTGATTGGTTGGTGAATGAATCCTGATTGGTAGAGGCCAAGAATGACACTGAGAACCAATTTAAGATAGTCAGTTGTGTTTGTAGTGTGGCTCACGTACACATGCTGGAAGCCACAAATATTCATACACGGGATTCTGTCCTTTACATGCTGAAGGAGCATATCCACACACTGTGCCTTTTCCAACTAAATGTGTGAGGGAGGAGAGACAACCATTACCTGATTTATTTCCCTGTAGCAAAACGCTGACTAAGAGCTAGAGGTTTTGATGCAGTAACTATGAAGGTTGATGAGGACAATGAAACTGATGTGACGTAGATGGACTCCCAGTGGGTATTTAATAAAGTGATGGTACAACAAACTGGTGAGCAGTTCTAGATCATGGAATGAAAGGGACAGTAGCAACGTGGGTACAGAATGGGCTGAGCAACAGGAAGCAGAGAGCAGCGGGAAATGAATGTTTTTTTAGTCTGGGGCTCCCCAGGGGCCAGTGTCAGGATCCCTTCCTAACAACCTACACCTTGGTGTACCAGGCACAATTTTGAAATGTATGGACAATACCATCCTTAGAAATATTGCGAACTGTGAGGAGGATAGCGTAGAACTTCAAAACGACATAGACAGGTTGGTGGGATGGCTGGGCAAGTGGCAGATTAAACTTAATGCATTTACGTGTTGCACAACCAGGCTGATATCGGAGATGAGGGGGTTAGCCTATGAAGAGAGGTTGAATAGACTGGGTCTGTACTCATTAGAGTCTAGAAGGCTGAGGGGGAATCTTATAGAGACATACAAAATAATGAAGGGGCTAGATAGGGTAGAGGTAGAGAGATTCTTCCTGCTTAGAAAGGATAGCAGGACTAGAGAGCACAGCCTCAAAATAAGGAGGAGGGGGGGGACAGTTTAGAACGGAGTTGAGGAGGAACCTCTGCACTCAAAGGTGGTGACTCCTTTCAAAGAGGCTACCTCACTGAATATATTTAAGTCACAGGAAGATAGATTTCTGATAGACAAGGGAATTAAGGGTTATGGGGAGAAAGCGGGAAAGTGGAACTGATCCACTTCAGTTCAGCCATGATCTTATTGAATGGCAGGGCAGGCTCGAGGGGCTGGATGGCCTACTCCTGCTCCTATTTCTTATGTATGTGTTGAATTGATGCCATTTTGTGGCAAGACCTTTGGGAAAAACTCAGCCTCAGCTGGAGAACTGCTCAGTGTGGGTTCAGCCAGCAAAATCTCAGCCCCTTACTCTCCTACACTTGCTGAGATTGTCCAGCATTTTCTCTTCTGGTTTCAGATTCCAACGTCCGCAGTAATTTGCTTGTATACACAGTTACAAATACTGGTTCAGACTCGATGGGCCAAATGGCTGTATTCTGCTCCTATATCTTTGGGGAGGGGTGGGAGCGGAGCGGGGGCAGTGGGGGGTGGGGTGGGTAGTAGCGCAGCAGGCCAGGACACTCTAGCAGAGACCATCTCTTGGACTCTACACTCGGTACCAGGGTATCCACGTGTCTCCCAATGCCAGATTTCCAGCTTTGCATCAGCATTTGGCACGGAGCTGCCTAATGTATTCAAACTCCAATTTAAATATACTTTAAGTAGCATTAGCAAGCCTGAGACAGAAATCTCCAGGCCCACTAACCTTCCCTTCCCTCTCCCCCCTCCTCCTCCCACAGCCAGCCAGAGTACATCATTGCAGTGGGGATTAGTACAGTTCCCCAGTTGGCAGCCCGATCCCTGAATGAAAGGGAGGGGGGGGGGGGCATTGAGTCCCCCCAGAGGGTCAGGTGCCGGGGATATCCTCTGAGGACTGCCACCTTGATAGTGCTAGTCTGGGCCTCTTGGCATTGCCCAAGGGAGCAAAGTGCCAAAGCCCAGCAGGTATCTTGGCACTGCTGAGCAGGCATGGGACAGTGCCAAGGGAATGGGCCCTAATGGGGGGAGGGCCTCTTTTGTGGGGGGGGGTTGAGGGGGGAGTGATCTGCAGGAGTGGGTGGTCCTGCTGCCACTCCGCACTTTGGGCCACCAATAGGGAAGGGGTCAGCCTGCTTGGAGGGGAGGGGTGGTGTTGGGCACAGGAGATTGAGGCAGATTGGGAAAGAAGTTTTTTGGGGCTGGGCCCGGACAGGTCAGGGGAGCCAATGATTGGGCCAGCTGCCCTCATGTGAGGAGATGTACTAATCCCTGTGGGGGAGGGGGAAATCACATGACTGGTGATGGGGGTTGGGGGGGGGGTGCAGAAATATTCTGATTGGCACATCCCTCCAAATTGATTCATAACCAATCATGGTGCATTCTTCAGACAGAACTTCATTGACCAATCAACAAAGTAATCCTCGGCAATGCTCAGTAAAAAATGATTAGTTTGTCATATTATTGGTCAATACTAAGAAATTGATCTTTTTCACTAGTGAAATACAATGCCTCGTATCTTTCAGAAACCTTAGGACGTGCAAGTGTGCTTTTCAGCCGATGAAGTACCTTCAAAGTGGAGATAGCATTGTAATGTAGGAAGTGGAGCAGCCAGTTTGTACACAGGCAGCTCCCACAAGCAAGAAGATAGTGGTCAAATTATCATCACCCATGGCCAATAAGGTGAACTGAGATACAAGATGACCCCATTTTTCTAGGGATTTTTCTGGCTAAAAACATTCTTCTGAATGCAGTTTAAGAATTTGGCATCCTTCATATGGTTTGCTTTTATTTGATCCAGTTCCTACCTTGGTTGTTGAAATCCCCCACCTTTACTTACTCGTATCTGCACTTTGCAACAATACCGTCTAAACCTTTATTCTTCTGTCTTCCTGACTGTTTGGCGACTTTTAGTACACTCCCAGCACCAAGTCTGTTTGCCTTTTTTTGTTGCATTTCAGCCAGATCAATGACAGGAAGGCTGTTGGATTTTTGAGCCCCATTTGTCTTCAAACCCAGTGGGTGTGGAGGGTTTGGTGGGGTGGGGAGGTTGGAATCCAGCCCGTTGAATCTCTTCTATTCAACAAAGAGGGAAAGAGTGCCTCTGATGCAAGAGAGAGATTGCTCGACTGAAGGGTGACCGAAAGCAGGTCAGGCATTGAAACGCAACGTTCCCAGTTGAGAAAATAGAGACACGGGTCAAAAAGAACAAGGGATAGTTGTAACATTGGTTAAAGACACAATTGTAACCATGAGGTGGAATGATATTCCAGAAAGAAATGAGGCTAAATGGGTTAAACTGAGGAACTGTTACATGGAGAGGGAGGCAGCGAGCCCACCCTTGGGCTTATTCAGGCCTTTAAGTGGCCAATTAATGACCATTCAAGGCCACACCCTTTGCCTCCCCATGGCAAAGGAGGCCCAACCACCTTAGTTACATAGGCTGGTGTCAGGCAAGGGCAGGGAACTTGCTTTGCTGGTCTCCTGGGCCCATCAGAAACATCCCTTCCTGCAAAGGTCACCCCCTCCCCACCTCCTCACTTTCACATTCTCTTCCCCCCCCACCTCTCCAATCCCAGCCCCTTAAACCCAAGCCCCTCTGCACCCACACCTCGCTGAGAATCCAGGCCAGTCTGGGTTCCTCAGCTTGGTGGGGCTGCCTGCAGCCTCTACAATGGGCCTACACCTTTCCCAGCGGCATTGCCACGACCACAGGGCAGCTGGCCAACTGACTGACCACCAGCTCCGTAAGACGGGACTTCCTCTCGAGAAAAGGGAGGAAGTCGCACCTCAAATGAGCAACGAACGTTGCTCCCAGCACCAGCCAGCTGAAGGACTGTTGGTGGGGCTGTGGGTGAGCTTGCTCCCAGGGAGAAGTGGGTGGGGAAGTGTGGCAAAATGGGACTGCAATGCTCTGGAAAATCCAGCCCAAAGTTTTCTTCAGGGAAATGTAGAATCATCCTTCCCGAAATGTTGACCAATATTTCTGCTTTAACCAATCCCACTGGAGCAGGTTCTCCAGATTTACTTCATACGGAAGCTGGATTTTGCTTTGAACTGATCTGATTTATTGGTAAACATATTGTTTCTTGCGTGCTATACAGACAAAGCATACCATTCATAGGGAAGGAAAGGAGAGAGTGCAGGATATGATGTTACAGTCATAGCTAGGATGTAGAGAAAGATCAACTTAATCGGAGGTAGGTCCATTCAAAAGTCTGACAGCAGCAGGGAAGAAACAGTTCTTGAGTCGGTTGCTACGTGACCTCAGACTTTTGTATCTTTTTCCCGACAATGAGGGTGGAAGAGAGAATGTTCTGGATGCGTGAGATCCTTATTTATACTGGCTGCTTTGCCGAGGCAGTGGGAAGTGTAGACAGAGTCAGTGGACGGGAGGTTGGTTTGCGTGACGGACTGGGCTTCATTCACAACCTTCTGTAGTTTCTTGTGGATGCTGGGCAGAGCAGGGCCATACCGAGCTGTGATATAACCAGAAAGAATGGCACATGTGTACAAGTTGGTGAGAGTCGTAGTAGGCATGCCAAATTTCCTTAGTCTTCTGAGAAAGTAGAGGCATTAGTGGGCTTTCTTAACTATAGTGTTGACATGGGGGGAACGTGTTATTGGCACATTTAGCGATTATAACCACGACTGTGTACAGAACCTGTAAAGTGTTTGGAAACTATCTGAGGTTGTGAAAAGAGAAAGTCTTTCCTTTTAAAACATTGATTAAAGTGGTTAAAATCTAAATTGAAATCAACACAGATGAAGTATTTGCTGAACTGTAATGCAGCCTGAATTTTTAATCGAGTTTCATCCCTCACAAAAGAAATGGAACATTATTTATCTTGAGACCAGTAAATCACTGTGTTGTGTCTGTACTATTTTCTGCAGGATAATTCCACCGATACGGGGACATCTTTTCTGGCAACCAGAGCTCTCCCAGAGGAGGAAAGTCTGTCCACGATCGTCCCGGAGATTAGGTTGAGGCGGAATAGCTCATTCAGTCCAGAGGAGAATAAAACAAAACCTTTAACCAAGTTTAATCGGACAGCTTTGTTTGATTATAACATCCTGTCTCAGCAAGATCAGTGTTGGGAAACGTATGTTGGGCAGGTTTGTATGTTTGATGAAGGTGGTTTTTTCCAGTTTGATATGTATTTGGGTTCTATTTAGAATAATGAGGAGTCCTGGCAAAAAGTGAATACAACGATTGCCTCTGGGTCCAGTGACCAACTCTGGTTGGACATATTCCTGGAGGCTTCATTATGTGACTTGCTGCTTCAAGCTGCCCCTCTTCCACCCCGCCAGTCATTGGTTCCCTCCTCCCTTCCCAATTCAAGGGGGCAGCAATCAGACTGGGCAGGATTTTGTAGGGCATTGGGATCTTCCCCTCCCACTGCTATCATTCTTCGCACCTTCAACTGCCATGGCGGAATCCTCTCGGAATTTCCTGCTCCAAAGCCACTCCCCCCTAACCTATCACGGGGAAGAAGACTCAGAGCCACATCAGGACTGATGTGTTACGTCAATACCAGCTTCCTGCACTATCTTCCTATCCCTTGGTGTTTTTAACATGTAGAAATCTATCAATCTCAGTCTCGAACATAATCAATGATTGAATCTGGGGTAGAGAGTTCCAAAGATTCACCACCCCCTAGGTGAAGAAATCCCTCCTCATCTCAATCCTAAGTAGCCCCTTATTCTGAGACTGTGTCCCATTGTTCCAGATTCCTCCTCCAGCCAGGGGGAACTTCCTTCCTGCATCTATCCTCCCGAGCTCTGTAAGAATTTTGTACATTTGAATAAGATCACCTCTCATCCTTTCAACCACTAGAGAGTAAAGGACCTTACAGGACAATCCCTCCATCCCAGGAATTAATTTAGTGAATCTTTGTCGCACTCCCTCTATGACAATTATGGCCGGAATTTTACTGGCATGCTCACCCCAATTCCAGGAATGGGCGAGGCTCGGAAAACGGCATCCTTGGTTGGCCTCGGGAAGGATCATGTGAACCTCGGGTGGATGTGCCAGTAAAATTCTGCCCTATATCTTTCCTTAGGTAAGGAGATTAAAAATGTACACAACACTTCAGGTGAGATATCATTAAGGCTTTATTCAATTGCAGTAAGATTTCTTTACTCCTGCACTCAAATCCCCTTGTAATAAAGGCCACTATAACATTTGCTTTCCTTATTATCTGCTCTAGCTGTAGGTTAACTTTCAGTGACTCATGAGCAAAGACACACAAATCCCTTTGAAGTTCAATGCTCTCACCCATTTAGAAAACTTGGATTTCTGTTTTTCCTTCCTAAGTGTATTCCTCCTATTGTATTCCCTCTGCCACATTTTTGCCCATTCACTTAATCTCTCCAAGTCTCTTTGAAGCATCTTTGTATCCTCCTCACAATTCACCCTCCCATCTAGTCCTGTGTCATCCTCAAACTGCAAGTATTACATTTAACCCCCACACCCAAATCATTGATAATAGATTGTGACTAGCTGGGGCCCGAGCACTAATCTTTGTGGTACCCTACTCGTTAAAGCCTGCCATCTTGAAATGACCTATTTATTCCTGCTCTCTGCCTTCTGTCCATTAACCAGTTCTCAATCCACGTCAATATATTCCTTCCTATCCTATATGTTCCAATGTGGTTTACAAATCTCTTGTGTGGGGCTTTGGTAAAAGCTTTCTCAAAATCAAAATATATTATATCCACTAGTTTCCCCTTATCTATTCTGCTAGTTCTGGCCTCAGAAAACTCTAAATGGGTTTATTGAGTATGATTCCCTTTTCACAAATCCATGTTGACTCTGCCCAATTCTGTCATTATTTTTTAACTGCCCAGGTAGCACGTTCTTTAAAATAGATTCTATGATTTTTTTTCCCCTAGGAGGCTAATAAATCTGCAACTCCCCACTTTCTCTCTCCCTCTTATCTTAAGTACTGGGTTGCATTTGTCATCTACTAATCTACAGGACCCATTCCAGAACCTTGAAAGATAATCACCAATGTATCTACAGCCACCTCCTTCAGCACTCTGCGATGGAACTCATTAGATCCAGGGATTTGCTGACTTTTAAGTTCCATTAATTTCTCTAGTAATTTTTTTTTTGACCAATATGCCTTGCAGTTCTTCTGATGTCCCTTAGTTCTCCATTATTTCTGGGAGGTTTTTAATATTTAACTCCACAAAGACAGGCATAAAGTATGTGTTTACTTTCTCTGCCTTTTCCTTATTTAATATTCATTGTAAATCTGCTTATAATGGGCCCACATCTGTTTTTGCTAACCTTTTTCCTTTTTACATAACTATTGAAGCTTTGACAGTCCATTTTTAAGTTTCTCATGACTTTATGCTTACATTTTATTTTCCCTTTCTTTATCTGTTCCTTGGTTCTCTTTTGCAGAATTCTAAAATACACCTAGTCCCCATTCTTACCATTATTTTGGCTATTTTAGACAACTCTCCCTTTGATCTAAGGCAACCCTTAATTTCATTCATCAGTCACAGTTGGAACATTTTCCTTGCTGTGTTTTTATTTTTTATTCTATTTCAACCCAATCAAATCAAATCCAATTCAGAGTCCCAACAAGTTGAGACATTCCCAACCCAAGCTGACAAGACAGGGCTCTTACCTCCTGTCTTGGGTTTGATCTACATGATCCAAGCTGATTGGAGTCGTCATAGCTCCTCCTCCAAGGTTTGATCTCATTTGCATCTTAGCCAAAAGGCCGAGATGCCACTTTTCAAAATTGCTTCAAGTGAAGCTGAAATGTAATCCAATGACTTCAACCAAGTACAGCATGTCGGTGCTACACATGATCTCAGCCAAAAGGCCGAGAATTTTTTTTCTAAAAAAAATTTATTTTATTCATAAAAGTATCATAGAACATAGAACACTACAGCACAAACAGGCCCTTCGGCCCACAAGTTGTGCCGATCATATCTATACCCACCAAGCCATAGAACTATCTGTAACTCCCAATCCCATTAAATCCCATATACTCATCCAGAAGTCTTTTAAAAGACCCCAGAGAGTTCGCCTCTACCACCGCTGACGGCAGCCGATTCCATTCACTCACCACCCTCTGAGTGAAAAACTTACCTCTAACATCTCCTCTGTACTTGCTTCCCTCACCTTAAACCTGTGTCCTCTCGTAGCGACCATTTCAGCCGGGGAAATAGCCTCTGAGAATCCACCCTATCTATTCCTCTCAACATCTTATAAACCTCTATCAGGTTGATAAACTTCTATCAGGTCGTTAGAACATCGCAAGTATCCATGTCAATGAATTTTAAACAGTGCAAAATAAAGAATTTTTATAGTTCTGTACAAATTAGTCATAACGTTTCAATACTTAAAACGATATACATGCCTCAAAAATTACTGTGTGCCGTTATTGCTCAGATTGGCACACAGTTACACAGGCCAAGGGTATCCTGCAGTTCCTGGGCTCTTGGTCTGTCTCCAAAAAGGCGGAGAAATGTCTTATGCATTATATGAATGTATTTTTATTGTAAACGATGTATTAGCGCTTTGAATGATGGCTGTTACTATCTACCATCACACCTCTCAACGTAGCTTCCCAATTCATCTTATCCAACTTCCCCTTATTCTCTCAGAGTTTGGGTTCAGATCCTGGGGGTGATCTAATCAGTTTATCTTGCCAGTTGATTGGTGAGGATCACATATAGTGCCCACATTGGTGGCCTTGCCGGGAGAATTGGAAGCCACTGAAGTTCCTGAGTGGTCAGGGGCAGGGTACAGGCAGGGCCCCTCTTGGCACTGCCAGCCTGAAACCCTGGCAGTGCCCATCTGGCACCTTGGCACGCTGGCCAGCAGGGGTTGGAGCTTGAGGGGGAGTGATGAGGCCTGAGACACAGACCCACAGAAGAAGAGTGGGGGGAGTTCCATTAGAGGGGAAGGGATGGAGGTGACTCTGCAGGGAGAGGCTAGGTTTGTACTCTTTGGAGTTTAGAAGGCTGAGAGGGGATCTTATAGAGACGTATAAGATAATGAAGGGAATGGATAAGGTAGAGGTTGAGACACTCTTCCTGCTTAGCAAAGATAGCAGGACTAGAGGGCACAGCCTCAAGATTAGGGGGACAATTCAGATTGGAGTTGAGAAGGAATTTCTTCATGCAAAGGGTGGTGGATCTTTGGAATTCTCTGCCTGAAGTGGTGGAGACTTCCTCGCTGAACATGTTCAAGTCAAGAGTGGATAGGTTTTTGATTGACAAGGGAATTAAGGGTTATGGGAAGAAAGCAGGAAAGTGGTACTGAACCACTACAGATCAGCCATGATCTTATTGAATTGCGGGGCAGGCTCAAGGGGCTGGATGGCCTACTCCTGCTCCTATTTCTTATGTTCTTATGAGAGGGGGATGAGTTGATAGGTTGGGAGAGCAATTGGAAGTTGATGTGGGGGGCACGATGTCGAGGGCGGTGATCAGTGGGGGTAGGGTGATATCCGGGGGTGAGGAATGGTGCTGTCTAATGTGGGCGTGGAGGGGTGGGGGGGGGCAATATCCAGGGATATGATTGGCTCACTGCATCATTCATTGCTAGAAAGACCACCGTAAAGTATCACCAACTGAACATTGTGGAAGCCAGTCTCTGTAACCAAACAGCAAAGAACTTCACCACAGAGCCCATTCTGACAAGCCAGGCATGCACACTGTTGTTCTTGTGTCCAGCACACAGTGGAATAAAGAATCATTTCTATCTTCAGGAGATGCTGAAGCTGTCAATCATTGACATGCTGTTCACTGTGGGCAGTATCCTCCTCATTGATTTCATCCGGGGATTATTTGTGCGATTCCTGAGCGATTGCTGGTGCTGGGATCTGGAGACTAAATTTGTGAGTGTTCCTCAGATTGAGTTGTTGCACCGTTCTCGCTATCTGCTCGCAGCGGCTTCTCACTTTTCATTTCAAATCTCTTGCAGCCCGAGTACGGAGAATTCAAGATTGCTGAGAATGTCTTGCATCTGATCTATAATCAGGGAATGATATGGTACGCAGCAGAACTTGTACAAGAGATCCTCACGGGTGATTGGAACAAATCAAGGTGCATTAAGACCAAAATCTTGGAACAGTAGTGGGCCATTCAGCCCATCAAACCTGCTCTACCATTCAAACTGTATCCAAAATGGCATGTCGCGTGGATAACTCTCTCTCAATGTAATAGCAATCTATTATAATTAATTTTAGATATTTTGAGGGTTAAGGGCTAACAATATCAGAGGTTTGTGCACTTATTAGTGTTATCATGGTATGATTACAACACCATCACATTAGTGCCGGCTCAGTGAAGGAGCAATTCACCTTGCGCCACTCCGCTTTCCTTCCTACATTTTGTTTTCCTCTTCAGGTAATGCTCCAGTTCCGTTTTGAAAGTCTCAGTTGACCCTACCTCCATCACACTCTCGTCATGTATCGCAGACCTAATCACTCGCTGCATGAAAAAGGTTTTCCCTCATGTCACCATGCCCCTTGGGCTGATATATGTTGGGGGAACAGTTTCTCTCCCCATCTACCCTGTCCAGATTTTGAACACGTTTATCAAATCTCCCCTCAAATCATTTTTCCAAGGAGAACAATCCCAACTTCTCCCATTTTTTTTACGGGACTGGATTTCCTCATCCCTGGAACCGTTCTCCTGAATCTTTTCTGCACTCTTTCCAATGCCTTCACATCTTTCCTGAAGTGTGCTGCCCAGAATGGGATGCAATTCTCCAGCTGAGGCCAAAGCAGTGTTTCACGCAGATTTAATATCCTCGCTTTTGCATGCTCAATCAGGTGAATATGAACTTTGTGCCATTAGCAACTCAACACAGAGGGATTTGGGGTCATCGTTCACCAGTCACACAAAGCTAGCATCCAACTTCAGCAGGCAATAGGGAAGGCAAGTAGATTGTTGGCCTTTATTTCAAAGGGAATAGAGTATAAATATAGAGAGGTATTGCCAAAACTTTACAAGGCACTAGTTAGGCCAGACGTGGAATACTGTCAACAGTTCTGGTCTCTTTACCTAAGGAACGATACACTGGCACTGGAGGCAGGCCGGACAAGGCTCACTACGTCAATCCCAGGAACGATTTATCATAATGGAAAGTTTGAGTAGGTTGGGCTTGGAGTTTAGAAAAATAAGAGGTGACCTTATTGAGATTTAGGTGGGCAAAGTACATGCCAAGAAATTATTTTCCCTTGTGGGAGACTCTAGGATCAGAAAGCAAAGTATCACAATAAGAGATCACCCATTTAAGACAGAGCTGAGGAGGATCTTCACTCTCTCAGAAAGCTGTGAAACTTTGGAGTTCTTTACTGCAGAGAGCTGTAGGAGCTGTGGCATATCTGTTTAAGGCTGAGATAGACATTTCTTTTATATCAGTAAGGGAATCCAGGGGTATGGGTTAAGGCAGGAAAGTGGAGTTAAGGGTGAGCACATCAGGTCAATCATGATCTCATTGAATGGAGTAGAATTGATGGGTCAAATTTCTGCTCCTAGGCTTATGGGTTTAATTTAATACACAATATCTCTTTAGATTGGATTGCACATCCTAGATTTGATCCAATTCAGCTCCATCATTGCCATCTCATAGCTTCATTCCTAGACAGTAAGTGGCAAATGTACCTCCTGCAACTCACAGATTAATTCCAATATTCCTCCCGCACAAAAGCTCAATCTGCAGCAGGTTTACTGAGATGTTCAAAAATCTTATCATGGCACACTTTAATAAGAAATAATGGTGTGAAATCTGAGCAGAAATGGTGTCATTGTCTGAGTTGCCACTTTTGCCACAGAATCCCTACAGTGCAGAAGGAGGCCTTTCGGCCCATCGAGCCTACATCAACAGTAAATTCCATCCAGCTCTTATCCTCGTAACCCCGCATATTTACCCTGCAAATATCACCGACACTAACGGGCAATTTAGCCTGGCCAGTCAGCCTAACCTGTGCATCTTTGGACTGTGGGAGGAAACTGGAGCACCTGGAGGAAACCCACGCAGACACGGGGAGAATTTGCAAACTCAGTGACCCAAGGCTGTAATTGAACCGGGTCTCTGGCAATGTGAGACAGCAGTTCTAACCATTGCACCACCATGCTGCCCTTTTTTATTATACCAATATATTAAAATTCTGAAAGTCTGGAGTTACGTAGGTAGAAGGAGGTTGTTTCAATAGCCGAGGGGCCCGTGAACTGAGATTAAACACCAGAGATTTAAAACAGAGAATCATAGAATCAGTGGCCCAAGCTGGTCCATACAACCAAAATGCCTTTTTAAGTTAACCCCATTTGTCTGCATTTGGCTCATATCCCTCCAAACCTTTCCTATCCATATATCTGTCTAAATATCGCCGGGACCGGATGGGATGTACCCCAGGTTATTGTGGGAGGTGAGGGAAGTGGCTGCAGAGCCCCTGGCGATGATATTTGCATCATCCATAGAAACGGGAGAGGTTTCGGAGGATTGCGGATGTGGTTCCTATCTTTAAGAAAAGGAACAGGGATAGTCCAGGAAATTACCGACCGGTGAGTCTGACTGCAGTGGTTGGTAAGCTGATGGAGAGGCTTCTGAGGGATAAGATATATGAGCATTTGGAGAAATTTGGACTGATTAGAAATGGTCAGCATGGTTTTGTCAAGGGCAGGTCATGCCTTACGAGCCTAGTTGAGTTCTTCAAAAATGTGACTGAACACATTGACAAAGGAAGGGCGGTGGACGTAGTGTACATGGACTTTAGTGAGGCGTTTGATAAGGTCCACCATGCAAGGCTTCTGGAGAACGTGAGAGGGCATGGGATCCAAGGGGCTTTGGCCTCGTGGATCCAGAACTGGCTTGCCAGCAGAAGGCAGAGAGTGGTTGTGGATGGGTCTTGTTCTGCATGGAGGTCGGTAACCAGTGGAGTGCCCCAGGGATCTGTTCTGGGACCCCTGCTGTTTGTCATTTTCATAAATGACCTGAATGAGGAAGTGGAGGGATGGGTTAGTAAGTTAGCCGACGATACAAAGGTCGGTGGTGTTGTGGATGGTCTGGAGGGATGCCAAAAGTTGCAGTGGGACATAGACAGGATGCAAGACTGGGCGGAGAAGTGGCAGATGGACTTCAACGCAGATAAATGTGTAATGGTCCATTTTGGCAAGAATAATGGGATGAAGGATTACAGTATAAGGGGTAGGAGTCTTAGCTGTGTTGTAGAGCAGAAGGGTCTCGGGGTCTGGGTCCATAGGACTCTTAAATCGGCTTCACAGGTGGAGGAAGTGGTCAAGAAGGCGTACGGTGTACTGGCCTTCATTAGTCGAGGAATAGAGTTTAGGAGTCAGGAGGTAATGATGCAGCTCTATAAGACTCTTGTCAGACCCCAGTTGGAGTATTGTGCGCAGTTCTGGTCGCCTCATTATAGGAAGGATGTAGAGGCTATTGAGAGGGTTCAGAGGAGATTTACAAGGATGCTGCCTGGATTGGGAGGCAGGCCTTATGAAGATAGGTTGAGGGAGCTGGGACTCTTCTCACTGGAGAGACGTAGGTTGAGAGGCGACCTGATAGAGGTTTATAAAATGTTGAGAGGAATAGATAGGGTGGACTCTCAGAGACTATTTCCCCGAGCAGAAATGGTCACTACGAGAGGACACAGATTTAAGGTGCAGGGAAGCAAATACAAAGGAGATGTCAGGGGTAGGTTTTTCACTCAGAGGGTGGTGAGTGAATGGAACCGACTGCCGTCGGAGGTTGTTGAGGCAAACTCACTGGGGTCTTTTAAGAGACTTCTGGATGAGTATATGGAAGAGAATAGGATAGGGGGTTATAGATAGGTCTGTGGATTGGTAGATGTGATTGGCGCAACTCGTGGGCCGAAGGGCCTGTTTGCTGTATTGTTCTATGTTCTAAATGTTGTCAATGTTCCTGCCTCAACTATTTCCTCCAGCAGCTCACACACCACAGACTGTGTAAATAGATTGCTCCTCCCGTTCCCACTAGCTCTTTCCCCTTTTAACCTCTCTAGTTCTTGATTCCCCAACCCTGGGAAAAAGACTGAGTGCATTCACCCTATACATTGCCTCTCATGATCTTGCACATCTCTATAAGACCATCCCTCAGTCTCCTACACTCCAAATAAAAAAGTCCTAGCCTGTTCAATCTCTCCCTATAACTCAGTCCCTCGAGTCCTGGCAACATCCTTGTAAATCTCTTCTGCACTCTCTCCAGGTTGATAATATCTGTCCTCGAGCAAAGTGACCAATACTAAACACAATACCCCAGGTGGTACAATGGGGAGCACTGTTGCTTCACAGCGCCACAGGACCCGAGTTCGATTCCTGGTTTTGGTCACAGTCGGATAGACTCTGCATGGGTTTCCTCCGGGAGCTCTGGTTTCCTCCCACAACCCAAAAGTTGAGTTCATTGGCCATGCTAAATTTTCACACAGTGTACCCCAACTGGCACCAGAATGTGGCAACTAGGGGATTTCACAGTAATTTCATTGCAATGAAAGCCTACTTGTGACACTGATAAATAAACTAAAGATGCAGCCTCATCAACATCTGGTACGACTACAACGTAATTTCCCATACTCAGTACCCCGACTGATGAAAGCTAAAAACCTTGTTCTCTGCCCTATCTACTTGTGACTCCACCTTTAGAGAGCCGTGTACCTGAACTCCAAGTTCCCGCTGTTCCACAATACTCCCCAAGATCCTATTCCTAAGCGGGAAGAAGCAACACCTTCAAAATAGAGAGTGTGGGAGGCTGTGAGATTTATTTTCAGGGTTATTGGTGGAGGTAGAAAATAGTGGTGGGACTTTCTGGCCATTCTCACTGGCAGGATTGCCTGGCCCTGCCAGTGGAGACAAACCTCCTGAAATGGGTTCCCCAGCGGCAGAGGGGTGTGAAGGATAGAAAACCCCATTGACAACAGCGGACCAGACATTCCTGCAGCGGGCTAATGGCAGGCTACTTCCAACAGAGCACGCTTTGGGGGAGGGAATGGAAAATCCCAGCTGAAATCAGTATTCAAGACCAGATTCAACAGATACACAAAGGAAAAGCGATGTAGGAACAGGTCAGATAAATATTATGATTGATGAGGGTAGCCAGTTTCTGCCTTGTAATTTTTATGGGATGGATATCACGATTGCCGCGTTAAAAATCTATGAATAACAAGAGAAGCAATTGGAAATATGCAGCAGCTCAGTCAGAGAAGACACCAGTTAATATTTTGAATGTAGTCTCTTCCCAGTGATGAAGAATCTAAACCCAATACAACCCCCCCCCCCCATCCTTCTCGGCAGCTGCTGACTGACCTGCTGCACATTTCCAGCACATTGTTACTTCAGACTTCCAGCTTTTCCCATTTCTTTGTGGCTTCCAATTTTAGGATGGGCGCTTTCTTCTCACCCTGCCTTCCGGCATTCAACGTTCTCAAACTGATTGGCCTCATGTACTTAAGGAGTTGGGCAGTCTTAACTTGCAATGTCCCACATCAGCAGGTATTCCGAGCTTCAAGGTCAGTACATCATATAAACAGCTTCACCTTCAATAGTGTGATGGTACTGTGCTATTAACATGTGCCATGTTTGAGGAGGATTGCTTTAAGATGCAGAGTTTTGTAACCAGCAGTCAGAGAAAACAGCACAATAACTGATTTTAGCTAGGAATGTGTTACGTTGTGGAGTTAATGGACCTTTTGTTTATTTAAGTTCTGCTGCAATTTCAGACTGGGTTAATAGGGTCATATGGGGCTGTCCTGGATTTAGTGCAGAAGAGAAACAGGTTTTTGAAAAGGGTTGGTGTTTTGCAGTCCTGGTTGAAGTTAGGAGAATTGTGCAGGCTTCTCAAAGCTCTCTCTGTCTCTCTCTCTGGAAGCTCCAAGTCTGTAAACCTAGGAAAAGCAAGTATACCTAGATTTGCTAACTAGTTTTGAAGAGTATCTATAAGAGAAATATTGCTTGGCTGGAACTGTTTAGTGATAAGTTAGAACTTAAAATTGTTTCTTTTCATCTTAAGGGTGGCACAGTGGCACAAACTGCTGCCTCGCAGAGCCAGGAACCCAGATTTGGGTGACTGTGTGGAGTTTGCACATTCTCCCCATGTCTACGTGGGTTTCCTTTTCGTGCTCCGGTTTCCTCTCATTGTCCAAAGAGGTGGAGATGCTCACATTGGACTGGGGTAAACACAGTAAGAAGTATCACAGTGCCAGGTTAAAGTCCAACCAATTTATTTGATAGTAAACTCACAAGCTTTCGGGGTTTGCCCCTTCGTCAGATGAATGGAGAGTTCTGGCCTCAGACAGAGTGTATAACAGCATATAACAGCAAATATGTGCAGTTATATGCTCTGTCTGAGGCCAGAACTCTTCACTCACCTGACGAAGGGGCAAACCCTGGAAACCTGTGAGTTTACTATCAAATAAATTGGTTGGACTTTAACCTGGCACTGTGATACTTCTTACTGTGTCCAAAGATGTGCAGATTAGGTGGATTGACCTTGCTAAATTGCTCCTTAGTGTCCAAAGATGTATAAGTTAGGGGAATTATCAGGGTAAATATGTTGGGTTAGGGCTATAGGGCCTGGATAAGATGCTATGTTGCAGATTTGGTACAGATTTGATGGGATGAATGGCCTCCTTCTGCACTGTAGTTTTTCTATAATTATATGGAGAATTGTTCATCTGTTAGCATTTTTTAAATTTTGTTCATGGGGTATAGGCATTGCTAGCTGGCGCAACATTTTTTTGCCCATCCCTAAAAGCATTTGAGAGACACCTGCATTCCAGTGGATTTGGTGTCATATGTAGGCCAGAGCAGGTAAGAATGGCAGATTTACTTCCCTCGAGGACTTTAGTGAACCAGTTGGGTTTTTTACAACAATCGACAATGGTTTCATGGTCATCGGTAGACTTTTTTAAAAAATTTACGTTTTTATTGAATTCAAATCCCACCATCTGCCATGATGGGATTTGAACTTGGGTCGCCAAACGATTATCCTGGGTCTCTGGATTACTAGTCCAGTGACAATATCACTATACCACTGCCTTCGCATGATTAAGTTATTTCATTTATTATAGTTAAACTGTGTTAGTAGATAAAGTATGTTTTGATAAAAGCTCCCTAATTTCTGAGTAGAATCACACCCGAAGTGAAACATCTTACCCTCACACTGACGCTAAAATAGAAAACTCTAATCTGGCTTCATAATATACAAAGAACAAAGAAAATGATAGCACAGGAACAGGCCCTTCTCCAAGTCTACACCGACCATGCTGCCTGACTTTACTAAATCCCCCTGTGCTTCCGGGGACCATATCCCTTTATTCCCATCTCATTCATGTACTTGTCAAGACATCCCTTAAAAGTCACTACCTCACCCAGCAACGGGTTCCAGGCATCCATCCCACTCTGTATAAAAACTCTTTTAAAACTTGCCCCTCGCACCTTAAATCTATGTCCCCTAGTAATTGACTCTTCCACCTTTGAGAAAGGCTTCTGAGTATTCATTCATTATGCTTCTCATAATCTTCTGGACCTCTATCAGGTCACCCCTCAACCTCTTGAAGCCTTGGGTTTCTGATCTGGCACCCTAACAACAGTGAATGAATTGTATAGAATAGAATTATAGAGTCCCTACAGTGCAGAAGGAGGCCATTCAGCCCATCAAGTGTGCACCAATCACAATCCCACACAGGCCCTATCCCCATAACCCTACTTGTTTACCCTACTAACCCCCTGACTTGAAGGAGCAATTTAGCATGGCCAAACAACCTAACCTTTGGAGTGCGGGAGGAAACTGGAGCACCTGGAGGAAACCCACGAAGACACTGGGAGAATGTGCAAACTCCACACAGTCAGTGACACAAGCCGGGAATTGAAGCCACACCCCTGATACTGTGAAACAGTAGTGCTAACCACTGAGCAACTGTGCTGCCCCACAATTGTGTTGGACATAGTAACTTAGTGCAATGCTGAACCTAATTAGAAGATATTAAAAAAAAATCACTGGATTAAACAGAATAATAAAATGCTTCTGACAGTTTGTGTTAATCATGCTCTGAGTAATGCATGCTTACTAACTTAAACACCCTTGTTAAAATAATAGCCCGATTACATCACTCCCTTGTCTCTTGCACTTCTCTCGTTAGAAGACTGTGTGCCCACTTGAATCACCTGGATTTTTAAGATCTCAGAGTTGATGATGTGTCATAGGTGATTCAAAGCTTTGTGGGGAGCTTACATCAATGGTGGAGTTACAATCCCAAAGTCCCAATTCCCTGGATCTGGAGTCAAAGCGAGAGAATTCCAGAACATGGATTCGCTTCCAAAGCTTTTGCTATGTGCAGTGATACTGGCAAGACTTGGGAATTTTCTCAAAGCCTCCGTAGACTTTTATCCCATAGACTTAAATCAACATTGTTAGAAAATCCAGACCTACTTGCTTTGACTTGGGTTAAAAGTTTGGAGCTTTCAGAGAGAGGAAGTTTTGACAGGAATCCTGATTGTGTGGCAGTTATCCCAAGGAAATTCCCAGAATATGTATTTTTTGGATGAGCAACCTGCTACTATTAAATCCTCCATCGATTAATGTCCAGTTATCAGCAACTAAATAAGAAACTCTTAAATGGAGAGAAATATTAGAATACAACACTGAGTGCTGGGGGAAGTGAAATCATTCCTGTCTCTTAGAATCAAGGGCCTGAATTTTACTGGCACTCCTGAACTGATTCAGGGAAGGATGGGGTTCGGAGAACGGTATTCTTCGTTGGTCTCGAGCAGGATCGTATGAACAGCGGGTGTGCTGGTAAAATTCCATCCATAGAGTCCCTGCAGTGTAGAAGCATGATTCTACATTATGTTTCATTCATCATCATATTTACAGCTGGCATGAACAGGACGCGATTATAATTTTAAGAATGATATAACACAAGGTCCTCAGAGTGAAATTTGCACAATTAGACTTGAAGAGAAGTGGCAGTGAGATGTGAGAATGAGCGAGATCCTGCACGCAGGTACCTGAAGAGAGGTGGTCTTAGGCTCTTTGTATGTAGCCAGCGATGAGAATCAAAGCAAGTTAGTGATGGTAAGTGAGCATCTTCGAGTACTTTCCCCGAAATGATTGAGTCACTGTAGCCTGGACTTAGAACGCATCTTCAATGTAATAAATGCCTCAAGGCCCTTCACAGGAGCAACTAAGCTACACAAAGAGATTTCAAAGCAGGTGACCAAGCTGGCCTCAATGGTATTTTTACGAGCCTCTTAAAAGAGGAATGAGAGGCAGAGAGATTGGTGGGGTGGGGGTGAGGGTGGGGTGGGGGGCGAGTGTAGATTCTGGAGCAAGGGGCTGAAGATACAACACCAATGCTGGAGCAATTAAAATTGAGAAAGGTTTGGAGGTCAAGTTAGAGGAACATAAATATCTCAGAGGGTTGTGAGGCTGAAGAGAAGCCATGAGGAGATTTGGAAATAAGGATGATGATTTTAAATTTGTGACGTTGTCAAACTGAGAGCCAATGGGGGTCAGTGAATCCAGGATGTTGGTGCGAGTTATGGGCTGTGGCGTTCTGGGTGAGGATAAATGTAAAGGGGATAAAAAGTGATCAGGAGTGGATTGTAAAAGTCAAATCTAGAATGAAGAAATTTTCAGGTGAAGTTCTCAGTAACACCCTTGAATTTAAGGTATAGATTATATTTATGCCTCCTCCATCCAGATGTAAACCAATTATAGATACAGAGTTAATCAACAAAATACCAATTGCTTTTGGTAAGAGTTTATTTGCTTGCCTAGTGAAGGGCTGGCAACTAGAGGAAACAGATTAAAGAAATTTGGCAAAAACAGCAAGGGAAAGATATGGGAAAATTATTTTATCTAGTGAGTTGTTAAGATCTGCAATGCATCACCTTAATGGATGGTAGAAGCAAATTCCAAGATAATATTCAAGAGGGGATTGGATATATACTGGAAAAGAAAGAATGCAGAATGATTAAGAAAGAATAGGGGAGCGGGTCTAACTGGATAGCTCTTTCAAAAAGCAAGCACAGACACAAAGGGCTGAATGGCCTCCCTCTGTGCTGTAATAATGGGTTAGATTCTCCAGCCTCCCAGCCGCATGTTTCCTGCCGGCAGGAGGTGGTACGTTGTTTGCTAGCTGTGGGATCCTCTGGTCTGACCGCCATCAGTGAGAATTCTCATTGACACTACCTCATGCTGAAGGGAAACCCACGATTGGGGGTGTGGTGCCGGTGGAAGCGGAGAATCCCACCCATGTGAATGGCCGGAGAATTCCACCATTGTCTTCTGTGCAGAACCGGATGTAATTTCTTTGAATCTCTGACCTCACCTGAAGATTTTTAACCGTGCGTCTCTTTTCTCCACCTCTGTGTTCACAGTCTAAATTAACCATGCCAATTCTATCCACAGTGAGGGTTAACATTTACTCAGAATTGTTACTGGGGACAAAGCTGGGAACGTTGCTGGATTGGATTAAACAAGTAAACACTGAGTAATGATTCAAGAGGATGGAATCATCCAGATAACACTTTGACCATCTAGACTCAGCCCTGTACAGTGGAGAATTGGATATAGGGGTGAAAGATTTTTGCTCTGGTAAAAGATTATTAAGACAAAACTTCAACTTGCTCCCTTCTCAGATTCTACCGGAATATTATCAGCAATTGTTCTTCAGGTTTTTGGTATTTGTGGTACATTGCTTTCATATCTGAGGTTTTAGTTGCCTGAAAGTCATGTGAACTCAAGGCAATGGCTTTTCCACACAATCCTTTCTGTTCATCAAGTTACAATCCACAAGAGTGAAGACTTCACAGAATTACTCTGTTCCTGCAGTCGCTGGTGATAATGAATGATTTGATCATATTGTGTTCCATTTCCCTCCCAGGTCGAATAATTTCTATCTGGCCATGACTCTGTTCATGCTTTTCCTGTGTATGCTGCCAACTGTCTTCGCTATAGCAAGATACAGACCCTCACCAACGTGTGGGCCTTTTAGGTAATAGTTCTTTAATACCAAGTCTTCATCAAAAGATTCTTACTTTTCAATGCTGGGACAGAAGCCCAGTTTATTGACGTGGCATCATAGCAATTTAAGCCAGAGATGAGGAGGAATTTCTTCTCACAGAGGATAATGAGTCTGTGAAGTTCTTTAAAGTTTATTTATTACGTCACAAGAATTTTACATTAACGTTGCAATGAAGTTACCGTGAAATTCCCCTGTTCGGGTGCACTGAGGGAGAATTTAACATGGCCAATACACTTAACCAACACATCTTTCAGATTGTGGGAGGAAATCGGAGCACCCGGAGGAAACCCACACAGACATGGGGTGAATGTGCGGAACCCACACAGCGACCCAAGCCGGGAATCAAACCTGGATCCCTAGCACTGTGAGGCAGCAATGCTCACCACTTTGCCAGCCATACTGCAGAGAGCTGTAGAGGTTGAACCATTAATTATGTTCAAGGCTGATGTAGACAGATTTTTGATCAGTAAGGGGATCCAGGGTGATGGGAATAATACAGGAAGGTGATGTCGAGGATTATATCAGATTAGTCATGATCTCATTGGATGGAGCAGACTTTTTGGGCCAAATGGCCTGCTTCTGCTCCTATGTCTTGTGGTCTTCTAGCAAATGGTAATGCAGATTTTATTGTTCTTCTTAAACAGCGGTCAAGATAAAATTTATGACATTGTGTCTGAGACGATAGTCAATGATTTCCCTGTCTGGTTCAACACTGTGATGGGTTACGTCACCAGCCCTGTGGTGGCTCTTCCCGCTCTGCTGTTACTATTGTAAGTATGAGTACAGCCGAGTTTGGCTGGATTTATGGCATTTACAAATTATAATCTTCACTATATTGTCTTTGTGCATGAAATAACTCCTTAGAAGCCGATGTCCCATAGAACCATAAAAAATTACAGTTCAGAAACAGGCCTTTTGGCCCTTCTTGTCTGTGCCGAACCATTTTTTGCTTGGTCTTGGACCATACCCCTGACCTGCACTTGGACCGTTTCCCTCCACACCCCTCTCATCCATGAACCCGTTCAAGTTTTTCTTAAATGTTGAAAGTGACCCCGCATTTACCATTTTATCCTGCAGCTCATTCCACACTCCCACCACTCCCTGCGTGAAGAAGCGCCCCCCCCCTCCCTAATAATGCCTTTAAACTTTTCTTCTTTCACCAGGTTCCCTTTATATACAAACTCAATTCCACTCCTGAGCTGCTTTTTTTAAATTCATCCCAATGGATATGGGCGTTGCTGGCTGGCAATATTTATTGCCCATCGCTACTTGCCTTTGGGGAGAAGTTGGGAATCAACAACATTGCAATGGCTCTGGAGTCACATGTAGGCCAGACCGGATAAGGACGGCAGATTTCCTAAGAGACATTAGTGAACCAGACAGATTTTCCCAATAATCGATGAAGGTTTCAAGGTCATCAGTAGATTCTTAATTCCAGATATTCATTCACCTGATGAAGCGACAAACCCTGAAAGCTTGTGGGATTGCTATCAAATTTTTCGGTTGAACTTAAACCTGGTGTTATCAGACTTCTTACTGTGTTCACCCCAGCCCAATGCCAGCATCTCCACATCAGGGAGATTAGCAGGGTAAATGTGTAGGGTACAGAAATAGGGCCGGGGTGGGATTGTGGTCAGCAGGGACATAATGGGCTAAATTGCGTCTTCTATACTGCAGGTTTTCTATGACTAAAGAAGTGGTATAAAGCTGGTAGGGTGATATAAAGGTGAAATATCTCCATACATTAATAGGAGAACAGAGGTCATTTACATGATTATGAAGTAGATTATCTGATCATTATTGCATTTCTGATTGTGGGAGCTTACTGTGTCAAAATTGGTTGCATAATTTCCAACATGACAATAGTGACTGTGCTTCAAAATGAACTTCTTTGGGTGTACTGGGATCATAAAAGGCAATGTATAAACACAGGTCTCTCTATAATAATTGTGTCTTTAGTTGCCTGGTAGATCAATGCTTGGTGTGACCAGAAAAATGCAGTGAAGTTACATCACAACCTAACAAAGAGCTAATTCTTAGCTTTGATGTAAATTTATTCAACCCAGAGAAAATATCTGTATATATGTACGTGTATACTCTGCGTATTATGAAGATACAATGTGTGTGTTGCCATTAATGAATGGGTTCTCTCTCTCTCCTAGTATGCTGATATATTACCTCCAGTCAATTGCACGCTCGCTAAAATTTACCAATAATCAGCTGAGGATGCAGTTACAAGTTGTACGTACTGTACTTAATCTTCTGAAATCTTTGGCATTCTGTCGCACATTGCAATCTCATTAGAACGGGGGAGTGATGTAAATATTTGTGTCCATTCTGCCTGCAGGAAAGAACGGAAGATAAGAAGAAAGTATTCCAGATGGCAGTGGGTAGGGAAATTTCTCATCTCTGATGTAACAAATGTCGCCGATCATTTCATATCATTACATTCAACACGGGGGGAAATTACATTGCGTGAGAAGTTCCGTTTACAGTTTCTGTTAACCCTGTTGACCATTGGGTGAGATGTATTGGTAAGATCGTGCGAGAGCCAGGAAACCAGATCTGTGCCAATTTCTTGCCTCTCGCAATCTTACCGGCACCGGATACTGGACAAGGTAAACCTCATGTCCATTTCCATTGTGACATTATCTAAATATATTTAAAACAGAATTTACATGGATTTAACAAGCTGGGACATTATCCTTTGGGCTGACTTGCCTGTGTGGCCTTACTGGCAGAGCTTATCTTTGGGGAGAATCACAGATGGCCCCCAGCAACGGTGATTAGACCTGATGGCCTCGCCAATAGAACCAGAAGCCATTGAGGCCCTCCGGGGAGGTCAGGAAGGAAGCAGGGGGTGCCCTTTGGGCTGTGCCTACCTGGCATTCTGGCAGTGCCAGCCTAGCACGCTGGCACTGCCTACCGAGCACTGGGCAGTGAGGTCTGAGGGGGGCAGGTCCTAATGTGGGATGAGGGGGGGTCAGTCAGTGAGAGGGCAGGGGATGTGCACACTCTGCAGTTGTGATCGGTATGGAGGGGGAAGGAGGAGGGAGAGGGGACTTGCTGCCACTGTGCATTGGGATGGGAAAGGGGGAGGGATGGGGACAATCAGGTCTGGTCAATGGAGGGGGGGAGGATGTCGGGCCATTGAACACGGGGTGAGTTGACTGCTAGTTGTGAGGGGGGGGGGGGGCGGGGAAGGTGAAGGTGGTTGGTCTGAGTGGGCAAGGAGTTCATGATAGACTGCAGATTCCGCTGCAGTAGCTGGGGGAATTGGTGGGGCGGGGTGAGGGGGGGGTGGAGTTGCTATGTTTGAGAGGCCGGGTGCTTTCTGGAGGCAATGGAGCTGGCTAAGTAACAGGTCTCTGCTGCTCGAGACCTGCACATGCGCAATGAAGCCTTCTGCTGTTTGCAGCCAGCATTAAGGCAAATTAAGCCCTGCCCTTCTTTCTCCTACGGGGTATCTGCTGGTTTTTAATGCATATTGCAGATAAGATAGCAAATTTGATCTTGCCTAAAATAAAACAAATGTGAAACACTTCCCACCTGTCCTGGAATTCACATACATTTGGTAAGATTTTCCCACCATTTCAGACACATTCTTATTTTCAGAAGCCTCGTAACTGCCCATTCAGAAATAGGAATAAAATGAGCAACTTCTCCCCCATTCCTTGGGGAATGTGCAGTTGGATGTTCAATACCTTGCCAACATTTCAGGCCAATTCTTCATCGACCATAAGGTATAAGGCAGAATTAACCCATTTGGCCCATCAAGTCAATTCCACCATTCGATCATGGCTGATGGGTTTCTTAACCTCCAACCACCCATCTTTTCCCCTTTGATCCCCTTACCAATCAAGAACTCAGCCTAAACTTCAAGGAGGGTGAATTCCAAACTCATACTTGGAAATAATTCAATGAGTAAAATCGGGCTCACAACGGGCCCAATTTTACTATCCAATGGGCTCTAAAACTTGGCAAAATTGGGCGTGAGGTGATCGTGTAATCCTCGCCCACCTCCGTGCCGGTTCCCCTTTACCAACTGACCTCGATCAGGACTGCATCTGAAATGAGAGCAATGGCCATTTCAATGCATTTGTGTGCATTTAAATTGACTTACTGGGCTGCACGGCCCACTTTACAGGCACTTCCCTCTTACCATCCACGTTTGCCCATCTGGAATTGGCACAAAACGGATATGCTCCACAGAAGTCTAATTCGGGCATGCCAGTTAGCAAGGGGATAAGGGCTGAGCATCTGACGGCTCTCGGTGGGGGAGAGGGGAGGGTGGGGATCCACTGCCACTCTGCCTGAGATTAGTGAGGAGGAAGGAGGGGGGGGTCTGCTGCCACTCTGCCTGTGAGCAGTGAAGGGGAAAGAGGGGGTCCACTGCCACTCTGTCTAAGATCAGTGAGGGGGAAGGGGGTCCACAGCCACTCTGCCTGAGATCGGTGGGAAGAAAGAGGGGAAGGGGCCAATGTTTGGTCTGGATGGTGGAGAGGTTAGAAGGATAAGGGGGTCAGTAATGCTGTAGGGGTGGGCAATGTCCATGGGGACCAGTGGGGAGGGGGTCCAGAAGCAATGTGGCAGGGGAGCCCCATTCTATCTTTTTTATGTTCTGCGCATGCGCAGTTGGAGGCACTGATTGGTGCTGCAGGATTTTGGGAGCGCTAAGCCCCGCCCACAGGCCTTTGCCGTGCGATTCGGGATTGCTGTTTTTTCTTCAGGCAGAGTGCGCGTGGTGGTGCCTGAGAACGGGTTTAAAAGTCGGATCTGAAACTCTCCCAGTTTCAAGTCTGCCCCAACACTTTGAATCGAAATGGTAAAATAGGCCTCATTGACTCGTTTAAATGCAGTCAGATTTCTTTCAGAAAACAGTAATTTGGGTGAGAGTATTTGAGTAATATGAGACATAGTGAGCGATGGGTATGGTGTGTTTGGGAGCAATTTTGGATGAACGGTTCCCAAAGCTTTCTACATAAACGTTTTGTCTGGGATCTGTTCCATATCGATTGATAGAGATGGATTAGTCAACACCTCCATCATTATTCTATCGTGCCACTATTTGGATGGTCAGTGATGAACAAGGTGAATCTTGGCCGTATTTTGTCTTGCAATCTCAGTAGGAAAGTATTTTAATTTGCTGAATAGAAAGCAAAGCAGAGTTGGAGCGAGATGGGATTGCAGCAAACCTGTTTCCATTATTCTACTTATCAAATCTGAGATGGCATGGTGACACTGCTCTCTCACCGCGTCAGGGACTTGGGTTCAATTCCGGCCTCGAGCCACTGTCTGTGTGGAGTTGGCACATTCTGTGTGGGTTTCCTCCGATGCTCCAGTTTCCTCTCACAGTCCAAAGATGAGCGGATTAGGTGGATTGACCGTGCTAAATTAATGAAGCATTAAAATCAAAAAGTGCAGAAAGAGGCCATTCAGCCCATCGAGCCTGCACTGACCACAACCCCACCCAGGCCTTACCCCATAACCCCATGCATTTACCCGAGCTAGTCCCTCTGACACTAAGGGGCAATTTACCATGGCCAATTCATCTAACCTGCACATCTTTGGACTGTGTGAGAAAACTGGAGTACCTGGAGGTAATCCACGCAGACACGGGGAGAATGTGCAAACTCCACGTAGATAGTAACCCAAGCTGGAAATCCGAACCCAGGTCCCTGGCACTGTGAGATGGCAGTACTAACCATTGTGCCAGCGTGCCACCCCTAAATTGATCCTTATTGTCAGGGGGATTAGCAGGGTAAATATGTGGGATTATTGGAATAGGGCTGGGTGGAATTGTGGTCAGTGTAGATTCAATGGGCCAAATGGCCTCCTTCTGCACTGTAGATTCTATGAATTTCCCAAAGTTTAATTGCTAGTTATACATGGACAGAAAGTTGTGTGGAACTAACCTCTAGATTTTGGATGCAGGTTTTTGGGGGGTGAGGTGGGCTACGTAACTTAATCTACTGCATCAAATCAGCCCAGAGTGCTGCCAGTCGGGGCAACCACACTGGAATAAATGAATAATGGGCAGAAATGAAAACTTCTGAAAGTTTCTCTTTCTCTGCAGCACGATTCCAACATCTGGAGGATGGTGACAAGAAGATTGAAAGTGATGCAACCAGCCAGGAGTCCTCACTTCAGTCCTCACCGCGGAGGAACGGAAGCGTCACCAACTTTGATTCCCCGCTGAGTGCAGGGAGTCACATTCAGAGCATCTCGCAACAGGTGGCGCACACTGTCGATGTCAGTCGGAACACCAATCCACCTCAAAACCCAACCGCGGCTTCTACACAGAAACACAGGCGCGAGCACGTCTTTCAGAGGTCAGCGCCCTCTTTGATGCTCTGTCTATAAGTGACTAATTACTCTGAATTACTACACGGTGAGAAAATGTCCAGCTTCAGAAATGTCTTTTGCAGAGATTCATGATCAAACGGACATAGGTTTTGTCACAGCTCCTTAATAAATGAGCAAAGAGTGAATTCCACAATTCCAATCTCACAGTCGGGAACTACAGTCACTAAGGGTGGGATTTTCCGGCCCTTCCCACCTGCAGAAACTTCCAGTCCCGTTGAAAGCAAACACCTCCCCCCCCAACACTCCTGTCCGTGGCGGGTTCCCGAGAGGTGTGCCCAGTCACAGTGCAAATGACCAATGACTTTAGTGGGAGGGGGAGATTCAGCCATTGGTGAGCCAATTCCACTGCCAGGAAATATGCCATGGTGAGGCTGGAAAATCCCGGCCTGAGAGTCAGGAATTGTCTGCCTCTGATGCATGTTGCCTTTTCCATGGTTTCCCCACTTGAAAGCGCAGGATTATTCCCTGAAGTCCCAAGGAGCAATTATCAACAGAATCTAACACTGAGCTCCAAAGGAAGATATGATAGATTGAAAGCTTCGGCACAAGAGGTGGATTTTAGCGAGTATCTTAAAGAAGAAGAGGTTTTGATTTGATTTGATTTATTGTCACATGTATTAACATACAGTCAAAAACTGTTTCTTGCATGCTATACAGACAGAGCATACCGTTCATAGAGAAGGAAAGGAGAGAGTGCAGAATATAGTGTTAGTGATAGCTAGGGTGAAGAGAAAGATCAATTTAATGTGAGGTAGGCCCATTGAAAGGCCTGATGACAGTGGGGAAGAAGCTGTTCTTTAGTTAGTTGGTGCATGTCTTCAGTCTTTGTAGCTTTTTCCCGATAATTCCTGGAAGAGAATGTCCAGGGTGCGTGGGGTCCTTAATTATGCTATCTGCTTTTCCAAAGCAGTGGGAAGTGTAGACGATGTCAATGGATGGGAGGCTGGTATGTGTGATGGACTGGGCTTTGTTCACGACCGTTTGTAGTTCCTTGCGGTCTTGGGCAAAGCAGGAGCCATCCCAAGTTGCGATACAATCAGAAAGAATCCTGTCTCTGGTGCATCTATAAAAGTTGGTGAGAGTCGGAATAGACATGCTAAATTTCCTTAGTCTGAGAAAGGAGAGGAGTTCTCAACTATAATATTGGCATGCGGGATGAGCACAGTAAGAAGTCTGAGAACACCAGGTTTAAATCCAATCAGTTTATTTGATAGTAAACTCATAACCTTTCGACCTATGGCCTTCGTCAGGTGAACGAAGTGTTCTGGTCTTCCAACAGCACATACAACAGCACAGACAGTTTACAGATTGCTGATTAGAATGCGAATCTTAACACCTTACCTGCTATTCAAGTCTTAAAGTGGCCGACAATGTGAGTGGAAGGAGCACTGAGAGCAGGTTAGAGAGACGTGTCTTGTCTACATTCAGCACAGTAAGTGAGGTTTTTTGCTAACCCAGGCAAGTCATTTGGGTTAGTTTACTATCATGGTGAGTTTACTATCAAATAAATCAGTTGGATTTAAACCCGGTGTTGTCAGACTTCTTACTGTGTTTACCCCAGTCCAACGCCGGCATCTCCACATCATGAGGGATGAGCTCAGGTTGTTAGTGATCTGGTTACTTAAAAACTTGAAGCTCTTGACCATTAGTACTTCATCCCTATTGAAATAGACAGGGGCATGTTCTCCTTTATGCTTCCTGAAGTTGATGAGGAATAAAGAAGTGAACAGGTATCAGGAGGTAATTCCAAACCTTAGGATCTACACAGCTGCATGATGGAGCAATGAAAATCAGGGTTACATCTGAGGCCCGAATTGGAAAAGTATGGAGATCTCTGAGGATTGTAGGGCTGGAACGGCTCCAGAGATAAGGAGGAATAAGACTGTGGAGAAATCTGGATGTGGAGATGCTGGTGTTGGACTGGGGTAAACACAGTAAGAAGTTTCACAACATCAGGTTAAAGTCCAACAGGTTTATTTGTAGCAAATACCACTAGCTTTCAGAACGCTGTTCCTTCATCAGGAGACTTACCTAGTGGATTTTGCTACCAAATAAACCTGTTGGACTTTAACCTGGTGTTGTGAGACTTCTTACTGAGAAATCTGGTGGTCTTACCCTCCAGAAGGTCTGGGTCAACATTGTTCCTCACAGGAGCTTTGACACATTCTTGCGTGTGTAAAACTTCATGTTCTTCAAAACAGCTGACAATACTTTTCCTTTGTGTAAACATGAACTGAGTTGATTTAACATGCCCTGTCATCGTAGTTTGCAACATTTGCAAATTAATTAGGGGCCAGCATTGCTGTTCTGTGTCTTTCCCCCATGGTACACGCGGTGCAATCTCCACTCAGTTTGGCAGGACCATCTTTTCCCTCTGATCCAGAGGGACCATTAAGACCCTAGCCAGGAAGCTTTAGCTACAATAGACACAAACCTTCTGCTCCCCAGCAGGAGAGGGGATTGAGATGGGATGCACCAGAGGGACCCCAGTAAATCCCCAGACAAAGACTGCACAAAACCTCCACTGGGCAGTTCCTCTGCTACTGGAATGCTGCAATATCCCATTTAAATTGGAGAATTTGGATGGTTCCAACTTGCTTCGCAGCACAGTTACACAGGAAGAGTTCAAAGAATTGAAACCAGTTTTAATTCCTGGGTAGCAAGAGCACTGACTTCCTGACCCCACCTCCACCTCAAAACGCCTCCAACCACACGCTAACTGATCTCACAAGCTCCTGACTACACCCTGATTACCATTCTTGCCTCCATGACTCACATCCATTATCCTGTACCCACCTCCCGATTCCCAATCCTGAACTCGCCCACCCCACCAACTACAATCTTGGCCACCCCTTGACCACCTAACCCAACACCCCTCCACTCGCAATCATCTATCTACCCTGTACACCTTTTCCTAACTTCTCAAAATGACTGAGATTCTTTAAAGCTTGCTATGCAACGTCTGATTCTGACTAAATGCAACGGACGGGTAGCACAGTGGCAAAGTACTGAGCACTGCTGCCTCACAGCGCCAGAGACCTGTGTTCAATT
This sequence comes from Sphyrna mokarran, assembly GCA_024679065.1. Lineage (NCBI taxonomy): Eukaryota > Metazoa > Chordata > Chondrichthyes > Carcharhiniformes > Carcharhinidae > Sphyrna > Sphyrna mokarran. Next base: position 31,867,167 of record JAGIQG010000030.1, read on the forward strand.
CCCGGCTTAGGTCACTATCTGTGTGGAGTCTGCACATTCTCCCCATGTCTGCATGGGCCTCCTCCAGTTTCCTCAGAAAGACATGCTGGTTAGGCACATTGGCCACGCTAAATTCTCCCTCACTGTTACCGAACAGTCAGCACAGTGTGGTGACTAGGGGATTTTCACAGTAACTTCATTGCAGTGTTAATGTAAGCCTACTTGTGATACTAATAAAAAAAAGAGTGTCTCTCTGACTGTAATCGTCTCCCTCCCCCCCTGGTAAACCTGGGTCATAAACCTTAGAATGAAACTGAATTCAAAATGTTTTGGATTTTATTGTCGATATGACAGTGAGATTTGATACAGGTGGTCATCCTGTTTGTGCGTGGGGAAGTGATCTGCAATTTTGAAAAGTATTTTCCATTTTAAATCAGAGATCAATCTTTTTTTTTAATGAGTTAGTAATGTGAGTGTGAGCCGGTTCTGTCCAGGCATGGGCATCCACCATTCCAGGGACAGTGAGATGAGTAATTTAATAATTAATAGTTCATAGTTAGTCAGGTTCATATATGAGGACCAATGGGACGAAGGAGTATAATATCAAGGGTAGGAGTCGTGGCAGTGTTGAGGAGCAGAAGGATCTTGGGGTCCGGGTCCATAGGTCTCTTAAGTCTGCCCCACAAGTGGAGGATGTGGTCAAGAAGGCATATGGTGTACTGGCCTTCATTAATACAGGAATCGAGTTTAGGAGTCGGGAGGTAATGCTGCAACTTTATAAGACTCTTGTCAGACCCCACTTGGAGTACTGTGTGCAGTTCTGGTGGCCTCACTATAGGAAGAATGTGGAAGCTATTGAGAGGCTGCAGAGGAGATTTACAAGGATGTTACCTGGATTGGGGGGGCATGCCTTATGAAGATAGGTTGTGAGAGCTAGGTCTCTTCTCCCTGAAGAGACGAAGGTTGAGAGGCGACCTGATAGAGGTTTATAAGATGTTGTGAGGAATAGATAGAGTGGATTCTCGGAGGCTATTTCCCAGGGCTGAAATGATCGCTACGAGAGGGCACAGGTTTAAGGTGCTGGGGGGCAAGTACAGAGGAGATGTTAGGGGTAAGTTTTTCACTCAGAGGTTGGTGAGTGAATGGAATTGGTTGCCGTCAGTGGTGGTAGAGGCGAACTCGCTGGAGCCTTTTAAGAGATTTCTGGATGAGTACATGGGATTTAATGGGATTGGGAATTACAGATAGTTTTATGGCCTGGTAGGTATAGATATGATTGGCACAACTTGTGGGCCGAAGGGCCTGTTTGTGCTGTAGTGTTCCATGTTCTATGACACTCAAATACTCTGCTCCCCATTCCAGAAAGTCATTTTATTGTGGATTTTTCTTTCATGTTTTCAGTGTAAGGTGGGCTGTCAACATTCCATGTGACTACCAATCCTTCAATTCTGAGTGTTACTTTCAAAAATACTGCAATAACAGTGATTGAAGTTATCCAAACGCTGCGGAGGCTGGAATCTGAAATAAGAACAGAGAAAACTTGGAAAAACTCAACAGATATGGCAGCATCTGTAGGGAGAGAGAAAGAGATTGAACATTTAGTGTCTGTTTGACTCTTCATCAGAATTAAAGAGAGGAAAAATGTGTTGGATGTTAAACTGTAGCTGGGGGAGATTGCAACAAGATGTAGCAAGCTTCAAAACAAGTCACAGATGGCTCAGTGTAGGAGGGAGGTTTTCATTGAGACAATAGGGTAAATCCTAGGGATTTACCCTAGGATTCTCTGGGAGGCAAGAGAGGAGATTGCAGAGCCTCTGGCTCTGATCTTCAGGTCGTCGTTGGTTACGGATGTGATTCCGGAGGACTGGAGGATAGTGAATGTGGCCCCGTTGTTCAAGAAGGGGAAGAGAGACTTTCCAGGGAATTATAGGCCAGTGAGTCTTACTTCTGTTGTGGGCAAAGTATTGGAGAGAATTATTAGGGATAGGATTTATAGTTATTTAGAGAGAAATGAATTGATTGGGGATAGTCAGCATGGTTTTGTGAAGGGTAGGTCGTGCCTTACTAACCTCATTGAGTTTTTTGAAAAAGTGACCAAAGAGGTGGATGGGGGTAAGGCGGTTGATGTGGTATATATGGACTTTAGTAAGGCGTTTGATAAGGTGGCCCATGGAAGACTTCTGCAGAAAATGCAGATGTATGGGATAGAGGGTGATTTAGCTAATTGGGTTAGGAATTGGCTAGCAGATAGAAGACAGAGGGTGGTGGTTGATGGGAGATATTCATCGTGGAGTTCGGTGACAAGTGGTGTACCTCAGGGGTCTGTTTTGGGGCCCCTGCTGTTTGTAATTTTTATAAATGATCTGGATGAGGGTATTGAAGGATGGATTAGTAAATTTGCAGATGACACTAAAGTCGGTGGAGTGGTAGATAGTGAAGAGGGGTGTTATAGTTTGCAGAGAGACTTGGACAAGTTGCAGAGCTGGGCCGAGAGGTGGCAAATGGAGTTTAATGTGGAAAAGTGTGAGGTAATGCACTTTGGCAGGAATAATAAATGTGTAGAGTATAGGGCTAATGGTAGGATTCTTAGTAGTCTTGATGAACAGAGGGATCTTGGTGTGTATGTGCATAGATCCCTGAAAGTAGGCAGTCAAGTCGAGAAGGTTGTTAAGAAGGCATATGGAGTCTTAGCTTTTATTGGTAGGGGGATTGAATTTCGGAGCCGCAACGTCATGTTGCAACTGTACAAAACTCTAGTGCGGCCGCACTTGGAGTATTGTGTGCAGTTCTGGTCCCCACATTATAAGAAAGATGTGGAGGCATTGGAGAGGGTACAGAGGAGGTTTACCAGGATGTTGCCTGGTATGGAGGGCAGGTCTTATGAAGAGAGGCTGAGGGATTTGAGGTTGTTTTCGTTAGAAAGGAGGCGGCTAAGAGGGGACCTTATCGAAACATATAAGATGATTAGAGGTTTAGATAGGGTGGACAGTGATAGCCTTTTTCCTAGGATGGAGAAAGCTAGCACGAGGGGACACAGCTTTAAATTAAGGGGTGATAGTTATAGGACGGATATCAGAGGTAGGTTCTTTACCCAAAGGGTGGTTCGGGAGTGGAATGCCCTGCCTGCAGCAGTTGTAGATGCGCCAAGTTTGGTGGCGTTTAAGAGGTTAGTTGATAAGTATATGGAAGAGAAGGGAATGGTTTAGTTTGGAGGGGCATTGCTTTTTATATTGGTCGGTGCAACATCGAAGGCTGAAGGGCCTGTTCTGTGCTGTAATGTTCTATGTTCTATGTTCTATAAATAAAAGTAAAGTTTATCTATTAGTCACAAGTAGGCATTCACAACTGCACTGAAGTTACTGTGAAAATCTGCTAGTCGCCACACTCTGGTACGGATACACTGAGAGAGAATTTAGCATGGCCAATGCACCTAACCAGCATGTCTTTGAACTGTGGGAGAAAATGGGAGCACCCAGAGGAAACCCATGCAGACATGGGGGGAATGTGCAGACTCCACGCAGACAATGACCCGAGCCTGGAATGAAACCTGGGTCCGTGGCACTGCGAGGAAGCAGTGCTAATCACTGTGCCACCCCATAGGATATCTTATGAGATATGTGTATGAGATTTTTTTAAAAAGGGTTAAAATAGAAAAGAAAGACCACAATCTAAAGGTGTTGAGCTCACTGCTGAGTCCTGTGGGCTGGAATGTGCACAGTTGAAAACTGAGATGTTGCGCCTCAGTTTGCATTGAGCTTCACTGGAACTTTACAGTGAGCCAAAGATGGGCATGTGGCATAAGAGCAAGATGCTGAGTTAAAATGGCAGCAACAGGAAGGGTAGGGTCATGCATGTGGACTGAGTGAAGATGTTCCACAAACAGTCACCCAATTTGCGTTTAGTCTCCTCAACGCGATTGGATGTTGTGTGTTCCAAGGTTTTAACTTTCTCAAAATTGACTGGGACAGCCATAGTATTAGAGGGTTGGATGGAGAGAAATTTGCTAAGTGTGTACAGGAGGAATTTTTATTCAGTATGTGGATGGCCCAACTAGGGAGGGGGACAAAACTTGACTTCCTCTTGGGAAATAAGGAAGAGCAGGTGACAGACGTGTTAGTGAGGCATCACTTTGGGATCAGTGACCATACTTCCATTAAGAACAAAGAACAAAGAACAAAACAGCACGGGAAACAGGCCCTTCGGCCCAACGAGCCCGCGCCGCCATCCCGATGTCCCCACCTCTACCCATGATCCCTGTCTATGTTTATAGATCTATGGATTAAAAACCAAATTTGAGACAATTTAGGGAGAATTTGTTTTGCCAATTAGCCTAAGAGCACATCTTTGGGATGTGGGAGGAAACCGGAGCACCCGGAGAAAACCCACGCAAGCACGGGGAGAATGCGCAAACTCCCACAGACACAGGCCCAAATCCATGTATCTGCACAGCACAGCGATAGTCACTGAGCTGTCGTGTTGCCCATCAAATGGTCCAGGTCAAGTGCACACTAACGACTTGAAGCACTAGGATACTCTCGAAAAAAATCCTCTCATGACCCATCGCGTGTATGCCCCTCGTTAGACAACAAGGTGGACCAAAGCACCTGTATTAGTTTTAAGATAGCTATGGAGAACAATAGGCCTAGCCCAAAAATTAAAATTTTAAATTGGGGCAAGGCCAATTTTGATAATATTAGAAAGGAACTTTCAAATGTCGACTGGGGAAGTCTGTTGGTAGGCAAAATAATGGCTGGCAAGTGAGAGACTTTCAAAAGTGTGTTAACCAGGCTTCAGGGTAAGCACATTCCTCTTGGAATGAAGGGCAAGGCTGGTAGAAGTAGAGAACCGTGGATGACTCGGGATATTGAGGCCCTGTTCAAGAAGAAGAAGGTGGCACATGACATGCATAGGCAGCTGGGAGAAAGTGGATCCCTTGAAGAGTGTAGTGAAAAAGTAGAGTTAAGAGAGAAGTCAGGAAGGCAAAAAGGGGACAGGAGATTACTTTGGCAGATAAGGCAAAGGAGAATCCAAAGAGCTTCTATAAATACATAAAAGGTAACTAAGGAGAGAGTAGGGCCTCTTAAGGATCAACAAGGTTATCTATGTGTGGATGCACAAGAGATTGGTGAGATCCTAAATGAATATTTCTCATCGGTATTTACTATTGAGAAAGATATGGATGTTAGGGAATTTAAGGGAAATAAATAGTGATGTCTTGTGATCCCAATCCACTTCCCACTCTCACCCCCTCGCTCCCACCTTCACTCCAATCCATCCTCACCTTCACCCCCAATCCACCCCTAACCCTCCAGTCCCCACCCTGCACTCCTCACCCCTCATCCCCACCCCTATCCCCACATCCCCCTACCCTCACCCCCTAATCCACCCCTCACCATATCATACTTCCCCAGGAAAGAATAAAGGTCACTTTGGGTGAATTTTCTTGGTTGGTGGATAAATTATGGGTTGATTTTACCTTCAAATTGTGCCTGTTTTTGGGTGCAAAAGCTTGGTAAAGTCAGGCATGAGGTGAATAGTGTGATTCGCGACCACCTCCATGGCCGTTCCCCCTTTACCAACGGCTGAAAATGGCTGCGATTGGGACCAAAACAGGCACGACGGCAGTTTAAATGTATTTGAATAAATTTAAATTGAATTAATGGGCCGGATGCCCATCTGTACCAGCGCTTCCCCCTTTACCACTGCATTCATCCACCCAGATTCGGTATGAAACAGACATAGTCCTCAAAGGTCCAGCTCCTGAGGGGGTAAGTTCAGAGCTTCCGGCGCCTCTCTGACTCAGATTGGTGATGGAAGAGGGGAGGGAGGGTCTCTGGTGGGGGGGAGGGAAGGAGGGAGGTCAGATAGCTCTCCGCTGGGCGGGGGAGGGAGAGAGGCAGGTTTGATGGCTCTCTGCTGGGAGGGAGGGAGGGAGGTCTGATGGCTCTCTGCTGGGGGGGAGGGAGGGGTTTGATGGCTCTCTGCTGGGGGGGAGGGAGGGAGGTTGATGCTCTCTATTGGTGGGGGAGGGAGGGAGGTCTGATGGCTCTCTGCTGGGGGAGGGAGGGAGGTCTGATGGTCTCTGCTGTGGGGAGGGAGGGAGGTTTGATGGCTCTCTATTGGTGGGGAGGGAGGGAGGTCTGATGGCTCTCTGCTGGGGGGGAGGGAGGGAGGGAGGTCTGATGGCTCTCTGCTGGGGGGAGGGAGGGAGGGAGGTCAGATGGCTCTCTGTTGGGGGAGGAGGGAGGTCTGATGGCTGTCTGCTGGGGGGAGGGAGGGAGGCGGGTCAGATGGCTCTTGGGCAGGAGGCATAGGCAGGGGGGTGTCCACTGTCATCCTGTGTGTGATCAGTGGGGGGAGGGGGGAGAAGAGGGGCAGGGGTCACGATTAGTCTGGATAGCAGGGTGTTGGGAGGATAAGGGGGACGGTTATGTTGTGGAAGTGCGGCAATGCCTGTGGGGGCCGGGGAGGAGGCGTTGTCTGGCCCAGGAGCGATGTGGCAGGGGAATGTTTTTATATTTTATTTTGCAGTGCACAGCTGCAGGATTTCAGGCACATTAAACCCCATCCACGGGCTTCTGCAGCGCGATTCGGAATTGCTGATACTTTTTCAAGCAGAGTGTGCCTGAGAAAATTTGGATCTGAAACACTCCCAGATTGAGCACTTTGAAATGGTAAAATAGAGCCGTCTGTATGAAATGTGGAGCTGCAGCGTGATTTACTTGAGAAAGTAAATATTTAATATCACTATAAACAACAGCGCCAAAATTTCTTTCTGCTTCACACGAGGTCCATATCACTGAATCATTTCTGTCTAACTGCGGTGCCTATACGATGATAGAATTTATTGGGCACCTATTTTATTCTCCGATCCTGTTACCCAGGAATTTGGTGAATAACGCACAATGCTGAATGGTGTCTGTTTTAACGTTTCTCCCACTATCCTCAACGTGAAGAATATTCAAGGTAAAGTTCACCGTGGGTGATAGCACAGAGCAGCAGAGAGTGAATCAACTGCCTGGTTTACATGTGGTCCCCTGGTCTTCTCATTAATGGGATTTAAAGCCAGTAGTTGCTGTTTTGGACCCTCTGGAGTTGATTCTTAGCATTGTTGTCTGGACACTAACCTGGAAGGGAGGATGAGCCATTCTTGGTGAGACACAAGCAGTTGTCAAACTCCTGATTGTGAGAGCAGGGCTGAGGAATGCAATCGCTTCCACAGATTTACTGGCTGGGTCGTAAAGGTGAAAGTGACAATGAATTGCTAACTCAGAATGACAACAAGGAATGGATATCCGTGTGTGTGTGCTGGTCAGTAAGTAGGTGGCAAGTGGAATTTTACTGGAGTGCCTGCCCCGCTTTGGGGGATGGAGCAAGACTTGGAGAATGGCATTCTCCATTGACCCTAGGTGGGATCGTATGAACCTCAAATAGACACTTCTCACAGCATCTTCCAACGCAACTGCAGACAGTGCAACACCTGTCCCTTTACCTCCTCCCTGCTCACCATCCAAGGAATCTTTTCAGGTTAAGTAGTGCTTCGCATGCACCTCGTTCAATCTAGTCTATTGCACTCGTTGCTCCCAATTCTATATCGAAGAGACCAAACGCAGACTGGTTTTCTACTTTACAGAACACTTTTGTTCATCTGCAGACCCCAGCCTTCCTTTTGCTGCCATTTAAACTCACCATCCTGTTTTCCTGTCCGCATGTCCACCCTTGGCCTGTTGCAGTGTTCCAGTGAAACCCAACACAAACTGGAGGAACAGTGTCCCATCTTCCAATTACAACAATCTGGACTTAACACTTGAGTTCAACAACTACAGACTGTGAACTCTTTCCTCCACCTTCATCACATTTTTTAATTTCTATCAATATCTTTTCATTGATTCATTTTTCCATCCATTTTTTTTCCATCTTGTTTTCCCTTACCGCTGTCTCCCCCACCCCAGCCCACTAGGGTCATTTGTCACTGTTGCAGGTTGTTCTTTGTTGAGCTGCTTAGCTTTGTTCTGCATTTACCCACTCTGATCTGGTAATATATTGCTATCAGCATCCTTCTGAGCCATGATCACCCCCATTTCCATTCTCTTTCTCATTTTGTCCATGACATTGTTGCTATTCTCTCCCGAGCCTCCACCTATCGCTGGCCCCCTATCCAGCCCCTACTGCTTCATCCTCCACTTCCTCTTCCCCTCCCCTCCCACTCTCTCCACCCACCAACCATCCCCAACAACAGCATAAATCTCACCCTATTTCCAGTTCTCTTTAACTCTGATGAAGAGTCATCCAGAGTGTAAAACATTAGGTCGGTTCTCTCCCCGCAGATGCTGTCAGTCATGCTGAGATTTTCTAGTATTATCTCTGTTGTAAAATAGACTCTGTTTATTGTTTGGTGTAAAATAGATTCTGGGGTGAAGTCCTCTGTTCTGCATATCGAGGGAATTGTAGGTGAGGGGCAGACTATGGAAAGGTCTATTGATTTCAGGCTGGATTTTATGGTTTTGGAACAAGTGCAGCCAGAAAAATACCCATCCCATGTTTACGTTTGAGGCACTATGGACTCTGTTTACTCATCTGTTGTTGTGTTCGCCGAGCTTGGCAATTGGCTTGCAGATGTTTCATCACCAAACGAGGAAACATCTTCAGTGCTTAGCTGTGGGTGTGTTCCTGCATAGTACCTACGTTTATATAGCAAATTGAACAGTAGTAAATCTACTTGCTTTCGATTGGTTAATTGCAATGACCCTAGTCCTATTTGATTAATTAATTGTTGAACTTGCTGTGTTGTGATTCCATCATTTCAGTGACCATGCTCCACTTTGGTTGTTTGATCTCTCTGTGATTCTTTTTTAGTTCATTCGAGGTCCTTGTCTTGAAATTTGAATGCCTACGACAAAATATCTTACCACGTAATGTAGCATATAGACCACCACTTAATCATCCAGAAGCATGGACTATTGCCAGGCAGAACGGCAAACGGATGATTCGCATAATGATCACAGATGCACACAATCGCCTTAATAAGTATGAGAACGTCATAACAGAGGAAAAGGAAGCTTGCCTAAGGATATTAGGACCAGAACTCTTACAACAACTGACCACCGCAATAGAGCAAAGAGTTCGATCAACGGCAGGAAAGAAACGAGCGACTCTAGATAGTAAATTTACAAAATTAATTAAAGCTAACCAGAAAGCCAGTAGTAATGAATCTTGGATTCAGAACCTTTCTAGTAGACAATTAATGGAACTAGAAAAGGATGTCCTTATTAAAGGGCTGAATTTCAACTTCAAAGATGCAAACAACTTGGAATATCGAGCCACTTTGGAAGCAGCCATGAAATCCAACGAATTCCAAGAAGATTCACAACAACAACTACGTCAAACACTTGTTCTAGCCATCACGCGCAATATAAAGTTCAACGCCCTCTCGAAACAAGAAAGACAAGCACTTACAAACCTCAGGAATGACACTTCAATCATCATCTTACCAGCAGACAAAGGACGCATGACCGTCGTCATGGACAAACCAGACTACATCGAGAAAGCGAAACAACTACTCAATGACTCAAACACATATCACCGCTTGGAAATTGACCGGACCTCTCAACTTGTCAACAAGATTAACAAAACCCTAAAGAAACTGAAAGACTTGAACAAATTGTCAAAAGAAGAACACTGGAGAATGAAAAGTGGTGACGCAAATATCGCACAATTCTACGGGCTCCCCAAAATACACAAAGAGACAATCCCACTGCGACCAATCGTGTCACTGCCAGGAACACCAACATACACCATCTCAAAAGAATAATGGAAAAGAGTAAAGCACCTCATCAGTGGATCGCCATGTTCAATCAGCAATACAAAACAATTTTTGGACAAATTGAGGGACATACAAATAGAAGAAGATGAAATCATGGTTTCCTTCGACGTAACTTCGCTGTTCACATCGGTGGACCTAAATTCTGCCAAAACAACCGTCGCAGAATTGTTGGATACACATGGAACCTCAGGTGGATCTCTTGAAAAAGAAGATATCTGCGAACTCCTGGACCTTTGCCTGACAACTTATTTTGAATTTGATGGAGACTACTACAAACAACTCAAAGGTGCACCCATGGGCTCTCCAATTTCTGGATTCATTGCAGAAGTCAGTATGCAAAAACTAGAACGGATGATTCTACCGAAACTCAACCCAAAACTGTGGGTCCGCTACGTTGATGATACATTCACCATAATCAAGAAGAGTGAGCTGGCAAGAGAAAACCAGTCACTTAACAACGTCTTCGAAGACATCAAGTTCACAATGGAAACAGAAAACGGCGGCAAACTGGCCTTCCTGGACGTGCTTATTTCGAGAACCCCGAATGGTGAACTTCACACCGAAGTATACAGGAAAGAAACCCATACTGATCAGATCCTGAGTTATCACAGTAACCATCCCAAATGCCACAAACGCAGCTGCATTTGGACCATGTTCAAGCGAATTGAAACACACTGCAACACAATAGGAGCTAAAGTAAAAGAAGAAAAACGACTGTACCAAGTCTTCCAGAAGAATGGCTATCCAAGGAACTTCATCCGGAGATCTTTACGTCACACCAACTCGGCATCTACTACCACCAGTACAGGAAATAGAAGAGTCACTCTACCCTACATCAAGAAATGACAGCAAGATTACGACGACAACACGGCATAACTGTGGCGCACAAACCCACGAATACACTTCGACAGGCACTCTCAAAACCAAAAGGACAACGAGAAACATTGAATAAGACCAACGTCATTTACAAAATTCCCTGCAATGAATGTGAAAAGCACTACGTGGGACAAACTGGAAGGAAACTATCAACCAGAATACATGAACATCAACTTGCAAGCCGAAGACACGATCCATTGTCATTAGTATCAGTCCATGAGGACCAAGAAGGACATCAGTTCAACTGGAATAGCGTGACCGTGCTAGGTCAGGCAAAAACAAAGAAAGAATGTGAATTTATCGAGGCGTGGCACTCAACCGAACATGCGATCAATCGGCACATTGATATTGATCCAGTGTATCAACCGCTGCGCAGGAAAGAACTGAATAATCAGAGCACTCAGCACTAAGATTCAAACCGACCCGCAAGGCGATCAAGGGACAAGATCGGATGCAGATGCAACAATTCCAGCGAATCCCAAAAAAGCAACCAATCAAATTTCAAGACAAGGACCTCGAATGAACTAAAAAAGAATCACAGAGAGATCAAACAACCAATCAAAGTGGGGCATGGTCACTGAAATGATGGAATCACAACACAGCAAGTTCAACAATTAATTAATCAAATAGGACTAGGGTCATTGCAATTAACCAATCGAAAACAAGTAGATTTACTACTGTTCAATTTGCTATATAAACGTAGGTACTATGCAGGAACACACCCACAGCTAAGCACTGACGATGTTTCCTCGTTTGGTGATGAAACATCTGCAAGCTAATTGCCAAGCTCGGCGAACACAACAACAGATGATTGATCTACCCGAGCTACCAATTTTCACTAACGTTGCTAACTCTGTTTACTGTTTGAGGTAGTATAGACTCTGTTTACTGTTTGAGACAATATAGATTCTGTTTACTGTTTGAGGCAATATAGACTCTATTTACTGTTTGAGGCAGTATAGACTCTGTTTATTGTTTGGGGCAGTATAGACTTTGTCTCCTGTAAATTAGACTCTGGTATAAAGCCACCAAAGAATTGGCTGATACTGTGCTGCCAATACTCTGTAATTTTAAGTTTAAAATTGCCAACTTCTTCCCCTATTGGGTGTAAAATTTTAGAACAAAGAACAGCACAGCACAGGAAACAGGTCCTTCGACCCTACAACTCAGAAGTCTTGCCAGGGAGAACAAATAGGATTTAATAACATGCTTTATTAAAAAGCCACAGATGTGGAACGTGTTTATTTTTGTGATCTCTTGCTGGCTTTGGGTTTATTACTGATGGAATTTTTATTGTTAATCTCTCACTAGGAATCCAGGGGGTTTACAGGGAGCCACAAGTGGGCATTTTAGAGGAAAACTGACCTCCAGCCGAGGTACCAGGTTACCTGAAGACATTCATCCCGATGCCCCATTTCGGAAATGTGTCCGCCCGCTGCACTACTCGCCCCCCGGCGGGGTCCCACAGATGATCCTGGGCCGCAGGGTGCACACGGCACGTTACATCCTGGTCAACGAGCGAGAACCAAGGAAGAGGTTAATGCGCCCGGCGACTCGAGTGCCAAGGCATTACAAGGTGGATGAGTCCGGGGGAGTGATGGAAATGTTGCCTAGAAACCTGAAAAGGTACGCGGTCCACGGCACGCACAGAACGAATCCCCAGCTACACTTCAGCGAAGAGGAAGAAGAGGATGAGGAGGAGTTAGAGCAAGGCACGTTCAGCAGGTCACCCCGCCCGCACTCGCTGTCTGATCTCCACCAGCCAACTCGTTTTTACATAGGGGACAGCAAAGATAGCCGGATGTTAATCGGGAAGGACCTGGCCCAGGTACAGTATGAGTATGAAGACTCTGAACCCCTGCAGGACCATCACACTGGCGCTGGCTCATCACACGATCAGCGGAACAGCAAAGGGCCAACACCTGCCACGCAAAGTGGAGGAGCCCACCTCAAATGGAAGGCAAAGCACAAAACAGACCAGTCGCTGACCGAATCAGACTCTGTATCAATAGCGTCCAGCAGCGATCAGCAGAACAGCAGCACTGATCAGTACATCCAGGTCATCCACAGTAAGGACAAGTACTTGAAATCTTCCAACGAGAAAATAAGTCGAACCAAGTCGAGAGCAAGCATTGAACTCAATGTGGCAGGGGCAAATGACCTGATATGTTCAAATGTCTAGACCAGTCCCTTCCCACACGTAGCAGGACAAACATTATTGAATGAGCTATCACAAAGAGTAGTTGAGGTGAAGAGCGCAGAGCATTTTAGGGGTCGTTAGATGTGTACATGAGGGAGAAAGGAATAGAAGGATATACGAATCGGGTTAGGGATGGGAGGAGATTAGTATGGAGCACAAAAACTAACATAGACTGAATGGCCCATTGCTGTCAATTCTAGGTAAATCTGTGGGAAGTCAGATGTTCCTCTCATGAGGGGCCATTGATAGATAGGTTCTTGATTCAGCGGGTGATCAGGGGTTATGGGGAAAATGCAGGAGAATGGGGATGAGAAAAATATCAGCCATGATTGAATGGCAGAGCAGACGCAATGGGCCAAATGGCCTAATTCTGCTCTTATGTCTTATGGGTGCAGACTCAATGTGCCGAAGGGACTCTCCTATACTGTGTGATTCTATATATAGTATAGAAGCTCTGTGATTAGATTCACGTCCTTTTTTTTTAAATTGATCTTAATCAATCACTTCTAATTCAAGGGCTATTTTCAAAACTGAGATTTTTTCTTTTGTCAGGTTCGGGTATGAAAGAATTATCGACCCAAGGAGTTGAAACATTGGCTCTGTTCTCTCCACAGATGCTATCAGGCTTGCTGAGGTTTCCCAGCATTTTCTGGTTTTGATGCAGCAATGACTTAGTACTTGAATAATGGAGAAAGCTCGAAGGGTGGGATAGCCTCGTCCTGCTCCTAATTTTTGCGTTGCCATGATAGCAAGGGAGGTGACCACAGGAGGTAGGATTTGAGGCAGGAAGCAGAGGTGGATGGTTTTGATCAGGGAAATTTCAGATTCAGCTCCTATTTAGTGGTGAAGGGAGGTGAATTGCAACTTCAGGCCCGTGCGTATCATTTTTTATTTTATGCTTTTTAAATTCAAACCTGAACGAGGCTGCGTATCAGGAACTGATTTTACAGCATGTCTGTGGTAAAGTGAATGGAAAAGTCCCGTGAGACTACTCAATCTTTCTCCCTTCAAATCAAATGTTTCTGTAACTCGCACAGTGCGCATTCACGGATCATCTACTTTACTGCATGTTTGCAGCCTTCAGCCTGAATGTAAGACTCATATTTTGTGTTGCTAAGACCCTGAAATACTGAAACATTCATTAAAAAGGGCACCTTAAAAATTAGATGTGTCATCTCCTGTTGCGTGATACGATGGTCTCTCTGTCTCCATCCCATAAAATTAGATCAACTAATTTAGATCTCTATATCTTTACATATTTAGATAGATAGATTAGATATTTATATAGTGCATGGCACATTGAGAGAACGTGGGGAGCTGGGATACAGAGAAACAGCTGCTGTCACTCAGACTAGGGAGCATGGGCAGCTTGACACACAGAGTATCAGACACCAACCAAGAGGAGATGTCACGACAAAGTCTTGTTTTTAACACGTCTGCCTCAGATCCAGGTGGTTGTTCGCTCAACTCCCAGTAGGAAATGGTGGTGATAATGTCGCTGGGCTAGTAATATAAAGACTCGGATAACGCTAGAGGTGGCACAGTGCTGCAGTGATTAGCACTGCTGCCTCACAGTGTCGCGCACCTGGTTCAATTCCAGCTTAGGCCACCGTCTGTGTGAGTTTGCATGGTCTCTCCATGTCTATGTGGGTTTCCTCTAGGTGCTCCTGTTTCGTCCAAAGATGTTAGGTAGATGAGGTAAGTTAGGTGGATTAGCCATGCTAAATTGCCTCTTAGTGACCAAGGATGTGTATATTGGATGGAATAGGCTTGGTAATTGTGTAGGGTTACAGGCATAGTTCATAGGGAAGAGATTTATAGCATGGAAACAAGCTCAACTTGTCCATTCTGCCCAGTTTTTACCACTAAACTATTCCCAATTGCCCACATTTGGTCAATATCCATCTATACCCATCTTACACATGTAAATACTTTAATGCTTTTTAAAAGGCAAAATTTCCTCTACTATTTGTTCCAGACACTCAGCATTCTGTGTGAAAAAGATACTCCTCAGGCCCCTTTTGTACCTCTCCCCTCTGACCTTAAACCTATGCCCTCTAGTTTTAGACTCCCTATCTTTGGGAAAAGATATTGACTAGCTAGCTGATTTATGCCCCTTATTATTTTATGGACCTCTATAAGATCACCCTTAAGCCTCGTACACTCTAGGGGAAAAGAGTCCCAGTTTATCCAGCCTCAGAGGAGTTGGGTAAAATACTCTGTCAGAGAGTCAGTGCAGATTTGATGGACCGAATGGTCTCTTCTGCACTGTAGGGATTCAATGAATTTTCTTCTATGAATCTGCTCGAGACTTGAGCAGAAACGCTGACACGACAACTTAGATAGGAGGAATGCACAGTTTACCTCGCCCCACAGTTTGCATTGGGGGCTGCAAAACTAGTTTAAAAGTTTAACTCACTCGCTTCAATGGCTGATTATTTACCTCTGATGCTGTTAGACAAAGAACAAAGAACAAAACAGCACGGAAAACAAGCCCTTTGGCCCTACGAGCCTGTGCCACCGCCCCGATGCTCCCATCTCTACCCATGATCCCTGTCCATGTTTATAGATCTAGGGATTAAAAACCAAATTTGAGACAATTTAGGGAGAATTTGTTTTGCCAATTAGCCTAAGAGCACATCTTTGGGATGTGGGAGGAAACCGGAGCACCCGGAGAAAACCCACGCAAGCACGGGGAGAATGCGCAAACTCCCACAGACACAGGCCCAAATCCATGTATCTGCACAGCACAGCGATAGTCACTGAGCTGTCGTGTTGCCCATCGGAATAAAAGTTTTTTAACTAGGTTTCTTTCAATAAAGTCAGAATGATTAATTTATTATAAAACAAAACTTCCTTTTTTAAAACAAGTTGCAAGAACTGATGCACACACTAGAAGTATAATTATGTATTCATTTTTTTAAAAACATCCAAGCACACACACATAGACAAAGGACAAACAGATAGGGTATCTACAGAGATGGCCTTTGGAGGGTAGGCTTTATAAAATAAAAGATAAAGTTTGCAGGATTTTGATGCTGCCAAGCTGGACCTCCCTTGTGTGAAGACAGTAGATGTTCACACCAGTGGAGCTTCAGCATGTAAGAGATTATAGAGTGTGAGGGAAGACTTCCTTCTCAGTTAATTCTGCTAACCTTTACCAGTTATACTCCCATTAATTAAATTGATTGCAGTTCAAAACAAATGCCTATCGAGTGCCATGCTGGTCAGGTGACTGCTTGGGAAAAAACAGTCATGTTGTTCCCAGTTGAACGATAAATCTGAGATCCTTCTTTAAAAAAAACTTCCAGGTCAGCATCCACGTGTCCAGATAACCCCCAGAACCAGACAGGGTATTCCTACGGACTTTGAGGGAGGCTAGTGCTGCAGGGGGCCCTGACAGACATATTTGAAATGTCAGTATTCACGGGGGAGGTGCGGGTGATTGAGGGTGGCTCAAGTTGTTCTATTGTTTAAAAAACGTTCCAAAAGAAATCCAGGAAAATACAGGCCAGTAAGTTTTACGTCGGTGACGGGCAAGTTATTGGAAGGTGTGATAAAGGATAGGATCTACAAATATTTGAATAGGCAGGGACTTATTAAGGAAAATCAACATGGCTTTGAACGTGGTATAGGTCATGTTTGACCAATCTATTAAAGTTTTTCGAGGAGGTTACCAGGAAAGTGAATGAAGGGAAGGCAGTGAATGTTGTCTACCTTTCAGCAAGACCTTTGACAAGGTCCCTCATGGAAGGTTAGTTAAGAAGATTCAGTCGCTAGGTATAGATGGGGAGGTAGTAAATTGGATTAGACACTGACTCAATGGAAGAAGCCAGAGAGTGGTTGTGGAGGATTGCTTCTCTGAGTGGAGGCCTGTGATCGGGGTTGGGTCCATTGTTGTTTATCATCTATATCAATGATTGGATGATAATATAGTAAATTTTGCAAATTTGCTGATGATACAAAGATTGGAGGTGTCGTGGACAGTGAGGAAGGTTTTCAAAGCTTGCAGAGAGATTTGGACCAACTAGAAAAATGGGCTGAAAAATGGCAAATGGTACTTAACACAGACAAGTGTGAGGTATTGCACTTTGGAAGAACAAACAAAGTGGAATGTACAGGATAATGGTAGGACTCTGAAGAGTGCAGTTGGACAGAGGGATCTGGGAATATAGGTACAGAATTACTTAAAAGTGACGTCACAGCTGGATAGGGTCGTAAAAAGTGCTTTTGGCGCATTGGTCTTTATAAATCGGAATATCAAGTATAAAAGTTGGAGTGTTATGGTAAGTTTGTATAAGGCATTGGTGAGGCCGAACTTAGAGTATTTTGTACAGTTTTGATCACCTAGTTACAGGAAGGATGTAAATAAGGTTGAAAGAGTGCAGAGAAGGTTCACAAGGATGTTGCTGGACTTGAGAAGCTGAGTTACAGAGAGAGATTGAATAGGTTAGGACTTTATTCCCTGGAGTATAGAAGAATGAGGGGAGATTTGATAGAGGTGTATAAGATTTTGATGGGTGTAGATAGAGTGAATGCAAGTAGGCTTTTCCCACTGAGGCTAGAGGAGAAAAAAAAACTAGAGAGCATGGGTAAAAGGAGAAAAGTTTAAAGAGAATATTAGGCAGGGGGGGCTTCTTCACGCAGAGAGTGGTGGGAGTGTGGAATGAGCTGCTGGATAAAGTGGTAAATGTGGGGTCACTTTTAAGGAAAACTAGGATGGGTTCATGGATGAGAGGGGTGTGGAGGGACATGGTTCAAATGCAGATCAGTGAAACAAGGCAAAAAATGGTTTGGCACAGACAAGAAGGGCCAAAGGGCCTATTTCTGAGCTGTAATTTTCTATGGTTCTATGATTGTAGAGATAACGCACAACTTACAACAGCTGCTGCCAATAAAGGTCATTGGGATAAATGTTTCTTTATGAGCTGGGAAGTTGGGTCAGACTATACCATGGCTTAACTTCACCTCCTCAAATAGACCAGTGTTGCTGGTGAGTTTCAAACCGATAGATGAATTCAATTGTCTTTTCTAGACTCAGTTCTTATTTTGCCTTTAGTATGTCCAAAAGGGTATCATCAACCATTCGGTCTTGTTTAAGCTCTGACTTAATGTTGCCATAGCCACACTTTTCAACCAATCTGTATAATTTGTTTATGGAAGAGTCAAAGAATTCTCCAGACTGTTAGACTTCCTTACCAAACTTTGCACTCTATAAAACTGTAATGCTTCTTGAATTAAGTTTGTATCAAAGGATTTCAGAGCTTCAATAAACCTTCAAAAGAAGGCTCTCTGCCTTGTGGTGATGTAATTGGTATTGACCCTACAGAATACAGGGGTCTCCTCACCATCCAGCCTCTGCCTTCTGATCTCATCCTGAAACTATCATGTGTCTAGATATCCTTTTTCAACAAAGCCCCCAATTCTGCACTTGGTCTGGCTTCTGTATCAGTCCAACTTGATCCAGTACGATTGATTTATGATCCATGGTTGTTATTCAGCACAGGAGTACAGCTTTAAGTGCTGTTTCACTTTTGAAGATGGTGATGCAGTAACTATTTTCTTTGTGCCTCTTCCAACACTTTCCAAGTTTTATGGGCTTCCTGCAGTGGTCCTGGGCCCTTCTTAGAAGGACTAGATTTCTTGCAGCAAATTTTCTAATTGAAGATTTGGGCCCTGTAGGATGTTTTCAGAGTATATCGGGGTGATTTCAAGCTGATTCTCGGCTTTGGCTGAATTTTTGAACGGAGCCAAGAGATCATGGTGCCGCTCCTGAACCCAAGTTAAGAATGATGATTAACAAAATGGACTGCCCTGATTGAGGGCACAGTGCTGAGCACTGCTGCTTCGTAATTCCAGGGACCCGGGTTCAATTCCTGGCTTGGGTCACTGTCTGTGCAGAGTCTGCATGTTCTCCCCATGTCTACATGGGTTTCCCCCGGGTGCTCCGGTTTCCTCCGACATGCTGGTTCGATGCATTCACCATGCTAAATTCTCCCTCAGTGTACCCAAACAGGCGTCGCAGTGTGGCGACTAGGAGATTTTCACAGTAACTTCATTGCTGTGTTAATGTAAGCCTACTTGCGACACTAATAAATAAACTTAATAGCCTAAAGACAGTGAAAGGATAACTCAGTCTTAGAATGAATGTTGCTCACTCTTGTTGAGTTGGTTCACTCTGTAGTTGATGAAGATTCACAGTGGATCACCACGTTGCTCCACTGCAGATCTTCAGCTACACATTGGATTTCTCTTTAGCCCTCAGGTCTGTGATGGAACCTTCCCCTCAGCCAATCTCCAGCTGTAGCTTCAGTCCAGGTCCACTGCTTCATTAGGTTTTTGGATTCCGGGATCCCGCACCAGCTTCTTTGGCTCTGGGTTTGTACACGATTGGGAAATTTGCAGACGACACAAAAATTGGCCGTGTGGTGGAGAGTGTGGAGGGTAGATGTAAGCTCCAAAATGACATAGATGGAGTGGTGGAATGGGCAGGAAAGTGTCAGATGGAGTTCAACGCTGAGATAATGTGTTTAGGAAGGTCAAACTGTAAAAGGGAATACACAATAAACAGGAATATACTGAGAGGAGAGACCTTGGTGTGCAAATGCACAAGTCCTTAAAGGTAGCAGTACAGTAGATAAGGTCGTAAGGAAGGCAAATGGAATGTTCTCCTTCATGGGCAGAAGTATAGAATATAAAAGTAGAGATATATAATGCTGAACCTGCATAAGACACTGGTGAGGCCACAACTGGAGTATTGTGTGCAGTTCTGGTCACCACATTACAAGAAGGACATCATTGCTCTGGAAAGGGTACAGAGAAGATATATTGTATTGCCAAGGCGGGAGAACTGTACCGACAAAGAGAGATTGGAGAGGTTGGGTTTGTTTTCCTTGGAACAGAGAAGGGATGACATGATTAAGGTACAAAAAAATTGCGAGGTTTAGGGAGAAAGTACCATTTCCCTTGGCAGACACTTCAAAAACCAAGCGTCATATTTTCAAACTAAATGATAGAAGGATTAGAGGGGACATGAGGAGAAAATTTTTCATACAGAGGGTAGTGGCAGTTTGATCTGGCAGAGGAGACTCTAAACTCATTTAACATGTACTTAGATCTGCACCTTAAGTGTTGTGAGCTGCAGGGCTGTGGGTTATCATAGAACAATACAGCACAAACAGGCCCTTCGGCCCACGAGTTGCGCCGATCACATCTACCAATCCACAGACCTATCTATAACCCCCTATCCTATTCTTTTCCATATACTCATCCAGAAGTCTCTTAAAAGACCCCAGTGAGTTTGCCTCAACAACCTCCAACGACAGTCGGTTCCATTCACTCACCACCCTCTGAGTGAAAAACCTACCTGGAGAGTTTAGAGTCTCCTCTGCCAGATCAAACTGCCACTACCCTCTGTATGAAAAAATTTCTCCTCATGTCCCCTCTAATCCTTCTATCATTTAGTTTGAAAATATGACCCTTGTATTTGCTTTCCTGCACCTTAAATCTGTGTCCTCTCGTAGTGACCATTTCAGCTTGGGGAAATAGTCTCTGAAAGTCCACCCTATCTATTCCTCTCAACATTTTATAAACCTCTATCAGGTCGCCTCTCAAGCTATGTCTCTCCAGTGAGAAGAGTCCCAGCTCCCTCAACCTATCTTCATAAGGCCTGCCTCCCAATCCAGGCAGCATCCTTATAAATCTCCTCTGAACTCTCTCAATAGCCTCTACATCCTTCCTATAATGAGGCGACCAGAACTGCGCACAATACTCCAACTGGGGTCTGATAAGAGTCTTATAGAGCTGCATCATTACCTCCTGACTCCTAAACTCTATTCCTCGATTAATGAAGGCCAGTACATCGTACGCCTTCTTGACCACTTCCTCCACCTGTGAGGCCGATTTAAGAGTCCTATGGACCCGGACCCCGAGATCCTTTTGCTCTACAACACAGCTAAGACTCCTACACAGCTAAGACTGTGGTTATGTGCCACAAGATGGGATTAGAAAGGCATCTGGGTGTTATTGTGTTGGCATGGACAAGATGGACTGAATGCCCCCCTTCTATCACTTCTATGGTTCCATTAACTGTCACCATGTAGTAAGGGTTTCAGTAGGCCTCATGAAGAAGTTCAGATGCCTATACAGTTGAATAGTAATGTTGATTGGTAACATATAATTATTTGCATATGTACAAAGTATAGCCCAAAGTAGGAGGTCACTTAAGGCTGATTTCCACTCAAGTCTCCCCACACAACTCTGTCTCTTGTCATGCCTGTCTATGCATCAGATTGTGGGCAATACTGCTCTCCAGTCCAATGTTAACCCTTGCTATGCCAAAAACCCATATACTACAACTATGTCATGTAAACATGTTGGGATCCACTTAAGAGGCATTTTGAGGGAGGAGGTGCGAACAGGAGAAGGAATGGGGTAGATGTGAAATGGTGGTATTGAATTTCCAATGTATAATTCCATTGGGTGAATTCTCTGCGAGAAAAAATTGTCCAAAAATCATTCCTGCCTCTTCCTTTGGCCAAACAAGGCAATGTGCAACATAAAAGTCAGATAAATGAATGTTGCATAGACATCAACACATGTGATTGAACATATTCCAGGAGATTTCATCACATGACTTCCAATAGCCTGCCTCCCTCCTCCCATCTCCCTTGCATCAGTGGTCACTCAACAGGACTGTCTTTGGGATTCATACCAATTGGAAACCAAGAACATTCCTTGTCATCTGATTGGTTGATGCTTTACTGTCAATCATACACTCTTCGTTTTCCATCTCTGAATGGAATTGCAATAACACTTGCAATTAGACATCATTTTATGTTCCAGTGCTGCCTCTGGGGGAAGAACACGTTGGCTGAGTACAGAACACCATTTGCTTCCTCCTCTTGCATTCTAACACGGCCCTGAGGATTATTTCCATGCTGCTGACATGGAAATAAAGTTTATTTATTAGTGTCACAAGTAGGCTTACATTAACACTGCAATGCAGTTACTGTGAAAATCCCCAAGTTGCCACACTCCGGCACTTGTTCAGGTACATCGAGGGGGCATTCAGCATGGCCAATGCACCTAATCTGTACATCTTTCGAACTATGGGAGGAAACCAGAACATCAGAGGAAACCCACACAGATGTAGGGAGAATGTGCAAACTCCACACAGACAGTGACCAAAGCCGGAATTGAATCCAGGTCCCTGGCGCTATGAGGTAGCAGTGCTAACCACTGTGCCACTGTGCCAGAAATTTAATTCAGTAAGAAGTCTCACAACACCAGGTTAAAGTCTAACAGATTTATTTGGTAGCAAAAGCCACTAGCTTTTGGAGCTCTCGCTACTTCTTCATCAGGTGAGTGCGATTTCAATTCACAAATAGGGCATATAAAGACACAAACTGTACTGTCTCCAGACAGGATAGTGAGTGAGATTATGCAAGCGCAGACAAGTCATGGGCGTTACAGATAGTGTGACGTGAACCCAAGATCCCGGTTAAGGCCGTAGTCATGTGTGTGGAACTTGGCTATCGGACTCTGCTCAGCGACTCTGTGCTGTCGTGTGTCGTGAAGGCCACCTTGGAGAACGCTTACCCGAAGATCACTAACTGTCCTGGCTGGAGACAATACACATTTCTTTAACCTACGCTTAATCCTCTCTCCGCTCACATTGTCTTTAAGACTTGATTACCTGTAAATTCTCGATTCCAACCATTATTTTGTAAATTGAGTTTGTGTCTTTATATACCCTGTTTGTGAACTGAAATCCCACTCACCTGATGAAGGAGCAGCCAGCACTCCTAAAGCTAGTGACTTTTGTTACCAAATAAATTTGTTGGACTTTAACCTGGTGTTTTGAGACTTCTTACTGTGTTTACCCCAGTCTAACGCCGGCATCTGCCCATCAGCACTTTAATTGCCAATAAACTGATATTTATTCCTAAGAGTGGGAAATAAGCACCGTTTTTTTCTTGCCCCTGTGATCTCTCTCCCCAGCTGTTTGCTGCAGCATCCTGGAGAATTGACCAGCCAAATACTGGTTGTAAAGATGGGGTTAATCAAACTGGTGTTTAGAAACTGTTAGTGATGAACTTTCTATGTCAGTCACCCCTCAAACACTGGTGAGGAAAGAGCAGATAAGCACCAAAGCTTGAGTATAAACAGTACCTCCCACATGCACGAAGAATCATCTCTTTTATTGTTTATTAATTTCCTGCATCCCCGCTGCTGGATAAATAGAACATTCAATATTTGGACTGTTTCAGTGCCTGATTAAATGCTTGCTAAGCAATAAAGGACCGCTGTTGTCTTTTTGTATCATGAACAAAATCTTTTTCCTCCACAAAAAAATGCTGCAGAGTTAAGAGGAGCATAGAAATGGATTTCGTACCTCGGTCATTTTAGAGGAACTGAGGAACTTTAGTCAAAATGTATAAACAGTGAGCGCAATGTTTGAGGGTTTGAAGTTGGATAAGTCCCCTGGGCCGGACGGGATTTACCCTAGGATTCTCTGGGAGGCAAGAGAGGAGATTGCAGAGCCTCGGGCTCTGATCTTCAGGTCGTCGTTGGTTACGGGTGTGGTTCCGGAGGACTGGAGGATAGCGAATGTGGTCCCATTGTTCAAGAAGGGGAAGAGAGACTTTCCAGGGAATTATAGGCCAGTGAGTCTTACTTCTGTTGTGGGCAAAGTATTGGAGAGAATTATTAGGATAGGATTTATAGTTATTTAGAGAGAAATGAATTGATTGGGGATAGTCAGCATGGTTCTGTGAAGGGTAGGTCGTGCCTTACTAACCTCATTGAGTTTTTTGAAAAAGTGACCAAAGAGGTGGATGGGGGTAAGGCGGTTGATGTGGTATATATGGACTTTAGTAAGGCGTTTGATAAGGTGGACCATGGAAGACTTCTGCAGAAAATGCAGATGTATGGGATAGAGGGTGATTTAGCTAATTGGGTTAGGAATTGGCTAGCAGATAGAAGACAGAGGGTGGTGGTTGATGGAGATATTCATCGTGGAGTTCGGTGACAAGTGGTGTACCTCAGGGGTCTGTTTTGGGGCCCTGCTGTTTGTAATTTTTATAAATGATCTGGATGAGGGTATTGAAGGATAGATTAGTAAATTTGCAGATGACACTAAAGTCGGTGGAGTGGTAGATAGTGAAGAGGGGTGTTATAGTTTACAGAGTGACTTGGACAAGTTGCAGAGCTGGCCGAGAGGTGGCAAATGGAGTTTAATGTGGAAAAGTGTGAGGTAATGCACTTTGGCAGGAACAATAAAGGTGTAGAGTATAGGGCTAATGGTAGGGCTCTTAATAGTGTTGAGGAACAGAAGGATCTTGGTGTATGTGTCAATAGATCCCTGAGAGTAGGCAGTCAAGTGGATAAAGTTGTTAAGAAGGCTTATGGAGTCTTAGCTTTTATTGGTAGGGGGATTGAATTTAGGAGCCGCAGCATCATGTTGGAGCTGTACAAAACTCTAGTGCGGCCGCACTTGGAGTATTGTGTGCAGTTCTGGTCCCCACATTATAAGAAAGATGTGGAGGCATTGGAGAGGGTACAGAGGAGGTTTACCAGGATGTTGCCTGTATGGAGGGCAGGTCCTATGAAGAGAGGTTGAAGGATTTGAGGTTGTTTTCGTTAGAAAGGAGGCGGCTAAGAGGGGATCTTATGGAAGCATATAAGATGATTAGAGGTTTAGATAGGGTGGACAGTGATAGCCTTTTTCCTAGGATGGAGTAAGCTAGCACGAGGGGACACAGCTTTAAATTAAGGGGTGATAGTTATAGGACGGATATCAGAGGCAGGTTCTTTACCCAAAGGGTGGTTCGGGAGTGGAATGCCCTGCTGCAGCGGTTGTAGATGCGCCAAGTTTGGTGGCGTTTAAGAGGTTAGTTGATAAGTATATGGAAGAGATGGGAATGGTTTAGTTTGGAGGGGCATTGCTTTTTATTTTGGTCGGCACAACATCGAAGGCCGAAGGGCCTGTTCTGTGCTGTATTGTTCTATGTTCTAATACTACTTTGAACTGGCCAGCTCGATTTGGGCGTGAGACCTAGTCTGTGATTGAAGCGAGATTTACCAATGTTCTTCCATTGAGCCATAGCCTTACCATCCCCCCTCCAGGTTATCCGTGATGGCTGGAATTCTCCCATCCCACCTGCCACTGGAATTTCAGCAGGTAAGTTGCGGAGAATGTGAAACGCCATTGATGGTTGGGAGAGAATTTCCAGTGTTTGGACCAGCACAGCTGGAGAATTCTGTTGACAGAGTGGGGGTGAAATGGCAAGTTACACGCATGAAGAACTCCCCAAACCAATTACAAGTGGCTTGAGATAACAGAGGTGTGAATAGAAAGAGAATGGTCCCTTTCAGTACAACAAGAGTGTCAGGGGTAGGCTCTTGTAAGTCATGTGATGAAGTCTCCAATTACAGTTGTTAACGTCTATGCAAGACACAGTTTTGTGTTGCAATATTTCATTGTTTGGCCTCACATTGGTAGGAAGCGTGAGCAGTATAACACTTTCACGTGCCAAGTGGCATAGTCAGACTTCCTTATTATTGTCCGGAGCAGGAAATCTCTGGCAAGGACCAGCAGAAGCAGCCCCACCAACCAAAGCAGAAGCACGTCCTTGTTCCATTGCTACTCCAGAAGTGCCACTCCCAAAGATGACCCTGAGACTTAACATCTACATCGAGTTGAGCAGAGCTTTGTATCTTGCACCATCTCTCCAACGTTGTCCCTGTCTCCAATTCCTGCTCATTAGAATGTGCCTCACTACATGGCAAGTTCGCTATCTCCACTATAATATCCATCAAAGTCTGAGTATCTCTGGGAGGCAACAATCTTCTCCTGAATTCTTTATTGCAACATTTGATTGTCTTATAACTATGGCCAGATGCCTTGGTCTCTCCTGCAAGTGTAATCATTTTCTCTGTATTTATTTTGTCAAATTCCTCCCAAGTATTAAATAATTCTAGCAGGTCATCTCTCAGTCTTTTTTTACGAGAGAAATGAGCCTTAGTCTGTTCAGTGTTTCCTAATAGTTGTGCTCTCAATGCCGATATCATCTTTATAAATCATTTTCGCACATGTCCCAGTGCTTCTATATCCTTTTTGTAATGTTATTTTACACAATGTAATTTATAACCTCAGCTCCATACACATGACAGCCAATCTTTGAAGTGTTGCTTTGTTTTCTTGAGAAAAACACAGCAGTCAGTCTACACCAGCAAGATCCCATAAACAGCAGAGAGTTTTTTTATTCACTGAAGGTATGTGGGTATGGCTGATGTGACGTTAGTGTCCCTTTAAGAAATGTGTTTATTAAATCATGTTCTCTGCGGATCTCATAACTTTAATTTTTTGTTGTTTTGGTATCGGCTAGCTGCTTGACGTCCTTTCATTGCTGCTTCAATGGCTTACATAGGATTTTGTTTATTTTTACTTTTGGATCTTTTATGCCCTTACATTGTGTGTGGGAGGTGGGAGGGGACAGGGAGAGATTGCAGGGAAAGATTGATTGATAAATTAAAGTCAAGTGGTTCCTCCCCAGGGAAAAAAAAATCTAAGCATTCATTTTCAATTTTCATTTAGAAAGGGAGTGGATATCAAGTAATTGGCTGAGTTGGTCTTGTCCTTTTTGTGTACAGGATATACCTGGACATTACCAAGTTATTGGGTAGATGCCAGTGTTGTGGTTGTACTGGAACAGCTTGGCTGAGGTATGGCAAGTTTTGGAGCACAAGCCTTCAGTACCATTGCCGGAATGTTGTCAGGGTTCCCAGCCTTTACAGTATCCAGTGCCTTCAGCCATTTCTTAATATCACGTAGTGTGAATCATATTTGGCTGAAGGCTGACATCTGCTGAAGAGCTTAGATCTGATGTGTTGTTGTGGAATCACGTCGCTCTGTCTGATACTTGTTAACTATACTGCTTAGCATGCATACAGTCCTGGATTGTATCTTCAACAGGTTGACATCTCATTTTTAGGTATGGCTGGTGTTACTGCTTCTGCACTTTTCATTAAACCAGGGTTTATCCCCTGGTTTGGTGGTAATGGTAGAGTTGGAGGATATGCTGGACCATTGTGGTTGAGTACAATCCTGCAGCTGATGGCCGACAGTTCCTCATGGATACCACGTTTTGAGTTGCTAGATCTGGTTGAAATCCCATTTAGCACAGCGGTAGTGCCACACACGCAGATGCATCTGCCCATGACAGTATCGGGCTGCAAGATAGCACAGTGGTTAGCACTGCTGCCTCACAGCACCAGGGAGACGGCTGGGATTCCTGACTTGGGTCACTGTCTGTGCGGATTTTGCACATTCTCCCTGTGTCTGCGTGGGTTTCCTTCAGGTGTTCCGGTTTCCTTCCACAGTCATGATGGTTGACCATGTTAAATTCTCCTTCAGTATACCGGAACAGGTGCCGGAGTGTGGCGAGTGGGGGGTTTTCACAGTAACTTCATCGCAGTATGAATGTCAGCCTATTTGTGATACAAATAATTTAAAACAAATTGGCATTTCCATCCTTGGAAAAAAACCTCTGACTTTCTAACCTCTCTATGCCTCTAATAGTTTTATAGACCTCTATCAGGTCTCCCCTCAACCTTCATCTTTCCAATGAAAACAATCCTATTTCATTCAGCCTTCCTTCATAGTCAATGCCCTCAAGACCAGGCAACATCCTGCTGAACCTTCTTTGCACTCTCTCCAAACCGTCCACGTCCTTCTGACAATACTCCACATGTGGTCTACCAAGATTTTATATAGCTGCAACATGATTTCCCAACTCTTGTACTCAGTGCCCCGGCTGATGAAGGCAAGCATGCCATATGCCTTCTTAATCACTTTGTCCACCTGTGTGGCCACTTTTAGGGAACTGTGGACCTGTACAGGAGGTTCTACTGGAACTCTACTAACTTTGGTTAGGCCACAGCCAGAGTGTTGTGCGCAGTTCTGGAATCCACATCATAGGAGGGATGTGATAGCACTAGAAAGGATGCAGAGGAGATTTATTGGGATGTGCCTTGTTTGGGGAGTTTTGATAATGAAGAGAGATTGGATAGACTGGTGTCATCTTCTTTGGAAACGGGGTGACTGAGGTGGAAAGAGGGTGTGGATGGGGGGAGCAAGATTGTCAGGTATGAAATAATGAGGGTTATAGGTAGAGTTGACAGGAAGACACTTTTCCCCTCGGTGGAGGAATCAATGACCAGAGGAATGGATAAGGTAAGAGACAGGAAGTTTAGAGAGGATGTGAGGGTGAGATGAGGGAGAGGGGACATGAGGGTGGTGAAGATAGCCTCATAACATTTAATAAGTATCTTGATGTGCACTTGTGACATACAAAGCACACAAGGCTATGAGCCAAATACTGGAAAATGGGATTAGGATAGTTAGGTTGTTATTTTTGACCAGTGCAATGTGATGCGCTGAAGGGCCTTTTCTATGCTGTATATCTCAATGACTGTATGATTATAATGCAGTCTCAGTCTCCCCTCTCTGACAATGTGCCTCTTTCTTAATAAGCCAGATGTGTTTTTATAACAATAGGCATGGTTTCATTGTCATAATTTGACTTTTAATTCCAGGCATTTTATTGAGCTGAAATTTCATCACCTGCTGTGTTGGGATTTGAACCCAGGTCTCCAGACCATTGCCATGAGTCTCTGGATTATTAGTGCAGTGACAATATCACTATGGCACCACACGAAAATAATCATTTCCTCGAATATGTTGCTGAGAAATAAATATTGGCCAGAGTAATGCAGCAACTTTGCTTTCTTTCTTTGAATAGTGCCATGGGATTTTATACATCCATCTGGCATGGGAAAGAGGATCTGGGATTAATGCTTCTTATGGGAAGGCAGCACTTCAAAGAGTGCAGTAGTCCCTCAGCACTGTATTGAGGGTATCAGGTTGAATAATGAACTCAAATTTATACAATGGGACTTGCAGCTAATAACCTGATATGAGTTCATAATTAAACAAATATGCACACGTTGCTTAGTAGATTAGTTTGAACATGATGTGCTTGGTATCTGCATATATCTGATTTATCAAACAAAAAGTAAACTAATTGTTGATGAGGTGTTTTTTGCACAATGCTGTTCTCACTGAATACAGCTGATGGATATAACCTCTACCTGACTGAAAACTTTTAGTTTAAGTGATGCCAACCATGAGTGGCACAGTGTCACAGTGGTTACCACTGCGGCCTCAGAACGCCAGGGACCCTGGTTTGATTCTAACCTCGGGTCACTGTCTGTGTTTGCATGTTTTCCCCATATCTGTATGGGTTTCCTCTGGGTGATCCAGTTTCCTTTCACAGTCTGAAGATGCATAGGTTAAGGGGAATGGCCATGCTAAATTGCCCCTTAGTGTCCAAAATGTGCAGGTTAAGAGAATCAACATGTTAAATGGTAAATAATCCATTTTGAAGATAGAGTGGGAGGGTGAGTCTGGGTAAGATACTCTTTAGGAGAGTCATTGTAGACTCAATGGGCTGAATGCCCATTTTTCTGCATGTTTTTCTGCATTGTAAAGATTCTATAACAAAGAGAATGATAGAGCCATTGAGATATACGTTACAGAAATTGGCCCTTTGGCCCAACTTGTCCATGCCAACAAGTTTCCTAAACTGAACTAGTCCAATTTGAATGTGTTTGGCCCATAGCCATTTAAAACTATCTCATCCACGTATCTATTCAAATGTCTTTTAAATGCTGTAATTGTACCCATCTCTACCATCCAAATCTATTGTAAATGTTACTTCAGATTTGGTAGAGAACTCATGAATGTATATGTTGTTTTAAGAGCCTGTTATGTAATCTAATATTGCAACAGTAATTGCTTTTGGGGCTGGGGGTGGTGGTGTTGGAATGAAGGTCCTACAGCATGTATGTGTATGTGGGAGGGAGAAAGAGACAGAGTGAGTTTAAAGTTTATTTATTAGCGTCACAAGAAGTTACTGTGAAAATCCCAAGTTGCCATACTCCGGTGCCTGTTTGGGTACACTGAGGCAGACTGCCCCTAACCAGCACGTTTTCTTGGACTGTGGAAGGAAACCGGAGCACCCAGAGGAAATACACTCAGCGACGGGGAGAATGTGCGGACTCCACACAGTATCCGGAATTGAATCCGGGTCCCTGGTGTTGTGAGGCCATGATGTGGAGATGTTGACGTTGGTCTGGGGTAAACACAGTGAGGCAGCAGTGCTAACTATTGTGCCACCAAGCGTATCCTATCAGGCGGGACAGAAATTTTGCGGATTACGCAAAGATCCTTTGACCTCGGGCGGGAATTTCTGACCTTGGGGCAAGCCCAACCGGAAATCCCACGCTTAGTGTCCAAAGATGTGTACATCGGGTAAGGGGTGGGAGGGGTTAGCTGTAGAAATTTGTGGAATTATAGGACTAAGGCTGAGGATGGTCCCGGGTGTGATGCTCAGTGCAAGCCTGATGGGCCGAATGCCCTCCTTCTGCATTGTAGGGATTCTATAGTTCTATTATTGTAGAAACCCAGAAAGAGGCCATTCAGCCCATCGAGTCTGCGCTGAATACAATCCCACCCAGGCCCTACCCTTAGGTACTTTACCCACTAATCTTCTAACCTATGCGTCCCAAGGCTAATTTTAGCAGGCCAATCAACGTAACCCACACATCTTTGGGAGGAAACCAGAGCGCCCGGAGGAAACCCACACAGACACGAGGAGAATGTGCAAACTCCACGCAGACAGTGACCCGAGCCGGGAATTGAACCCAGGTGCCTGGAACTGTGAAGCAGCAGCGCTAACCACTGTGCCGCCCTCAAATTATCATGAGAGAGGGTGTTTTAAAGGAGGTGGAGCTGCAAACTGACTGGCTGAAGACAAGTGGCACCATCAGTGCTGCCTCTGGGTGTGACAATGAGTAAGCATGCATGCATTAAGTAGCTGGCGCTTGACTAAGTGTGGTATTGACAGTGAATGAAAGCTGAGAGTGAGGGAAGTGTTTGTGCTAAGAGGGGAGTGTTACTGCATCAATGCTGCCCTGTCTCAGACTTGTCTGCAATGCCAGCTCTCCTGCACCAGCAGCCCCGGCCAGCTGTCCCAGCCCTGATTGGCTGCCGTGGCTGTCAATCAGTGCCGGGGGCGGTGCCGCCGTGCGGCCTGCCGGGAATTGTAGTCCACAGGTCTCCCGCTGCCGCCGGAAATGGCCGGGCGCTACTGGCCGGGGGAACTACAACTCCCGGCAGGCAGCGCGCGCCGCTCCGCCCCGGCCCGGCCGGCGGGAGAGGGAATGGAGGAGAGCGGCGGGCGCGCAGCCTGCAGCCCGGCAGCCGGCTCGGTGATGCCGCCCGAACGGGCCCGCTGTGACTGAGGAGAAGGAGGGGGCCACCGGTAACCCCCAGCCCGCTACAGGCCCGCCTCCCCCGGGGTAGGGGGGCGGGGAAACGGCATGAATTACAGAGCGGCGGCGGACTCGGTGGCCGAGAAACTGCTGTGTTACAGCAAGGACCAGAGCGGCTGGAGAGTGTGCAAGAGATCGGTGAGGGAATGAGGGAGAGGGAGTGGGGGGAGAGTGAGGGAGAGGTGGGGGGAGAGTGAGGGAGAAGGTGGGGGGAGAGTGAGGAGAGGTGGGGGGAGAGTGGGGAGTGGGGAGAGTGAGGGAGAGGTGGGGGGAGGTGGGGGGAAGAGTGAGGGAGAGGTGGGGGAAGAGTGAGGGAGAGGTGGGGGAAGAGTGGGAGAGGTGGGGGAAGAGTGAGGGAGAGGGGAGGGAGGTGAGGGAGAGGGGAGGGGGAGTGAGGGGGAGGGGAGGGCGGGTGACAGGGGGGAGAGGGAGGGGCGGGGGGTGACGGGGGGAGAGGGAGGGGAGAGGGAGGGGGGGGGGGGAGGGGGGGGGGGGGGTGCGAGGGGGCGGGGGGAGAGGGGGGGAGGGGGGGGGGGAGGGGGGGGGGGGGGGGGGCGGGGGGGAGGGGGAGGAGGGGGGTGACGGAGGGGAGAGGAGGGGGGGG
Organism: Sphyrna mokarran; assembly: GCA_024679065.1. Lineage (NCBI taxonomy): Eukaryota > Metazoa > Chordata > Chondrichthyes > Carcharhiniformes > Carcharhinidae > Sphyrna > Sphyrna mokarran. The sequence goes on from JAGIQG010000030.1 coordinate 31,899,048, forward strand.
GGGGGGTGACGGAGGGAGAGGATGGGGTGCGGGGGGGTGACGGAGGGGAGAGGAGGGGGCGGGGGGGTGACGGAGGGGGAGAGGGACGGGGAGACGGGGGCGGGGAGAGGAGGGGGGGGGGGGGTGACGGAGGGGAGAGGGGGAGAGGGACGGGGAGAGGAGGGGGCGGGGGGGTGACGGAGGGGAGAGGGACGGGGAGAGGAGGGGGCGGGGGGGGGTGACGGAGGGGAGAGGGACGGGGAGAGGAGGGGGCGGGGGGGTGGACGGAGGGGAGAGGGACGGGGAGAGGGGGGGCGGGGGGTGACGGAGGGGAGAGGAGGGGGCGGGGGGGGTGACGGAGGGGAGAGGGACGGGAGAGGAGGGGGGGGGGGGGTGACGGAGGGAGAGACGGGGGAGAGGAGGGGGCGGGGGGGTGACGGAGGGGAGAGGGACGGGGAGGAGAGGAGGGGGCGGGGGGGTGACGGAGGGGAGAGGGACGGGGAGAGGAGGGGCGGGGGGGTGACGGAGGGAGAGAGGGACGGGGGAGAGGGAGGGGACTGGGGGTGACGGAGGGGAGAGGGACGGGGAGAGGAGGGGGCGGGGGGGTGACGGAGCGGAGAGGAGGGGTCGGGGGGAGAGGAATGGGCGGGTGGGAGAAGAGGGGCGGGGGAGAGGATGGGGGAGGGGGCGACAGGGGAGAGGGGGTCCGATGGAGGGGACAGAGAGGAGGGGCAAAGGGGGGGCAGAGAAGAGGGCCAACGGGGGTGGGTGGGGGTGTCAGAGAGGAGGGGCCAGAGGGGTGTCAGAGAGGAGGGGGCGACGGGGATGACGGGGTAGAGGAAGGGTGGGGGAATGAGGAGTGGGAAGGAATGAAGGCAGTGGGAATGACGGAGAGCAGAGTAAGAATGAAGGATGGAGGAATGAGGGAGGGTGAAGAAGTGAAGGGAATAATGAGGGTGGGGAAGAGGGAGGGAAATGGAAAAGGGGGAGGGAGCAGGAATATGGGGAGTGTAAGAATAAGGGTTGAGGAGGGATGGCAATGAGGGAGTTGAGGGACAAGAGCGTGGTGAGGACAAGAAGGAATGAAGCTTATTCAGGGAGGATCAGGAAAGGGAGGGGAGGTGGTGTGGAGGGGTTGAGGGAGGAATGGAGCAGCAAGATTGCAGTAGAGGAAGGAGCATGGAGCATGGTGGCATAGGGAAGGAATTGAGGAGGGAGAGGGCTGTGGGAATTGAGGGAGGAGGGGAAATCATAGAATCCCAGCAAAACCGAAGGAGGTCTTCGAGCCTGCACCGACCACAATCCAGGCTCTATCCCTGTAACCCCACATATTTAGCCTGCTATTCCCTCTGAAATTAAAGGGTAGTTTAGCATGGTCATCAATCTAACCTGCACATCTCTGGAGTGTGGGTGTTAGCCGAGCAGCCAGAAGAAACCCACGTAGACATGGGGGGAATGTGCAAACTCCACACAGTCATCCGAGGCTGAAGTTGACCCTGTGTCCCTGGAGCTGTGAGGCAACAGTGCCACCTCTATGAATGAGGGAGGCAGGAGGAGGAATGAGAGAGGGAGGGCAGACGACAGTGGTGAGGAGGGTTAAGAAGGAGGCAAGAGTAGAATGAGCATGGGGGAATGAGAGAGGCTGGTGGGCAGAGGGGGAAGAGGGGAAATGACTGAAGCAGGAGGGTAGGGAAAGTGGGCAATGAGTGAGGCAGGAAGGGTGTGAGGAGGAAAATTAGGGTGGAAGGAGAGGAAATAAGCACAGGGATGACAGAATGAGAGACTGGAGGGGAGGGAGGTGGGAGAATGCGGAGGCAAGGGGATGGGTATGGTGAAGGGGTGCAAGTTTATGAGGCAGGCAGAAGGAAGGAGGAGGAATGGGTGGAAGCAGAAGGGGAAAGTGGAGACAAATGAGGAATGGTAATGAAGGGAGGCAGGGAGATGGGGAGGAGGGCAGATGGGCATGGAAGTTGATGAAGGGGCTGAGGCAGAGAGCGAGACAGGAGTGGGTGAAGGGGGAATGAGGGTAGGAGGGAGAGTGAATGGCAGGATTGATGGGAGGGGGCATGGAGGAGGCAAGAGAGGAACTAGAGGCAGGAAGTGGAATGAGGGAAGGGAGATGAGAAGCAGTTGGGGAGGAGAGGAGATGGGGGTGGGTGGAAGGGACGTGGGGAATAGGGAAGTGTGAGGGGCTGGTGAGGGAAGGGGAATGAGTGAAACAGGGAAGGAGAAGAAGAGGGGAATGAGTGAGGCAGGAGGGGTGGGAGGAGGGAAAATAGAGGAGACATTTATTAGTCACAAGTTGGCTTACATTAACACTGTAATGAAGTTGCTGTGGAAATCCGGCGCCTGTTTGGGTACACTGAGAGGGAATATAGCGTGGCCAATCCACCTAACCAGCGCGTCTTTCAGACTGCGGAAGAAAATCACCTGGAGGAAACCCACGCAGACCCTGGGAGAATGTGCAAACTCCACACAGATGGTGACCCAAGCCAAGACTCAAACCCAGGTTCCTGGCACTGTTTGGCAGCAATGCTCTACATTGTGTCCCCTGAGCAAGTCTGAAGCTGTCTTGGTCATCTCCCACCTAACAAAAACTTTCTTTGCCCTGAATGCTGAAACTGTGTAGATATTCACAGTGACCCTAAGCTGAGGTTCTAACTTCACTATCGAAGCCATTACTTTCTAATTCTCAACCCTTTTGCATATGGGTTTTGAAAGTGCCAAGTTTGTCACTTTCCAGCCTTTTTTTAGTTCAACATTCTGTTCTGTTCCCATTTCCAGTTTCGATAAACTGCAATTCATTCACAATTTCTGCTGATTGCTTTCAGTCCCACGCAAAGTTCTTTGCCACTATAACTTGCCAACTGTTAGTGATCAGCTTGGGCATTGGGAGCCATTCAGGATTCCTTGCCTCCCCTAAAAGTTCCTCCACGGTTCCTTTTCCTTCTACCTTCACAACCTCTTCCAGCACCAGTACAATGGAAACTGTGTTGGCTCCTTGGGGTGAAAAAGACATGACATGCCAGAATTGAGTTTAAAATACTGCTGTAATTATATCTGCAATTTGCAATCTGTTGGGACAACTGATGTACAATTCTCCATCAGTAGTATGCAAACTATGAAGTCACGGTTTTAAGTATTTAATTTTAGATTTAATTATTCATTGTTAATCCATATTTCTGCTGCTAACTGTTCATTGTGTTGCAAAATGCATAATTGTCAGTAATCCATGGGCTGAGTAATGGGGCTGTTATATGTGCCCTAATTTTGGATTAAGGATGATGTAAATGTTAGGCGTTTTGTAATTTGTCACTTTTTTCCCAGCATCCAGTCATTAGTGTTCCTTATAATAGCTCTAAACAGTCACTACATGGACTGTGGTTCAAGAAAGCAGCTCACCACACCACCTCAAGGATGATTAGGCATGGTTACTATATGCTGGCCTAGCCTGCGATGCCCACATCCCGTGAAATATTTTTTAGAAAGCAAGTATTGGGCTGGATCATGTTTGTCCAAATTATATGCCTTGTGTCACGTGGGTCTCCTAACCTAACAATCTGCCTTCAAAGTACAGGTAATACAACAACTTGCATTTATATCGCGCGTTCTAGCACGCTTCTTTATGGAGCAGAATTTGACATCGAACTGCAAAAGAAAATCGGGCAGGCTACCAAAAGCTCAGTCAAAGAAGTAGAATTTGAATAGCCTCTTAAAAGAGGAGAAAAGTTTGTGTACACACCTTATCTTTCCTAGTCTGAATTTTGTAGACCTTGAGATTGAAAGAACTGGGAGTGGCAACTGGCTCTTCAAGCTTACTCTTTCATTCAGAAAGATTGTGACTGAGATTTAGTGTGTTGTTGGTGCTGTTGTCCCAGTAAATCCTAAGTCAGAACGTTAAGATTTGTTGGTTGAAGCGTGCAAGAAGGCAGAGTGCTGCTTTATTGACCAATTGAACTTGAAGAGGATTAAAAAAAGAGCAAGAAAATGTTAGAAGTTAGCAGAATTTTAACTTGACTTCAGGCAATATAATTTAAATAACCGAGGATTAAATTTTATTTTGGTTTACCTACGTCCTCGTCCTTTAAAATAAAAAAACCCATCTTGATGGTTCATACTGTTGAACATGAAGTTAATATGAGCACATGAAAAACTAATCTCTGTGTCCTCTGCCGTAATATTGCCAGCTTTATTCCTGCCTCAGCTCATCTGCTAAAACCCTCAGCCATACATCAGCTACTGCAAGACATCACAATTTAAACACATTTCTGACCTGACATTTCTGATCTTTCAACTTCCCTTCACACACTTAAACTCATCAAAGACTTTTCTGTCTACATCCTAAATTTAAGCGCCAAGTCTTTTTTATCCCTGTCCTGTATTGGCTCTGAGTTGAACAACTGCTAGATTTTAAAATTCTCGTTCTTGTTTTTCAAATTCCACCATAATTCCACTCTCCCTATCTTTGTAATCTTCCACAGTCCTCTTGAGACACACAATACTTCTACCATTCTGGCCAGTTGCACACCCCTATTTTTAATAGATTCATTGTTGGGGGCCGTACTTTCAGTTACCTAATCTTAGAAATTGCCTCGTCAAGCCTCTCTGTCTCTCTTTCCTCAACAACACTAATTGAAATCTATCTCTTTGACCAAATCTCTGTCCTCATAGAATCTCAGAGAGCAAAATGAGGCCATTTGAGCTGTTGAGCTTGTACCAACAACAGTTCCATCTAGGCTCTATCCCTGTGACCCCCATGTAAGCACCCTGCTTATCCCACAGACACTAAGGTGCAATTTAGCATGGCCAATCCACCTAACTTGCACATTTTTGGAGAGTGAGAGGACTTGTACGCAGACACAGAGAGAATATGCAAACTCAACACAGTCACCCAAGGTCAGAATTGAACCCAGGTCCCTGATGCTGTGAGGTAGGAATGCTAACCATTGTGCCAGCCCTATTTCCCCATATCTCCTATGGTGCTGAATTTTGTTGGATAATATTCCTGCGTGAACCTAGGAATCTTTTATCAAGTTAAGAGTTATTGAGGTTTCCAGCATAGAAACAGACCTTTTAGCCCAATTTGTCCGTGCCACCTTTTTTTTTTAAACCCCTAAACTAGTCCCAATTCCCTGCATTTGGCCCATGTCCCTTTATACCCATCATACTCATGTAACTATCTAAATGCTTTTTAAAAGACAAAATTGTACCCAACTCAACAACTAACTCTGGCAGCTTGTTCCAGACACTCACCACCCTCTCTGTGTGGAAAAAAATTGCCCTTCTTGACACTTTTGCATCTCTCCCCTCTCACCTTAAACCTATGCCCTCGTTTTAAACTCCCTTACCTCTGGCAAAAGGAATTGACTATCTAGCTGATCTGTTCCCCTCATCATTTTATATGCCTCTATAAAATCACCCCTCAGCCTCCTATGCTCCAAAGAAAAATGTCCCAGTCCAACCAGCCTCTCCTTGTATCTCAATCCATCAAGTCCCGGTGGCATCCTATTTTTCTGCACTCTTTATAGTTTAATAATATTCTTTCTATAATAGGGTGATCAGAATTGCGCACAGTATTCCAAGTGCGGTCTTATCGATGTCTTGTACAACTTCATCAAGACATTCCGACTCCTGTATTCAGTTTTCTGTCCGATGAAACCAAGCATGCCGAATGCCGCCTTTACCACACTGTCCACCTGTAACTCCACTTTCAAGGAGCTATCAACATGTATCCTAGATCTCTCTGTTCTGTAACTCTCCCCAAGGCCCTACCATTAACTGAGTAAGTCATATTATATAAATGCAAGTTTTAGAACATAGAACAATACAGCACAGAACAGGCCCTTCGGCCTTCGATGTTGTGCCGACCAAAATAAAAAGCAATGCCCCTCCAAACTAAACCATTCCCTCTCTTCCATATACTTATCAATAACCTCTTAAAGCCACCAAACTTGGCGCATCTACAACAGCTGCAGGCAGGGCATTCCACTCCTAATCACTCTTGAGTAAAGAACCTACCTCTGATATCCGTCCTTAACTATACCCCTTAATTTAAAGCTGTGTCCCCTCGTGCTAGCTTTCTCCATCCTAGGAAAAAGGCTATCACTGTCCACCCTATCAAACCTCTAATATCTTATATGTTCATAAGATCCCCTTAGCCGCCTCCTTTCTAACGAAAACAACTCAAATCCTCACCTCTCTTCATAGACCTGCCCTCCATACCAGGCAACATCCTGTAAACCTCCTCTGTACCCTCTCCAATGCCTCACATCTTCTTATATGTGGGACCAGAACTGAACAATACTCCAAGTGCGGCGCACTAGAGTTTTGTACAGTTGCAACATGAGTCGGCTCCAAATTCAATCCCCCTACAATAAAAGCTAAGACTCCATATGCCTTCTTAACAACTTTATCACTTGATGCCTACTTTCAGGGATCTATTGACAATACCCAAGATCCTTCTGTTCTAACATATTAAGAGCCTACCATTAGCCTATACTTACACATTTTTGTTCCTGCCAAAGTGATTACCTCACACTTTTCACATTAAACTCCATTTGCCATCTCGGCCCAGCTCTGCAACTTGTCCAAGTCTCTGTAAACTAAACACCCCTCTTCACTATCTACCACCCCCACTTTGTTCATCTGCAAATTTACTGATCCATCCCTCAATACCCTCATCCAGATCATTTATAAAAATACAAACAGCAGGGGCCCAAAACAGACCCCTGAGGCACACCACTGTCACGAACTCCACGATGAATATCTCCCATCAACCACCACCCTCTGTCTTCTATCTGCCAGCCAATTTCTAATCCAATTAGCTAAATCACCCTCTATTTTTATTGCTGTGTTCTGCTCGTTACGCTAAATCTTGTGCCCAACTTATTGCAGCAATTTTGAATGTAATTCCTGAAGATACAAACAATTGGGACAGTAGTGAAGTGAACAGCATAAATACAGGCTTATTTTGGGAATTTACAACGGCATTCGCTTCTCATCCATTTAGGTATTCAGCAAAATCAGGAACTTCTTTCTTTTCTAGCCTATGTTAGCATTTTAAAATAGCCATGTTGTCACAACGTGACGATAAAATCTTTGTTACTGCGATTTTTCTCTCTCCACCAGGACAAGCTCTGGTTTTACGATGCTTTCAGCCTGCAATTTTTAACGTTATGAATTAGTCTGTGCTTGAGATCACTAGTAAGCATGGCATATAAATTGCATCCTTCAGGGTATCTTATTCTAGACTCCTGTCCAGAGACTATGGCTGCATCACACTATAACTGCAAAACTAGATCACCTGATATTGGCTCTGTGCAGTGCTGATGTGACCTGAAATGGTTTCATAATTACCTTGTTTTTCTTTTTCTCGTGCACAACATTAAAAACATCCAACAACTGATGAACTACATTTAACTGCCACATAATAAAACCCAAAAAACCAGTCTTTGATATACATTGTGCAATGAATGAAGCATTATACCATTGATGATCCAATATATGGGCCCCTAAATGCACTCCCCTGGGTAATCCTGAATCATTTATTGCCATATGTTGGCGTTTTTTGATACTTGAAGTGAGTGTGTATCTTTGTAAGCTCTAAAATGTGTTTTTCTTCTTTATTGATAGAGTGAAGTTTGTGTCTCCTGGAGGCCATCATCAGAATATTCTGGAAACTTGTAAGTGTGGAGTTGAATGTACGTTTATTGAATGTTTAGGAGCAATCCTCTGATAGCAGTTCTGATGAAGTAGACTGTGAGGTAGCGTGTACCACCTTTGGCCCACCTGGTAGTTTCACTGTCAATGTTAATCAATTTTAAATTATAGAATGAATTCCAGTGCGGTTTCGCATTGTTCTGTCCCACTGATATTTTTCATTTAACAAGTTTATGACGACTCTAATTGGTCAGAAGAAACATGATTATGTGAAGAATTGTGTACTGATCCCAGGGATAAGCTTTTCACAACGGGTGATTGAAACCTGAAAGATCCTAAAAGAATCATAGAATACTACAGTGCAGAAGGGCCTTCAGCCCATCGAGTCTGTGTTGACATATGAAATGCCCTCATCTGCCCGCCTAATCCAGCTTGCTCAGCACTTGACCCTTAGCCTTGAATTTTATGGCATTCCAAGTATTCATCTAGATACTTTCTAAAGGATATGAGGTACCCCGCCTCCACCACTCTCCCAAGCAATGCATTCCAGGCCGTCACCACTCTGAGTAAAAAGGTTTTTCCCCAAACCTCCTACCCCTCACTTCGAACCTATGCCCCCTCGTAACTGACCCTTCAACTAAGGGGGACAGCTGCTCCCTATGCCCTTCATAATCTTGAACACTTCAATCAAGTTGCTTCTAAGTTTTCTCTACTACAATGAAAACAGCCCAAGCCTATCCAACCTCTCTTCATAACTTAACAAAGTTCCATCCCAGGCAGCAATCTGGTAAATTTCCTCTGTACCCTCCCTAGTGCGTTCATGTCCTTCCTGTAATGTAGGAACCAGAATTGCACACAGTACTACAGCTGTGGTCTCACCAAAGTTCTGTACAACTCCATCATGATCTCTCTGTTTTTGTAATCTATATGCTGATTGATAAAGGCGAGTGTGCCATTATTCTTTTTCACCACCCCTTGACCTGCCTTTCCACCTTTAGAGATTTATGGAAAAACACGCCAAGGTTCCCAGTGTCAGACCTTTCATACTATACTTACTTGTCAAATTAAGAAAGTTGCATCATTTGAGATGGGGATCACCAGATTTGGGTTGGGTGAGGACATCACAATAAATTGAGTAAAAATGGGAAATAGAGTTGAAGTATGGGTCAGCTATGATGTGATTCTCTTGGGCAGTGGGCTTGAGGGATTGAATGGTCTCTTGTCATTTGATCACCATACTTGGTCTGTTAGGTTGATTTGTAAGTCTGTTTACACATTGAATGTTTACCAGTGTTTTGGGGGTTTTTCATAGTATCATAGAGTCCTACAGTGCAGAAAGAGGCCCTTCGCCCCATCGAGTCTGCATTGAACATAATCCCACCCAAGCCCTAACCCCATATCCTATTACCCACTAATCCCTCTAACCTACACATCTCAGGACACTAAGGAACAATTTTAGCATAGCCAATCAACCTAACCTGCACATCTTTGGGAGTGTGGGAGGAAACCGGAGTACCCGGAGGAAACCCACGCAGACAGTGACCCAAAGTTGGAATTGAACCTGGGTCCCTGGAGCTGTGAAGTAGCAGTGCTGACCACTATGCTACTGTGCCGTCTGTGCTACTGTGCCGTCTGTACCACTGTGCTACCATGCCGCTTTCCTTTTCACACAGTACCTATTCAACAATGGTATTTTTGCCTACGTGTATCCTATGTAGAAGACTAACATTCTTGTCTGATTATAAGAATAGATCGGAGTTCCTGCATGGGTGCGGAAATTCTTGGCTCCAGGGATAAACAGATATATAGTGGTCAGTGTAAGATAAAGATGAAAATCAAATGCTTGGTTTGAGTTGTTCTAATTGCATATTTGATGGACACAGAACAAAGCCTGAACAGAAACTTGCCAAAAATAAGACCACCAGTTGTCAAATAGGTCACAGCTGTAGGCATTACAATAGCAATTATACAACATATTTAACATCGAAAAGTACCCGCGGTGCTTCACGAAGATGTAATCGTGGAAATGGGCATTGAACCAAAAAGGACATATTATGTGGAATCGCCCAAAGCTTGGTCAAAGCAGTGGAATTTATGGAGAACAAGGAGGTACAAAGGCAGAGGAATTTAAGGAGTGTATTCTAGGGTATGAAACTTTGATGGTTGAAGGCATATGAACCAATGGTTGAAGAGAAACACAGAGTTGGAGGGCCAGGTTGTTTGAGTTTATGAAGAGGTTTTGGAGAGGTTGCGATTGTAAATGGATATAGACACAATTAGTGTGAAATTTTAATTGAATAATTTGCAGGTCTGGGGAAATTGGTTCCTTGAGATTGCCATCATGTTCACTGCTATTGAAAACAGTGATAAATGCCATAACCTAGCTCCATGCACATTTCCATCCAATCATAATTCCTACGAGCTAACAAAGTAACAGATTGGTCCCTATATGTCATTAAGATGTTGGGACGGCAGCGCGGGCCCGTTGGGCCGAAGGGCCTGTTTCCGGTGCTGTTTTGTTCTTTGTAAAGTAGTGGAAATGGTCAGTGGTGAGCCTCACACAGGAACTGGAGGCAATGAGTTTAATACTTTGTTAAAACATGTGAATGGTTTAAAAAAAAGTTGCTTGTTACTTTGACATGAGCCTGAGGGTTATTACTAATGAATTACTGTTGCATGACCTTCAGTTATCATAGTGGAGTGCCTGCCTTTTAATTGGCAGCTACAGGTGGTTATGGACTTTATGAAGTGCGACAATGAATCCAAATGCTTGTTTTCATATGGTGATACATAGAATTATTGGAAATGGGGGAGCAGGAATAGGCCATTCAGCACTTTAAGTTAGCTCCTCCGTTCTTTCTGATCATGGTTGATAATCTAACTCAGCCTGATCTTCGTAACCCCCCACCCCAATATCCTTTGATTCCCCCTTTTGCTCCAAGAGATATATTTAACTCTTTCTTAAAAACAGTAATTTGGCCTCAACTGCTTTGTGTGGTACAGAATTTCACAGGCTTCCCACTCTCTGGGTGAAGATATTTCTCTTCAGTCCTTAAAGGTTTACCCGGTGTCCTTTGACTATGATCTCTGATTCTAGGCACCCCTGCTATCGCGAATATCCTTCTTGCATCGATCCTAGAATCATAGAATTTTGACAGTGCAACAGGAGGCCATTCAGCACATCGTTTATTCATCGATAACAATTTAGGGATATTCATCGATAATATCCCTTTAATTACCCTACTAATCCCCCTGACACTGAGGGACACCTCCAATCAACCTGACCTGCATGTCTTTGGAGCGTGGGACATAGGTTGATATGGAGTATGTGAGGGGCTATATTGTGTGGGTGGGGATAATGATGTGGCAGATGTTATATGTTTGTTCCTGTTGGTTCATTGGAGCTATGCTGTATTAATGAATGCATCGGAAATAATGTAATAGGCCTATGTGCGGGAGACAGAGAGAAGTAGCAGCAGCAATGGGAGAGGTTACACACCATTAATAAATCTTCATTCGTTTTTAATCAAAGTCTGTCCTGTATATCACATTCCCAATACAAAGCAGCAGCAGGAATTAACATTGATGCAACATAACAGAAAGTTATGGCTGGAGAGCTGTTTAATCTTTTTATTGTGTTTTAGAAAGATTTTCACACAATGGGGATGCACTGTGACAGGCATTCCTCCCGATCCGCTTCTCTACCTAGCAGTCTCTGCACTCTTGCAGCGGTTATCCCCTCCAATTCCCATTTTCACCCATCTCCTGGCAACAAAAATCCAATCATTCTCTGACCTTATTTCAAGTTAGATATGTGGAGCTAGAAGTAAAAACTCAGGCCTGGCCTGAATGCACCACAATGTGATTTGCAAGACTATAGGTTGGATGCAGAGTGAAGATTCCTGTGTTCTGTGCCAAAGATGTACCATGTCCTCAATTACAGGAAAATCCCATTTGCTTCTTGCTTTTCCACTGAAAGAGTTAATGGATTAGCAAGAAGATTGCAATACTTGCCAGTTATAACTGTTACTTATTACTGGGATTGATTAATATTCTGATAATTTCCTTTTTTTTTCTTGTGGCCTTTAATTCAGGTACAAAGGTGAAGGGATAATTAAAGCTGCACCACAAGATGTCTGGGAGTGTTTAAAACCTGTACCTGATGGATTAAGAGTGAAATGGGACAAAAATGTTAAATTATTTGAGCTGATTGCAGTCATCGATGATGTAAGTTTGGTGACTATGATTTACTTTTGCAAGAAGAATTTGGTTCTAAAATGATTTTCGCTATTTATTTAGACTTGAATGGCAAGCATAAGTACTCATTTCTTTTCTATTGCCTATAAAATATCATCATGAGAGATTTCCTAATATACAATAAGATTTGAATATAATGTGCATTATCACAGACTTTAACGTAGCAATAGTTTTCAAACAGTTCTCTATCTCATTTATTCTGGCACTTATAAGATCCAAATTTATTAACATAGCGAGAATCATACAATTCTCACAGTACAGATGGAAACCATCAGCCCATCAAGTCTGCAACAGAACACCTTACCCAGGCCCACCCCATGTCTTATCCCCATAACCCCATACATTTATCCCACTAAACCCCCTAACTGACATATCTTTGGACACTTAGAGACAACTTAGCATGGCCAATCCACCTAACCTGCGCACATTTGGACTGTGGAGGAAATAATTTGAATGCCTTTGTAAATCTCTCCCTAACTTCCTCTCCTCTGAGGAAAAGACCTATCTGCTTTTGTCTCTCCACCTAACTGGAGTCTTTCATCCCTGATACTATTTTAGTAAAAACCTTCTGCATCCTCTCAAGGCCGCAGCATCCTTTATCAGATGTAGTGTCCAGAATTGTCCAGCCAAGGCCTCATGGTTTAGAAACGTGTAACATAGTTCGTTGCTTTTGAGCTCTGCCAACATTCCCAAAGTCAAGGGCCCACATTTGTTTTTTTCAAACTGCCTTGTCAACATGCATCTTCAAAGATTTTGTATGTTCAGCCCCCTGGCCTGTGTTTCCGTAACTCCTTTAGTTCTCCTCAGTCTTCCTTCTAAATGCATCACTTCATATTTATCAGCCATAAATTCCATCTGTCATATAACTGCTCAATTCGTTAGACTGTGTCCTCCTAAGATCTGCAACTATTCTTTTGAAAATGAAAATACTTTGTGTCATACTGTCCTATACAAAGATAAAGGTAAATATTTCAAGATGTGTGAATGTTTGAGAGTTCACCTGGAAATAGGTAAAAGCTATTTGTTATTTTCATTTTCTACATTTGCACAGCAGAAATGGACAGTGAACAAAGAACAAAACAGCACGGGAAACAGGCCCTTATGCCCAATGAGCCCACGCCACCACCACCTATGTTCCCACTTCTACCCGCGATCCCTGTCCATGTTTATAGATCTATGGATTAAAAACCAAATTTGAGACAATTTAGGGAGAATTTGTTTTGCCAATTAGCCTAAGAGCACATCTTTGGGATGTGGGAGGAAACAGGAGCTCCCGGAGAAAACCCACGCAAGCACGGGGAGAATGCGCAAACTCCCACAGACACAGGCCCAAATCCATGTATCTGCACAGCACAGCGATAGTCACTGAGCTGTCGTGTTGCCCATCAGATGGTCCAGGTCAAGCATACACTAACAACGTGAAGCAGTAGGATACTCTCGAAAAAGATCCAAGAGCAGCCCTCTCACGACCCATCGCGTGTATGCCCCTCGTTAGACAACAATGAATGAAATTCTCCACTTTTTAATATTGTTTGTACTCACTCCTCCTAGGATGTGTCTGTCTGCAGGACTGTTACGCCATCAGCAGCTGTGGGCATAATCTCTCCAAGGGATTTTGTGGATGTAATTTTAATCAAACAATATGAAGATGGAATGATATCCTCGAATGGTAATTAGCAAGCATGCACCTCTCTCTCTCATATACAAGCAGTTTGTTGTAATAAAAATGTATAATGCAGTTGAATGCGGAGAAATGAAAACCTGCCATTAATTCCATATTAAGTGTACTAACACATAAGCTTGAATTTTTGCAATGGTGCCGTGCATACGACAAAGTGTTTTTTGTGTGAGGCTCTACAATTAAACAATGAACTCTTATTGTAAGTTCTCCAGTACACCTTTTCATGTTCCCATGTGGTTTGTGTCTTCTGTGCTTTGTTGTTTGAATTGACTGCACTGTCCTGTTTTTTTTTCACAGCTACTAATGTGGAACACCCTGACTGTCCCCCTAAACCTCATTTTGTAAGAGGATTCAACCATCCGTGTGGGTGTTTCTGTGCTCCCATTCCAGGGTAAGGTTCCTTTTAACATATCTCAATGTTCTTTTGCAGTATAGTAATAGTCACGGCATACTTTGGCCTGAATCAGAAGGCTGTGAATTCAGATTCTATTCCAGAGGCTTGGCTGGCACTCCGGTGCAGCACTAAGGAAGGGTAGTTCCATTTTTTCAGATGATGTGTTGAAACCGAAACTTATTTTCTCTCTTGATAGAAAATATCCAATGGCACTATTTCAAAGAGAATGGGAGAGTTATGCCCCATTTTCCTGCCCAATATTTATCCTTCATTTAACATCACTAACAACAGATAATCTGATCAACATGACACTGCAGTTGGTGGGAACATCTTATGTATATATTGGCTGCTGCATTTCCTGCATTATGACAGGGACTACAATTGCAAAATACTTTCTTACCTATAAAGTGCTTGAGAATGTCCTGAGGTCACAAATAGTGTGAATTACTGCAAGCCTTTCTTTTTCTTGCCTCCTTGAAGCTGGTTATTTCTCAGCGAATTGGTCTTTAATTGTTTTTCGGATTACAGTGAAAAAAGAACATCCCAACATCAGTTCTGGGTGGCCTGAATCCTGATATTTATAAATGTAACATACGACACTCATGCAGACCTGTTTGAATTCTGGGATATGATAAAGAGAAATTTGGTGAGATGATTATTGTTGAATCTCAGCTGATGAGAGCTGGTTATTCATGAATGGGATTTGTGCCCATCATGTGAATTTGCGGGCCAGCACATTTGCCTTGGAACAATAGTAACCGTTTAAAGTTCTGTAAGAACATGTGAAACCACTGAGGTAACTGCCTCAAGCTTTAGTGCATTGCTCATCACCTAGTCCTGGATCTTGGAATATGCCAGTCTGCGACACTTGACTGTGGATAATTCTTTGTATTAGAAAATAAGTAACTTTCAGACAGACCAAAGAGCATCTTTCAGCAGCAGGTGATGTGTCTCAGAATCCATCTCTGCAAGTAGCTCATAGGGCAAAGCGTCCTGCATCACAAAGCTGCATAAGAATACACTTTGACTACCACATCCAAAAGAAGGTGTGGAGTAGCCTCTTCCTCATCCCAGTCATTTCAAAGGCAATGTGTGCTTGCCCACTGAGACTTTGAGTATCCATGAAAGATCTAACACAGAGGACCCTTCTCACCACCAGCTATGCTACAACTTGCTGCTGTTTGAAAGCCCTGGCAATGAGGCGTTTAGCAAATCTGCTGAGGGGACCTTTCTACACTGTATCTTTTTTCCTACAGGTCCTCAAGGGTGTTTCAGATGGACTTGATGAATTTGTGATCAAAGGAATTTATCTGCATAGACAGATGATATAGCTCAGTGAAACTGAATGAATGAAATGTTCCACAACAATGTGGCCAGGCCCTCTCTGCAACATGAAGTCAGATAGAACCTCAGCATATAGTGACACTTATTGTTTATACAGAGAGTCTACACAAAGCTTGATACAGCTGCATAAGATGCCATCAGGTTGAAGACAATTATTAGGTTTTTTTTTGCGCTCACCAGAGATTTGTACGTTGTGTTCCTGTGGATATGGGCCATTTTTGATCTTCAGATGAAGTCACAAACTGCTTAGATTGCAGCAGAGAGGTGCGCACATACAGCAATGCTGAGGACACCTGATGACCAGGATCTTGCCTGAAATGCATTGTCACTTAGCCAGTTTCTGTCTCACCTTGTCTGTGTGCTCCTCTCAGTTTATGCCACAATTCCTGGCTTCTTTGAGCGATATCTCCAGCAGCAAATCTTTCACGTATTCTGGTATGAAGGTGACAAAGGATTGATTGGTTTACTTCTCACAGAACTTGGCCTTTCACTTGCCGCAATTTACCTTGGCTCCTGAAGTCCACTTGAACAAGTTGAAGATACTTGGCAGGGTCACTGACAGTGGGCTGAAGCAGAAGGCAACAGTGTCATCTATGTACTGGAAAGCTTTGACAAGCAAATCTCTGCTGCCTGGTATCCACCACTTAAGGTCCCCTCTTTCCAGATGAACTCAGCAAAAAATGTGATACAACACATGGATAAGAGAAGAGAAAAGATGACCTTTATTAATCCAAATTTGATTGGAAAGTGTTCTGATTTCCTGCATGAACGTGTCTGATTCTGCTCCATGGAGTGGGCTTTGGGCTGGAAGATAATTTTGGGAACCTCTGAAGCTAGAACAAGGCTTGCTGGCTTCTCACTATTTGAAAATCCTGCTTGATTTTGACCCCAATCGATTGCAGTGGGAACAGGTTCTACATGCTTTTCTGAAGTTGAGGCATTTCCTCTGTTCTCTCTCTTGCTTTCTGCACATCTTAAGAATGTAAGAACTAGGAGCAGGAGTAGACCATCTGATCCCTCAAGCCTGCTCCGCCTTTAAATAAGATCATGGCTGATTTTTTTTTTGACTTGGCACCACTTACCCGCCAGCTCACCATAGCCTAAATTCCTTTACTGTTCAGAAATTGATCTATCCTTAAATACATTCAATGGGGTAGCCTCAATTGCTTCACTGGGAGGGAATTCCACAAGAGTCACAAACCTTTGTGTGAAGAAGTTCCTTCTCAACTCAGTCCAAAATCTGCTTCCCCTTATTTTGAGGCTGTGCCCCTAGTTCTAGTTTCATCCGCCAATGGAAACAACTTCCCTGCTTCTATCTTATCTATTCACTTCACAATGTTATGTTTCTATAAGATCCCCCCTCATTCTTCTGAATTCCAATGAATATAGCCCCAGTCTACTCAGTCTCTCCTCATAAGCCAACTCTCTCAATCCGGAATCAACCTAATGAATGTCTTCTGCACCCCCTCCAGTGCCAGTGCCCTCCTTTCTCAAGTAAGGAGACCAAAATTGTACACAGTTCTCCAGGTGTGGCCTCACCAGCATCTTACACAACTGCAACATAACCTTGCTGTTTTTAAACTCCATCCCTCTAGCAATGAAAGGACAAAATTCCATTTGCCTTCTTAATTACCTGTTGCACCTGCAAACCAACTCCTTGAGATCCCTGCACAAGGACACCTCAGCAGCGTGCTGCAATTTTTTACCATTTAAATATTTTGCTGATATTCCTACCTCACACTTACCAACATTGTATTCCATCTGGCAGACCTTTGCCCACTTACTTAGACTATCTATATCCCTTTGCACACTTTCAGCATCCTCTGCACACTTTGCTGTGCCATCCATCTTAGAGTCATCTGCGAGTTTTGACACATTATACTTAATCCCCAACTCCAAATCATCTATCTAAATCAGAAACAATTGCGGTCCCAACGCTTATCTCTAAGGCACATCACTAGTCACAGATCACCAATAAGAAGAACACCCATTTACCCCCACTCTTTGCTTTCTGTTAGTTAACCAATCCTCTATCCATGCTAACACCGTGCACCTTTATCTTATGTAGCGGTCTTTGGTGTGGCACCTTCTCAAATGCCTTCTGGAAATCCAGATACACCACATCCACAGGTTCCCTATTGTCCACTGCACATGTAATGTTCTCAAAGAATTCCACCAAATTAGTCAAACATAACCTTCCCTTCATGAATCTATGCTACGTCTTACCAATGGGACAATTTATATCAGATGTCTCGTTATTTCTTCCTTGATAGATTAAGCGTTTCCCCTTCTAAAAGAGTTAAGTTAATTATAGTTACCCTGCCTTTTGTCCACCTTTTTTAAACAGTGGCGTCACATTTGCTGTTTTCCAATTTGCGGGAACCATCCCAGGGTCCAGCAAATTTTGGTAAATTACCACTAGTGCATTTGCTATTTCTCCTGCCAACTCTTATACCTGGGGATGCATTTCATCAGGGCCAGAAGACTTGTCTACCTTTATCACCATCAACTTGCTGACCACTACCTCTTTCATATTAATATAATTTCTTGGGTCTCACCTGCCATAGTCTTTCTGTCATCAAATTTTGACATGTTATTTCTGTCTTCCACTGTGAAGACTGACACAAATTATCTGTTCAATACCTCAGCCATTTCTCACTTCCAGTTATTATATCCCTCATTTCATCCTCTAAAAAACCAATGTTTACTTTAGCCACTTTTTATCATTCTGTGTATTTGTAGAAACTTTTGCCATCTGTTTTTATATTCTGTGCTAGTTTATTCTCATATCCATCTTTTTTTTATAGTTTTTTTTGTGGCTTTTTGCTGACTTTAAAGATTTCCCAATCGTCTAGGTTCCCACTAATTTTTGCCGTTTTGTATCTTTGAGGATGAGAATCCTCTATTTTCACTTAGATTGCTTCCCGTCAGTACTTTGAGAATTCAAAAGTGTTTCATAATTCTTGGTCCTTTATGATTCTCTTTGAATTCCTCAGTCTTTTCTCGGGCCAACAGTTCTACATTTGGCTTCCATATAATTCTGGCAACCCTGTGGTTTTCTTGTAGGTCAATAGGAGGTAGTGTTTTGAGAAGAACACCAGCTTAATATTAGGATCTGATGATGAATACACGGGGCACAAACAGGAAATCGATCCGAGAACAGATAGACTTGTCTGACGTCTACCACATATATCTACCTACACTCCCATTTCCAGGGTTGCTGAAGATGTCATACACTTTGGTATCTTTCCTATTTTCTAGATTTGGCTCCAGTTTGTTGTCAGCCCGATTGGATTGTTCACCGCGTTGTTTATGTATTTGAAGCCATTACCTAAAATTCCTGGCCTGAACATTACCAGTAGCTGTAGGAGCTGCAGAACAATGTCCAGTCACTTGCTGATTAGACTTGTTGGAGGGTGGGGGAAACTGGAGTGGAGGTATTTGTAACATCATGTCTACTACAAGATGGTGACAGCTCACCATTTCCTTATCTTTGATGAATTGCTTCCCTTTAGCAGAATATTTAGGTCAAGAGACAGCAGTAATTTCCTTCTGATCGGATTGCTGGCCCATAAAACCATCTTGACCGTAATCTGTTACAGCTGAAGTACAGTACCCTGCAGCAACAGTAGATCAGCTAACCCAACCCAACAGCTAACCCAAATTACAGTGGAAAACTCTGCGCCTGTACAACTTGCTCAAAGAAATCACCAACTACTTTTAAATCAACATTTCTGCCTTTGTTGCCGTTTCTCCCATCCTGGAACTGAATTCCATGGCAGGGCAGGAACATGGAGAGGCTGGTGGGAAAACATGCCAAATCTTCCAACCCCCAACTGGTAAATTTTGTAACATGCTGTTTTGCATGATATTCTGTGGTGGGGCAGGCTTGGATGGCACATAGTCTGCTGTCCTATCAAACCGCCACATTGAAAAATCACCCAATGTCACTGATTCACTATTGAAGAAAGAAGGTAGACCTCATGAAAGTGAAGGTGCATCTCCAGGAGCACACTTGGGGCAGAAGATCAACCTCCTGAGAAAGGTGGATCTCCAGAAAGGTGAGCCCCATCCAAGACACAGAATCTGGAAGCTGCACCTGAAAACCATCTCCTTCCATTGTTGTGCCGTTCGAGGTCCAGATTCAATTCCGATCTTGGGTCACCACCTATGTGGAACAAGGAACAAAACAGCACGGGAAACAGGCCCTTTGGCCCAACGAGCCTGTGCCGCCACCCCGATGTTCCCATCTCTACCCACGATCCCTGTCCATGTTTTTAGATCTATGGATTAAAAACCAAATTTGAGAGAATTTAGGGAGAATTTGTTTTGCCATTTAGCCTAAGAGCACATCTTTGGGATGTGGGAGGAAACCGGAGCTCCCGGAGATAACCCATGCAGGCATGGGGAGACACAGGCCCAAATCCATGTATCTGCACAGCACAGCGATAGTCACTGAGCTGTCGTGTTGCCCATCAAATGGTCCAGGTCAAGCGTACACTAACGACGTGAAGCACTAGGATACTCTCGAAAAAAAAAATCCAAGAGCAGCCCTCTCACGACCCATCGCGTGTATGCCCCTCATTTGACAACAAGGTGAACCAAAGCACCTGTAGGATAAAAACAAGTACATCAATATCATCATCAATTTACACTCTTCCCAGGGACAAACAAAGAGCAACACAGCATGGGAAACAGGCCCTTCGGCCCAATGAGCCCACGCCGCCGTCCTAATGACATATCCTTGTCTTTAGGCTATGCCTATTGTTGAAGATTCCCATATAGGGACCAATATAGGGACAATTTGTTACCCAATCAGCCTAAGAGCACATTTTTGGGATTTGCACATTTTCCTCATGTCAGTATGGGGTTTCTCCGGGTGCTCCAGTTTCCTCCCACAGTTCAATGATGTGCAGGTTAGGTTGACTGACCATGCTAAATTGTCCCTTTGTGTCAAGGGATTAGCAGGGTAAATGTGTGGAGTTATGGGAATAGGGCCTGAGTGGGATTGTGATTGGTGCAGACCCGATGGGCCAAATGGCCTCCTGTACTATAGGTATTCTATGAAGATTGTCGGCAGCCATCCTCCTAACTCTGGAGGCAGTCTCAGGCATTTTCAGGTGAGTCCTGACATCTGTGTGCCTATGTTGCTCAGCCATGTTTCACACTAGCATGTTTCCCCAGCTGGGATCGCAGACAATAAGACATGGGTGATCAGACCTTTATCTGCATTCCATCAGTGAAATGCAAATGAGTTTCATGGCAGCTTCCAGTGAGTTTTCCAATCTGCCAAGGTGGGCACCAGAGGAAGACACTGTAGATAATTCATGCCAGTGTAAACTTGGGTCTCGCACCAAGTTCTTATCCCACTCACCATTGAATTGGACAGCAGGGGCATGGGAAAATTCCATCCATCATTACATGTGCATTCTGCTAAGCATGTGATTTGATGGAGATAATATATGACCCAAACTTTTATTCTGTAATTATGTTTGTACACATGGTCAGCTTTCTTCTGGCGCATGTTTTTTTGATCGGTGTACATGAAGTGAGTGGTTTTTTTATTTTCGTGTGACTGTTTCTCTTAATTGTGATTGGTGACAGATTAACTGTAGCATCTTATTAAGATCAAAGAAATGATGGCAGCTGTAATGTGATTGAAGTGCCATTTTGCTGAATTTACCAACTGGTTAGCCTCTTTTATGCTAGCCCCGAAGTTAAGGACCAATATACGCAAGGAACTTGGAAACTGACATGAGTGCGATTGATTCGATCCAGTTAATCACTCATGGCCTTAATTTTTCATATTGAGACATATTTGCCAACTTTTAAACCATATTAGAACATGGAAATTTCTATCCAAAGAGGAAGAACACTGTTTGTCTCATGGGTGACATGGTGGCTAACACTTAAGGGACCCGGGTTCGAATCCCAATTTGGGTACTTTGTGTGGAGTTTGCACATTCTCCCTGCGTCTGCATGGGTTTCCTTTGAGTGCTCCAGTTTCCCCTCTCAGTCCAAAAATATGCAGGTTAGGTGCATTGGCCTTGCTGAATTGCCCCTTAATGTCCTAAGATGCGTATGTTAGAGGGATTAGCGGGGTAAATATTTAGACTACAGGAATGGGGCCTGGATGGGATTGTTGTGGTACAAATTTGACGGGTCAAATGGCCTCCTTCTGCACTGTAGGGTGTTTATGATTCTAAAACTGCTGTTCAGGAAAGTATTGAACCATCAGCAAAACGTGATAATGAAAATTAGTTCCATGACATCAGTACCATTTGAAGAATTAACTTGTGCTTTTATTGTGTTCACTGAGTAAAGAAGGTTATAGGGAAGACAGAAAACTTGGACCTTTAGTTTACTTAGAGCCTGCCTTGGGAAGGCGTTAACTGTCAGCAAGATTGGATGGTGAATGCAGATTAATTTGTGTGCGTTTGTCTTTCATTTTTAGAGAGCCGCAGAAGACTCACTTGACTACGTTCTTTCAAACTGACCTTGGTGGGTATCTCCCACAATCAGTGTTGGACTCTTTCTTTCCATCTAGTATGACTGAGTTTTACAGCAATCTGGCAAAAGCTGTGAAGACTTTCAAAGCTTGATGAATCTGCCTCTTATCTTCTCCATACCTCCTTTCACACAAACCTCTAGTTTAGTTTTGTTGTATTTCATATTGTTACTTAGTTTTCAATTTGACTATTTTCAGACTTAATTTTCCACTTTTTAAAACTGAAAACATTCCTAAAATTATTTTGAGAAATACTGATCAGTGGATAAGAAATCGGATAATTTCAAATTGCAAAATGGAAACCAAAAAGGACTGAGTTTCTGTGTATTGGCATTGATAAATTTCAACAAAGTTTGTTTAAGATTTAAATATCTTCCATTAATTGGAATATCGAATTGACAATTACTTTGTGTGCTAGGATTTATATCTTGTTAGTCCTAAACTAAAATTAATGACTTGCCCAATCAGCAATGAATAATAAAT
The DNA here is from genome assembly GCA_024679065.1 of Sphyrna mokarran. Classification (NCBI taxonomy): domain Eukaryota; kingdom Metazoa; phylum Chordata; class Chondrichthyes; order Carcharhiniformes; family Carcharhinidae; genus Sphyrna; species Sphyrna mokarran. Next base: position 31,921,353 of record JAGIQG010000030.1, read on the forward strand.
ATTTGTATTTTTCTAATTGCTCAGAGCACAAAGGGGTGTTCAACAAATAATACTCCTTATTGGATCAGTAACTTGGAAGATTGTAAAATGGGAGGGATAGGTTAGAGTGAAGTACAGCAGCCCTTGGGATACAACATATCTTTCCAAACTTCTTGCTGTTACAAGAACATTTGCACAGTTTGATTTGAAACCTCCTTAGGCATTATGCTGGATTAGAACTTGAACTGTGTACAGAATCAGAAAGCAGGCAGTATCTTCTGTCTAAAGCTCATTAATTAATGTAGCTGGTGTTGAAAGGTAGAGAGCATGACTCGAGTTCTGGACGCATTGGCAACTACTAGCATTAGTCCCTCCAAAACATAGTACTCCTAATTGGAACGTTGCTGTAGTAACTTAAGTATATTTAATAGCAATCATCAACACAATTGGACCCTTGCCACAGTGGTTTTCTTCAGGAAGTCACCACAGAGGACATTGTGGTAAGCACGTTATGGAGCACGTTCATCTCTTCAAGCCATATGCTTTCCAGTAATTTGCAACCTTGCATGTAAATGATAAAAGCAATCTAGCTATGTCTGTGGAGAAATATTCCACACAGGAAAATGTCCACTCTTGCGAATGTTTTAAAGTCTTGCATCGCTCCAAATGCTAAGTTCTAGTGGTGTATATTTAATTTATTTTAATTGTTTGCCTTTAAGTTATTAACTCACCCCTTTTAATTGTATCTTAAGGGTTAGGGATCTGTCTGTAAAACATTCCAAGTGGATTGATTTTGATTGAAAATGTAAATTCTGCCTTTTAACGAAAAGGGGAATTTAACTTGCACTGGTGTTTAGAATGGGCATTAGTTCTGTGTACACAGGCCAGTGATGTGATGCTTGCACAACTCATTGTTAACTGTGTACTATATGTTAATATGTTTATGTAAAAGTATTTATCTGCTTTTATGACATTTTGGGGTCTAAGGAATTTTAATATATAATTGTGATTTGAGATTGATTTTTACTTGCACTTTTTTATTGAGTTATGATGTTGGATTTTGTGTAATTGGTAAATTGCTTATTTATTTGAAAGAATCTCCTTTCATAGCTTCACAAATTGAAGAAACCTTTGTCCGTGTATTAACTGTGTGCTTGACAATTCATGCTGGAAAGATGCATTAAAAATTCCCCCCTCAATGTTTTCAACCTGACTGTTGATTGCAACCATTGAAAAATCCTGCTGAATTATCAAAATGCTTTTCGGACATGTTTAAAAAGTCTTGAAACAAATGCAATTGATGTCCAGTCTGGCACTTTGAAATCTACAAAGTGCTGGGAGGAAGGAATTGGTTAAACTAATTTTAACTTTGGGTGCTTCTTGAGTGTGACAGGAACTGTGTGATGGTAAGCTGTATTTGTTGCCTGAACTGAAATCTGGCCTTTCTTAGGCAGTATTCTTATTACCATAGTCTATATTGTAAATTCTGTAGTATTTTTTTAAGAAGATTTTCAAATGCACTTTTACTTCTGCCATCACTAAAAGATACATGTTTACAAGAAAATTAAAACTACTTTCCAAACAATTTTTGGCCTTTGTGTTTGGTATGTAGAATGAGAGGAAAGTAGCAGAGCTACAAGGAAAAGTAAGAATAAATCGAAGGGAGAAATTATAGAGTAATATAATTAATTAAAAGGAGGCAAGGGAGAAAGTAATGAAAATGAAGAGAGAGAAACTCAGGACTGATGGTTTCCATCCTAGGTGTTAAATTAAGTAAATGAAGAAATTGTTCATGATTTTTCCAAATCTCTCTTCAGGAATTGTCCCTCTGGAAAATTGCCAGTGTAAATGGGTGAGAGAAATAAGCAAGGACATTGGAAGCACCATTGTTGGAGAGTTACTAAAATTTATCATGCACAGATTGAGGAAGTACTTAAACTGACTGGACACAGCCAGCAGGGATTTTTAAAGGGTGTGTGATGTGCCACGTCCGATAAACACAACTGATTTTTCAAAATATATTTATTTATTCATGAGTTGTGGGCATTGCTGGCAAAGCTAACACTTACTGCAAATTGTCCTTGAATAGATGGTCGTGAGCTGGCACTCCTAATCTCTGCGCTCTGCCTGGTGAAGATACTCCCACAATTCCAGGATTTTACCCTCAGGTTTTGAGGTAGTAACTAAAGGAATGAATGGATGTAATTGATGTACATTTTCAAAAGGCATTCACCAAGCTATCACACAAGACTGTCACTGAAAACTAAAACACGTGAAGTTGAAGTCTATGTATTGGAATGGTAGGAAATTGGTATGGAGGTAGGCGAGAAAGATTATGGCTAATACGTGTGTACTGTATTTGGCAGGAAGTGACCACCCCAGCTCTGAACTTTTCGGTATAAATGTCATGGGCAAAAGAATAGCATGTGTCTAAATTTGCTGATGATTCTTAGAACATAGAACATTACAGCACAGAACAGGCCCTTCGGCCTTTGATGTTGCGCCGATCAATATGAAAAGCAATGACCCTCCAAACTAAACCATTCCCTTCTCTTCCATATACTTATCAACTAACCTCTTAAACGCCACCAAACTTGGCGCATCTACAACTGCTGCAGGCAGGGCATTCCACTCCCGAACCACCCTTTGGGTAAAGAGTGCCATCTTAGAGCAGATGGGAGCAAAAGGTTGAAATGGGGTATTGATAGATCAAGTGGACAAAGTTAGTAAATGGAGTTAGTTGTGAAGTCAAAGAACAAAACAACACGGAAACAGGCCCTTCGGCCCAACGAGCCTGCGCCCCCCACCCCGATGTTCCCACTCTACCCGCGATCCCTGTCCATGTTTATAGAAAGTCATCCACATTGGGACAAAGAAAATATTTTTGGATGGTGAGAACCTGGGAAGGAGAGATGTAGTTGATTCTCCTGCCTTTGAGCCAGCAAGCTGTGGGTTCGAGTCTCACTCCAGGACTCGGCCTCAGGACCTCAATCACTGGTGCAGGCAGGTCAGCACTGCTGGTCCACAGCCTGGATCAATGGGGTGAGTTAACAGCAAGCTGGCTATAAAACCATCCACCACCAAATTCAGAAACGATCATTGATGTGAAGGACAGCATGTTAACACCTGCGTATATCACTGGGAAAGCCAAAAATAGGAGAGAGAAACTACAAACTGGAGGTTTATGCTCCAAGTACGTAAGTCACTGAAATCTAATGAACAAAGACACTTAAATCATAATGGAATATTGATATTTATTCCAAACAGTGGATGTTTGTGGAAGAATTGTACAGAGCTCTGGTTAAAAGCCCCCCCGAACTGGGGCACTTCCCATGAATACTGGCCTTGGTGAGTGTGCAGTGCAGATTCAGCAAAATTATATGAGGAGGTTTAAAATAATTAAATAATAAGCATGGGTTGCAGAGGGTAGACTTCCCAAGAGCATAGAAAATTAAGAGGGATTCTAAGTGAAGTGTTTTAAGATAGATACAAACTATTTCCTTTGGGGGATAGAGGGGGGCTTATTTCACAACAAGTGGCTGTTTCACAATGACGTCAGGAAGAACTTCACACCGTAGTAGAAATCTGAAATATTCTGACAAAGTACTTCCCATTAACTCAATTGAAAATTTCAAAATATAAATGTTTATTAGGTAAGACTATTCAGGATGAATAAAGTTTAGACTGTGGCAGAATGGTACCTTGATTAGTGCTAAAAAGGGGCTGAATATTCCACTTTCCCCATACTGCCCTTAGTTCCTCCACCTAAGTATCTTTCCTCACTGATTCAACAACTGTTAAACGGTCAAAATTCCCATCTGTTGTTGCCTTTTTAATATCTAATTTATAAGTTGAATGATCTTTTGGATCCCTGAGAGGTTCCGTTGTTCAAACAATGGCCCCAAGGAACAGTTTGTGGGATTATTTGTTTTCTGGAATGGTTTTTTTTTAACTATTTTGGGGCAGGTATCAAGTAATGAGTCTGAAAAAGAAGCAGAAAATGCCAGATAAACTTTAGTAGCATATGTGAAAATCAGTGTTAATGTTTCAGATCTAAATGACTCTTTTACAGAAAGCTGCGTTTGAACAACATCACAAAGTTGTTCTTCAGTCGCATCGTTTTGAAAAAGAATGAGGAAGAACACAGAGGGTGGGGGCTGAATTCTCCCCAGCCTGTTGCACTGCTATAGAGTTACAGCAGGACAGGGGACATTAGTGAAGGCTATTCTGTGTGCTTCTCACTGGGCACTCCAATATTTCTGAAGTAATCAGCTCTCCATCAGAAATTGAAGCCTCCAGGCCCATCGGTGTTCTTCCCTACCCCAAGGCCAGGAGTGATTCACTCCAGTGGGGTTTACAACTGCTCCCCACTAACTGGAGTGAAGAGAGGCCATTGAGACTACTCAGGAGGTCAGGGTGTTCCTTGGGCAGTGGTAGCTTGACCCACTGGGCATCGAGCTGTGCCAAGGGTGTGGGGGCTCGAAGGGTTGGGCCAATCGGTGGGTGAAGGTGATTCACTCTGCCAGAGGGAGGAAAATCCAGCGATTGGAGTTTGCCATCCAGGTGGTGGAGGGGATTGAGAGGGTGGAGGCTGTCGGAACTGTCGTTGGACAGGAGATCGGGGCTGGCCAGGTGGAGGGTCGGGACGATCGGGGAGGGAGGGGGATTCAGGGCTGGCCAGCCCAGAGGCCAGCAATCAAGGGGTGGGGCTGGAGGGATAGCGATGGAACTGGCCAGTGATGCAGGGCCAGTGCACACATGCTATTCTCAGTGCTGACACATTGGCACATGTGCAGTGGTTCCCCCTCAGAGGTTTGCTGCTGGCTTCTGCGCAGGAATAGCTCCATCCTCTGATTTTCAAAGGGAATCCTGCTCGGACACTCTGCAGTGCACAGAGTGTGGGTAATTCAATCTGAAAATCCCACTAAAAAAATGGAGACTTAGAACGTTTTTGGGAGAATCCCGCTGGCTCACATCTCTATGAAGCACTTTGCTGTACTTGCCTCCTGTCAATCTCTTCAAAAAGCAGGTAGCAAAACATCAAGTTTTCTTTGGGGTGGTGGGAGGCAATTTTTATATTTATCTTTTAAACTGATACCATGTAGGGACTTTAATAATGTACTTTTAGAATTTGCTTTTCCTATTTTTTTTTTGCCATCTAAGCCTGCTGCTGTGCACCTAAAACAATTAGAATCGTAACAGTGCAGAAGGGGCCCTTTCGTGCATCGAGTCTGCAGTGACACATGAGAAACACCTGGCTTTTCTGCCCAATCCCATATACCAGGATTTGTCTCATAACTTTGAATGTTATGATGTGCCAAATGCTCATCCAGGTGCTTTTTAAAGGATGTGAGGCAATTCTACCACCCTCCCAATATTTAGATCATCACCACCCTCTGAGTAAAAGTGTTTTTCCTCACGTCCTCTCACCGTGAACCTGTGTCCCTTTGTGACTGACCCTTCAACTAAGGGAAACAGTTGCTCCTTATCCATTCTGTCCATGTCCCTCTTATACATGTTAATCAAGTCGCCCCTCAATCCTCTGTGCTCCAATAACAATAACCCAATCCTATCCAACCTCTCTTCATAACTTGTTCCATCCCAGGGAATTCCTGGTGAATCTCCTCTGCACCCCATCAAGTGCACTCTCATTCTCCCTGTGATGTGGCGACCAGAACTGCACCCAGTATTCTAGCTGTGGCCTCACCAGTGCTCTATACAACTCCAACATGACTCTTTGTGTAATCTATATCTAAGTATCCCACATGTGTTTTTCATCATTCTACTAACATGCTTTTACCATCAAAAAATCTATGGACAAATACACCAAAGTCCTTGTTCTACAGAACTTTCAAGTGTCATGCCATTCACTCAATACTTGTCAAATTATTCTTTCTAAAGTGCATCACTTCACACTTTTCAGGGTTAAATTCCGTCTGCCACTTATCTGCTCGTTTGAGCATTCTGTCTATATTTTCTAGTAACCTAAGACTCCAATTCACTGTTAACATCCTGGCCAATCTTTGTGTCATCCACAAACTTAATAATCCTAGCCTTGGCTTTGTCACCTGTCATTTACATAAATGATGAATAATAGAGGACCCAGCACAGATCCTCTCTGTGGTACGCTATCGGACACTGGCATCCAGTCACTAAAGCAACTTTCTGTCATCATCCTCTCTCCTACAACTAAGCCAATTTTGAATCCACCTTGTTTTCTTTGTTAGTCTCCCGTGTAGGACCTTGTCAAAGACTTTGCTGAAGTCCACATAGACTACATCAACTGCACTACCCTCGTCTACACACCTGGTCACCTCTTAATCATTAAACCAACTTTCTGAGAAATCTACATAAACAAGAATTTCAGTTGCCAGAAATTCACAGATTCCAAACAGAAGCTAAAACTAAAAATGTTAACAGTTCTATTAGTGTTTAAGAAAGAATCTGCCTTTATCATGAATGAGTTTTGGCTCATTGGTAGCACTCATCTTTAAATTAGAAAGGTCACTCTCTGAGATGGCACTCCAGTGCCATCTTTTGGACCAGGCATTGAACCAACGTGTTAACTGCCTGCTCAAGTGAACAAGTTATCACTGGCTAACATCTTTACCTCAATCAGCATCTAATGAAGATTACTTGATCTTTATTGCATTGCAATCAGTGAGATCTTTGTGTGTGAATTGGCTGTGGTAATTATACTTTCAAGAATACTTGGTTTTAAAGTGCTTTGAGATGTGCTGAGGTTTTGAATAGTACTGTGTAAACCCAAGTGTGTTTTTTCTACATTATCTCATAACTTGGAGTTGAATCCTGAACACTGTCACGTGCCAAAGTCTTTATTTTGTACAATTGGTACAATTGAAACCAAAACAGTAAACCACTTTTGAAACATAATCCTGCCAAAGGAGTGGGACAATGCACTATCCTGTTCATGATTACTCGTAAGCTGGAGAAACAATTGAACTATTTTATCAACAGTGTTAACCAGCTGGAATCTTACTAATCAAAGCTCTTTAGTGATGTACAAAAGCAGGCAAATCTAAATCAGTAAAGGAAAGAACAGGATTAACATTGGAGGTTTGTCAGATTCTCTGAAACTGTTACGATTTTCTTTTCAGAGTTGCTGATTGACCAGTGTAATTCCAGCATTTTCTATTTTGCATTGGAATTCTAGTATTTCCATTTTCTCGTGTTCCTAGATCATCAGTTCCCCAGAGTAGGATGGAGATTCTTGTTGAGCTGTAAGGTACTCTGAATTCTTCACCTATCTTCGGGCTTGGTCAGTTGCTAGTTTTCTCACGTGTTGCAATTAACCTCCATTCAGAAATAAACATGTAGGCAAGTCACGTTATCAAATTTGTGTCCTGCTTGCAGTTATAAGGGCTGTTTTAATATAGAAATATATCCCATTGCTTCAGAGACAAAATCAAACAAATTGGATTCTGAATGAAAGGGAAGGGCATGTGGAGGTAGTCAAAGTGGTGGGTTGAAAGAGGAATGGAGACACTGCTCTGTCTAGGATCTCTTGGAGGCAGTTCTGCTGATTGTGCAGTGATTGGTGGAGTTGAGGGAGGGAGGAAGGATTGGAACAAGAGGGATTTAAAAATGTTGAACATTTTGAATTTGTGGTATTGGGACCAAGTAAAAAGGGTCAGTGAGGACATGGATGAGGGATATGGGACAGATAGCAGAGCTCTGATGAGTTCAGTTTAGAGAGTGGAATATGGAAGGCCAGCCAGGAGTTTCAGACGGACAGAGACCAGGATGACCCATTCTAATGAATTCAGTAAGGGCCTGGAGAGTTGGCAGTGGGGAGGAGAAGGATTGGTGACAATTGAAGGGAATATTTAAGATCCATCAGAGCAGGAATGTGGGGTGGGGGTGGTTCGGGTGCCCTGTGTATTTATAATTAATGAGTAGTGAGAAAAGTAATGAATTGATATGTGCCTGATTGATAAGACGGGTAGGCTGGGATTTTATCAGCATGCCCGCCCCAATTCCAGGGATGAGCGTGGCTTGGAGAACGATATTGTCTGTTGACCTCAGGCAGGATTGACCTCACGTGGACATATTGGTAACTGTCTGTTAGTTATGGAGAACGGCGAATATGTGCAAGAGCTAATTGCAAGTCTAGATTTGGTACAATATGAATCTTATTCATTACAATTACTTGGAGCTAAAACCTAAATCTGCTCACAAGAAGAGACAGTTTCAAAGGTTAACGATTCCCATCCATCGTGGTGCATCCCCCATGGGCATTTGTATGTAGTTCTCATTCCGGATAAGCTGAGTTATATGGGAGAGATGCAAGTACAAGTTTACAAGGTTCTTAGCTGGTCATTAAGGATTTCATTCAGCAGCTTGCGACACCTCTGCGGTTTTGGCTGTACACAAAACAGGACCTTTCCTCCTAATTACTGCTGTGCTGGGGCCATCCGGCAGAGATTTAATGACATTCCAAGCTTCAAACCTGCTGAGACCCTGCAGGGTGGTAGAGTTTAGCTGCAGTAACTCATCTCCAGGCTGGATAATGTTGCTCTGTTCAAGCGCTCCTCCTATGAATTCCAGGGGAGGGGGGGATAGGGGGAAAATGAAAATAATTTTGGTTAACTGCAAAACAAGACTCTAAAAATGAAAGGTGAAATTCTACAGTATTGACAATGCGCTTTGCAAATAGTAGAAAGGACAGTCAAGAACAGCCATACACAGTAAAGCCTTGTGCCTGCACTCGGGATTCCTATTCTCGTATGTATAATCAGGGAAACTTGAAAGGAAAACGTGAGTGAGTCACTAAAGATTCAGTAGAGTAGCCCTATATCCCATATGGAGCAACCAGGGGAGGGATGCTGTTTGGAGTTCATAATCAAAGAACAGGCCCCTTGGTGTAATAGGCTTTCAATTGGAAATGACCACTGTACATGGCTATGCTTCAGCTTCCTTCTGTTGGATGTATAGCAGTTGTGATTGTGAAAAGTGCAACATAGCGTCAAGTCTTGCCATCCGGCAGGAGGTCCCTGGTGGAGTTCTCTATGCAGAAGTCCTTTTCTCTACCTTCAGGGACAAGGGATGTAGGATGCTGCACACAATAGTTCTGTGTAATCGTAGGATGTTATCAGTTCACAGACCCGCAAGATGGCAGTGTATTTTGTGATCTTGTGGAGCCCATGGACCGTGTTTACGTAAGTTTCTGTGGACAGCACCCACTTTTCAGTTATTTGAGAAACCTTTTTTTTTAAGAGTTTTGTTTGCACTTCAGTCCCTTGATTTACGGGCAACTGGTTCGGGGAGGGGGGGAGAGGGGTGAAGGTACAGGACCTCCTTGTGAACCTGCTCCTGGCCACACTCGCCATCGACAGATCCAGGCAGCAGACAATTGAGGGGCTCACCCAGCCTGACAGTCTCTCTACTGCAGTTATATTCATAGACGGGTGTCTGTTGGCAGGATTGAGATTTCCTTTGTCCAGTGGGCACATTGGGAATCAGGATGCTTTCTAAACCCTGTTGTCACGTTTTGGTTTGATGTTTCTTTGTGATTTTTTTTGTTGTTTAATGCTGTATCCCTTTAAGCGGCTGCTCTTTTACTTTGTCTCTCAGTTGTTTAATGTCTCTCCGTCGTTCTAATATTTCCTTCATTGCAACCACCAATCCAGTCCTGTATCCTTTGTTGACAAATTAAAGAAGGTGTATATTTACTGGCACTGCCACCCTGATTCCGGGGATGGGTGAGGCTTGCAGAACGGCATTCTGTGTTGGCTTCAGGCAAGATTTCCCGTACCTCAGGCAGACGTGCCAGTAAAATTCCACCCACTGTCTTTGATAAATATAGAAAACAGAGTATGTACAAGAGCTAAGTTTATTTGTATTCCTGACGTGTGCTGATGGAATGCAAATAATTACTTAAATACAAAACCACTAGCTCATTTGCAAATACTGTGTTACTTCATACAATTCGAAATGTGTCTTTCGTTCTAATTTTAGAGAAACAGTAATTTTAAAAGCTCAATTTACCAGAGACATTTTCAGTAAGAGCTCTTGTTTTCAGTGGCAGAAGTGGCCCTATCTTACTTGAAATAAAAGTTTCTCTGAAAAAAAAAGACTAGATCAGCAATTCAAAAAAGCCTCTGACAATACATCCAAAATGATGTGATTTAAAATGATTCCTGATCGAGGAGTGAGGGTTTGTCATCTGATATCACACCTTCAATAGCTGTAAGAAGCATATATCAGAACATTACACAAACTCAATGTCCATTCACACTCGCGTACACCATTTGCCAATGGAAGCTTTTGTCTGCCAGTTCTTCAGGAAATTAGCCCTGGAATTTTCATTCCTCTCAATTCTGGATAAATCTCACACGTGCAGCTATGGGAAATTGGCATTTCCTCATGGATAAAAGACAAAGACGCATCTGATGGCCTCCTATTAATCTGATAGTCACATGATACAGTCATATCGACTAACCACAGTGATTACCCTCTGCCACTGAGTCTACATCAGATCCAGATCACTGACAAGGAAACTCTCCAGTTGGGAATCGCGAGAAGAATTTGATGCTCAGTGAAATGACTTTTCAGGTTGAAAATTCTCTGAGAGCAATGGCCTGTGCCCTTAAACCACCATTAATTTCATTATTTGTGCTTTCAGCAACTAAAAAAGCACTCATCCCTCTCAGCATCCAAGGGCCAACCTCAGCTTGTAGTCACACCTCCATCCATCCCAACCCAGCCCACTACTTCCCATCCCACAACCTCCCATTGAATACCAACATCACTGTCACACACCCACTCACCTGATCCTCCCACACATGCTACACTCACAACACTGGCCCATAACCCCCAGGTCTTTCACAGTATCACATTTATGGGGTACCCCAATGATGTGCTACGGAGTCCCTCCAGGAAGTTGCCACATAAGAGTTTACCCAACGATTGTCCAGAAGTGCTAACTCCCTCTGACAAAGGGAATCATTTAAATCACCAATTTTGGATGATTCTGCAAGTTTTACCCCGACAGTTAATGTGAAAGAGTTAGAAGGTGGGAAAAAATCACTTTGAACTCCAGAATCACTAAACACACAGACCCAGCCTCACAGGGATCCACTACACTCTCCTGATCAAGCACCCACCCCAGCCTCCCCCCACCGCTTCCGAACCCCAATCCCCCTCTCTCCAGTCCAAGCTAATGCCCCATCCTAGTCTGACTGTCTTCCACCCCCATCATATTTTGACTTCCTCATCTGTTGCACTACCCACTCCAAACCCTACCCCCTCTCTAATCTGATTCCCAACACCATCCCCCCCATCCCATCACCCTAGGCCTGAGCTAACCCCCTCACAGCCTGAACTCTCTTCCATCTGACCTCCCCCCCCCCCCCACTCTCCCGTCTGATGCCCCCCCCCCCCCGCCACCCTACCACTTATTAGGTCCTCTTGCCCCGTTAACAGTAGCTACTGCAGGAAAGAGGGGTCATTACCTTCCTGTCGGAGGTCCGGTTACTACTTGCTGGTGTTGCCAGGGGGTGTGCTGACAACTCCTCTCTCTCCCAGCCTGAGTGAGGCAGGTTCTGCCAAGCAGGAGGTGTACAATTTCAGCAAGAATATGTTTGTCGAGGGTGGAGATTGCCACTGTTTGGAAGTTACGGGCTTCTCAAATGACTCCTGTACGAGCAGAGGCCAAATCCTAGCTTACCTTTAAAAATTCGATTGATGATTAATGGTTTATCTCCATGGATGGAGCCCTTTCCCCCTTCCAAACTGAAGCCCAGACCTCCTGCAGTCTTTACCAGCTCCACAGTGAGTGTGAGCAAGTTATCTTCTGTTGCTGTAAGTAATAACACCAATGCGTAGTCAGTGGGAGCACCTTACCGGTTAGACCTGTGAAAAGCCAGCTTTGATGTCGAGATGCCGGCTTTGGACTGGGGCAAACACAGTAAGAAGTCTGACAACACCAGGTTTGAGTCCAACCGATTTATTTGATAGTAAACTCACAAGATTTTGAGGTTCCCCTCTTTGTGAGGTGAATGAGGTGTTCTGGCCTCAAACAGCACATATAACAGCACAGACTGTTTACAGATTACTGACTAGAATGTGAATCTTTACACTAACCTGCTATTCAAGTCTTAAAGTGGCTGTGAGTGGAAGGAGCACTGAGCACAGGTTAGAGAGATGTGTATTGTCTCCAGACAGCACAGTAAGTGAGATTTTTTACTAACCCAGGCAAGTCATGGGGGTTACAGATAGTGTGCCATGAATCCAAAATCCCTGTTGAGACCGTCCTCATGTGTGCGGAACTTGGCTATCAGTCTCTGCTCAGCAATTCTGCGCTGTCGTGTGTCATGAAGGCCCCCTGGAAGAACATTTACCTGAAGGTCAGAGGCCGAATGCCCATGACCACTGAAGTGTTCACCAACTTTGATCAGGGATGGCTCCACAGGGGCTAGAATTCTCCCAACTCTCATATCTCTGGGATTCTCTGGTCCCACTGGCAGTGCACCCCCTGCAGCAGGATTCCTAGTGGTATGGGATGGGTTCCCATTGACAGTGGGGGGAACCAGAGGACCCCACTGTCAGTGAATGGTGCACTGCCTCCCACCACTGAGAAAAATGCTGGGGGTGGGGGAGGAGGGCCAGTGAATCTCATGTAACATCTGTGTATAAAAATGGCAGATAGGGAATGCAGTAAGAAGTCTCACAACATCAGGTTAAAGTCCAATAGGTTTATTTGGTAGCAAAAGCCACTAGCTTTCGGAGCATTGCTCCTTCATCAGGTGAGTGGGATTTCAGTTCACAAACAGGGTATATAAAGACACAAACTCAATTTACAAAATAATGGTTGGAATGCGAGTCTTTACAGGTAAATCAAGTCTTAACGGTGCAGACAATGTGAGTGGAGAGAGAGTGAAGCACAGGTTAAAGAGATGTGTATTGTCTCCAGCCAGGACAGTGAGATTTTGCAAGTGCAGGCAAGTTGTAGGGGTTACAGATAGTGTGACATGAACCCAAGATCCCGGTTGAGGCCGTTCTCATGCGTGCGGAACTTGGCTATCAGTCTCTGCTCAGTGACTCTGCACTGTCGTGTGTCGTGAAGGCCGCCTTGGAGAACGCTTACCCGAAGATCAGAGGCCGAATGCCCGTGATCGCTGAAGTGTTCGCCAACAGGAAGAGAACACTCTTGCCTAGTGATTGTCGAGCAATGTTCATTCATCCATTGTCGGAGTGACTGCATAGTCTCCCCAATGTACCATGTCTCAGGACATCCTTTCCTGCAACGTATCAGGTAGACAACATTAGCCAAGTTGCAAGAGTATGTACCATGTACCTGGTGGATGGTGTTGTCATGTGAGATGATGTCATCCGTGTCGATGATCTGGCATGTCTTGTAGAGGTTGCTATGGCAGAGTTGTCTGGTGTTGTGGTCACCGTTCTCCTGAAGGCTGGGTAGCTTGCTGCGGACAATGATCTGTTTGAGGTTGTGTGGTTGTTTGAAGGCAAGAACAAAGAAAGAAAGAAAGAAGTGGGAGTGTGGGGGTGGCCTTGGTGAAATGTTTGTCTTCATCAATGACATGTTGAAGGCTTCTGAGAAGATATTGTAGCTTTTTCGTTCCAGGGAAGTACTAGGCGATGAAGGGTATTTTTCCATCATGTCCTTTGTTTTCTAAGGAGGTCAGTGTGGTTTTTCCCTGTGGTGCATCAGAACTGTTGATTGATGAGTCGAGCACCATATCTTGTTCTTATTAGGGCATCTTTGAGCGTCTGTGGCAATCCTCCTCATCTGAGCAGGTCCTGTGTATACGGAAGGCTTGTCCGAGGGGGATGGCTTCTTTAACATGTTTAGGGTGGAAGCCGGAGAAGTGGAGCATTGTGAGGTTATCCATGAACTTGCGGTACAATGAAATGCCGAGGTGACCACCCTTGATGGAGATGCGTGTGTCCAAGAATGCAACCGATTCCGGAGAGTAGTCCATGATGAGTCTGATGGTAGGATGGAACTTGTTGATGTCATCATATTGTTGTTTCAGTGATCGTTCACCATGAGTCCAAAGGAAGAAAATGTCATCAATGTATGTAATGTATAGCATCAGTTGAAGTATTATGAGGTGAAGAAGTTTTGCTTGAACCTGTACATGAAGATGACATATTGAGGTGCGAATTTGGTCCCCGTGGCTCTTCCGTGTGTCTAGACAAAGAACTGGTTGTTGAAGGTGAAGACATTGTGGTCCAGGACGAGTTGTAAAATCACATCTGGAGATTGGCTGTTGTCGGCGTTGAGCACTGAGACAGTTGCAGCAATGCCATTGTCGTAGGGGATGCTGGTGTAGAGAGCCAAGATATCCATTGTGACGAGGAATGCTCCTGGTTCAACTGCTCCATGTGTGTTAATTTCTGTAGGAAGTCCGTAGTGTTGTGACAAAAGCTGGAGGTTCTTTGTTTCATCTATTGTTGTAGCGTACGCATGGTCTCCTCGATGTAACATGCCTCGGGACATTGTACACACACTTGCAACTCAGCCAGTGTTGTCTACCTAATACGCTGCAGGAAAGAACGTCCTGAGGCATGGTACATTGGGGAGACCGTGCAGGCGCTATGACAGCAGATGAATGAACACAGCTTGACAATCACCAGGCAAAAATGTCTTTTTGTTGGGGAACACCTCAGCGGTCATAGGCATTCGCCCTCTGATCTTTGGATAAGTATTCTCCAAGGCGACCTTCATGACACAACAGCGCAGTTTCGCCGTGCAGAGACTGACAGCCAAATTCCACACACATGAGGACGGCCTCAAGCGGAATTTTAGATTCATGTCACACTATCTGTAATCCCCACAACTTATCTGCACTTGCAAAATCTCACTAATTATCCTGGCTGGAGACAATGTACATCTCATTTGTCTGTGCTTAACTCTCTCTCCACTCATGTTGTCCGTACCTTTAAGATTTGATTACCTGCAAAGACTCACGTTCCAACCATTATTTTGTAAACTGAGTTTAGGTCTTTATATTCTATGAATGTGGCCTGTTTGTGGACTGAAATCCCACTCACCTGATGAGGGAGCAGTGCTTCAAAAGCTAGTGGCTTTTGCTACTAAATAAACCTGTTGGACTTTAACCTGGTGTTGTGAGACTTCTTACTGTGCCCACCCCAGTCCAACACTGGCATCTCCATCTCATAAATAGGAAATGACCAGCTAATCCTTCAAGCCTGCCAAACAACTCCAAAGTACTGCATTGATCAATAAACAAATTGGGCAGCCCAGTGATTAGCACTTCTGCCTCAGTGCCGGGGACCCGGGTTCAATTCTGGCTCGGGTCACTGTCTGCGTGGAGTCACAGGCGGACAGAGTGGTGAAGAAGGCATTCAGCATGTTTGGCCAGAACATTGAATACAGGAATTGGGATGTCTTGTTGAAGTTGTACAAGACATTGGTAACACCACACTTGGAATACTGTGTACAATTCTGGTGACCCTATTATAGAAAGGATATTATTAAACTAGAAAGAGTGCAAAAGAGATTTATTAGGATGCTAATGGATCTTGATGGTTTGAGTTATAAGGAGAAGCTGGTTTTTTTGTCTGGAGTGTAGAAGGCTGAGGTGTGATCTTATAGAAGTATAACAAAATAGAGGAGCATAAAACAGCTAGATAGTCAATATTTTTTCCCAAAGATAGGGGAGAATAAAACTAGACAGCATAGGTTTAAGGTGAGAGGAAAGAGATACAACAGAGTCCAGAGGGACAATTTTTCATACAGAGTATGGCGAGTGTCTTCCAGATATAGTAATAGAGGTGGGTACAATTTTGTCTTTTAAAAAGCATTTAGACAGTTACGTGGGTAAGATGGTATAGAGAGATATAAGCCAAACGTGGGCAATTGGGATTAGTTTAGACATTTTAAAAAAAGGGCAGCATGGACAAGTTTGGCCGAAGGGCCTGTTTCCATACTGCAAACCTCTATGATTCTATGAGTTTATGATTCTCTGTGTTTGCATGGGTTTCCTCTGGGTGCTCCAATTTCCTCCCACAATACAAAGATGTGTGGGATAGGTGGATTGGCCATGCTAAATTGACCCTTAGTGTCGGGGGGACTAGCTCGGGTAAATATATGAGGTTATGGAGATAGGGCCTGGCTGGGATTGTGCAGACTTGATGGGCCAAATGGCCTCCTTCTGCACTGTAGGATTCTAATGAAACAAATGCTGAATAAACTCAATGGATCTGGCACCTTCTGTTGAGAGCGAAACAAATTTAACATTTCAAGTAGGTATGACTTCTACAGAACTGAAGAGGGATAGAAGTGTGAGTGGGAATGGGGATGGGGCAGAATGGAAAGTCAGAGATGGATCAGAGTTAAAGAGAGATTGATAAAGATGTCACCGACAAGAGACCAAGTGACTGCTAATAGTGCTATTAGGGACTGAAGAGAGCCAACTGCGGCAAAGGTGGGATCGCAGAACGTTTTAATCAGAGGTCAGTGGGAGCAAACCTAGAGAGAGAGAGACAGTGGCAGGGTAGCAGGGTGGGTTGCTGACAAGCCAGGAGAACTGAATAACAGGTGGGGATTGTGGGCTGGAGGGGGGGTGTGCAAAATTTACAATCTAAAGTTGTTGAACTCCAGTGCCTTAGGGTGGCATTGCCAAGAGGCTGTGCCAGGGTTGAGCCCATTCAAAATCACCACTGTGGGGATACTGGGGGCTCCCTTAATTGTGTGTGTATTCAGAGGGGGAAGAGGGTGAGATGCATGTGTGTAGGACGTGTTGAGTCCCGAAGGCTGTTGATTGTGAGCTTTAGGAGTTGGGCTCAGAAAGGCAGCTTGGCCACATAGGCATCTCCGTCAGTTTCCTGATTGGAGCCATGCTTCAAGACTCAGTGATGCAGCCGCAGGAAAGTGTTCCTGAGAGGTAGACTGAGTAGAGCAGGACTGGATGCCACCTTAGTCTTGGTGCCAGTGCAGAGCACAGTCTCAGAAGATGGGGAGCTTGCAATCTCCATTGCAACTCCCAGTTTGGGAAGTGCTGTTCTGGATTGTTGTATAACCACATAGAATCTCTACGTGCAAAAGGAGGTCATTTGGCCCATCAAGTCTGCAACAACCACAATCCCACTTAGCTCTATCCTTATAACCCTACATATTTATCCTGATAATCCCTCTGACACTAGGGTCAATGTAGCATGGTCAATCAGCCTAACGTGCATATCTTTGGAGTGTGGGAGGAAACCGGAGCACCCAGAGGAAATCCACTACTTGTTTGACTTTACTTAAACCAATAGATTGGATCAAAGTGGATGCATTTTGATTTTGTCCATTCTTGGCAAGGTTGGTTCTGTCTCTCTGCCAATCTTACAGTATGACTCAGAAGCGGAATGAGGTGTGAAAAACAGCGTGTAAACTCACCAGTTTCACAGCTCTCTCCAGATTCACTGGCACAGTGTGCACAGAAGATCTAAGAGTTTAATTCCCACCATCATTCTAGCAGGGTAGAGTGGCAATGCCAGCTCCATAGCGATCAGTGTATCATTGTTAAAGATTTGCATTAAAATTAAACTTCCCACCACCCATCATCCCTCCCCCATGGACACAGGGGACTCTCACACAAGCACCAGAGCAAACCAAGCCCCACTCCCCCAACACACAAGCACCAGAGCAACCTGACCCTCCACCCCTGCCCAACACACACAAATAAGGGAGCCCCCTTCCCCAGTGGGGCCCTCCACCCAGCCCTGGCACACCCTAAAGCACGTCCCCACTGGGATTGTGCTTATTTTTGCATCCTCTCATCGACTTAACATATTTCAATATCTATTGTAAATCTCACCACCAGGAATTCCTTACTGCTGGGGGAGGAAAAATAGAGTGGGAAAGCCATTTAGATACATTCCGCTTTACTTAAATGACATTCCCGCTCTTTCTGGGCAGGAACTTTGCACTGACCACACAGAGTGGCAAAAAAAAACTGAGTGTTTTATTGGTTTAACGTGTGTATAGATGCACATGTAAAAAGAGTAATTACCTCTGAGGAAACACTGACCTGGACTTGTGAGATTCTCAGTTGATGAACATTCTGTTGAAGTACTGAGCTTGTTGTCACCTTCCTTGGTCTTGTGTATGACAATCACTGACTGCTTTGGCAGTCGAGCCTGGCGTAAAATAGTGAGAGCCTCGGTATGAGTCACACCTTTCAGAGACTGCCCATTGATTGACAAGATCTCATCTCCTTTCTGAATTGTTCCTTCCTGAGCTGCCAGTCCGTTTGGAAACACCCTGTGAACCTGTTGGTGCAGGGGGAGGGGGGATCATTAGCAATTTAATAGTAAGGTGGGAAAGGTTATTCCACAAACAAATTGCTGTCACGCTATTAGAGCGCAAACACATACAAAGCTCTGGTTAAACTCCATCTGGTAAGAAGTCTCACAACACCAGGTTAAAGTCCAACAGGTTTATTTGGTAGCAAACGCCAATAAACCTGTTGCTTTTTAATCTGGTGTTGTGAGACTTCTTACTGTGTTTACCCCCATCCAATGCCAGCATCTCCACATCATAAACTCCATCTGGAGCAGTGCATTCAGTTCTAGACTTCACACTTCAGAAAGAATATATTGATCTCAAGGGGGCTGCAGTACAGGTTTACCGGAACAATACTATAGTTAGATGGATTGGCTGTGCTAAATTGCCCGTTAGTGTCCAAAAATGGTCAGGTTAGTAGCTTGGCGATGTAAATGAGCTGGTTTACAGGGATAGGGTGGAGGGGGTAATCTGGGTCTGAGAGTTGGTACAGATTTGATGGGCCAAATGGCCTTTTTCTGTACTGTGGGGATTCTATGGTTCCATGCGTCTGTTTAACAGTTAATTTATGATCTAAGGATTCTTAAACTTGGGTTAAATTCCCTCTGACTTGGAAAATAAGGTAGCAGTCTAACTGAGATGATTAAAAATGATTGAAAAGTTAGGGGGGGAGATAAAAAATTATTTCCTTTGCTGGGAACACAGGAGAATGAGGCGTAACCTTAAAATTAAAGCCAGACCACTCAGTGGCAATGTCAAGAAACGTGAAAAAGACAGTGGAAATTTGGAACTAGTTTTTAGCTGTTGAGCCTGGGGGGTTAATTGAAAATAATAAAAAGCTGAGATGAAAAAGCAAAGATATTAAGAGTTAGGGAACCGAGGTGTGAACGTGGATTTTGGTTACATTGTCAATTGTGATCTAATCAAAATTATAGAATCCCTACAATCCAGGAGGAGGTCATTTGGCCCATCAAGTCTGTACCCACTCTCAGATAGAGCATCTTACTCAGGCCTTGCCCCCATAATTCCACAGATTAACCCTAATAATTCTCCCAATCTATACATCTTAGTGAAATGGTGAAGTAGAACCGATATGATTGGCACATAGGAATTTCCTTTTCTGGTACAGGAAGTGTTGTTGAGTTCAAACAGGACAAAAGAACCTGGATTATTTTGGACCTCATCTGTCTTGGTGGCTCAGAGTTGCTGTCACTGGGTCTGAGGGGGAAGTATTTCTAACACTGCATTGATCTATACCATCCTTCAAAACAAAATGATCTTCAAGTGAATGAAGTAGATTTGAACTGCTTTGCGAATCACAGCTAATACTGCACACACTGCCCGTGATACACGTTGGTGATGAAGCAAAGTTGCGAACGCAGAAACCAAAAAGTCAGATTCCACTTTCGTGCCCGGCGAGGGAGAACGACTAATGGAACAAGTCTCTGACGAAGAACAATTCAAGCAGACTCGGTTATTAAAGGCAGGAGTGTGGCATCAGAAAGAGAGACCACTCAGACCCTTGAGCCATGTTCTGCTACTCAGTAGAACCTCAGATGATCAGCTCTGTTTACCCTGCACATCCCTACCCAAGAAATAGTCTATCGCGAAAACTCCAATTATCCTCCAGTATCCACAGCCTTTTGGGTCACACAGCTTCGTGAGGAAAAGTATTTCCTGATTTCCCTCTGCACTGGCTGAACTTGAATTTGAAGATTATGTCCCCTTGTTTATAATTGCCCCAGTAAAGTTTTACAACACCAATTTTAAATCCAACCAATTTATTTGATAGTAAATTCGTGAGCTTTCGACTTTATAGCCTTCGTCAGGCAAATGCAGTGTTCTGGTCTGCAATAGCACTCATATCCACACAGACAGTTACAGATTGCTGATTAGAATGCGAATCCTTACATCTAACCTGCTATTCAAGTGTTAAAGTGGCTAACAATGTGTGTGAAGGGAATCCTGAGCATTGGTTAGAGAATTGTGTATTTTCTCCAGACAGCACAGTAAGTGAGGTTTTTTGCTAACCCAGGCAAGTTACGGGGGTTACAGATAGTGTGTCATGAAGCCAAGATCCCTGTTAAGACCGTCCTCATGTGTGCGGAACTTGGCTATCAGTCTCTGCTCAGCGACTCTGCGCTGTCGTGTGTCACGAAGGCCCCCTTGAAGAACATTTACCCGCAGGTCGGAGGCCGAATGCCCATGACTGCTGAAGTGTTCGCCCACAGGAAGGGAACTGTTTTGCCTGGTGATTGTTGAGCGATGCTCATTCATCTGCTGTCGTAGTGTCTGCATGGTCTCCCCAATGTACCATGCTTCGGGACATCCTTTCTTGCAACGTATTAGGTAGACAACGTTGGCCGAGTTGCAAGAGTATGTACCGTGTACCTGGTGAATGGTATCCTCACATTTGATGATGTCGTCCATGTCTATGATCCGGCATGTCTTGCAGAGGTTGCTGTGGCAGGGTTGTGTGGTATTGTGGTCACTGTTCTCCTGAAGGTTGGGTAGTTTGCTGTGAACAATGATCTGTTTGAGGTTGTGCGGTTGTCTGAAAGCAAGAAGTGGGGGGGTGGGGATGGCCCTAGTGAGATGTTCATCGTCATCAATGACATGTTGAAGACTCCGGAGAAGATGTCGTAGCTTCTCCGCTCCGGGGAAGTACTGGACAACAAAGGGTACTCTGTCCACCGTGTCCCGTGTTCGTCTTCTGAGGAGGTCAGTGTGGTTTATCTTTTGCCCAGATGAGGAGGATCGTGACAGACACCTCCAGACGCTGAAGGATGCCCTTGTGAGAACAGGATATGACACTCGACTCATCAATCGACAGTTCCGACGTGCCACAGCGATAAACCACACTGACCTCCTCAGAAGACGAACACGGGACACGGTGGACAGAGTACCCTTTGTTGTCCAGTACTTCCCCGGAGCGGAGAAGCTACGACATCTTCTCCGGAGTCTTCAACATATCATTAATGACGATGAACATCTCACTAGGGCCATCCCCACCCCACCACTTCTTGCTTTCAGACAACCGCACAACCTCAAACAGATCATTGTTCGCAGCAAACTACCCACCCTTCAGGAGAACAGTGCCCACAATACCACACAACCCTGCCACAGCAACCTCTGCAAGACATGCCGGATCATAGACATGGACGACATCATCAAACGTGAGGATATCATTCACCAGGTACACGGTACATACACTTGCAACTCGGCCAACATTGTCTACCTAATATGTTGCAAGAAAGGATGTCCCGAAGCATGGTATATTGGGGAGACCATGCAGACACTACGACAGCAGATGAATGAGCATCGCTCAACAATCACCAGGCAAAACAGTTCCCTTCCTGTGGGTGAACACTTCAGCAGTCATGGGCATTCGGCCTCCAACCTGCGGGTAAATGTTCTTCAAGGGGGCCTTCGTGACCCACGACAGCGCAGAATTGCTGAGCAGAGACTGATAGCCAAGTTCCGCACACATGAGGACGGTCTTAATAGGGATCTTGGCTTCATGACACACTCTCTGTAACCCCCATAACTTGCCTGGGTTAGCAAAAAACCTCATTTACTGTGCTGTCTGGAGAAAATACACAATTCTCTAACCAATGCTCAGGATTCCCTTCACACACATTGTTGGCCACTTTAACACTTGAATAGCAGGTTAGATGTAAGGATTCGCATTCTAATCAGCAATCTGTAACTGTCTGTGTGGATATGAGTGCTATTGCAGACCAGAACACTGCATTTGCCTGACGAAGGCTATAAAGTCGAAAGCTCGCGAATTTACTATCAAATAAATTGGTTGGATTTAAAATTGGTGTTGTAAAACTTTACTGAGTTTACCCTAGTCCAATGCTGGCATCTCTACATTATAATTGCCCCATCAGAGGAAGTAGTTTCACTGCATCTATCCATTTTCTACTTTGCAGAAGGAGGCCATTCAGCCCATCAAGTCTGCACTGACTCTCCGAAGAGTGTCTTATCCAGGGGCCTCCCTGTCCTAACCCAGTAACCCCGCGCATTTTGGCAGAGTGGTAAACACTGCTGTCTCACGGTGCCAGGGACCCGGGTTTGATTCCCGGCTTGGATCACTGTCTGTGTGGAGTTTGCATGTTCTCCCCATGTCTGAGTGGGCTTTCTCCAGGTGCTCCGGTTTCCTCCCACTGTCCAAAAAATGTGCTGGTTAGGATGCATTGGCCATGCTAAATTCTCCCTCAGTGAACCCGAACAGGCGCTGGAGTGTGGCAATGTGGGGGTTTTCACAGTAACTTCATTGCAGTGTTAATGCAAGTCTACTTTTGACACTACTAAATAAATAAAAAAACCAAACACTTGCTATAGCCAGTTGTTCTAACCTGCACATCTTGGGACATTAAGGGGCAATTAATCATGGCCAATCCGTCTAACCTGCACATTTTTGTGCAGACACGGGGAGACACGGCAGACATGGGGAGAACATACAAACTCCACGCAGACAGTGACCTGAGGCCAGAATTGAACCTGGTGCTGTGAGGTAACAGTACAAACCAATGTGCCACCATACTTTGTCCTATTAATCTATGCTTTCAACATTTCAAACTCAAACCAGCAGGACCCACATTTGTAAACTCAAATAAGTAGTCTATCTTATTCCAACAGGCATATTAATTCCATGTTTAATTTGTGGAATGGGATCTAGGAATCCTTCCATAGACCCCTCCCCCTGAACTCTGATCGCTTGCCTGTGCAAAACAACTGAAGGGGTTAAGGAATATTCCCTCTTCTGACTGTTCTCTCAAAGCATCAAGAAAGAGTCTTGCAGTTATTACATAACTAACCACACATTTTGGATTGGGTTTTGGATCAGGTAATTTAGATAACGGAAAGAGAGAGAGAGAGAGAGTACTCCCATCTTGCAGCATCCTCTGAGTATTTAAACCGTTTAATTTAAAACATTCAGGGCCAGGCCACTATTGTGGAGGTGGGAGCATTCCATATAGTGGCCTAAAGCTATTGAGAGAGTGCAGAGGAGATTTACAAGGATGCTGCCTGGATTGGGAGGCATGCCTTATGAAGATAGGTTGAGGAAGCTGGGACTCTTCTCCCTGGAGAGACGTCGGTTGAGAGGTGACCTGATAGAGGTTTATAAAATGTTGAGAGGAATAGATAGGGTGGATTCTCAGAGGCTATTTCCCAGAGCTGAAATGGTCGCTACGAGAGGACACAGATTTAAGGTGCAGGGAAGCAAGTACAGAGGAGATGTTAGGGTTAAGTTTTTCACTCAGAGGGTGGTGAGTGAATGGAATCGGCAGCTGGCGGTAGTGGTGGAAGCAAACTCGCTGGGGTCTTTTAAAAGAATTCTGGATGAGTATGTGGGATCTAATGGGATTGGGGGTTATAGATAGGTCTGTGGCTTGGTAGGTATAGATGTGATCGGCGCAACTTGTGGGCCGAAGGGCCTGTTTGTGCTGTAGTGTTCTATGTTCTATGTTCAAGCAAATGGTGTAGAACTGGTTCCACAGTCAGTGGCCAGGAAGCCTCTTCCAGACAACTGGCCTCTTCCCGAAGCCTCAGAAGGGAAGAAAGGCCAACTGGAAACTTCCGGAATGCCTCTGACAATAGGGCATCAATTCAGCAGGATTGGTGCACAGAATGGTACCAACTTAAGTGGCATATAGATGTCATATCTTGGGGGGAAAATTTGCAAAGGCTATGCAGGGGGCTTTAAACTGATTCGGGGGGGGTGGGATCCTGAGTAGTTGGGGTACTAAGAGGGACGAGAATAGGGGGTCATAGAGGAGAACTGTAAAACACAGCAGCGTACGGGTGGAGTGGGGCATGGTTTGAAATGCGTATACTTTAATGCAAGAAGTATTCGCAATAAGGTGGAGGAACTTGCAGCTTGGACCAGTACCTGGAACTTCGATGTTGTGGCCATTTCAGAGACGTGGGTAGAGCAGGGACAGGAATGGTTGTTGCAGGTTCCGGGGTTCAAATGCTTCAGTCGGAGTAGAGAAGGAGGTAGAAGTGGGGGAGGAGTGGCATTATTAGTTAAAGACTGTATCACAGTGACAGAAAAGAAGTTTGATGAGGACTTGTCTGTTGAGGTAGTATGGGCTGAGATTAGAAACAGAAGAGGAGAGGTCACCCTGTTGGGAGTCTTTTATAGACCTCCTAAAAGTTCTAGAGAGGTAGAGGAAAGGATTGCAAAGTCGATCCTGGACAGGAGTGAAAGTAATAGGGTAATTGTTATGGGGGACTTTAACTTTACTAATATTGATTGGAATAGCTATAGCTCTAGCTCGTTAGAGGGGTCAGTTTTTGTACAAAGTGTGCAGGAAGGTTTTTTGACTCAGTATGTAGATAGGCCAACTAGAGGTGAGGCTACATTGGATTTGGTGCTGGGCAATGAGCCAGACCAGGTGTTAGGCTTGGAAGTTGGTGAACATTTTGGTGATAGTGACCACAATTCGGTTACGTTCACCTTAGTGATGGATAGGGATAGGCATGAAGCTGGGGGCAGTAGTTATAGCTGGGGGAATGGTAATTACGAGGCCATAAGGAGAGAATTAGGGTGCATAGGTTGGAGGAGTAAACTACAGGGACTGGGAACATCTGAAATGTGGAGCTTATTCAAGGAGCAGCTGCTACGAGTCCTTGATAAGTATGTCTCTGTCAGGCAAGGAGGAAATGGTCGAGTAAGGGAACCATGGTGTACGAAAAAAGTTAATTCGCTGGTTAAAAGGAAAAAAGAGGCTTATGTCAGGATGAGGCTTGAAGGCTCAGTTAGTGCAATGGATAGCTATAGATTAGCCAGGAGGGAGCTAAAGAGTAAGTTGAGGAGAGCTAAGAGGGGACACGAGAAGACTTTGGCTGATAGGATTAAGGAGAATCCTAAAGCTTTCTTTAGATATGTTAAGAATAGAAGATTGGTTAGGGCAAGATTAGGGCCAGTCATAGACAGCAGTGGGAAGTTGTGCGTGGAGCCTGAAGAGATTGGAGAGGCACTGAACAAATATTTCTCTTCGGTATTCACGCAGGGAGATGTAAATGTAGTTGTGGAGAACACTGGAATACAGGGTTGCAAACTGGAAAGTATTGAAGTAGATAGGGAGGATGTGCTAGATATTCTTGAGGGTTTGAAGTTGGATAAGTCCCCTGGGCCGGACGGGATTTACCCTAGGATTCTCTGGGAGGCAAGAGAGGCGATTGCAGAGCCTCTGGCTCTGATCTTCAGGTCGTCGTTGGTTACGGGTATAGTTCCGGCAGACTGGAGGATAGCGAATGTGGTCCCATTGTTCAAGAAGGGGAAGAGAAACTTTCCAGGGAATTATAGGCCGGTGAGTCTTACTTCTGTTGTGGGCAAAGTATTGGAGAGAATTATTAGGGATAGGATTTATAATTATTTAGAGAGGAATAATCTCGGTGACAAGTGGTGTACCTCAGGGGTCTGTTTTGGGGCCCCTGCTGTTTGTAATTTTTATAAATGATCTGGATGAGGGTATTGAACGATGGATTAGTAAATTTGCAGATGACACTAAAGTCGGTGGAGTGGTAGATAGTGAAGAGGGGTGTTATAGTTTGCAGAGGGACTTGGACAAGTTGCAGAGCTGGGCCGAGAGGTGGCAAATGGAGTTTAATGTGGAAAAGTTTGAGGTAATGCACTATGGCAGAAATAATAAATGTGTAGAGTATAGGGCAAATGGTAGGATTCTTAGTAGTCTAGATGAACAGAGGGATCTTGGTGTGTATGTGCATAGATCCCTGAAAGTAGGCAGTCAGGTCGAGAAGGTTGTTAGGAAGGCATATGGAGTCTTGGCTTTGATTGGTAGAGGGATTGAATTTCGGAGCCGCAACGTCATGTTGCAACTGTACAAAACTCTAGTGCGGCCGCACTTGGAGTATTGTGTGCAGTTCTGGTCCCCACATTATAAGAAAGATGTGGAGGCATTGGAGAGGGTACAGAGGAGGTTTACCAGGATGTTGCCTGGTATGGAGGGCATGTCTTATGAGGAGAGGCTGAGGGATTTGAGGTTGTTTTCGTTAGAAAGGAGGCGGCTAAGAGGAGACCTTATCGAAATATATAAGATGATTAGAGGTTTAGACAGGGTGGACAGTGATAGCCTTTTTCCTAGGATGGAGAAAGCTAGCATGAGGGGACACAGCTTTAAATTAAGGGGTGATAGTTATAGGACGGATATCAGAGGTAGGTTCTTTACCCAGAGGGTGGTTAGGGAGTGGAATGCCCTGCCTGCGGCAGTTGTAGATGCGCCAAGTTTGGTGGCGTTTAAGAGGTTAGTTGATAAGTTTATGGAAGAGAAGGGAATGGTTTAGTTTGGAGGGTCATTGCTTTTTTTTCATAATTGGTCGGCGCAACATCAAAGGCCGAAGGGCCTGTTCTGCGCTGTAATGTTCTATGTTCTATGTTCTATAAGTTTTTGTGTCTGCCCCCCTCCCTCCATGCTGACCCTGATTGGTGATTGGGTAGGTCAATTTTCTCCTGCATCCTTGAATTGACTAATGCACCCAAAAGGGAGGACTCACATTAAGTGAACACAAACTCTACTCTAGGATCTCACTATCTGGGATTCTGCTGCTGGATGGAGTTTTCCAAGTGTGAACCAAATAACAATCACGGCACAGGAATTATTTCATCTTCAAGCATTTTCTCTGCCCACAACACTCACGGTTGTCGTTTTGTTTTCCAGGTCGATCCCTCCACCGATGCTGAATCCTAGGCCAGACCCTTCCTCTTTGTGCAGGACCACAACGTGAATATCTTCAAATTGCTGTGAAGCAAGAAGGATTATCATGAAGGTTTTGACTCTTTGTGTATTTACCAACAGCAAGTTCCCAATGGAATTCTACAGACCGTGCTCGACAGATGCCGTTCTCATCTGTGAGGCATTGTGACTTCAAGGTGACATGGTGGCACTGCTGCCTCACAGTGCCAGGGATCCAGGCCTGTGTGGATTTTACATGTTGTCCCCATGTTAGCGTGTGTTTCCTCCGGGTGCTCTGGAGGAAATTGCCCCTTAGTGTCAGGGGGATTAGCAGGATAAATAAATGGGGTTATGGGGATAGGGACTGGGTAGGATCATTGTCAGTGCAGGCCCAATGGGCTGAATGGCCTCCTTCTGCACTGTAGGAATTCTGTGATCCCATCTAAGGCTTATTATTGCAACAATTGCCATGTTTTGCATCTCAGTCCAATTGTGGAATCCCCAAATCAGACATTAGTTCACAAATCTCACATGCCTTTTGGCAAGAAACCTTCAATAACAGCAGAGGAAATAGGAACATCAGTAGGCATTACAGGCCCCTCAAGATAGCTCTGCTTTTCAATAAGATCATGCCGTTTGTCTGTCCCAATTTGATTCTCCCTTAATATTCATTCTTGAAGTGACTAGGGCCTGTCCTTGCTACGGCAATGCATTCATTCCTTCATACTCAAACCTTTAAGGTTTCCTCATCCAGGCTCTTCACTTCGTCTATCAGCTTCTCCAGTTCGTCTGCGGGGATCAAGGATATGACCGACTGGGCAGAAACACTTGGAGATAATGTTTCCTTTGTAGCAAATTCCTTCCCATTTTCATCTGCCTGATTGATAGTGCAGACTCTTAACTCTGCAAGCCTAGAATAGCAGACACACACCAGCGTTATTTAATCAATGCATGAAAACTGCACAAGCTTTTACACAAACCTCATTCAACGAGGCTGAGATTTAGCCGTCACTTCACTCAGGAGTGAGGACATTATTACTGAAGTTAAGAATGAGATACTGACAAAGAAAAACTATACAGAGTCGTGAACGTAGCCCAGTCCATCACGCAAACCAGCCTCCCATCCATTGACACTATTTACACTTCCCGCTGCTTCGGAAAAGCAGCCGGCATAGCCAAGGATCCCGTGCATCCCAGACATACTGGCCAGAATTCTCCTATCGTACCCACCACTGGAATTTTAGCGGGCAGGTTGCGGAGAATGTGAAATTCCATTGACAATTGGGCAGGAATGCCCAGCTTTTAGACCAGATCGGCCAGAGAATCCTGTCCATTCTCTCTTCCATCAGAAAAGATACAAAAGTCTGAGATCAGACTCGAGAACAGCTTCTTCCCTGCTGTCATCAGACCCTTGCATGGACATTCCTCGCATTAACCTGATCTTTCTCTACACCTCAGTTATGACTGCAATGCTACATTCTGCGCTCTCTCCTTTCCTTCTTTATATAACCAAGAAACAATACTTTTAGAGCTATACTAATACATGTGACAATAATAAATCAAATCTATCTAGTGCTAGCCACAGGTTAAGTGACCTACCTCAGATATGTTTTTCCGAGGACAGTCTCCTCTACTTGAGGAAAGATTTCCATTTTGGAGTGGAAATCATATATCTGCCCATTAGTTCTCTGAAATAATTCCATCAAAAGGCACCATTCAAAATTATCAACGGGGAAAGTGGTGTTTTGGTAATGAACGAGTAGTCCAGGCTAATGCTCCAGCGGACATGGGTTCAAATCCCACCACAGCCTCTGATGGAATTTTGAAACAAATTAATAAATCTGGAATTATAAAGTTAGTCTCAATAATGGTGACCATTACAACTACCATTGATTGTTATAAAAATCTACCTGGTCTGCTAATGCTCTTTAGGGAAGGAAATTCCTGTTGGGCTGAAGGGCTTGGTTCCCGTGCTGTTTTTTGTTCTTGTTCTTTGAAATCTGCTGTCCTTACCTAGTTAGGTTTCCGACTTCACTAAGGAAATTTGGCATGTCAGCTATGACTCGCACTAATTTTTACAGGTGCATCATAGAAAGCATTCTTTCTGGTTATATCAGAACTTTGTATGGCTTCTGCTCTGCCTAAGACTGCAAGGAACTCCAGAAGGTCGTAAATGTAGCCCAATCCATCACACAAAGCAGCTTCCCATCCATTGACTCTGTCTACACTTTCTGCTGCCTTGGCAAAGCAGCCAGCATAAATAAGGATCCCACGCACCTGGAACATTCTCTCTTCCACCTTTTTCCGTTGGGAAAAAGACACAAAAATCTGAGGTCACGTACAAACCGATTCAAAACAGCTGCTTCCCTGCTGCTCTCAGACTTTTGAATGGACATAATTTGCATTAAGTTGATCTTTCTCTGCGCCCTAGCTATGACTGTAACACTACACTCTCTCATTTTCTTCTCTGTGAACAGTATGCTTTGTCTCTATAGCGCACGAGAAACAATACTTTTCACTGTGTACTAATACATGTGACAATAATAAAACAAATTAAAAAATCCGGACCCGCAGCAATGCGGTTGACTCTTAACCACCCTCAGAAATGTTCAGTTTAAGGGCAAATAGGTATGGATTTCAAATGCTGGCCTTGCCAGTGACACCCACACTGCACAAAACAATAAAGTAAATAAATCATAGGGGCCCCAGACAGAACCGTCTCCCTGAGATTATAATGGTCCCCTGATGACAAATGCATTCACATCCCAGCTGCTTATATATGAGCTTCCTGTTCAGTGACATAAGACTGATCAAAGTGGCGTTCAGAGGGTGAAGCTGGTAAATAAAGTGCATTTCAACTTGAGTAACAGATCCCGTGCAGCACCTGACAGCTGGATTCATTCAAGCCACAAGCTCCATTCAAATTAGGGGACCTCCCAGTATGTGACCACAGGGCTCACCCATGTTTCAGATATTCGCTCATTCATTTGGGGCAGCACGGTAGCACAGTGGTTAGCACGGCTGCTTCACAGCTCCAGGGACACGGGTTCGATTCCCGACTCGGGTCACTGTCTGTGTGGAGTTTTGCACATTCCCCTTGTGTCTGCGTGGGTTGCCTCCGGGTGCTCCAGTTTCCTCCCACACTCCAAAGGTGTGTGGGTTAGGTTGATTGGCCGTGCTAAAATTGCCCCTTAGATGCTTAGGTTAGAGGGATTAGTGGGTAAAATATGTAGGGATATGGGGGTAGGACCTATGGGTGGGATTGTTGTAGGTGCAAACTCAATGGGTCGAAGGGCCCCTTTTTGCACTGTAGGGTTCTGCGATCCATTGTCACCATTACCCAGCAACAAACATTTCAAACGTGAAATAAAAAAAACAGCAATTTATTTTAGAGTCAGCCTTGTCTCAGAGGCTGCAAAATGTGGCTTCACGCCCCTGTCCACAGACTTGAGCAAGCAGTCTTAGCTGGCATTCCAGCGCAGTGCTGAAGAGGTGCCACATTGTCTATGGTACCAGCTTTAGGATGAGTGTTAAGTCAAGGCTTCATCGACCCTTCCTGCTCAATGGAAAAGACCCCATGAAACTACTCAAATAGGAACAGGAGAGCTCGAATGATTTGCTGGAAGTCTAAAATAATAACAGAAAATGCTGGAAATATTGAACAGATACTCAAGAGTGGCATGGTGGTTAGCACTGCTGCCACACAGTATCAGGAACCGGGTTCAGCTTGGGTCACTGTGTGGAGTTTGTACGTTCTCCTGTGTCTGCGTGGGTTTCAAAGAACAAAGAACAAAACAGCATGGGAAACAGGCCCTTCAGCCCAACGAACCTGCGCTGCCACCCCGATGTTCCCACCTCTACCCGCGATCCCTGTCCATGTTTACAGATCTATGGATTAAAAACCAAATTTGAGACAATTTAGGGAGAATTTATTTTGCTAATTAGCCTAAGAGCACATCTTTGGGATGTGGGAGGAAACCGGAGCACCCGGAGAAAACCCACGCAAGCACGGGAAGAATGCGCAAACTCCCACAGACACAGGCCAAATCCATGTATCTGCACAGCACAGCGATAGTCACTGAGCTGTCATGTTGCCCATCAAATGGTCCAGGTCAAGCGTACACTAACGATCTGAAGCACTAGGATACTCTCTAGGCTTCTTTTTCCCACAATCTGAAAGGCATACTGGTTAGGGTGCATTAGCCAGGCTAAATCCTCCCTCAGTGCACCCAAACAGGCACCGGAGTGTGGTGAGTAGGGACTTTTCACAGTAAATTCATTTTAGTGAAGTTGTACTAATAAATAAATAAAAAGTCACATTGAAACAAGCAAACCAATCATTAGCCTGCATTTTCAGCATGTGAGCCACCTGGTGCAGACAAATCAGCACCGTGCAAAACAGCTGAATTTTAAACATACCCCTTATGAGGAACATGATAAAAATACACTTCTTAAAGGCACAGTATCATCACTTTCAAGATCAGGATGTATATAAAATTGTCATGTATGTTGTCCCTATAACAACAATCCTTCACAATAAATCATTACTATTTTTCTCTAACAAGTTATATCTCAGAAGAAATGCACCCCCCCCTTTTGCTGATAAAGTTTGCTGTTCTTTTTAACAGCTCCTTTTTGGGCCAACAATTGGCCTAATCCAACAACATCCATTAGATATCCGCCATATTTAACAACAAAGGACAGTAGCCTGATATGGGACTTCACATTTATGTCACCTGTTACCAAGGCTACATGGATAGTCTATTCTTAATTCGAGTTTCCAGGATAATACGAACCTCCCGACACTGGGGAAGACCATTTGGGTCCAACAATCTCAGTCCCTCAGATTGAACTCAAGACCCAATTCCCACCTTTTCACCAACCTATTTCTTCTGAAATATAACTCGTTAGAGAAAAATGATAATGATTTATTGTGAAGGATTTTTGTTATAGGGACAACAGACGTGACAATTTTATATACATCCAGATCTTTAAAGTGATGATGCTGTGCCTTTAAGAAGTGTATTTTTATCATGTTCCTCGTAAGGGGTATGTTTAAAGTTCAGCTGTTTTACACGGTGCTGATTTGTCTGCACCAGATGGCTCACATGCTGAAAATGCAGGCTAATGATTGATTTGTTTGTTTCGATGTGATTTGATGGGGCAGCACCGTGGCACAATGGTTATCACTTCTGCCTCACAGCGCCAGAGACCTGGGTTAATTCTTGGCTTGGATCACCGTCTATGTGAAGTTTGCATATTCTTCCCGTGTTTGCATATATTTCCTCCAGGTGCTCCAGTTTCTTCCCACAGTCCAACAATGTGTGTGCAAGTTGGGTGCATTGGCCATGCTAAGTTGCCCCTTAGTGTCAGAGGGGCTAGCTAGGGTAAATGCATGGGGTTAGGGCCTAGGTGGT
This sequence comes from Sphyrna mokarran, assembly GCA_024679065.1. NCBI lineage: Eukaryota > Metazoa > Chordata > Chondrichthyes > Carcharhiniformes > Carcharhinidae > Sphyrna > Sphyrna mokarran. The sequence continues at coordinate 31,953,737 of JAGIQG010000030.1, forward strand.
ATTGTGTTCGGTGTAGACTTGATGGGCCGAATGACCTCCTTCTGCACTATAGGTTTCTATGATTCTATAATGCATTTTTGTTTACTTTGGTTTCTCTCCTGTGTGGGGTTTTGATTTGATTGATTGACAAAGGCAGAATCTAGTGACTGAGAACTGCCAAGATTACAGGGAAATCGCACATTTCTCTTTTATTTTAGAAGTCAATTTTTACCAGGTCGTGAAAAAAGCAAGAAGCATCTTTCTGTCCCTCTCTCTCTCTCTTTCTCTCTCTCTCTGGAGGCTGCTGTCAGAAAACTTTCTGTTTGTCTAACTCTCTCTTCAGATGTGTCCAAAGGTTCTAGGATTGTTAACAAGTACAAGCATGTAAGCTTGGATGTTGCTAACTGATTTTGAAGAGGGGTTTAAGTCTATAAAAGGAATATTGCTTGAATTGGAACTAACTGAGATAGGTTAGCAGTTAAGAACTGTATCTTGTCATGTTTAAGTTTTTCAACTAATTCATTCATTGCAGTTTCACTGTATTGTTAAATAAAGTTTATAGGAACATGGGAATTAGGAGCAGAAGCAAATTTGACCCTTCAAACCTGCTCCACCATTCAATCAGGTCATGGCTGATTATTTTGATAAAAGCTTCCCGGTGTGTCAATAGAATCACACCTGGAATCAAACATCTTATCCTCATACTAAGGTCAAAATAAAAACTGTTGGGGTCTAGTCAGGCTTTATAACATATTTTGGGATGTTTCCGCCCGGTATCCTAATAGTGAAATACAATGAGTAGATTGATCAGGAAACCTGGAGTTGACTGAGGGATCAATGTTGGCTTAAAGACACTGGGTGAAATTCCTATTGAGTGTTTAAGGAATAATTCAGTAAGACTGCTCATTCGGGTAGGAGCAGGAATTGCCGCTGGTTAGATAACATCATAGTCCCATTTATCTAGCCCACTCTTCTCTCAAATGAGACTTCATTTCAATGGCTGGAAAGGTCTTGAATTTACCCTTTGATACACGGTTGAACCACCAAAGCACCATCTCAGTTTGGATTATATCCCACAGGGATTTGACAATACAGAACTCCCTCAATAAATCACTGGCACCTCAGTCTAGTGCTTCTAAGATAATGTTTAATCTTCAATTGTCTGTCTTAGAAACAAATGCAAACCCAATTGAACTGCCTTTTTATACTGTTCCACGATTTTACATTCAGATATGGAATATTTTTGATGCAAATGTACATCTACTTTGTAAAATTTAGTGACACACAATCGATGACTCTAAATATGTATCAGCAGTGAAAGGGTACATTGTGCTACAAAGATCACAAGGAAGGATGCAGATCATCTTCTCTGATTTGCCACTCAATGATAAGGTGTACTTGCACCTCAGGGAGTGCAGCAGTTCAAGAAGGCAGTTTACTTTCTCAAGGGGCAACTAGGGATGGGCAATAAATGCTGGCCTAGCCAGTGATACTCATGTGAATGACTAAAAAAAAACCCAATCTCAATTAACTTCTTGTCTCTTTGAAAAAGAAGGGGAGAACATCAGGAGTATGGGGTTAGATCCCTGTGGCTCTTAGTGGATGTCACAAAGCTCTGCTTGCAAAGTCAGCTTTCTCAAGGACGTAGGAAATAGGAGCAGGAACAAGCCCTATAGCTTGCTCCAACATTCAATATGATCCTGGCTGATTTTCTGCCTAACTCCACTCACCCCATAGCCCTTGATTCGCTGAGACCCGAAAATAGACAAATAGCATAACCATACCTGCTTCCCTTCAAAGTTATTGAGGTAACTTACACATCCTACCTGAGGGAGAAGCCTTTTTCGAGGTGACAGTTATTAACGGTTGGTGATGCCAATGGAGATCTATCCAACCAGAAGGGGTCTTCATCGGATGGAGAATAAGGTGAGCTGGGCCCCGTGTTCCAGGGGCTTCCACAGCAAGATCCCGGTGACTGGGGGATGGCAAGGACACTTCTCATCAGAGCGTGTGAGACCTGATTGCTGATGTTGTGTATTTTGTCACTGCTGGCCGAGAGGAATCCTTCTCTCATCGCTTTGCCTTCACTAACTTCAAGTGAGGCACCGGAACTCAACGGGAAGCTCCTGGTTCGTAGGCCCGGTGATTTGACCACTTGCGCCTGTGGGGAATTTGATAGCGAGGTGGACAGGTCACTACTTGTGCTGTTGCTTCTCCGCGGACCACAATTTGGGGAGATCTTGTCATCTTGCGCTGCTGGAGGCATCTCGGTAACCGGCTTCTGGGTTACGGCTACGACTTTCTCATTATCAGGAGGCTGTCTGACATGGACTGGAGATAAAGGCCTGGCTTTTGAATCACTTGGTGCAGAAACGGTTCTTTCCACGGTTTTACCTGAGAGCGGAGATGGTGAGTTAGTGTCCTTCTTCCCTTTGTCGAGGGTGTCTGGACCTGCCAGTGTTTCGAAAGAATGAATCCTTTGTTTTATGGATTTTACTTGTGGAGCTAAACTTCTAGAAGAGGTGAAGGTCCACTCCTTGTTCTTCTTCACTGGGCCAACATTGAGTGGTGCTCCATCCTTTGAAGCCTTCAGGCTTTGGTGGGACCACACTGGCTTGGGAGCTACAGGTGGCCCTTTCTTCACATTGGGCATTTCATCAGACCTCCGATTTGTCTCTGCTTTCAAACCATCGTTGTGACAAAGCCTTAAAGAAGCCTGATTCTCATTCCTTTCAATCACAAGGGCCTTTTCTGTTAGTTGAGGGAGCGTGGGTTGGTTTGGAAGTCCCTGCGATTCCGCCGTTGGTTGCTTCTCAGCCATCGCGTTCTGAACCGCTTCACTCCCCGAGTCTTCGGTCGTTGCAAAATTAGTTCTCGTTTGGAGGCTTTCTGCGCCTTCAGCACTTCTAACGCAGACTTCCTGTTTCTCGCCCTCGCAGAGAAGGTTCACGCACCCCTGTCTTCTCAGCAGAGGCCTCGCTGTCACTGGTTTGCAAAAACAATCAGTTAACAACGTCGTTCAAAAACTGATCAGACCCCATGCTGCGTAATTGCTGAAAGGTTAGAAGTGAACCCAGCCAATCTGTGGCAAGGCATCTGCAAAGTCCCCTTAAATTCCCTTCACAAGTTCATTGTGCAACTCCATGTAAAGGGAAGGGGGGGTGGGGAGCTCATTTGTATGCAGAATCTAGATACAACCACAAGGGAAAGAGTAACTGCCTCTCCATCCATAGTTCAAGAAAAAAAAACACTTCCTCATGAAAAAAAATAAAACCAAAGCAGTTTAAAAGTCAGATGTTAATTGAAGTATATAATTTGCAATGTCAGGTTTTTATCTGGGCTATTTAATCTGAAATGAAACATTGCAATACTCTTCAATCTTGCAAAAGAAAAAATGGGGACTCGACATCTCATTTAACAACGACATTTTTAAGTATCAAGACTTAATTAAAAGCTTGCACCAGCTACTTCTTGTTTCCAATGAAATGACACAGTTCCTCGACAGGATTAAATTGATTTTTCTGCCCTCTGAAATGTTTAAAACATAGATATCGGAGTCAGGCATTTACCAGCTTTCTCTGATTGAATGTCTCTGTAATTCCAAGTGAGAACATACCTGGATTTGCTCCCCTGAACGCCAGTTGATATGAATCCGGCAAATGTAAAGGCTGATCGAGGTCTCCAGGAGGTATTAGGGTGAAGGAGTTGCTGCGAGTGGAAACTGCTTCATCCTCCGGTGGCTGCAGGTTCTTTACTTCCTGCGAAACAAACAGGAAACCTTCATTTCAAAGGTACAATTAGTTGCAAGACTTTGTGTGACTGTGTAGGTGCTAGATTATCATCTACTGAGGAGGTAAAACTGTTATTTCATGAGTAATTGGACTATCAGTTAAACAGTTCTGGATGGCCACTGCATTTGGATAATGGAATTCATGAAACGGTGTTATCTTCTTTCTGGTAGAGCGTCAACTTCAGCTCCCTGGGTTGCACTTGTCCCGCCTTGAGACACTCGAGAGTCTCGAACACAACATTCACACTATGTTAGATGATATGATCACACAGTTGCCCGAGGCACTGTTGCCTCACAACGCCAGGGACCCGGGTTCAATTCCCGGCTTGGGCCACTGTCTGTGTGGAGTCTCCACGCTCTTCCCCTGTCTGCACAGGTTTCCTCCGGGTGCTCTGGTTTCCTTCCACAGTCTGAACACATGCGGGTTAGTTGGATTGGCCGTGCTAAATTGCCTCTTAGTGTCAGAGGGACTAGCTAGGATAAATGCATGGGGTTACGGGGATAGGGCCTGGGTGTGACTGTGATCGATGGACCGAATGGCCCTCCTTCAAGCACTTTAAGATTCTATTCTTTGACACTTCAAGGCGATGTGAGGGAGTGCCATTTTGCAGGTGACACTTAAACTGAAGCCTGGTCTGATCAGGTCGACGCTGATGTTCCAACTTCGCTATTTTGAAGAAAATAAAAGGTGGGTCATCCTCGCTGAGCCAAGATTTATCCTTTAATCAGTAACACTAAAAAAAACACATTACCTGGTCATTATCGGGTTAGGATAGTGGAATCTTGTTATTGATCCTTACATTGCAGTAATGACAAGCTTCAAAAATACCTCATTGGTGGTGCAAATCTTTGGGGATCCTGAGGAACATTATTAATTCCAAGAAGAGTTCACGAGGATGATACCCGGTATGGAGGATTGTTTCATGAGGAAAGTTTAAACAGGTTGGGATTCTGGTTATTGGAATTTAGAATCTCTCTGAAACATATCAGATTCTTAAGGGGTTTCACAGGGTAAATGCTGAGAGGATATTTTCCCTCATTGGAGAATCGAGGACCAGAGGGCATGGTCTCAGAATAAAGGGACAGCAATTTAAGACTCAGATGAGGAGGAATTCCTTCTCCCGGAGGATTGTGAGTCTTTGGAATTCCTTGTCACAGAGATCTGTGGGGACAGAGTTCTTGTGTACTTAAGGCTGAGGATAAATATTTTAAAATTTTATTTATTAGCGTCACAAGTAGGCTTATATTAACACTGTAATAAAGTTAGTGAGAAAATCCCCTAGTCACCACATTCCGGTATCTGTTCGAGTACACTGAAGGAGAATTTAACGTGGTCAATGCACCTAACAGCACGTTTTTCAGATGCAAGAACAAAGCAGAGCATCCAGAGGAAACCCAAGCAGACACAGGAAGAACATGCAGATTTCCCACAGACAGTGACCCAAGCTGGGAATTGAACATATGTCTCTGGAATCGTGAGACAGCAGTGCTAACTACTGAGCCAGCATTTTGCTCAATAAGAGGATCGAGGGTTACAGGGAAAGGGCAGGAAAGTGGACATAAGGAACAATGGATTAGCTGTGACCCTATTGAATGGGGTAGCCGGCTCGAGGGGCTGAATGGCTTACTGCTGTTCCTATTTCTAACAGTCTTACATAAATAAAATTCCTTTCTTATTCCAAAAAATTTGTAAAACTTGGGAACTTGCTGCATTGACATGCTGAAACTTTAACACCAATCTTTTTGCGTGAGCTGGGGTTGTTATGAGCTGCACAAACTGAACAGTTGCCAGAGAGAAACTCAATCGTAACTTTCAAAAACCGACTTGGTTAAATACCCAAGACGGGAAATGTTTGCAAGGCCAAGGGAAAGGAATAGCGAAGTGGGCACGTTGACCAGCTCATCCAAGGACCTAGCACTTATTCAATGGGCTGAATGGCCTTCCTTCCGTGTTTGGAGCTGATCTTACCAGTTAACTGCAGAAACTTTGTGACAGGATGTAGTGTTACATCGCAAGAAATGTGCTGCAGGCAACTTGCACAATTATAACTTATTTGATTTCGAGTCATTGCTCACTTTCACTTTGACCACATGAAGCAGTGCAGTCGCCTCCCACACTCAGATTCTTGGCTCTTACTCTGCCTTTCAGTTTTCATAATCTTTCCAAATGCGAGCAGCAAATTATGTGGTGCAAAAGACCGACCCACTGATCTCAGCTTCACAGCCACACAGAACGCTGCTTAAATAGAACAGAAGGTTCTCAATGTGCCCTATCTGGCAAACTCGAGAGGAACTTCCTGAACATAGGGGCGACATGGTGCCACAATGGTTAGCACTGCTGCCTCACAATTCCAGGGACCCGGGTTTGCCTCCCAGGTTCGGTTAATGCCTGTGTGCAGTTTGCACATTCTCCCCGTGTCTGCGTGGGTTCCCTCTGGTTTCCTCCCACAGTCCAAAGATATGTTAGGTGGATTAATGTGCAGGATTACACGGATAGGATGGAGGGATGGGCCTGGATGAGATGCTTTTTCAGGGAGTTGGAGCAGACTTGATGGGCCAAAGGGCCTCTTTCTGCACTGTAGAGATTCCGTGGTTAACAGCACATAGATCATAGATCATCACAGAACCCTACAGTGCAGGGAGAGGCCCTTCAGCCCATCGAGCCTGCACCGAACACAATCCCACCCAGGCCCTACCCCCATATCCCTACATATTATCCCCACTAATCCTTCTAACCTGTGCATCCCTGGACACGACGGGGCAATTTCTTAGCATGGTGAATCAACCTAACCCACACACCTTTGGACTGTGGGAGGAAACCGGAGTACCCGGAGGAAACCCATGCAGACACGAGGAGAATGTGCAAACTGCACACAGACAGTGACCCGAGCCGGGAATCGAACCCAGGAACCTGGAGCTGTGAAGCAGCAGTGCTAACTGCTGTGCCACCGCGCTGTCCAGCAGTTTCAAAATGAAGGATGAGGTAAAGGATGAATGAAATTTAAATTCGATGATGGGAAGAGAAAATGAGATGAGAAAGAATGTGAGGAGGTGGTTGTTGGCTTCCTTGCCGTTCCCAAAATAATTTATTCCTTTTTTGTGCTTTATCCCTGGTTATATTCTGATTATTGCTCCTCTCAGCCCGACCAGTGGGAATGATCGAATTCCAATCTTCCCCACGGGTTGTCCAACAGCAGGTCTACATGCATCTTCGCCCCCACACCTGTGTCCACCCCCGCTAAGGTGTAATAATCCACTTCAGCGTTTCTTAAACTGAGTGACTGTCACTCAGGACAGCAACTGAAGGCACATCCTCAAAGGGATCTGTTTGTCCGTCTGCTGTTACACTTAGTGGGCAATTTCATTTAGCAGGTTTTAAAAATTTTATTTTCTTTCAGCTTCTTTGAAAGTCTCTCAACATCAAACACCATACCTGAACACAGAGACAGAGAGAGACAACATGTTACCTTGTTCCTATTCTCAGATACTACTGGGCTACAGGTCCAACCACTTAAGAACTAAATTTCAACATTCCTCTCTTTGCCACAGTGCAGGCTCAAACTTTCTTGATGGGATTTTCCAGCCACATTCGTCTGAAAGTCAGAAAATCCTGACTGAAGTCAATGGACCTTGGTATGATGTGCCATTTCCACCACCACCCCCCCTCCCCCCTACCCACTGCGATTCCTGTGGCAACATCACAGGAAAATCCTGCCCCTTGTTTAGTTCAATCACCACTCATTAAAAGAAGCAAATTCCCTACGGATGCTGGAATCTGAAAGACGGCAAACACCAGAAAAACGCAACAGGTCGAGCAGCATCCATTAGCACAGAAACAGAGTTAACATTCTGAGTCCTTTGACTCTTTGTTAGAACTATTGGAAGGGAGAATGTGTTGGAGCTGTAGAAACTGCAACAAAAAATCGTAAGTAATGGCACAGTGTGGTGATGGTGCGGGGGTGGGGGGTGGTGCGGGGAAGCAATACTTGTGCACACCAGCGGAAAAGAGACTGCAGCCGGAGATTCAGCCTGAATGAGGGTATTGGAAATTTGGAGCTGAGTGTGAATTCAGAGCCGAGGAGAAAGAGATACTCATCTTAGTGGGGAGGCGGATTTGCGAAGGAAACTTGAGGGCAAGTGAGAGGTAGAAAGAAATCGAACCGTGACATTGAAGGCAGCAGGGAAGTGATTACTATCAAGTAAACTGATTGGTCTCTAACCTGGTGCTGTGAGACTTGTTACTGTTATTAGACAGGAGCCAGGAAATGTAGAATGTCTGAGGGTAAATCCACGTGTCTTTTAAAAGTCAGTTATTAACAATTCAGCCCAGATATGTCTCTGTAAAAATGAAGATTAAAGATGGCAAGATTCGGGAATCCTGGATGCCAGGAGAGATGAGAGCTTAGTGCAAAAGAAGAAGGAAGCATATATAAATTTCAGGAAATGGAAAACGGATAAAGCTCTTGAGGAATACAAAGATAGCAGAAAAGAGCTTAAGCAAAGACTTTAGAGGGCGAAAAGAGGCAGGATTAAAGAGAATCCCAAGGATTTTTATGCATATATAAGGAGAAAGAGAGTAACTAAGGTCCGTTCAAGGACAGTGGAGGGAATTTGTGTGTGGAGCCAGATGAGTGGGTGAAGTCCTTAACAATCCTTTGCATCTATTCACAAAGGAGAAGCATGTGCTGGATGGTGACTGTAGAAAGGGGGATGGTGACATTCTCAGACATGTAGAGATAAAAAGGAGGTATTGGAGGCTTTGAAAAACATTAAGGTGGATAAGCCCAGGGCCGGATAGGGTCTATCGCAGAATACTGAGAGAGGTGAGGGAAGAAATTGCTGAAATCTTGGCCAAAATCTTTGTATCCTCTTTAGTCACAGCTGAGGATTCAGAGGATTGGAGAGTAGCTAACATTGTTCCTCTGTTTAGGAAGGGCAGAAGAGATAATCCGGGAAACTACAGGCCTGTGAATCTTACAGCGATGGGGCAATTGTTAGAGGAGATTCTTTGGGACATCTGGAAGAGAATAGACTTATTAGTGATAGGTAGCATGGTTTTGTGAAAGGAGTTCCTGTCTCACAAACTTGATTGACTCCTTTGAGGAAGCAACAGGAAAAATTGACCAGGGCAGGGCAGTGGATGTTATATACATGGACTTTAGTAAAACCTTTGATAAGGTTTCTCATGGCAGGCTGACAGAGAAGGTGAAGTCATGTGGGATCCAAAGTGAGCTGGTAAGATGGAGAAAGAAACTGGCTTGGGCATAGAAAGCAGAGAGTAGCAGTGGAAAGGTGCTGGAGGTCTACGACAAATGGTGTTCCACAAGGATCAGTATTGGGGCCTCTGTTGTTTGGAACATATTATTAAAGGTGACTTGGAGGAAAATGTAGGTGGCCTGATTAGTAAATTTGCAGATGCTACAAAAATTGGGGGAGTAGTAGATACTGAGGAGGACTGTCAAAGGATATAGTAGGATATAAATCGACTAGAAACCTGGTCCAAAAGATGGCAAATGGAACTTAACCCAGACAAATGTGAGGTGATGCGATTTGGAAGGTCTACAGCAGAAGGAAAATATACAGTAAATGGTAGACTCTTAGAAATATTAGCATACAGAGGGACCTAGGCATACAGATTCCCTGAAGGTATCAATTCAGGTGGACAAGCTGGTCAAGAAAGAATATGTTATGTTGCCTTTCATCAGTCGTGATGTTGAGTAGAGGAATTGGAAAATCATGTTGCAGTTGTATAAGACTTTGGTTAGGCCACATTCAGAGTATTATGTACATCTTTGACCGCCACACTACCGGAAGGATGTTGATGCATTGGAAAGGCTGCAGAAGAGATTTACCAGAATGTTGTCTGGTTTGAAGAGTGTGGAGAAAGGTTGAACAAACTCGGATTGTTTTCATTGGAGCACTGGAGAATGAGGAGGGACCTGATAGAGGTTTACAAGATTATGACAGGCTTGGATAGACTGGATAATCAGGGTATTTACCCAAGGTGAAAGGGTCAATTACTCAGGGGCATAGGTTGAACGTGAATCTTAAAAGAGATGTAAGGGGCAAGTTTTTCACACAGAGGATAATGAATACATGGATCACGTTGCTGAAGGAGGTGGTGGAAGCAGATTGTATAGATCAAGAGACAACTTGAATCAGCAGAGAATAGGGGGATGTGAATTACATAGAGGCAAGAAAGTATCAGATTAGAGAGAGGCATCTGTGCCAGCACGGAGTTGGTGGACCAATGGGCCTGTTCCTGTGCTGTACTGTTCGTTGTTCTAATACGTGTATGGGATCTTTGAAAAGAAAGGAAGGGGCTGAAGATAGAGGAGAAAGGTCACAGTGTAACGTTGTTGAACTCCGTATTGAGTCCTGAGGGCTCTGAAGTGTCTCATTGGAAGATGGAGTTTTGTTCATCCCGTTTGCGTTGGGCTTCACTGGCGCACTGCAGCAGTCATGATCTTGAGATGCCAGTGTTGGACTGGGGTAAACCACAGTAAGAAGTCTGACAAAGCTTGTGAGTAAATCGGTTGGACTTAAACCTGGTGTTGTCAGGCTCCTTACTGCATTGCAGCCAAGAATGGACATGTGGGCATGATATTGTCTGCTATAATGTTCCAGTGAAGCCCAACACAAACTGGAAAAACAACATTTCATTTTCTAATTGGGCACATCCCAGTCCTCAAGACTCGACACTGAGTTTAGCATCTTTAGATTGTGACCTTTCTCTTCCATCTTAAACCCCCATTTTTCCAAATATCCCATACATGTATTTCCAAAATGCAAACTTCCCTGCCCTCACCCCTACACTCCCTTCTGTGTTTTGTTCTTAAAGTTGCTATTTTTTGTTTGCAGCTCTACTGCGTTCTCCCTCCCTTCAAATGGAGAGTCAAAGGACTCGAAACATTAACTCTACTCCCCTCTCCTAATAGACGCTGCCAGGCCTACTGAGATTCTCCAGCATCCTCTGTTCTTGTTCGCCGCTCATTGTTTGGTGAAACCAAATGAAGCCTGATCTCAGGGCCCAATCTGAGTCCGTGCACGTATTGGAAACCTGTCCCACCTGTCCAGCTCTGGATTGTCCATCCTTCCTGTACAGGGATATTTCTCCATCCACCTCTGTGGTAAGTTGACCTTTCTGCGGGCTGTTCTGGCTGCTTGAAGTCCTCGGCGGTGGAGTTGGTGGACACCTCCTCGTTGAATTATTAATGTTTCGGTCAGCCATTTCCGCTGGATGTTTACCAAGCTCCCTACTGTTAATGGTGACCATATTAAACTCCCCCGTGAGGTGGGGCAGTTGTTCGGGTCCATTCTCTGACATGAAGCCAGAGTGTGTGTCTATTTGGCCATCAGGACCTGGTATTTCTGTCGGAAAGCCTTTGCTGTGGTTGATGTAGAAGATGGTGCCAGTGGAAGTAACTGGACTATTGAAATAACTGCTGTCACTGCTCGAGCGAGTCATTAGCTTCTGAGATCTTTTGGCGCAACTTCTGTCTGTGTACCTCTCACATAAATGCTTCCTGTGCCAACATGCTTCATTTTTCCTTGGGCCTTAAAAATAAAAAGTTACAACTTTAGTGGAGTCCTGCCAAAATGAAAGCATCTAAAATAAACTCACTACCCTCACAATGATCATCAGTTCCCTTCTGGTCAAACTATGGAACTAATACCACAAATATGGAGAAGCTGAGCGTTGAATACGTTAGAATATTCAACCTGTTTGTTCTATTATTTCAGATGGTATTATTTTTACCAGGATGTTGCCCTGGTATGGTGGGAAGGTCTTATGAGGAAAGGCTAAGAGACTTGAGGTTGTTTTCATTAGAGGGAAGAAGGTTAAGAGGTGATTTAATTGAGGCATACAAGATGATCAGAGGATTAGATAGGGTGGACAGTGAGAGCCTTTTTCCTCAGATGGTGATGGCTAACATGAGGGGGCATAGCTTTAAATTGAGGGGTGAGAATTATAGGATAGATAACAGAGGTATGTTCTTTACTCAGAGGGTAGTAAGGACATGGAATGCCCTACCTGTAGCAGTAGTGGACTTGCCAATTTTAAGGGCATTCAGATGGTCATTGGATAGGTATATGGATAATATTGGAATAGTTTAGGTTAGAGGGTCATTACATTGGTTGCACTGGTCGGCGCAACATTGAGGGCCGAAAGGCCTGTACTGTGCTGTAATGTTCTATGTTTTATGTTCTATAGTTGGCTCACCTTTTGTTTCCCATCCTTTAACATCTAATAATGGAGTGGAGAACAATATTCAAGAGTTTTTTTTTAGAATTCTTTGGAATTTCTATAGTGCAGACGGAAGCCAATCTTCCAATAGAATCTGCACTGACTCTCCGACAGAGCATCCTACTCAGATCCATTCCCCCACCCTATCCCCGCAATCCAGGCATTTACCCTGCAAAATCCCCCTCAGTTACACACCTTGGGATACTATGGGGCTATAGCCAATCCACCTACCCTGCACACCTTTGGGCTGTGAGATGAAATCAGAGCACCGAGAGGAAACCCACGCAGACTCGGGGAGAACACAAAAACGCCAACACATAGTCCTTCAAGGCCAGAATCAAACTTGATCCGTGATGCTGTGAGACAGCAGTGCCAACCATTGCGCCTAGACTGAACTTACTCCAGAAGGGCAGACAAGATAGGAAAGGAAATGGGGTCACCACATATGTTAAGGAGGTAAAGGATTTCCAGTGAGGCACTCTCATTGGTAATGTATAGTGTGAAACGATTCAGAATAACTATAGAAGTTACAACAGTATACCAAGTTAAAAAGGAGGGCAAAAAGAAGGAGGTGGAAGATCAGAATGTACACAGTTATGGCCAACTTCATAAATAAGGAGTTTATTCAATCTGAACTAGCCAATGTAATGCAGACAAAATCGGATTAAATATATTCGAGATATTGACTCGAGTTACCTAATATCTCAGTTTAGCAATTGGAAGTCTCCTGGATATTATTGGGATTGGGAATTATTCAGGGAGACAGGAGAATCCATAACATGATTCCAGTTGGAGCGAAGCAATTTGGGAGAGGCCCAATATTGAGTTTTATGTATTTAAAATGGCTAACTGGGGTGGTGGGGGGAAGTCAAAACAATTGAACTGAAGTTTGCAGGACAAGTATGCACTCATAAACGTGAATTGGACAAGTGTGGCTTTCAATAGACTGTGAAAATAATTTTTATAAAGTCTATGTAGAAAGATGAAGAAATCTTCTGGAGCAAATACAAGAATATCTATTATACCTCTCACTGTTTATTATCTACTTTTCAGCAAATTGCAGCAAAATGAATCTAAAAGAACATTTTTTGGTTGACCTAACTAACTTCTAAGTTCATTCGTGGAAGATCCTAAAGTACTATCAGAGGAAGAGATGACTAATCTTTGATTGACTTGACCATAACCACATCAGCAACACAAAAGACAAAGGCAAAGTGCTGGAATCTGAAAGAAAATGCTGAGAGAACTCAGTGGGTTTGACAGCATCAATGGAAAGAGAATAGAGATGTTTCAAGTCAGATAATCCTGACTCTAAACGTTGCCTCTATTTTCTCTTCGCAGATGCTGTCAGACCTGCTGAGATTTTCCAGCGTTTTCTGTTTTTGTCTGTGTTAAAACTAAAGGCGATTTCGTCATTCATTCTTCTGCTGATTGTGGGATCTTACTGTGTGTAAATTTCCATTGGTTGTAAACCATTCTGGGATGTCCCGAGGATATTATGAGTAACAGACATGGTCAATGTTATTTACGCCTGATTTACACTGATGATCTTAAAAGACACCTTGGATCACGTTGGGGTGATACAAGGAGGTTTTAATTTCTTGGAATGATATTTCTCACCAAGTTGACTCTATAGACTGAGGCATTCAAAGCCATGAAGGATTTTGTTAAAGAAATTCGAAAAAAAAACTATGTCCAATGATTAGTTAGTCTTAAGTTAGATGACATACTTTAAAAACCATAATTTTAACCTTTCAGTTTTACACTGAGACTCAAATTAAAATCCACTTTCTTGTCTTTAGATCACTCCATGACCCAGCAATTCTCTACCTCTGTGACATTCTCCAGATTTACCAGGATGCGACTGGGACTTGGTGGTTTGAGTTATAAGGAGAGGCTGGATAGACTGGGACTTTTTCCCTGCAGCTAGGAGGCTTAGGGGTGATCTTACAGTGATCCATAAAATAATGAGGGGCATAGCTCACTAGATAGCCAACAGCTTTTCCCAAAGGTAGGGGAGTCTAAAACTAGAGGTCATAGGTTTAAGGTGAGAGGGGAGAGATACAAAAGGGTCCAGATGGACATTTTTTTCGCACAGAAGATGGTGAGTGTCTGGAACAAGCTGCCAAAGGTAGTAGTGGAGGCGGATGCAATGTTGTCTTTTAAAAAGCATTTGGACAGTTACATGGGTAAGGTGGGTATAGAGGGATATGGGCCAAATGTGGGAAATTGGAACTAGCTTAGTGGTATAAAAAAAGAGGGTAGCATGGAGAAGTTGGACTGAAGGGAACCAATTTCCATACTGTAAACCACTATAACTCTATTAAAACCAACCAGCCCTCTTTGTTTTTCTCATGTCAGTTTCTTTCTGCACCCTGAACCTCTCTATGCCTCCCCCTACCTCTTCATTGACTCTTGTGCCTTCATGTCTAGGCCCCAGGTTCACAGAATCTCTTCACTCACATCTTTGCGTCTCCATAGTTCTCACCTGCATTAAAAGCCTCATCGCAAATTACCCTTTCCAAATAAGCTCCTGGACATACTTTCTAATAACTTTGACTCAATGTTCTTTCAGTTTTCTCAGTGAAGTTCTTGCCAAATTTACCGACATGAAAATGCAATTTACTATAGTTGTTAATGTTGATTCTTAGGATGTGGAACTCCCTAGCAGAAACAGCAGCAAAACGGAATCCCTATCAAACTGTACGAAAGAAATAGTGATAGATCTGGAAAAGAAAGTTGTTAAAGGCTTGAGGAGAGATTCAATGGATTAGTACTTCAGTATTTCTGAACAATTAAACTCTAATGGTAACTGTGAGGCCTAGTGGTGGTTTCAAAAGATTTTATTTCTCTGAGATAATCGAGGATGCCCTTACCTCGTGCATTCCATGAAGAGCTGTCTTTATTTAGTCTTGCATTTTCAACTGTTAGTAACATTGCTTCATTAAATTGCTGTTCAGCAATCTGTGGACACAAAACCAATCATTCACTACTGAACGTGCAAAGGAATCCAGAGACTAGACCAAGGTACAATTCCACCAATTGGTAATGACAGTTAAATGCCATATCCATATTTTTGAAGGAAAGGTTTGTATTGATTAAGATGTAACAATGAAACCTAAGATGTGAAGATTGAATCACAGATGAATGTTGTGATTTCTTGCAACATCCAACATAAGTAGCAGTTTACTGAGCCCAGTTTTGCACGTGGCCTGGGATCCATTTTTGTCTTTACCACCTGCATGGTCCATCGTTGCCTGGCACTGACGATAATCTTACAGAGAAGATCCAATCTTAACAGTGCAGAAGAGGCCATTCAGCCCGTTCAGTTTGCACTGGCTATCTGACAGAGTATCTTACTCAGGCCCTCTCCCCCATCCTATCCCTGTAACCCCCTGTGACATATTTACCATGGTTAATCCATCTAACCTATTCATCTTGGGAGTAACTTAGCATGGCCAATCCACCTAACCTGCACATCTTTGGATTGTGGGAGAAACCGGAGCACCCGGAGGAAACCCAAGCAAACATGGGGAGAATGTGCAAACACCACACAGACAGTAATCCCAGGCTGAAATTGAATCTGGTCTTTGGTGCTATCAGGCAGAAGTGCCAACCAGTGTGCTGCAGTGCTGCCCTTTTGGCTTACCCTTTACTAATAAGGTGAGTTGGTGCAATTTTTCCCATTGGATGTTCCATTCCATGCTCAATGGATACTTAACACACAAAGATAAAAGTGAAAATTTACCAAATTCCTTACTCAGCTGCCAAGTTTTGTTTGTCCATTCCCCGTTCTCTTCCGAAACTAGTCCAGGTGAATCATACCAAAATGAGAATTACTGGCGTAAAGCATCACAGCACACGATTCAGATTGGGAGGTCAATGTCTAATTGTGCCCTACATAATTGTCCATCCAGAATGGGAGGTGGTTAAGGATCTGGGGAGCATCAGACTTTTAATCTGATGGTCCAGTGTTTACATCTCTATCCAGACCCTACCTTTCTGAACGTGGGGTGAAGTTCAAAAAAGCAATTAGGAAAGCAAAGAGGGGATATGAGAAAGTTTGGGCTGGTAAAATTAGGGAAAAGTGTATCAATGAGAAGAGGATAATCAAAGAGAGAATAGTGCTCAGTAAGGACCAAGGAGGAAATCTGTGGGTGGAAGCAGAGGACATAGGTAGAGTGTTGAATGAATACTTCATGTCCATTTTTGCCCAAGAGAATGAGGATGAAGGTATAGATCTAAGGGAGAGAAACATAGAACACAGAACATTACAGCACAGAACAGGCCCTTCGGCCTTCGATGTTGCGCCGACCAATATAAAAAGCAATGCCCCTCCAAACTAAACCATTCCCTTCTCTTCCATATACTTATCAACTAACCTCTTAAACGCCACCAAACTTGGCGCATCTACAACTGCTGCAGGCAGGGCATTCCACTCCCGAACCACCCTTTGGGTAAAGAACCTACCTCTGATATCCGTCCTATAACTATCACCCCTTAATTTAAAGCTGTGTCCCCTCGTGCTAGCTTTCTCCATCCTAGGAAAAAGGCTATCACTGTCCACCCTATCTAAACCTCTAATCATCTTATATGTTTCGATTAGGTCCCCTCTTAGCCGCCTCCTTTCTAACGAAAACAACCTCAAATCCCTCAGCCTCTCTTCATAAGACCTGCCCTCCATACCAGGCAACATCCTGGTAAACCTCCTCTGTACCCTCTCCAATGCCTCCACATCTTTCTTATAATGTGGGGACCAGAACTGCACACAATACTCCAAGTGCGGCCGCACTAGAGTTTTGTACAGTTGCAACATGACGTTGCGGCTCCGAAATTCAATCCCCCTACCAATAAAAGCTAAGACTCCATATGCCTTCTTAACAACCTTATCGACTTGACTGCCTACTTTCAGGGATCTATGCACATATACACCAAGATCCCTCTGTTCATCAACACTATTAAGAATCCTACCATTAGCCCTATACTCTACACATTTATTATTCCTGCCAAAGTGCATTACCTCACACTTTTCCACATTAAACTCCATTTGCCACCTCTCGGCCCAGCTCTGCAACTTGTCCAAGTCTCTCTGCAAACTATAACACCCCTCTTCACTATCTACCACACCACCGACTTTAGTGTCATCTGCAAATTTACTAAACAAATTGAAATAAGGAGTTATTAGGTACTGGAGATGTTGGCAGGTTAAAAGTAGACAGATCTCCAGATCCAAATGAACAGTGTTGCAGGCTGCTGTGGGAGGCAAGGGGGGAGATTGCAGAAGCTCTGACCCAAACAGAGATCTGTGCTGGGTCCCCTATTCATCATCATTTATATAAACAACATATTGATTATGTGGGGGTAGGATGAGTAAATTTGTGGATTGGCCGGCTGGTTAACAATAAAATTGAGTGTTTGCGCTCCAGGAAGATATAGGCAGAATGGCCTAAAGAGCGGATAAGCGGCAGATGGAATTTAACCCTGAAAAGTGTGAGGTGATGTACTTTGAAAGGAGTAATTTGATAAGGAAATAGTCAATGAGCATCGTTACACTGGGAAGTTCTGAAGAACAAAAGGACTTTGGTATATTTGTCTATAGATTTATAAAGAAAAAGAGCATTTCAGTAAACTGGTGACAAAGGCACTTGAGACACTTGGCTTTATCGATTGAGGCGTAGGGTCCAATTTTACCAATCGGAGGCTAAGGGCTAGGTCTGGATGTAAAACGGATCCGAACCCAGAATTCCCATTCCAGTGCGCCATACACTTTTTGCCAGCTCCGATCTGATCCGCGCTGTGGGCGGGACTTAACAGTGCCAGGACAATTGGAATTCTGAACTGCACATGTGGAGTTTGAAAAACATCTGAAACAGTGTGTGCCTGGACCCGAAAGACAAAACCAGCAGAGAGAGCAGGGGGTGGGGGGAGAGGATGAGCCGTGATCGGGCACCTCTGGGAGGGAGGCCCCCCCCACCCCCGGCAGACACCCCTCAATCAGACCCCTCCCTGGGAAGGCAGCACCCCACCCACACCCTCTCTCCCCTATCAGTCCCTCCCTGGGAGGTAGATCCCTGATCAGACACCCCTGGGAGGTAGCCCACCCCCCCGCCCAACCGTGATTAGGCCCCCACAGGAAGCAGGTCCTCCCACCACCAGCACCTCCCACCCTTTGGCAATCAGACACCCCAGGAGGCAGCCCACCCCCCACCGCAATTAGACCCCATGGGAGGCAGGAGTGCTAACCAGCTCGCTCCTGTGATCAGCTCGCTCCTGTCTCCCAGGAAGCAGCATCCCTCCACCGCCCCCCAGTGATCAGACACCTCCAGGAGACAGGCCCCCTCCCCCCACCTCCCAGGGAGGCAGGACCCTATCCAGCAGAGCACACCCCCTACCTACCCTGATTGCTGCTCTCCCTCCACCATCCTTCTGACCTGCATTCGTTGATGCGGAGATGCCGGCGTTGGACTGGGCTGAACACAGTAAGAAATCTCACAACACCGGGTTAAAGTCCTGTTGGAAAGTCCTGTTGGAGTTTAACCTGGTGCTGTGAGACTTCTTACTGCACTCGTTGGACATCTTCCTGTAGCACCTTCCTGTCCTTCCGCTGGTGCCTACCAGGGGAGATGAGCTCAGATAGATCTCTGGTTGTGGGGCGGGGGTGTGGGTGGGGGTGGAGATTCTCCCAAGTCCATCCTCCCCCTATCCTCCACCCCCTCAACCACAGATCCGTCTGAGCCCACCCCACCCACCCCCTTCCTCCTCTGGCAGACGCCAGAGGAAGGTCAGGAAGGTGCTCTGATCACGGGGAAGTGGGGTGGTCTACCTCCCAGAGGGTTCGGATTGTAGGTGAGGGACGGTTCTGCTGGGGTGGTTAGCAGGTGGTTTGCGAAGGGGTTTTGAGAAGGATGAGCTTCGGAAGTTCCCCTGCAGAAGAGGAATCCGCTTCAGATTTTTATTCTTCAGGTTGATAACAGTGCAGATTCGAAGATGGTGAAGTGAGGTTTGGCAATTGAGTTGGGCATGCGGTCTGTTAAAGCGATTTAAATGAACGTTAATACATTTAAATCATCGGGTCACCCAAATTGAGTGTCGGTAAAGGCGTGATCTGCTCGGTTTCGAGTGCAGATGGCATTACAGACCTGAAAATGGGCACATATTTTTGGTAAAATTGGGCCCATAGATTACAAAAACTGGGAGGTCCTATTGGAGTTTAGTGAGGTCACAGCTACAATACTGTGTGCAGTTCTGGTCACTAATTTATCAGAAGGATGTGATTGCATTGGAGGGGGTGCAGAGGAGATTCACCAGCTTGCTGGGACATTTAAGTTATGAAGAGAGGTTGGAAACGCCTTCGCAGAAATTCAATTGCAGTTCACGTTCCCCCCTGTCTATTAAATGCCACAGTGCATCAATATTAAAGGGCACGTGGTTCTGCATCTACATCCAGCTCAGCTCTCACTGGGGTGTCTTTGTTTCTCGAAGCCACCTCAATGCGACAAGTAGTAGCCCTCTCTAATGCATAGACCCAAATCGATCGTCCCCATGAGAACCAGGAAAAGAATTGAGAAAAGCTGGTTAGAATGTCAGAAGTTGCAGCGAGACATTGACTGGATGCAAGACTGGGCGGAGAAGTGGCAGATGGACTTCAACGCGGATAAATGTGTGGTGGTCCATTTTGGCAGGACCAATGGGATGAAGGAGTATAATATCAAGGGTAGGAGTCTTGGCAGTGTTGAGGAGCAGAAGGATCTTGGGGTCCGGGTCCATAGGACTCGGCTTCACAAGTGGAGGATGTGGTCAAGAAGGTGTATGGTGTACGGGCCTTCATTAATCGAAGGATTGAGTTTAGGAGTCGGGAGGTAATGCTGCAACTTTATAAGACTCTTGTCAGACCCCACTTGGAGTATTGTGTACAGTTCTGGTCACCTCACTATAGGAAGGATGTGGAATCTATTGAGAGGGTGCAGAGGAGATTTACAAGGATGTTGCCTGGATTGGGGGGCATGCCTTCTGAAGATAGGTTGAGAGAGATAGGACTGTTCTCCCTGGAGAGACGAAGGTTGAGAGGCGACCTGATAGAGGTTTATAAGATGTTGAGAGGAATAGATAGAGTGGATTCTCAGAGGCTATTTCCCCGGGCTGAAATGGTCGCTACGAGAGGACACAGATTTAAGGTACTAGGGGGCAAGTATAGAGGAGATGTTAAAGGTAAGTTTTTCACCCAGAGGGTAGTGAGTGAATGGAATCGGCTGCCGTCAGTGGTGGTAGAGGCGAACTTGCTGGGGTCTTTTAAGAGATTTCTGGATGAGTACATGGGATTTAATGGGATTGGGAGTTACAGATAGTTCTATGACCAGGTAGGTATGGGTATGATCGGCACAACTTGTGGGCCGAAGGGTCTGTTTGTGCCGTAGTGTTCAATGTTCTACGTTCTATGAATGTGTGGAATTCGCTGCCGCAGACCACTGCTAAAACACCATCAAGACACTCCTTTATAGAGTTTAATATTGTTGCACCATGGCATTTAATAAACAGGCGCGAGATGTGGACTGCAATTGATGGCCAAGCCAGTGGGCACTGCCATTGAATGAGGTGGTCAAGTGCCAAGGGAGTAGGGTTTGAGTGGGGGCGATGATGGGAGGGCTATAACGGGGGAGCTTTGAAGGGGAACTTATGAAGGGGGTTTATGAAGAGGAGGCATGTACTCATCCAGAAATCTCTTAAAAGACCCCAGCAAGTTCGCCTCTACCACCACTGACGGCAGCCGATTCCATTCACTCACTACCCTCTGGGTGAAAAACTTACCTTTAACATCTCCTCTATACTTGCCCCCTAGTACCTTAAATCTGTGTCCTCTCGTAGCGACCATTTCAGCCCGGGGAAATAGCCTCTGAGAATCCACTCTATCTATCCCTCTCAACATCTTATGTGCCTGAAAGGGGGACACATGTTCCCCTTGTAAAAGGGGTGTAATGAGTGGGCAGGAGTGTGGCACTGGAGGGGCTGCCCATGAGGTGAGATATCGAGCACAGACCTGTGGGGTAGTTTCACTTTCACTCCTTTGCACAGTAAACAGAGTGAATTCATGATTATAAAAGAGATATAGAATGTCTAGAGAAGGTGCAGGAATCAGATTTATAAATAGGATACTGCAGCTCAGAGTTTATAAGTCATTAGACAAGGCTTTTCTCTTAAAACAAGGAGGTGCATTTTAATCTCAATAAACTGGGATCAGCAGCTGACCTTGAGCCACACTCTCTGCTCAAGAACTTGGCCTTTGGAAAAGTACACCTGAGGTTCGGATCCTGTACTCCATGTGAATATTCAGCAACACTGCATTCCCATTCCAGACCCTCCATGTTTAGATGGGGCACGGGAGGCTGTTCTAGAAGCTTACACTGTACCAACTCCCAACCCCACCCTGTATACAGGCTGAATAAAGCCAATTTCTGCTTTAGTAGCTGCTGGCAGGAAGGCAGAGGAAGCTATAAGCTTTCACAAACCCTTCCCCTCACTTCCTTCCACATTTCTCTTTACTTTTTCTCAGGTTGTGAGTGTCACTGGCAGGGCCAGCCTTTGTTGCCTATCCCTAATTGCCCTTCAGCTGAGTGACTTGGTGAGCCATTCAGGGGGTACGATGCAGCATGGTGGCACAGTGGTTAGCGCTGCTGCCTCACGGTGCCAGAGATCCGGGTTCAATTCCTAACTTGGGTCACTATGCAGAGCTTGCACGTGCTCCCAATATCTGCGTGGGTCTCCTCTGAGTGCTCCAGTTTTCTCCCACAGTCCAAAGATGTAGGGGTTAGGTGGATCGGCCATGCTAAATTGCCCCTGGGGGATTGGCGGGGGGGGGGGGGGTGGGGGGGGGGGGGTAGCTAGCTCAGGTAAATGTATGGGGTTATGGGGATAGGGCCTGGGTGGGGATTGTAGTCAGTGTAGACTCAATGGGCCGAATGACCTCCTTCTGCACTGTAGGATTCTACGGTAGTTAAGAGCCAACCACATTGCTGTGGGCCTGGAGTCACATGTAGGCCAGACCAGGTAAAGACGGCAGATTTCCTTCCCTAAAGGACATTAGTGAACGTGGGTTTTCATGACAATAGATGATAGTTTCACCAGTGATACAAGTTTATATTCCAGACTTATTAAATTCCCCAGCTGCTATGGTGAGATTCCCAGAGCGTTATCCTGGATTACCGGCCCAGCAACCTTATCACTATCTACAATTAACAGGGTTGGTCTCTCAATGCCACACTCTGGTATCTGGAGTTAATATAAATAATAGTGTTGAATTTCTGTTGCAGCTGCATTCCCATTCTATGAATAGAACCATGGTGTGAGGATTCTGAGAAATCAACGCAGGCCAGTGTGACAATTAGCAGAGTTGGCCATAACTAAAATTCTCTGTTCCCAGAATCAGTCTTTATTAATCATTTTCAAGATCGTTTTAAAAACTGCCAGGAAGGATCATAAAGACACTGTCGCCTCTGCCAGTATCCGCTGGCACACGTAGGCTTTTTCTGCCATACGTGTGCCACCTCACTTTCAGCTGGCGAAGAAGATTACCAAACTTTTATAGATCCAGTGTCCAGTAACACAACGTCATGGATGGATTGGGTTGTTAACGAGCTTAGTAACTTGTTAGTTCGTTTTTTTAAAAATGGCAGGCGGGCTTTTGATTTCAGCACTGGACCGACTTTTCAAATATCAGAGATCAGTGTGATCATGTGACATGCCCAATAATGTGACGGGCGCGACCTGATGTCATCACACCCGCCCTACGCAAGCGCTGGGCATAGTTCGCCCAACATGTGGCACTGCTGCCTCATTGTGCAGGGACCCGGGTTCAATTCTGGCCCTCGGGTCACTCTCCGTGTAGACTTTGCACACTCTCCCCGCGTTGATTTCTTCCAGGTGCTCTGGTTTCCTTCCACAGCCCAAAGATGCGTGGATTAGGGATGATTGGTCATGGTAAATTGTCCCTTAGTGTCAGGGGGACTAGCTGGGTATATATGTGAGGTTATGGGAATAGGGCTTGGGTAGCATTCTTGTCAGTGCAGACTCGATGGGCTGAATGGCCTCCTTCTGCACTGTGAGGATTCTACAATCCCATAATTCAACCTCTCAAAATAAATTTCACCCCGAGATGTCTGAGTGTTAACTTAATAGACATCTTTAAAATTATGGAGGGATTTGGCTTGTGAAGATTCAAAAATTTTTGGCCATAAATATGGGACTGTCATATCTGTATGTTGGGGGTTTGGGGTGTGTACTGCCCCTTTAAAGGTGCAGGTTATGTGACCCTTGTGGTGGAGCTAGCTTCTCCCGGGGTAGACCCTGCTTAAACAGTCTAGGTCCTGACTGTGGAACAGTGCACTTATATAATAAACTGTTTCCCAATGTTTAGGATCCCATCTTTGGGATGTGGGAGGAAACAAATCCATGCTAACAAAAGTAGGGTGGGAGAAGCCCACCATAATTACCAGTTTTAACCACTTAAACCAAACAACCTGTTTCTTTGTTATAAAATCCATAGCAAGAAGTCTCACAACACCAGGTTACAATCCAACAGGTTTTCTATTGGACTTTAACCTTGTGTTGTGAGACTTCCTACTGTGCTTACCTCAGTCCAATACCCGCATCTCCACATCATAAATTCCATAGCCAGGATTCTCTTTGGAGCAACTCATCAAAGCTCCTTTGGCAACACGTTTAGGAGAGGCAGTGATGTAGCGATATTAGTCATTGGAACAGTAATCCAGAGTATCCCAGGTTCAAATCCCACCACAGCAGATGGTGAAATTTGAATTCAATAGAAGTCTGGAATTAAAAGGCTGTTGATAACCTTGTCTGGCCTACATGTGACTCCAGGCAGAATTACCACTGGTAACAACCTAGCCATTGGAAATGACAATGGCAAACTCACCCCTGCAATGTCCTCCTTACTAACATGTGGGGGGCTAGTGACAAAACTGGTCTCACAGTCTAGGCAAGTAACAGCTTGATATAGTCAAGTTTAAAGTACGGAATCGTAGTTTAAAGAAAATGTTCAAGATGCCACCATCACCATCCTTTTCCCACCAGCAGGACAGACCCAGCAGAGAAGCAGCAAAGTGGTAGACGATGGGGAAGGAATCCTTAAGTTTGATCTTTCTTCTCAGTTAGCTTGGAGTTTAGTTATGGGCAACCAGAGAGAGGGAGAAAGAAATTATCCAGAAAATAGTCTGCAAAACATAAAAGACCAGGATTTTCCGGTCATTCATACCCCACTGCCAGCGAAGACAGGGAATTTAGTGCTCAGTCAAATCCCCGTTCACTGCAGAGGGACGAGAGAATCCCGCTGCTGTGAATGGCCAGAAAATTCCGGCCAAAGCCTCACTGACAAGGGTTTGATTTAAAGAGGAGCTCGCACCGATTTAGTGAAGCTTGAAACATAAGCTCAAGGTGTCATTCATGAGGACAAAGCAGCAAACTCCCCCTATCCTGAACAAATAGGCAAGGGAGATATCATTAAATATTATTTTATCAAATGACAGAAACGCAGTTTAAGGAGAAGAACTGTGCTTTATCATAGTCGGGTCAAAATCTTAGCATTTTCTTCCCAGCTACAGTGTGGTAATATCGTTAGCACCTGGCTCACCATCAGCGACGGTTATAAATGTCAGATTTGTCAATGAAACCTACATCCCATAAATTAATTTTAAAAATGTGGGCTTCATGACAGTTTTGCACAGAGTCTGTGAGTGAGTATGTATAATATTCTCTCATTCCCACCTGAGAGGGTTAGCATTGCTGCCACCATGGGACCCAGGTTCAATTCCCAGCTTGGAGTCCACACGTTCTCCCCGTAGCTTTCCTTCAGGTTTTCCCAGTTTTCTCCCAAAGATGTGCTGGTTAGGTGCATTGGTCAATTGGTCTCCCTCAGTATACCCAAACAGGCACCAGAGTGTGGCAACCAAGGGATTTTCACTTTATTGCAGTAAGCCTACTTGTGACACTAATAAAAAGAAACCTGACAATGCAATGTTATCAAAGAATAAACAAAAGAGAATTTGATGAAATGTGGATATGTCAGATGCTATGTTAAGGCTCAGTTCTCTGATTCAGGTTCCACCCTAGTCAAGCTCCCTATAGTTGGAGTGGAACCAAATTAAATCTGTCTGTCTATACACCCAGATCCCTCTACCTATCAATACTCTTAAACTCCATCTGCCCTCTCTCTCTGTACAAATCTCCAATTGACCCAAGTCCTATCATATTTGATCAGCAAGTTTGCGGATGGCACAAAGGTTGGTGGATTTGCGGATAGCAATGGGGGCCATCAGAGGATACAACAGGAATTAGATCAGTTGGAGATTTGTACAGAGAGATGGCAGATGGAGTTTAATCCGGACAAATGTGAGGTAATGCATTTTGAAAAGTCTAATACAGATAGGAAATATACAATAAATGGCAGAACCCTTAAGATTATTGAAAGGCAGAGGGATCTGGGTGCATAGGGTATATAGGTTACTGAAAATGGCAACGCAGGTGGGGAAGATAGTCAAGAAGGCACACAGCATGCTTGCCTTCATTGGCCAGCTCACTGAGTTTAAAAATTGGCAAATCATGTTGCAGCTTTATAGATCCTTAGTGAAGCCGCACTTGGAATATGTTCAATTCTGGCCACCACACTATCAGAAGGACGTGGAAGCTTTGGAGGGGGTACAGAAAAGATTTACCAAGATGTTGCCTGGTATGGAGGGCATTAGCTATAAGGAGAAGTTGGAAAAACTTAGTTTGTTCTCACGGGAACAAGGGGCATGGGGGGGCAACCTGACAGAAGTCTACAAGATTATGAAAGGCATGGGCAGAGTGGATAGTCAGAAGCATTTTCCCAGGGTGGAAGAGTCAATTACTAGGGGGCATAGGGTTAAGGTGCGAGGGGAAAGTTTTAAAAGAGAGGTACGAGGTAGATTTTTTACATAGAGGGTGGTGGGTACCTGGAACTCATTGTTGGGGAGGTAATGGAAGTGGATACGGTAATGACTTTTAAGGGGAATCTTGATAAGTATATGAATAGGATGGGAATAGAGGGATATGGTTCACAGAAACATAGGAGGGCTTTAGTTAAGTCAGGCAGCAAGGTTGGTGCAGGCTTGGAGGGCCGAAAGGCCTATTCCTTGCTGTAATTTTCTTTTTTCTTTGATCTTACTTTTTGTATGCTGAATATGTATACGAACATTCACATTAAGAGCAGGTGTATTTGGCCCATCAATCCTGTTCTGCTATTGAGTAAAACTTGCAGGATAGGTTAATTAGCCATGCTAAATTGCCTGTTAGTGTCTCTACGTGTATACATTAGGGGTAAATATATAGGGTTATGGGGATAGGAGCTAGGGGTTTGCTGTTGGTGCAGGCTTGATGGACAGAATGGCCTCCTTCTGCTCTGCAGGGATGCTATGATTCTACAACCATGACTGATATTTTTGTTTACCCCCAATAAATGTGAATGTATTGAATGAGCTTTTAAATATGAATATATTAAATCGATCTATTGCAATCTAGCCAAATAGAACATAGAACATAGAACATAGAACAATACAGCACAGAACAGGCCCTTCGGCCTTCGATGTTGTGCCGACCAAAATAAAAAGCAATGCCCCTCCAAACTAAACCATTCCCTTCTCTTCCATATACTTATCAATTAACCTCTTAAACGCCACCAAACTTGGCGCATCTACAACAGCTGCAGGCAGGGCATTCCACTCCCTAATCACTCTTTGAGTAAAGAACCTACCTCTGATATCCGTCCTATAACTCATACCCCTTAATTTAAAGCTGTGTCCCCTCGTGCTAGCTTTCTCCATCCTAGGAAAAAGGCTATCACTGTCCACCCTATCTAAACCTCTAATCATCTTATATGTTTCAATAAGATCCCCTCTTAGCCGCCTCCTTTCTAACGAAAACAACCTCAAATCCTTCAACCTCTCTTCATAGGACCTGCCCTCCATACCAGGCAACATCCTGGTAAACCTCCTCTGTACCCTCTCCAATGCCTCCACATCTTTCTTATAATGTGGCGACCAGAACTGCACACAATACTCCAAGTGCGGCCGCACTAGAGTTTTGTACAGTTGCAACATGATGCTGCGGCTCCTAAATTCAATCCCCCTACCAATAAAAGCTAAGACTCCATATGCCTTCTTAACAACTTTATCCACTTGACTGCCTACTTTCAGGGATCTATTGACACATACACCAAGATCCTTCTGTTCCTCAACACTATTAAGAGCCCTACCATTAGCCCTATACTCTACACATTTATTGTTCCTGCCAAAGTGCATTACCTCACACTTTTCCACATTAAACTCCATTTGCCACCTCTCGGCCCAGCTCTGCAACTTGTCCAAGTCACTCTGTAAACTAAAACACCCCTCTTCACTATCTACCGCTCCACCAACTTTAGTATCATCTGCAAATTTACTGATCCATCCCTCAATACCCTCATCCAGATCATTTATAAAAATTACAAACAGCAGGGGCCCCAAAACAGACCCCTGAGGCACACCACTCGTCACCGAACTCCACGATGAATATCTCCCATCAACCACCACCCTCTGTCTTCTATCTGCCAGCCAATTCCTAATCCAATTAGCTAAATCACCCTCTATTCCACACATCTGCATTTTCTGTAGAAGTCTTCCAAGGGCCACCTTATCAAACGCCTTACTAAAGTCCATATATACTACATCAACCGCCTTACCCCCATCCACCTCTCTGGTCACTTTCTCAAAAAACTCAATGAGGTTAGTAAGGCATGACCTACCCTTCACGAATCCCTATATTCCCTCCCAAAAACTCATTCTCTGTCATGTATACTCTTGACAGAATGGATTTGGAGAGGATGTTTTCTCTCGGAGAATCGCTAGCACGAGGGGACACAGCTTCAAATTAAGGGGTGATAGTTATAGGATGGATATCAGAGGTAGGTTCTTTACCCAAAGGGTGGTTCAGGAGTGGAATGCCCTGCCTGCAGCAGTTGTAGATGCGCCAAGTTTGGTGGCGTTTAAGAGGTTAGTTGATAAGTATATGGAAGAGAAGGGAATGGTTTAGTTTGGAGGGGCATTGCTTTTTATATTGGTCGGCGCAACATCGAAGGCCGAAGGGCCTGTTCTGTGCTGTAATGTTCTATGTTCTATAACTAAGGATCACTATTTAAAATAAGGAGTTATCCATTTAAGACGGAGGTGAGGATTTTTTTTTCTCTGAGGAGGGTGAGTTTCTGAAACTCTGTTCCTCAAAAGGAAGTGGAAGCGGAGTCTTTGAATATTTTTAAGGCAGAGATAGATAGATTCATGATTAACAAGGGGTGGGGGGAGGGAGGGGTGAAAGCTTATTGGGGTATATAGGCAGGAATGTGGGGCTGAAGTTACAATAGGATCAGCAATGATCTTATTGCTTGGCAGGGCAGGCTCAAGGGGCCGAATGGCCTACCCCTGCTCTGGTTAGTATGTTTGTATGGCATACGTCTTTCTCTTTTAACCCATTTTTGACCAGGTAACTTTCAGCTGCTTGATTTTCCTCTCTGAAAAGCACAGGGGGAGAAGTTTGTTCACATCGCATCGCTCTGCAGATTTGCATGATTCCCTGGACCCTGCAGACTGCTACTCATTCGCTACTAACATCACTGAATATAGCCTTATCACTCAGGCAAATAGTGGCGCTATGCAAATGAATTATCCCTTTCTGACTCAATCTCTTTCTGCACCTTTATAAAAGCTATTCCTTCAGCCAACTCTCACCTGTTCCCTGCCCCCCCAACTTCTCGACTGCCTCTCCTTCCCACACACATGCCCCCCCGCCCTACCCCAACACCCCACCTGTCTTTTTTTTTGGGTCAGCATCGATTCTCTTCAATGCCGGTTTGTGAAAAGCTGACATTTTGTGACGTTAAATTTGCAACTAAATGTAAATTGTAATAAGCAAACAGCAGGAAGTCTTTGGGGCTAATGTTCAGCTGACCTGCCGAGTGAGGTGGCACAGTGGTTAGAAATGCTGCCTCACAGCACCAGGGACCTGGGTTCGATTCCAGGCTCGGGTCACTCACTTGGAGTTTGCACATTCTTCCCGTGACTGTATGGGTTTCCCCTGGTTTCCTCCCATTGTCCAAAGATGTAGAGTTAGGAGGTAGATTGGTCATGCCCAATTGCCCCGTTGTGTTGGGGACTAGCTAGGGTAACTGCCTGGAGTTATGGGGATAAGACCTGGGTGGGATAGTGGTTGGTGCAGACCCGAGGGGCCAAATGGCCTCCTCTGCAGTGTAGGATTCTTTGATTCTAGATCCCACTGGGACTGGGTGCAGTTTGATACTCAGCCTGGTGTTATTCCTTTGGGTTCAATGGGCACAGTAAGAAGTCTCACAACACCAGGCTAAACTCCAAAAGGTTTATTTGGAATTACCAGCTTTTGGCGTGTTCCTCCTTCGTCAGGTGATTCACCTGAGGAAGGAGCAGTACTCCAGAAGTTTGTGATTCCAAATAAACCTCTTCGACTTTAACCCGGTGTTGTGACACTTCTTACTGTGGGTACCCCAGCCCAATGCCAACATCAGAAGTTCAATGGGGAGAGGATAGAGAGGAGCATTGCTCCCAGTCCCGCCAGATTCCCAACCAGAAGATAGCATTCAAACAGCTCCCTTTGTTTTCACCAGCTTCACCTGAATTAAATCCATCTTCCTTGTTGTCTTACCAGGGGATCGGGGTGACGGCTGATCACCAGATCATTAGGACCTGACTTGCAATGCTGCAGGAGGGCGTAAACTTCATTCAGGGT
Organism: Sphyrna mokarran; assembly: GCA_024679065.1. NCBI lineage: Eukaryota > Metazoa > Chordata > Chondrichthyes > Carcharhiniformes > Carcharhinidae > Sphyrna > Sphyrna mokarran. Next base: position 31,983,568 of record JAGIQG010000030.1, read on the forward strand.
CAGATTGTGGACATCTGTTGTGTTAATTTTTAGAATCTGATCCCCACACCTACAATAAAAGATAAAATAAAAACGTAACCTTTCACGTATTTAACAGAAAGATATACTTAAATAAATCGAAGGTAGAATTGTGAAATGTACAGCCAGCTAATTGGGCTGCTGAGTGTCAAGAGAGGTTGCAGGGAAGGCAATACATTGACCTACTCCATTGCTCTCAACGGGTTGTGCTGTCCAAGAGCAGCGGGTGTCATTCTAAGAGGGAAGATAACATCGAGTCCCAACTTCATCCTCTAAGGAGCAGGTGCCTTTGAATCTCAAACTTCACCCCCTCGACACAAAATGTTATTGGTTCCTAACCGGATCTCCTCCTATCCTCCCCCATGTCCCAGGATCTGGTCAAAGATTGGAACTTTTGTCCCTGTTTGTTCATGTATATGCCTGATTGCCCATCCCTAATTGCCCTTGAGAAGGTGATGGTGAGCTGCCTTGAATTGCTGTAGTCCACTTGGTATAGATATACCCATAGTGCAGTTAGGGAGGGAGTTCTAGGATTTTGACCCATCGAAGAAGCAGCCAATATGTCTTGGAGAGGAACTTCCATGTTGGTGTCCCCATGTGATAATATATTCATTATATATTGCATATTGTTAGATATAGTGTGTGTTTTTATCAAGAAATCGTGAACTAAGCCGTGTTTCAATCTCACATCCACTGTGACAGACAGAATGTTCGAGACAGCCCAGCTGTTTTCCCACAGAGCACACTCTGAAAAATATCTTGAAAGGATTGCAGTGTGCCCAAATAGGCGCCAGAGTGTGGCAGCTGAGATCAAAGCTTTGTGGGGCACCTACGCTGAGGATGATCTTGGAGGAGGTGTGATTGCTTATCCTTACTAATTGTGGCCTGTGGGTTAGGAAGTTCGGGATCCAGCTGTGGAGAGAGCAGCTGAGGCGCAGGCCATGAAGCTTGGAGCTGAGTTTCATAAGAATGATGGTGTTGAAGATTGAGCTGTTGTCGATAAATAAGAGCCTGACATAGGTGTCCTTGTTATCTAGGTTGAGTGCAGGGCCAGGGAGATGGTATGGATCTGTCGCAGCGGTAGGCCAACTGTTGAAGATCCATCAACTTCAGGAAGCGTAAAGGAGAGCATGCCCCTGTCTACGGCAATAGGGATGAAGTAGAAATGGTCGAAAGCTCAAGTGTTTCAGCTGGGCCAGCCTTTGCAGTGATGAGGGAGTGTGGGACAACCTGAGGTGTATTGAAGATCAGAAAGCCAAGGCTTTAACCTGCCTGTTGCGATGGATGTGAAAGATCAAACCACGCTTGTTGAAGAGGAGCTGGGAGTTCTTCCATTGTCTTAGAAGCATCTCTCCCTTCAACCAACACCATCACTTGTCTGTTGTGGGATCTTGCTGTGTACCATTTAGCTGCTCTGCTGGACTGTATAATAACAATTTCGCATCAAAAATAATGTTTTGGCCATGAGGTGTTTTGAGTAGACGTGCAGAGTGAATCACTCGGCTAGGCCACCCAATCAAATTCACCGTCAACAGATTATCAATGCCCCAGATCAATTTGCTGAGGAGAGCACTGACACTGAGGGGAATCTATTGCCCAACGGGATCTGTCACTTACTGGGATCTGTCGCCCACTGGGATCTGTCGCACACTGAGATTGGTCGCTCACCGGGATCTGTTGCTCACCGGGATCTGTGCTCACCGAGATCTGTCGCTTACTGGGATCTGTCGCTTACTGGGATCTGTCATACACTGAGATCGGTTGCTCACTGGAATCTATCGCATATTGGGATCTATCGCACACTGGGATCGGTCGCTCACTGGGATCTGTTGCTCACCAAGATCTGTTGCTCACCAGGATCTATTGCTCACCGGGATCTGTTGCTCACCGGGATCTATCGCACACTGGGATCTGTCACACACTGGGATCTGTCATTCACCAGGATCTGTCGCACACTGGGATCTGTCGCTCACTAGGATCTGTTGCACACTGGAATGAGTTTCTCTCAGGAATGAATGATCTAAAAATCATGAGCAAACCTCCTTTGCTCCCGTCTCCCGAGCCTGTCCAGGGTGAGGACCAAATCAAAGTACATTCCACACTAGGCCTGAGAGCATTCAGTCAGGAGATTCATTTCATCCATTTTGTTAAATCTGCCTAAATTTGGAAGAAGGCCATTTGTACAAAGCTTGCTCTGCTCTGAGTTCCTGTTGCTAAAGGTTCTTTCCTCATCGATCCTCAGCACAGCCACTATAATGCAGATTAGTCAGCCTACTGACTAACTCAGGTAGGTAGTCCCTCCACCCTCTCAGAGACCCTCCCTCTGCCCTCACAAAAACTCTCCTGCGCCCTCAGAGAGATCCTTACTCAGCTCTCACAGAGATTCTCCCTCCAACCTCACAGAGATCTTCCCCTTACGCAGACATTCCATTCCCCTCTCAGAAAGCCTCACTCCCCACACAGAGACCTCGGCTCCCCCTGCACAGAGAGCTGTGTTTCCCTGCACAGAGACCCTGCCTCCCCTGTACAGAAACCCCACTTCCCCTGCACAGAGACTCTCCTACCCTTCAGGGACCCCGCCTCCCTCAGCACAGAGACCCCGCCTCCCCTGCACAGAGACCCTCCTCCCCCCAAGAGACCACACCTCTCCCGCACAGGGACCCCATCCCTCCCCAGAACAGAGACTCCCTTCCTCCCACCGAGACCCTCCGCCCCCGCAGAGACCCCACCTCTCCCACACAGGGACGCAATCCCCCACAGCACAGAGACCCTGTCTCCCCCAGAACGGAGATGCTGTCTCTCCCCACACAGAGACACCGCCTCCCCCTGCACAGGGCCGCCCTCCCCCATTCCTCACTTTCCCATGGTAAAATGATGGCCTTTCCCATCCAAACTAGACTGGCAATTCTCAAGTTCGTAACACAGTGGTCACATGATTGAAAATTGGTTTCAGAGTCTGTAGCAGATCCATAATAACCACCAGGCATGCTGAGAACCAGACTCTGAAACTAGCTCCGGGGCACCAAATAACCAAAATACTTAACATGTTCCAGTTATCTGAATGTTCGTCTGAGGACCAATGTGCACTTTATTCAACTACAAGCAATCTCACAAACTAATGTGAACCTTTTACAAGAGGGGCTTTAACAAGACCCTCATTTCAACATCAAACCCAATCAAGAAACCATAGACTTGCCATGTGGGAGACTGGTGGTGTTGCTGGATGAATACAGGGAGTTATAAGGAGGCAAGTAGTCATTAAACTTACTTTCAGGGTGAGCTAAATTAGTTCTTATTTGGAAAGTTGCACTGTAGCGCATTCCTGCAACAGGAATCATCTGAGTCAACCCTCAACTGAACTTGGCTGGTTGATTGTACAACTAGTTAAAACCCGTTCCAGGGCTTTGGAAGTTGTGCCTGTAAAATCAGGGGGTCTCAGAGTGCTGCCCTGACTGCACCGTGGGTGCTGCCCTGATTGAGAGGAGGGCTTTTGGAGTTGGAGGAACACAAGGAATCAGGTGGAACAGACAGCAGAGGCTACAAACAAGAGTGCTGTTTTGTAAGTTTTTTTCCTTTTTACTCTTGGCATTGTAATTGTTATGCACTACTATTGTGTTTCTGTGTAATTCTGTTTATAGTTGGACGAGGTTATACTCGGTATAAGACGGGCCCTAGAAAATTGTGCATATCTGAAACAAAACACTCTTTCAAAAGTTTAATTTAAAGGGGTAAGACACGGCAGGAGAGGTTCGAACCGTGATTTGCTCCGTGTGACAGGCTGGGGACAGTTCCAGTTTCCTGGGGTCAGTGTGTGTGCAGGAAGTGTCTCCAGCTACAGTTGCTGGAATCTCCTGGAGCATTTGCGAGTCAGAGAGGATGGATGTACAGAGAGGTGGTCACATCGCAGGCTCAGACTCCGCAGGCATAAACGGAATGGGTGACCACCATGCAGAACAAGAGAGACAGGCAGGTGGTACAGAAATCTCCTGTGACCATTCCCCTGCAAAACAGGTATACTGCTTTGGATATTATTGGGGGGGAATGACCTCTCTAGGAAAAGCAGCAGCAGCCAAACTCGTTGCACCATGATGCTGCAGAGAGAAGGGGTAAAAGTGTGTCAGTGCAATAGTTATAGGGGATTCAATTGTAAGGGGAACATGTATAGCATTTCTGTGGCCACAAATGAGACTCCAGGATATGTTGCTTCCCTGGTGCTGGGGTCAAAGATGTCTCATAGCAGTTGCAGGACACTCTGAAGGGGGAATTCAAACAGCCAGTGGTTGTAGTACAAACCACATAGGTTAAAAAAAGGGATGACCTCCTAAATGCAGAATACAAGGAGCTCGGAAGAAAGTTAAGAAATCGGACTTCAAATGTATTTATCTCAGGATTACCAGTACCGGGCGCTAGTCTGAGTAGAAATGAAAGGATATATCGGATAAATATGTGCTGGAGAGATGGTGCCAAGGGGAGGGTTTCAGGTTTCTGGGGCATGGGACCAATTGTGGGGGGGACCTGTACAAATTGGATGGTTTAGACTCTCCCTGTTTAACAAAAATAGCAGGACTAGAAGGCACAGCCTCAAGATTAGAGGGGGGCGGTTCAGATCAGAATTGCGGAGGGGTTCCTTCACGCAAAGGGTGGTGAATCTTTGGAATTCTCTGCCTGATGAGGTGGTGGAGGCTTCCTCACTGAATATGTTCAAGTCAAGAATGGATAGGTTTTTAATTGACAAGGGAATTAAGGGTTATGGGGAGAAAGTGGGAAAGTGGTACTGAACCACTACAGATCAGCCATGATCTTATTGAACGGCGGGGCAGGCTTGAGGGGCTGGATGGCCGACTCCTGCTCCTATTTCTTATGTTCTTATGTTACATCTGGGCAATACCGGAACTGATGTCCTAGGGGGGAGGGTTTGTTAGAAATGGTTGGGGAGAGTTTAAACTAACATGCCAGGGGAATGGGAACCTACATAAGGAATCCGAGAAGGAGGGATTAAGGACAAAATGTGGGGAGAAGCTTTCACTACATCAAAAATCAGGAAAAAAGTTAAAAGGAAGGAGAACTCAGAAGATGTTATTAATGGAAGTGTTAGAATTCAAAAAGAAGGTACAAAAGTTAGCATAAGGGCACTTTATCTGAATGCTCGTAGCATTCGAACCAAGATGAGTTGACGGCACAGATCATTGCAAATGAGTATGATTTGGTGGACATTACAGAGACATGGTTATATGATGGTCATGACTGCGAGTTGGATATCCAGGGATATCAAACTGTTCAGAGAGACCGACAGGAAGTAAGGGAGATGGTGTAGCTCTAATGTTTAAGGATGATATCAGGGCAGTAGTGAGAGATGACGTAAGTTCTATGGAAAAAAAAGGTTGAATTCATTTGGGTGGGAATTAGAAACAGTAAGGTGAAAATGTCTCTGATAGGTGTAGTCTATAAAAGCCACCAAATAATAACATCACGGTGGAGCAGGAAGTAAACAAAGAAATAACTAATGTGTGTAAAACGGGTATAGCAATTATCATGGGGGATTTTAATCCACATATCAATTGGTCAAACCAGGTCGGTCAAGACAACCTTAAGGAGGAATTCATAGAATGTATCCGCGATAGCTTCCTGGAACAGTATGTAATGGAACCGACAAGGGAGCAAGCTATCCTAGATCCGCTCCTGTGTAACGAGATGAGAATAATTAATGATCTTGCAGTTAGGGATCCTTTTGGAAGAAGTGATCACAGTATGGTTGAATTTAAAATACAGACAGAAAGTGAGAAGGTAATATCCAATACCAGTGTCTTGTGCTGAAACAAAAGAGACAATAAAAGGATGAGGGAGGAGTTGGCTAAGGTAGACAGGGAGCAAGAGCTTTATGGTGGGACAATTGAGGAAGAATGGAGGAGTTTTGAAGCCATCTTTCACAGTGCTCAGCAGAAATATACACCAGTGATAAGAAAGGACTGTTAGAAAAGAGATAATCAGCCATAGATATCTAAGGAAATAAAGGAAGGTATCAAATTGAAAGAAAATGCATACAAAGTGGCAAAGATTAGTGGGAACCTAGAGCATTGGGGGATCTTTAAAGCTCAGCAGAAAGTCACGTAAAAAGCTTTAAAGAAAAGTAAATGGATTATGAGCATAAACCAGATCGGAATATGAAAACAGGTAGCAAAAGTTTTTACAAATATATAAAACAAAAAAGAATGGCTAAAGTAAACATTGGTCTTTTAGACAATGAAAATGGGGATATAATAACTGGAAATAAGAAAATGGCTGAGGAACTGATCAGTTATTTTGTGTCGGTCTTCACAGAGAAAGGCATAAATAACGTGTCAAAAATTGAGAAAGGAAGGTTATATGGCAGGTGAGAATCTCGAAACTATCATTATCACAAAAAAGGTAGTGTTGGGCAAGTTAATGGGACTAACGTTAGACTAACGTTAGACCTCTTTACCCAGAGGGTGGTAAGGGTATGGAATGCCCTGCCTGCGTCAGTTGTAGATGCGCCAAGTTTGGTGGCGTTTAAGAGTTTAGTAGATAAGTTTATGGATGAAAAGGGAATGGTTTAGGTTAGAGGGTCACTGCTTGTTCCTAATTGGTCAGCGCAACATCGAGGGCCGAAGGGCCTGTTCTGCACTGTAATGTTCTATGTTCTATGTTCTAAGTCTCTTGGCCCCGATGGAATGCATTCCCAGGACACTAAAAGAGATGGGTGGGAGAAGTAACAAATGCAATAGTGGTAATTTACTAAAATTCACTGGACTCTGGGATGGTTCCAGCAGATTGGAAAACAGCAAATGTGATGCCACTGTTTAAAAAAGAAGGTAGACAAAAGGCAGGTAACTATAGGTTGGTTAGCTTAACTTCTGTAGTAGGAAAAATGCTTGCATCTATTATCAAGGAAGAAATATTGAGACATCTGGACATAAATTGTCCCATTGGTAAGATGCAACATGGGTTCATGAAGGGAAGTTCATGTTTGACTTATTTCGTGGAATTCTTTGAGAACATTCAGTGTGCAGTGGACAGTGGGGAACCTGTGGGTGTACTGTTTCTGGATTTCCAGAAGACATTTGACAAGATGCCGCCCCAAAGATTGCTACATAAGATAAAGGTGCATGGTATTACGGGTAATGTATTAGCATGAATATAGGATTGGTTAACTAACAGAAAGCAAAGTTTGGGGGTAAATGGATGTTTTTCTGGTTGGTGATCAGTGACTAGTGGTGTGCCTTAGGGGTCAGTGCTGGGACTGCAATTGTTTATGATTTACATAGATGATTTGGAGTGTCAAAATTCACAAATAATATTAAGATGGGTGAAACAGCAAAGTGTGCAGAGAGCTCTGAAAGTCTGCAAAGGAATATAAATAGTCTAAGTGAGTGGGCAAGGGTCTGGCAGATGGAATACAATGTTGGTAAATGTGAGGTCATCCATTTTGGTAGGAATAACAGCAAAATGGACTATTATTTAAATGGTAAAAAATTGCAGCATTCTGCTGTGTAGAGGGATCTGGGTGTCCTTGTGCAGGAATCTCAAGGAGTTGGTTTTTAGGTGCAGCAGGTAATTAAGAAAGTAAATGGAATTTTGTTCTTCATTGCTGGAGGGATAGAGTTTAAAAACAGCGAGGTTATGTTGCAGCTGTATAAGGTGCTGGTGAGGCCACACCTGGAGTACAGGGTACAGTTTTGGTCTCCTTGCTTGAGAAAGGATATATTGGCACTGGAGGGGGCGCAGAGGAGATTCACTAGGTTGATTCTGGAGTTGAGAGGGTTGGCTTATGAGGAGAGATTGACTAGACTGGGGCTATACTCATTGGAATTCAGAAGACTGAGGGGAAATTTTATAGAAACATATAAGGTTATGAAGGGAATCGATAAAATAGAAGCAATGAAATTGTTTCCACTGGCGGGTGAAACTAGAACTAGGGGGCATAGCCTCAAAATAAGGGGAAGCAGATTTTGGATTGAGTTGAGGAGGAACTTCTTCACACAAAAGTCGTAACTCTGGCCAGTGAAGCAGTTGAGGCTACCTCATTGAATGTTTTTAAGGCAAGGATAGATAAATTTTTGAACAGTAAAGGAATTAAGGATTATGGTGAGCGGGCAGGTAAGTGGAGCTGAGTCCACAAAAAGATCAGCCATGATGGTATGGAAGGGCTGTCTTACGAGGAAAAATTGAACACGCTGGGGTTGTTTTCCCTTGAAAGACGTCGGCTGAGAGGGGATCTATTAGAGGTATATAAGATTATAAGGGGTATAGATAGAGTAAATGGTGGTAAGCTTTTTCCACCATTAGAAATAGATAGAACGAGGGGTCATGGCCTTAGGGTGAGGGGGGCTATGTATAATACGAATATTAGAGGGCAGTTTTTCACACAAAGGGTAGTGGGGGTGTGGAATGCACTGCCGAGTAAGGTGGTGGGAGCAGGCACACTAGGGTTGTTTAAGGGTCTCTTGGACAGCCACATGAGTGGTCTGCAGATAGAGGGATATAGCAGGACCGTCTAAATATCTTATTTGTTTCCACAGGCAATTCGGTCCACCTTGTTGACCAGCAAGGTGCATGCATTCGGCAGGTCGTGCAAGGGCTGCTCTTGGATGTTGCTTCAGGAGTTGCCTAGTGCTTCACGTCGTCAGTGTATGCTTAAACTGGACCATCTGATGGGCAACATGACAGCTCAGAGACTATCGCTGTTGCTGTGCTGACACATAGATTTGGGCCTGTGTCTGCGGGAGTTTGCACGTTCTCCCTGTGGTTGCATGGGTTTTCTCCGGGTGCTCCGGTTTCCTCCCACATCCCAAAAATGTGCTCTTAGGCTGATTGGGTGACAAATTGTCCCTATATTGGTCCCTATATGGGAATCTTCCACAATAGGCATAGCCTAAAGTCATGGATATGTCATTAAGACGTTAGGATGGCGGCGTGGGCTCGTTGGGCCGAAGGGCCTGTTTCCCGTGCTGTGTTGCTCTTTGTTCTTGTTCTTTGTTCTTGATCTTATTGAATGACGGAGCAGGCTCGAGGGGCCAGATGACCTACTCCTGCTCCAAGTTCTTATGTTCTTATGTCATGAAAGTAGGCATTCAGGAATAGCAGACAATAAAGAAGGCAAATGGGGGATGTTAGCCTTCATAACAAGAGGATTTCGTACAGAGATCAGGATGTTTCCCTGAAATTGTATAGGGCATTGGTGAGGCCATATCTGGAGTATGTGTGCAGATATGATGTCCATATCTGAGGAAGGATGTCCTTGTTATAGAGGGAATACAGCACAGATTTACCAGGCTGATTACTGGCATGGCAGGTCTGTTATATGAGGAGAGACTAAGTCGGCTAGGATTATATTCACTGGAGTTTTGAAGAGTGAGAGAGAACCTTCCCAATGGTCAGGGACTCCAGAAGTAGGGGTTTGCGGATAAAGGGTAAACCTTTTCGAACTGAGGTGAGGAGAAATTTCTTCACCCAGAGGGTGTTGAAAGAGTGCATTCACTACCACAGAAAGTAGTTGAGGCCAAAACGTTATGATTTCAAGAAGAAATTAGATACAACTCTAGGGACTAAAGGGATATGGGGCAGGGTGGGGTGAGGGGGTGGTGGGGGGGTTGGGGGGTGGTGGTGGTGGAGGCGGGGAGGTTGCGGGAGGGGGAATCAGAGTATTTAATTTATTGATAAGCCATGACCAAAATGAATGGCTAAGTAGACTCAAATGGCCAAATGACTTACTCCTGCTTCTAGTTTCTATGTTTGTTTCTCCGTGTGTGTGTGAGTGTGTGTGTGCGTGCGTGCGTGTGTGTGTGCGTGTGTGTGTGTGTGTGTATGTGTGTGTGTCTGAGTGTGAGTGTGTCATGTACTGCATTAATTTGGGTAATGGTGCGACAAAAGTGATCCTCTTTCTTTTCAAAATCACAAATGCTCTTAAATTATTCAACTGGGAAACGCACTCCAAGGGTAAGGAAAGGCACACCTTTCTGTACAATATATACTGATTATTTACAGTAAGAGAGCAAATATATACTCTCCATCACAATTATCCTTCACTCTTGTTTATATGATTCCACTGCTTATCTCACAAAGAATATTGCAACATTCCCCAATCCAGTGTCCCAGACGATACATCCTGCTCATTTGTGCTCCCTCAACTCTATCCTTTCTCCATCCCAACACTAATGGTAAACCACTCTGCTCAATCTCTACAATTCCTGCTTTAAAGCCGTCCACCTAATGACCTCTCTTGTTATTTACAATATCCCTCGAGCGAACCAAGTCTTTCACACCTTCTGTAACATCCTCCAGTTTCTGTTTAGTGTTTCCCTCCCCCTCCACGGTGAGGCAGTATGGGGAGATTAGTGACTGTGTAAGTGTGATTCAGTGGCATTATTGCTTGTGTTTCATTAACTGTGATCCACTTAAGCCTCAAAAAAGGTTCATTGGGTTACGTTGGGCATTTTTCAATTAGCTTTCATCTAAACCACAACCAGCATTTCCAGTGGGCAGCAATGAACATGGCGGGGAGGATCCAATGGCCAAGTTTGTTGATTGAAGAAAGAAGATCACATGTTGCCTGAACACATGATCATAGAGTAAACTATTCAGTCACCAAATAAATCATCTATGTTCCAAGTATTTCTTTCTGAAGATATTTCACATTAGATGAAATAAACATAGAACATAGAACATTACAGCGCAGAACAATCCCCCTACCAATAAAAGCCAAGATTGAGATGCTATCTTCCCTACAGTGAATTAAAGTGACATTGGGTTGCACTCTTGCCTCTGGGACAGAGGTTGTGAACTTAAGCCCCAGGGACAAAAATCTGAGGCTAACACCGGACAGCACCATGGCACAGTGGTTAGCACTGCTGCCTCGCAGCACCAGGGACCTGGGTTCAATTCTGACCTTGAGTAAAGGTCTGTGTGGGGGTTCTCCTTGTGTCTATGTGGGTTTCCTTCCACATTCCAAAGTGGTGTGTAGGTAGGATGGATTGGCCATGTCAAATGTGTGGGGTTACAGGTATAGAGCGGAGGCAAGGGCCTGGATGAGATAGTCTGTCAGAGAGCGATGGGCCAAATGGCCTGTAAGGAATATACCATTCTAAGGCACTCCAGCACAGTACTGAGGAACATAGAACATTACAGCGCAGAACAGGCCCTTCGGCCTTCGATGTTGCGCCGACCAATTAAGAAAAAGCAATGACCCTCTAACCTAAACCATTCCCTTTTCATCCATAAACCTATCTACTAACCTCTTAAACGCCACCAAACTTGGCACATCTACAACTGACGCAGGCAGGGCATTCCATACCCTTACCACCCTCTGGGTAAAGAACCTACCTCTGACATCTGTCCTAAAACCACCACCCCTTAATTTAAAGCTATGTCCCCTCGTGCTAGCTATCTCCATCCTAGGAAAAAGGCTATCACTGTCCACCTGTCTAAACCTCTAATCATCTTATATGTTTCAATAAGGTCTCCTCTTAGCCGCCTTCTTTCTAATGAAAACAAAAAACACCTCAAATCCCTCAGCCTCTCTTCATAAGACCTGCCTTCCATACCAGGCAACATCCTGGTAAACCTCCTCTGTACCCTCTCCAATGCCTCCACATCTTTCTTATAATGCGGGGACCAGAACTGCACACAATACTCCAAGTGCGGCCGCACTAGAGTTTTGTACAGTTGCAACATGACGTTGCGGCTCCGAAATTCAATCCCCCTACCAATAAAAGCTAAGACTCCGTATGCCTTCTTAACAACCTTATCGACTTGATTGCCAACTTTCAGGGATCTATGCACACATATACCAAGATCCCTCTGTTCATCAACACTATTAAGAGTCCTACCATTAGCCCAATACTCTACACATTTGTTATTCCTGCCAAAGTGAATTACCTCACACTTTTCCACATTAAACTCCATTTGCCACCTCTCGGCCCAGCTCTGCAACTTGTCCAAGTCTCTCTGCAAACTAGAACACCCCTCTTCACTATCTACCACTCCTCCGACTTTGGTGTCATCCGCAAATTTACTAATCCATCCTTCAATACCCTCATCCAGATCATTTATAAAAATTACAAACAGCAGGGGCCCCAAAATAGATCCCTGAGGTACACCACTAATAACCGAACTCCACGATGAATATCTCCCATCAACGACCACCCTCTATCTTCTATCTGCTAGCCAATTCCTAATCCAATTAGCTAAATCACCCTCTATCCCATACATCTGCATTTTCTGCAGAAGCCTTCCATGGGCCACCTTATCGAACACCTTACTAAAGTCCATATATACCACATCAACTGCCTTACCCCCATCCACCTCTTTGGTCACTTTTTCAAAAAACTCAATAAGGTTAGTAAGGCACGACCTACCCTTCACAAACCCATGCTGACTATCCCCAATCAATTCATTTCTCTCTAAATAACTATAAATCCTATCCCTAATAATTCTCTCCAATACTTTGCCCACAACAGAAGTAAGACTCACCGTCCTATAATTCCCCGGAAAGTCTCTCTTCCCCTTCTTGAACAACGGGACCACATTCGCTATCCTCCAGTCTTCCGGCACTATATCCGTAACCAACGACGACCTGAAGATCAGAGCCAGAGGCTCTGCAATTTCCTCTCTCACCTCCCAGAGAAGCCTAGGGTAAATCCCATCCAGCCCAGGGGACTTATCTAACTTCAAATTCTCAAGAATATCTAGCACATCCTCCTTATCTACTTCAATACTTTTCAGTTTGCAACCCTGTATTCCAGTGTTCTCCACAACTACATTTACATCTCCCTACGTGAATACCGAAGAGAAATATTTCTTCAGTGCCTCTCCAATCTCTTCAGGCTCCACGCACAACTTCCCACTGCTGTCTATGACTGGCCCTAATCTTGCCCTAACCAATCTTCTATTCTTAACATATCTAAAAAAAGCTTTAGGATCCTCCTTGATCCTATCAGCCAAAGTCTTCTTGTGTCCCCTTTTAGCTCTCCTCAACTCACTCTTTAGCTCACTCCTGGCTAATCTGTAGCTATCCATTGCACTAACTGAGCCTTCAAGCCTCATCCTGACATAAGCCTCTTTTTTCCTTTTAACCAGCGAATTAACTTTTTTAGTACACCATTGTTCCCTTACTCGACCATTTCCTCCTTGCCTGACAGGGACGTACTTATCAAGGACTCGCAGTAGCTGCTCCTTGAATAAGCTCCACATTTCAGATGTTCCCAGTCCCTGTAGTTTCCTAGTCCAACCTATGCACCCTAATTCTCTCCTTATGGCCTCATAATTACCATTCCCCCAGCTATAATTACTGCCCCCAGCTTCATGCCTATCCCTATCCATCACTAAGGTGAACGTAACCGAATTGTGGTCACTATCACCAAAATGTTCACCAACTTCCAAGCCTAACACCTGGTCTGGCTCATTGCCCAGCACCAAATCCAATGTAGCCTCACCTCTAGTTGGCCTATCTACATACTGAGTCAAAAAAACTTCCTGCACACTCTGTACGAAAACTGACCCCTCTAACGAGCTAGAGCTATAGCTATTCCAATCAATATTAGTAAAGTTAAAGTCCCCCATAACAATTACCCTATTACTTTCACTCCTTTCTAGGATCGATTTTGCAATCCTTTCCTCTACCTCTCTAGGACTTTTAGGAGGTCTATAAAAGACTCCCAACAGGGTGACCTGTCCTCTCCTGTTTCTAATCTCAGCCATTACTACCTCAACAGACAAGTCCTCATCAAACTTCCTTTCTGTCACTGTGATACCGTCTTTAACTAATAATGCCACTCCTCCCCCCCTTCTACCTCCTTCTCTACTCCGACTGAAGCATTTGAACCCCGGAACCTGCAACAACCATTCCTGTCCCTGCTCTATCCATGTCTCTGAAATGGCCACAACATCGAAGTTCCAGGTACTGGTCCAAGCTGCAAGTTCCTCCACCTTATTGCGAATACTTCTTGCATTAAAGTATACGCATTTCAAACCATGCCCTACTCCACCCGTACGCTGCTGTGCTTTACAGTTCTCATCTATGACCCCCCTATTCTTGTCCCTCTTAACATCTAAACTGCTCAGGATCCCACCCCCCCTCTGAATCAGTTTAAACCCCCCTGCATAGCCTTTGCAAATTTTCCCCCCAAGATATTGGTTCCCCTCTGGTTCAGGTGTGGACCATCTCTCTTGTAGAGGTCCCACCTATCCAGGAAGTGCTGTAGTGTGAGAGGCGTCAGTTAAGACCTCCTCAGCCCCCTCAGGAAGGCAGGAAAGTTCCCATGGAACCATTTTGAAGGGCAAGGGAGTAAAGTTAATTTATTAGACCAAAGTTGGCTTACATTAACACCGCAATGAAGTTACTGTGAAAATCCCCTAGTCGCCACACTCTGGCACCGGTTCAGGCACACCGAGGGAGAATTTAGCACGGCCAATGCACTGTAGGGGGAAACTGGAGCACCCGGAGGAAACCCACAGAGACATGAGGAGAATGTGCAAACTCCACACAGACAGTGACCCAAGCCGGGAATCATACCCTGGGTCCTGTGGCACTGTGAGGCAGCAGTGCTAACCACTGTGCCACCATGCCGCCCAACAATAATTCCCAGTATCCTGATCAATATTTACCAAAAGCAAAAAAAAAGGTCAAGTAATTCTCATATTGCTCCCTATGGGATCATGCTGTGCACAAATTGGTTTCTTTAATTTCTAAAGCAACTATCACACTCCAAAAAAATCTGATGGACTGTAAGACACTTATTTCTGCCTTGAACTTGTGAAACTTGCTCCATAAATCTTTAATTCTTGTAGTTAGTAGCACCAGAGAACTAGGCAAAGCGATTAGAATGTTCACTTTCTATAATATATTCAACCAAAGAGCAGCAGCTCTGCAATTAGCCATTGGAACCCCACACCTCCCTGTCCAATCACTGCTCCTGCCTAATGAGACCCTTGTGTCAGGGATAAGAATGTCGGAAAGTGTATCCGTTGTACTTCCACTCTTACCGGAGTCTCCCGTCGAGATGTGCCACGGATCCCGGAGAGAGAGTGTGGATGTAAATATCGGAAGGCTGGAGGGGTTTGCACACACTGCACAATCCAATTCCTAAACCAACACCGTCCTCTGAGAAACAAAGAAACACAAATGTCATTCGAGGCTACACATCCCACAATCAGCAATTGCAACGAATCCTGGTTCTCATTCTGCAAAGCGGGTTTGATTTCAGCCAACAAGAAATTAAAAACAGAAAATGCTGGAAAACCTCAGCAGGTCTGGAGCATCTGTGAAAAGGGGAAAATGTTTTGCATCTAATTGGAACTTAAAAAAATTTAAATTTCCATATTGAAGGACAAAGAATTGTACGGCACAAGGTCAGGCCCTTCAGCCTCCAAGTCTGCATCAATCATGATGTCTGTCTAAACTTAAGCACTTAACAGAATCCATATTCTTCCATTCCCATCCTATTCATGTACTTGTCTAGTTGCCCCTTAAATGTACCTTCTCCCACCACCTCTCCGAACAGCACATTCCAAACATTCATCACCCTCTGTGTAAAAAAACTGGCCTCACACTTCTGTAAACTTTTCCTCATGCACCTTAAACATACGTCCCCTAGTAATTGACTTTTCTATTCCAGAAAAGCGCATCTGATTATCCATTCTGTCCACGCCAAGAAGTTTATTACTAACAAAATTCATAGTTACTTGGGCAAATGCAGGAAAGCCAGCATGGATTTGTTAAGGGCAAATTATGTTCCATCAACTTGGTTGATGCTTTTTGATGAGGTGACAGAAAAGGTGAATGGGGATAATGTAGTGTACATAGATTTGCAGAAGGCATTTGAATCAGTGCCACATGACAGCCTTGTGAGCAAAGTTATAACTCATGAACTAAAAGGGACAGCAGCAGCATGGCTGAGTGACGGGAATGTGAAAGTTGTGGTTGGTGGATGTTTTACGAGCTAGGGGAAAGGTTTGGAGTGGGCGTTACCCCACTTTAGTGTTGGTATCTTTGCTGTTCCTGATATATATAACTTAAAACTTATAAAACCTTAAATTTTGATGTACAGGTCAAAATTTGCAGATGACACAAAACTCAGAAGCACTATGAACTGTGTGGAGAAAGAATGCAGAGAGACAATATTAAATAAAGAGTACAATTTTAAAAGGAGATGCAAGAGCATAGTGACCTGGGTATGTCTGTGCTTAAATCAGTGAAGGTTGCAGGACAAGTTGAAGAGAGTGGTTAAAAAGCATGCTTTCATTGAATCCCCACAGTGCAGAAGGAGGCCATTTGGCCCACCAAGTCTGCACCGGCCACAATCCCACCCAGGCCTATTCCTGTAACCCCACATATTTACCCTGTCAATCCCCTTGACACTAGTGTCAGTTTACCATGACCAATCTACCTAATCATAACATCTTTGGTCTGTGGGAGGAAACCAACACACCCAGAGGAAACCCACGCAGACATGGGGAGAATGTGCAGACTCTGCACAGACACTGACCTGAGGTTGGAATTGAACCTAGGTCCTTGGCGCTGTGAGGCAGCAAAGCTAGCCACTGTGCCATTATGCCACCATGGGCTTTATCAACAGGGGCATAGAATAGAAGAGCAGGGAGGTTATGGTGAACACAATACTAGCTCAGCCTCATCTGGAGTATTATATTCAGTTCCAGGTGCTGCACTTAACGAAAGGTATGAAGGCATCAGTGAGGGTGCAGAAAAGATTCATGAATGGCTCCAGTGATGAGGAACTTTAGTTACAGAGATAGACTGGAGACATTGGGAATGTTTGCCTTGGAGGAGAGAAGATTGAGAGGAGATTTGTTCAAAATCAGCAGGAATTTTGCAGGAAAGACACGTGCCGGTAAGGAGGAAGGATGGGAAAGGTAGGATTAGAGAACCGTGGGTTACTAGGGATATCGAGGACTTGGTCAGGAAGAAGCGGGAGGCGTACGTTAGATCCAGGCAACTGGGGACAGAGACAGCGCTGGAAGAATATAGAGAGTGTAGGCGGGATCTTAAAAGGGGTGTCAGAAAGGCAAAAAGGGGCCACGAGATGGCTTTGGCAGGTAGGATTAAGGAAAATCCTAAGGCATTTTACTCTATGTAAGGAGCAAAAGGATGGTTAGAGGGAAGATTGGACCTCTCAGGGACAGAGGAGGGGAACTATGCTTAGAGCCTGAGGGAATGGGGGAGATCTTGAATGAATACTTTGCATTGGTATTCACGCGGGGAGAGGGGCCTGATGTCGGGTGCCGGCTTTGAGGAATTTGAGGACCCGTTAAAGGAAATATCCATTACGAGGGAAGAGGTGTTGGGGTTTTTAGGCAGCATAAAGCCTTATAAAGCTCCGGGGCCTGATGGCATTTATCCCAGACTGCTAAGAGAGGTGAGAGATGACATTGCTGATCCTCTGACGCAAATCTTTGTCTCTTCTTTGGACACAGGTGAGGTCCCAGAAGATTGGAGGATAGCAAATGTAGTACCGTTGTTTAAAAAGGGTCAGAGGGATAACCCAGGGAACTATAGGCCGGTGAGCTTGACTTCAGTTATAGGTAAGCTAATGGAGAGGATCCTCAGGGACAGGATGTATGAACATCTGGAGCGCTGCGATCTGATCAGGGATACGCAGCATGGCTTCGTTAAGGGGAGGTCGTGCCTTACGAATCTAGTGGAATTTTTTGAAGAGGTGACAAAAACGGTTGATGAAGGACAAGCCATTGATGTCGTCTACATGGATTTCAGTAAGGCGTTTGACAAGGTTCCCCATGGTAGGCTGATAAAAAAGGTGAAGGTGCATGGGATACAGGGCCAGGTATGTAGATGGGTTGAGAACTGGCTTGGGAGGAGGAGACAGTGGGTAGTAGTGGAAGGCTCTTTTTCCAACTGGAGGTGTGTCACTAGTGGTGTGCCACAGGGCTCAGTACTAGGACCTCTTCTATTTGTGGTTTATATAAATGACTTGGAAGAGAGGGTAGGTGGTGTGATCAGCAAATTTGCTGATGACACTAAGATGCTTGGATTGGCAGGAACTGAGGAGCAGTGCCAGGCAATACAACAGGACATAGATAGGCTGGTAGATTGGGCAGATAGATGGCAAATGGAATTTAATGCAGATAAATGCGAGGTGATGCATTTTGGCCGGAAAAATGTAGCGGGGAGTTATAGGACAAAAGGTAAAACTATCCGGAGTATAGAGATGCAGAGAGACCTGGGGGTGCAGGTTCACAAGTCTCTAAAGGTGTCAGTACAGGTGGAGAATGTGATAAAGAAAACGTATGGTATGTTAGCCTTCATAGGAAGAGGTATAGAATACAAGAGTAGGAGTCTAATGTTGCAAGTGTATAGAACGTTGGTTAGGCCTCACTTGGAGTTCTGGTCTCGACCAGTTCTGGTCGCCGTACTACCAGAAGGATGTGGAGGGCCTGGAGAGAGTGCAGAGGAGATTTACCAGGATGCTGCCTGGTATGGAAAGGCTGTCTTACGAGGAAAGATTGAACGCACTGGGGTTGTTTTCCCTTGAAAGACGTTGGCTGAGAGGGGATCTATTAGAGGTATATAAGATTATGAGGGGGTATAAATAGAGTAAATGGTGGTAAGCTTTTTCCACCGTTAGAAAAGGATAGAACGAGGGGTCACGGCCTTAGGGTGAGGGGGGCTATGTATAAGACGAATATTAGAGGCCAGTTTTTCACACAAAGGATAGTGGGGGTGTGGAATGCACTGCCGAGTGAGGCGGTGACTGCTCAGGGACTATCGCTGTTGCTGTGCAGACACATGGATTTGGGCCTGTGTCTGCGGGAGTTTGCGCGTTCTCCCCGTGGTTGCGTGGGTTTTCTCCGGGTGCTCCGGTTTCCTCCCACATTCCAAAAATGTGCTCTTAAGCTGATTGGGTAACAAATTGGTCCCTATATGTCATTAAGACGTTAGGACGGCGGCGCGGGCTCGTTGGGCCGAAGGGCCTGTTTCCGGTGCTGTGTTGTTCTTTGTTCTTTGTTCTTTGTTCTTTGAATCTGGACAGATAGGGTGAAACTTTCCCCAGGGTAGGGGAGAGGATCAAGAACTCGAGACAACATATTTAAGAAAATCTGGAAGCAACAGTGATCTGAGGAGAAGCTTCTTCACACAGCACGTAGTTAGGGCATGGAAGGCACTGCCCGAGAGTGTGGTGGAGACAACTTCAATCGAGGCATTCAAGAGCGAATTGGATTGTTATCTGAAAAGGACAAAGATGTAGGGGTGTGGGGAGTAAGCGAGGATGAGGCTTTAGATAAATTACTCCTTCAGAGTGGACACAATGATTGGTCTTCTCCAGTGCTGTAAGGATTGTAAGACGTTTTCTGTGACATCTAACCATTTCTTACCAGTTTTGGGATTGGATTCTCTTACAACTGGACTTTTATTACATATAAAACCCCAAAATCCATGGATGTAAACACAGCAAATAAACAGACCAGCCACAGAGGCAGGCTATACAGTCAGAGGTTAATGTTCAAAGCATGTCAGTATCCAAATCAAACCCGTATTGTGTGAAGACTTTGGGACATTACCATCGCAAAGACACCAGTCGGCATCAGACGAGCTATTAAAGGAATTGGGAGAGTGTTGTAGCTGAATAACAGCCATCATTCAAACAACACCAACAGTAGCGAAGGAGAAATGGGCTTTTTCATCAATCTGGGAGCCGGGGACATCTCACCTGAATGTGACCCAATGTTTCAGTCACAGAGGAATGGGTTTGTCTGAACCAAAGAACAAAGAACAAAGAACAAAACAGCACGGGAAACAGGCCCTTTGGCCCAACGAGGCCGTGCCGCCACCCACTTCTACCCTTGATCCCTGTCTATGTTTATAGATCTATGGATTAAAAACCAAATTTGAGACAATTTAGGGAGAATTTGTTTTGCCAATTGGCCTAAGAGCACATCTTTGGGATGTGGGAGGAAACCGCAAATGATCCAGGTCAAGCGTTCACTAACGACGTGAAGCACTAGGATACTCTCAAAAAAATCCAAGAGCAGCCCTCTCATGACCCATCGCGTGTATGCCCCTCGTTAGACAACAAGGTGGACCAAAGCAGTTGTAGGATAAAAGCAAAGTACATCAATGTCATCATCTATTTACACACTTCCCAGGGACTCCCAAGGCTCATGATCCCTATTTTAAATCAGTTTTCTATACCCCTCCATTCCCATTCTGTTCATGTGCCCATTAAAGGAGGAATCAGGCTAAAGATATTCAAAGGTTGCTAAGCACTGCCCTTCCAAACGGGACGTCTCGATTATATTCTCAATAAGATTTGATGGAGTGGCACTGCAGTTGGAGGGAGGGTCGGTGGGGTGGGGCAGGGTAGGGGGGGGGAGGAATGGTGGTCACAGTGATTCAGGCCCCACCTTCTGCAGCGGGCAAGACTGGCTACATTGGGGATCATATTTTCAGCCAAATAGAACATCGAACTAGAACATAGAACAATACAGCGCAGAACAGACCCTTCGGCCTTCGATGTTGCGCTGACCAATTAGGAAAAAGCAATGACCCTACAACCTAAACAATTCCCTTTTCGTCCATAAACTTATCTACTAACCTCTTAAATGCCACCAAACTTGGCGCATCTACAACTGCCGCAGGCAGGGCATTCCATACCCTTACCACCCTCTGGGTAAAGAACCTACCTCTGATATCCGTCCTATAACTACCACCCCTTAATTTAAAGCTATGTCCCCTCGTGCTAGCTTCTCCATCCTAGGAAAAAGGCTATCACTGTCCACCCTATCTAAACCTCTAATCATCTTATATGTTTCAATAAGGTCACCTCTTAGCCGCCTTCTTTCTCACAAAACAACCTCAAATCCCTCAGCCTCTCTTCATAAGACCTGCTTTCCATACCAGGCAACATCCTGGTAAACCTCCTCTGCACCCTCTCCAATGCTTTCTTATAATGTGGGGACCAGAACTGCACACAATACTCCAAGTGTGGCCGCACTTGAGTTTTGTACAGTTGCAACATGACGTTGCGGCTCCAAAATTCAATCCCCCTACCAATCAAAGCTAAGACTCCGTATGCCTTCTTAACAACCTTATTGACTTGATTGCCAACTTTCAGTATCTATGCACACATACACCAAGATCCCTCTGTTTTCAACACTATTAAGAGTCCTACCATTAGCCCTGTACTCTACACATTTTTTATTCCTGCCAAAGTGAATTACCTCACACTTTTCCGCATTAAACTCCATTTGCCACCTCTCAGCCCAGCTCTGCAACTTGTCCAAGTCTCTCTGCAAACTGTAACACCCCTCTTCACTATCTACCACTCCTCCGACTTTGGTGTCATCCGCAAATTTACTAATCCATCCTTCAATACCCTCATCCAAATCATTTATAAAAATTACAAACAGCAGGGGCCCCAAAACAGATCCCTGAAGTACACGATTTGTAACCGAATTCCACGATGAATAACTTCCATCAACCACCACCCTCTGTCTTCTATCTGCTAGCCAATTCCTAATCCAATTAGCCAAATCACCCTCAATCCCATACATCTGCATTTTCTGCAGAAGCCTTCCATGGGCCACCTTATCGAACGCCTTACTAAAGTCCATATATACCACATCAACTGCCTTACCCCCATCCACCTCTTTGGTCACTTTTTCAAAAAACTCAATAAGGTTAGTAAGGCACGACCTACCCTTCACAAAACCATGCTGACTATCCCCAATCAATTCATTTCTCTCTAAATAACTATAAATCCTATCCCTAATAATTCTCTCCAATACTTTGCCCACAACAGAAGTAAGACTCACCGGCCTATAATTCCCCGGAAAGTCTCTATTCCCCTTCTTGAACAATGGGACCACATTCGCTATCCTCCAGTCTTCCGACACTATACCCGTAACCAACGACGACCTGAAGATCAGAGCCAGAGGCTCTGCAATCGCCTCTCTCGCCTCCCAGAGAATCCTAGGGTAAATCCCGTCCGGCCCAGGGGACTTATCTAACTTCAAACCCTCAAGAATATCTAGCACATCCTCCTTATCTACTTCAATACTTTTCAGTTTGCAACCCTGTATCCAGTGTTCTCCACAACTACATTTACATCTCCCTGCGTGAATACCGAAGAGAAATATTTGTTCAGTGCCTCTCCAATCTCTTCAGGCTCCACGCACAACTTCCCACTGCTGTCTCTGACTGGCCCTAATCTTGCCCTAACCAATCTTCTATTCTTAACATATCTAAAGAAAGCTTTAGGATTCTCCTTGATCCTATCAGCCAAAGTCTTCTCGTGTCCCCTTTTAGCTCTCCTCAACTCACTCTTTAGCTCCCTCCTGGCTAATCTATAGCTATCCATTGCACTAACTGAGCCTTCAAGCCTCATCCTGACATAAGCCTCCTTTTTCCTTTTAACCAGCAAATTAACTTTTTTAGTACACCATGGTTCCCTTACTCGACCATTTCCTCCTTGCCTGACAGGGACATACTTATCAAGGACTCGCAGTAGCTGCTCCTTGAATAAGCTCCACATTTCAGATGTTCCCAGTCCCTGTAGTTTCCTAGTCCAACCTATGCACCCTAATTCCCTCCTTATGGCCTCATAATTACCATTCCCCCAGCTATAATTACTGCCCCCAGCTTCATGCCTATCCCTATCCATCACTAAGGTGAACGTAACCGAATTGTGGTCACTATCACCAAAATGTTCACCAACTTCCAAGTCTAACACCTGTCTGGCTCATTGCCCAGCACCAAATCCAATGTAGCCTCACCTCTAGTTGGCCTATCTACATACTGAGTCAAAAAACCTTCCTGCACACTTTGTACGAAAACTGACCCCTCTAACGAGCTAGAGCTATAGCTATTCTAATCAATATTAGTAAAGTTAAAGTCCCCCATAACAATTACCCTATTACTTTCACTCCTGTTCAGGATCAACTTTGCAATCCTTTCCTCTACCTCTCTAGAACTTTTAGGAGGTCTATAAAAGACTCCCGACAGGGTGACCTCTCCTCTCCTGTTTCTAATCTCAGCCATTACTACCTCAACAGACAAGTCCTCATCAAACTTCCTTTCTGTCACTGTGAAACAGTCTTTGACTAATAATGCCACTCCTCTGCCCCTTCTACCTCCTTCTCTACTCCAACTGAAGCATTTGAACCCCTGAACCTGCAACAACCATTCCTGTCCCTGCTCTATCCATGTCTCTGAAATGGCCACAACATCGAAGTTCCAGGGACTGATCCAAGCTGCAAGTTCCTCCACCTTATTGCGAATACTTCTTGCATTAAAGTACACGCATTTCAAACCATGCTCTACTCCACCCGTACGCTGCTGTGTTTTACAGTTCTCATCTATGACCCCCCTATTCTCATCCCTCTTAACATCCAAACTACTCAGGATCCCACCCCGCCTCTGAATTAGTTTAAACCCCCCTGCATAGCCTTTGCAAATTTTCCCCCCAAGATATTGGTTCCCCTCTGGTTCAGGTGTAGACCATCTCTCTTGTAGAGGTCCCACCTACCCCAGAATGAGCCCCAATTGTTCAAGAACCTGAACCCCTCCCTCCTGCACCATCCCCGCAGCCACGAGTTCAAACATTCCCTCTCACTGTTTTTCTCTAAACTATCCCGTGGCACAGGCAAGAGTCCAGAGATAACCACTCAGTCTGTTTTGGCCTTAAGCTTCCACCCCAACTCCATAAATTTCTGTTTAATATCCCCTTCCCTTGTCCTACCTACATCATGTGTCCCTACATGAACTATGACTTGGGGCTGACTCCCCTCTCCCTTAAGAATCGTAAAAACCCGCTCTGAGATGTCCTGGATCCCGGCCCCTGGGAGGCAACACACCAGCCCTGAGTCCAGTTTATTACTATTTACTCTCCTATCTGGAGGTGATATTGGCCGGAAGGTTTGTAGTTGTGGACACTAGGGAGCGTCAGGAATGGTCAACCCAACTAGTGGATCTACAGCCCACATCGGAAGGTCAAACTGTACGGGGAGTTGTAAATTATTGGGGAGGTGGGGCTGAAATTTAAGGGTGACAACTAAATCCTGACAGGTTTGAGTTGAATGGAGAAAGGTTTTTGGACTCAGGGTGGGGTGAGAGCTTTGCCTGTCGTTTATCAATGGAAGCTTTTATTGATAGCTCATAGTTTTATGTTGGTTTACAGGAATCCAGAATAACTTAGCCTAACCAGCCATCACATCAGTTTCAAGCTCTTGACTTAGAGCATTAGGAGGGTTTTTCTGTAAATAAGTAAGTCTGTGGCTGAGTCTGTGTATGCTTGTCCTTTATAAAACCTTAAAGTTAACAGTGATGTTAAAGAGGAGTCTGCAACTGGATTTACCAGGATGCTCCCGGAACTTGATGGCTTGAATTATAAGGAGAGGCTGGAAGACTGGGATTTTTTTCCCTGGTGTGTAGGAGACTTAAGGATGATCTTAGAGATCTATAAAATAATGAGGGGCACAGATCAGCTAAATAGTCGATATCTTTTCCCAAAGGTAGGGGAGTCCAAACCTGGCGGGCATAGGTTTAGGAAGAGAGGGGAGAGATACAAAAGGGTCCAGAGGGGCAATTTTTTCACACATACAAGGTGGTGAGTGTTTGGAATGAGCTGCCAGAGGTAGTAGTAGAGGCAGGACATGTTTTCTTTTAAGAAGTATTGAGACAGTTATATGGGTAAGATAGGTATAGAGGGACATGGGTCAAAGGTGGACAATTGGGATTAGCTTTGTGGTAAAAATTAGGCAGCATGGACAAGTTGGGTTGAAGGACCTGTTTACACCATGGAAACATGGTATAAACCTCTATGATCTCTTATACGGTTCATCATTTCTAAAACTGTAGCTGATTATTTTTTAACGTTTGCTAAGTCCCTGGTTGGGTGACTTCTGTAGCAGGATAGAGAAAGAAAAGAACTTTACCTAGCACCTTTCCTGACCTCAGCAAACCCACGTGATTTCTTGCCAAGTAATATTCAAATGCAGTCACAGAATTGTAGAATCTCTACATTGCAGAAGGAGGCCATTCAGCCCATCGAGTCAGCACCAATTCTCCAATAAAGCATTTTATCCATGCTCACCCCACCCGCACCCCAGAATCCATTCCCATACCCCCATATATTCATCCTGCTAATCCCCCTAACCTGCACATCTAAGAGACAATTTGGCATGGCCAATCCACCTAACCTACAGGGTTGACTGCCTCATTTCCAGTGAAGTGACACATGGCTTGGTCCTATGGCATCTATGGGTGGTATTTTATCAGCATGTTCGCCTGAGGTTCGTATGATCCCGCCCGAAGCCAATGGAGAATTTCGTTCTCCGAGTCTCGGGCAGTCGTGCCAGCAAAAATCCTCCCTAAATCTACATTTCTAAGGCAGTTTCTGTATTCTATATCCAGAGATTTCAATGTGCTTTTAAATGATTTGTGTCTTTAAGGAATATCCTTGTAGTGTTACCGGTGTACACTGTGATAAGATGGGTAAATTCTGCTAATACCCTCCTTGAAGTGAAGATGTGTTCTTGACAAAATGAGGGTGCCACATGAAGACTGGTTAACATATACAGACAAGAGGAGAAATTAAATATAGGTACTAACAGACCGAGCAGAGTTTGCTCTTCATTCTGGGCAAAGCTGTTCATCCCTAATCAATTTGAGAAAGGTAAACATTTTCCTCGAACTTTCTGAACTATAATGCGTCCTCAGAATGATTTGTTGGACCATTTCAGAGAGATGTACACATCAACTGTGAGGTACCGAGCTGGTATCATGTGGGCACCAGTATAGATCAGGTAGTGAGGGTATTTGGGGTGGCACAGTGGTTGGCACTGCTGCCTCACAGCACCAGTGTTCTAGGTTGGATTCTCAGCTCGGGTCACTGTCTCCATGGAGTCTGCATATTCTCCCTGTGTCTTTGTGGGTTTCTTCTGGATGCTCTGCTTTCCCCCCACAAAGATGTGCACGTTAGGTAGATTTACTATGTTAAATTCTCCCTCAGGTATTCTCCCTCGCAACAGGCGCCGGAGTGTGGGAACCAGGGGATTTTCACAGTAACTTCATTGCAGTGTTATCATAAGCCTACTTGTGACTAATTAGTTAACAAATAACAACCTTTAGTGTGCATGTTGGCTTTTGATGATCATAGAGTCCCTACATAGAACATTGAACATAGAACATTACAGCGCAGTACAGGCCCTTCGGTCCTCGATGTTGCGCAGGCCAGTGGACCCTCTAACCTAAACTATTCCAATATCATCCATATGCCTATCCACCGAACATTTGAATGCCCCCAAAGTAGGTGAGTCCACAACTGCTGCAGACAGGGCATTCCAAGCCCTCACCACCCTCTGTGTAAAGAACCTGCCTCTGACATCCGTCCTATAACTACCACCTCTTAATTTAAAGTTATGTCCCCTCGTGTTGGTCATCACCATCCGAGGAAAAAGGCTCTCACTATCCCCCCTATCCAATCCCTTGATCATCTTATACGCCTCAATTAGGTCACCGCGTAACCTTCTTCTCTCTAATGAAAATAACCTCAGGTCCCTCAGCCTTTCTTCATAAGGCCTTCCCTCCATACCAGGCAACATCCTGGTAAACCTCCTCTGCACCCTTTCCAATGCTTCCACATCTTTCTTATAATGCGGCAACCAGAACTGTACGCACTACTCCAAGTGCGGCCGCACCAGAGTTTTGTACAGTTGTAACATAACCTCACGGCTCCTAAATTCAATCCCTCTACCAATAACATCTAACACACCGTACGCCTTCTTAACAACTTTATCAGTTGGCCCATTGAGCCTGTACAGACAACAATCTCACCCAGTCCCTATCCCTGTAACCTCATGTAGTCTATTAAACCCCCCTGACACTAAGGAGCAAATTAGCATGGCCAATTGACCTAACCTGCACATCTTGGGATAATCTGGGTACTTTTTCCTGCTGTCACCCGGATTTCTGGAATTGAGTTTTACCATTCATCGCAAACTGGAATCCACCATTGAACCGGGCTCCATGTTAGATGGGCTGAGAGTTTACATTGTTTGCTTACCCTTGAACAAGGTGACTTCCATGATGATTCTGTCATTGGGATGGGGTGGCTTTTGGAGGAAGAGCATGTTATCCAGCTCCGAACTTGAACAGCTGCCTCGGCTAAAGTGACTGCTTGAACTGGTCGACCAAGAGCGGCTCAGGAACATTGCTGACTGGCCAGGATTGAGTCCCCTGAGACATGTCCGGACTGTCAACGTGAGTACACCTTTCTTCACTTGCTGCATTACAAAACAAAATAATATCAGGGTTTGTTTTTTTTCAGACCTGGTAAATGAGCAAGCTAAAATTTCTCACTGTGCGAAAGGGAGACCAACCTTAAATATTTGTATTGCTTCATCATGGGTTAAGTCATTCATCGACACTCCATTCACCTCAAGTATTTCATCTCCTGCAGTATAAGAGATTGGCAGAATGAATATGACCCTCAGTATATTCAACAGTGAGCATCTTTATTACTAACACTCAAGAAACTTAACATCATCCAGGACAAAGCAGCTGGCTTGATTGGCACCACATCTACAAGCATCCACTCCCTCCACCACCAACGCTCAGTAGCAGCAGTGTGTACTATCTACAAGATGCACTGCAACAATTCACACAAAGATCCTTAGTCAGCACCTTCAAAATCCATGACTGTTCCCATCTAGAAGTCATGATGTAGAGATGCCGGCGTTGGACTGGGGTAGTAAGAACTCAGTAAGAATTTAGCAACACCAATTTTAAATCCAACCGATTTATTTGATAGTAAATTTGCAAGCTTTCGACACTCTTGTGCCTTCGTCAGGCAAATGCAGTGTTCTGGTCTGCAATCGCACACATATCAACACAGACAGTCACAGATTGCTGATTAGAATGCGAATCCTTACATCTAACCTGCTATTCAAGTGTTAAAGTGGCTAACAATGTTGTGAAGGGAATCCTGAGCATTGGTTAGAGAATTGTGTATTTTCTCCAGACAGCACAGTAAGTGAGGTTTTTTGCTCACCCAGGCAAGTTACGGGGGTTACAGATAGTGTGTCATGAAGCCAAGATCCCTATTAAGACCGTCCTCATGTGTGCAGAACTTGGCTATCAGTCTCTGCTCAGCGACTCTGCGCTGTCGTGTGTCACGAAGGCCCCCTTGAAGAACATTTACCCACAGGTCGGAGGCCAAATGCCCATGACTGCTGAAGTGTTCGCCCACAGGAAGGGAACTGTTTTGCCTGGTGATTGCTGAGCGATGCTCATTCATCCGCTGTCGTAGTGTCTGCATGGTCTCCCCAATATGCCATGCTTCGGGACATCCTTTCTTGCAACGTATTAGGTAGACAACGTTGGCCGAGTTGCAAGAGTATGTACCGTGTACCTGGTGAATGGTATCCTCACGTTTGATGATGTCGTCCATGTCTATGATCTGGCATGTCTTGCAGAGGTTTCTGTGGCAGGGTTGTGTGGTATTGTGGTCACTGTTCTCCTGAAGGTTGGGTAGTTTGCTGCGAACAATGATCTGTTTAAGGTTGTGCGGTTGTCTGAAAGCAAGAATTGGGGGGGGGTGGGGATGGCCCTAGCGAGATGTTCATCGTCATCAATGACATGTTGAAGACTCCGGAGAAGATGTCATAGCTTCTCCGCTCTGGGGAAGTACTGGACAACAAAGGGTACTCTGTCCACCGTGTCCCGTGTTCGTCTTCTGAGGAGGTCAGTGCGGTTTATCACTGTGGCACGTCGGAACTGTCGATCGATGAGTCGAGCGCCATATCCTGTTCTCACAAGGGCATCCTTCAGTGTCTGGAGGTGTCTGTCATGATCCTCCTCATCTGAGCAAATTCTGTGTATACGGAGGGCTTGTCCATAGGGAATGGCTTCTTTAACGTGTCTAGGGTGGAAGCTGGGCTTCTTGAGTTCATGACACACTATCTGTAACCCCCGTAACTTGCCTGGGTTAGCAAAAAACCTCACTTACTGTGCTGTCTGGAGAAAATACACAATTCTCTAACCAATGGTCAGGATTCCCTTCACACACATTGTTAGCCACTTTAACACTTGAATAGCAGGTTAGATGTAAGGATTCGCATTCTAATCAGCAATCTGTGACTGTCTGTGTTGATATGTGTGCTACTGCAGACCAGAACACTGCATTTGCCTGACGAAGGCACAAGAGTGTCGAAAGCTCGCAAATTTACTATCAAATAAATCGGTTGGATTTAAAATTGGTGTTGCTAAATTCTTACTGAGTTCCCATCTAGAAGGACAAGGGTAGCAGATACATGGGAACACCACCACCCTGCAAGTTCCCATCCAAGCCACTCACCATCCTGATTTGGAAATATACCACCATTCGTTTGCAGCAGCTGGGTCAAAATCCTGGAATTTCCCCACTAACGGCATTGTGGGTCAAGCCACAGAACATGGGCTGCAGCAATTCAGGAAGGCAACTCACCACCACCTTCTCAAGGGCAATTAGTGATGGGCAATAAATGCTGGCCAGCCAATGACTCCCATGTCCCATGAATGAATAAGAAAAAGCATCATTTTTAAAATAATTGTTTCCACGGGAAAGAATGTCAAACGCGCACTGTACATCCCAAAGTGTCAATGCTACAAAGAGAAAGAGAGGCAGCAAGTCTTTCTGAACCTAAAATTCCTAATCACTCAGCTCTGTGCGTTTCCAAGAATCCACCAACCTGCAGGAACCTGCCTCAACAATTACTTTGTGATCATCATGGAATGTCTCCATTTGCAGGCCACCCTCTTCACAATGATCTTAAAGGAACAGAACAGGGTCAACATAGTTCCCTTACCAGCTAAAAAATCACAACCATGCCTCTGAACCCAGGCTGCTGAAATTGTTAATTGTTCGTTTCCCCAGGGTTAATTTTCCCCTTTGGGCAGTGAACTGTAGCTTGAATTGCGAACCCTGTGTGACATTGGTTTGGATTTCACGGAAATGGACTTGAGCAAGTATTTTGTTGGGCAAATTCTATAAGAAACTTGTCTAAGCAAGTGTCAGGCCACATTTCATTAATTTATTGATTTGTTATTGTCACATACATTAGAATATGGTGAAAAGTATTATTTCCTGTGCACTATACAGACGAAGCATACCATTCATAGAGAAGGAAAGGAGACCGTGCAGAATGTAGTCTTACAATCATAGCCAGGGTGTAGAGAAAGATCAATGTAATGCGATGTGGCTCCTGATGGTAATAGTGAAGAAACTGTTCTTGAGTCAGTTGACATGTGACCTCAGACCTTTTTCCAGATGGAGGAAGGTGGGAAAGAGTATGCAGCACGTGGGATCCTTAATTATGCCGGCTGCTTTGCCAAGGCAGCGGGAAGTGTAGACAGAGTCAATGGATGGAAGGCTGATTTGTGTAATGGACTAGGCTTCATTCACAATCCTTTCTATTTTATTGCGATCTTAGATAGAGCAGGAGTTATACCAAGCTGTACAAACTGCAAATAATGCTTTCTATGATGCATCTGTAGAATTTGCTGAGAGTTGTAGTGGACATGTCAAATTTCCTTAGTCTCCTGAGAAAGTAGAATTATTGGTGGGCTTTCTGAACTATAGTGTCCACTTGGAAGGACAAGGCAGGTTGTTGATGATCTGAACACCTAAAAACCTGAAGTTCTCAACCATTTCTACTTCATCCCCGTTGATGTAGACAGGGGTATCTCTTCCACTACACTTCCTGAAGTGTCAGGGGTAAGTTTTTCACTCAGAGGGTGGTGAATGAGTGGAATCGGCTGCCGTCGGTGGTGGTGGAGGTGAACTTGTTGGGGTCTTTTAAGAGACTTCTGGATGAGTACATGGGATTTAATGGGATTGAGGGTTATAGATAGGCCTGGTAGGTAGGGATATGATCAGCGCAACTTGTGGTTTGAAGGGCCTGTTTGTGCTGCAGTGTTCTGTGTTCTACATTAAGTTGATGATTATATCTTTTGTTTTTTTAACATTGAGGAAGAGATTATTGTCGTTGCATCAGTTCATCAGGTTCTTTGTCTCTTTCCTGTACTCCATCTCATCATTGTTTGAGATCCTACCCACTGTGGTATGGTCATCAGCAAACTCGAAAATCAAGTTGGAGGAGGATTTGGCCATGCATTCAGAGGTGTGTTTACGGAATATCGTAAGGGGCTGAGAACACTCTTTGTGGAGCTCCGGTGTTGAGAATGATGGTGGAGGAGGTGTTGTTACCTATATTTACTGTCTGTGGTCTGCAGGTTACGAAATTCGGGATCCAGTGACAGAGGGAGGTTCAGAGTCCTGGGCCATGAAGGTTGGAGATGAGTCTCATAGGAATAATGGTATTAAAGGCTGAGCTGAGAATAGGAGTCTGACATGGGACTCTTTGTTATTTAGGTGTTCAAGGTTGAGTGCAGGCTCAGGGAGACGGACCCATTGTGGCAGTAAGTGAACTGTACTGCATCCAGGCAATCTGGGAGCTTGGAATTGATTCATGCCATGACTAATCTTTCAAAGCACTTCATAATGATGGATTTCAGAGCCACCGGCTGATAGTCATTAAGGCACGCTGCCTTGGCTTTTCTTTGGTACTGGGATGATGGTCACCTTGGTGTGATGTAGATAGGGACCTTAGATTAATATAAAGAGAGGTTGAAGATGTCTGCGAATATCCCCGCCAGCTGATTCGCACAGGATCTAAGTGCTTGTCCGGGTACCCCATCCAGGCCTGTCATTTTCTGTGGGTTGACTTTCGAGAAAGTTGCTCTGGCATCTGCAATGGAGACCCCAGATACAAGTTCATCCGAAACTTCCAGAATGGAAGGCATACTCTCATTGAGCTCTTGCTCAAAACAGGCTTAGGATGTGTCAAGCTCATCGGGGAGGGGTGCATTGGAGCCAGTGATTTTACGTGCCTTCATCTTGTGGCCTGTTATGTCTTGCAGTTCTTGCCATAATCGGCAGGGGTCTGTGTGGCTCACTTGGGACTCTAGCTTGGTCCGGTGCTGTCTTTTGGCATCTTTGATGGATCAAATAGATCATATATGACTTTCCCGTATAAGTTAGGACTTAAACATCTCAAGCCTAAACTTCAGCAAGTGGATATCCGTGTTCATCCATGGTGTCCGGTTGAGAAACACACAGATTTGCTCCTTTTTCTCAGTGAGGTCCATCTGTCTCAGCCTCAATCCAGATCTCCTCCTGACCAGTGACCCCCTCAACTCCAGATCTCAAGCTGTTTTAAACCACATGAGCTAATTCCAACTGAAGTGTAACACCTCATTGTAAATCCTCTGTTTATTTCATTGCTGCGTGTGCAAGTTTCTTTTTGCACAAATTAATTCTGTGTTTTCCTTCATTTTTCCTTCACATTTTTCCCTTCATTTCACACTGACAATACTTCAAAACTATTTTATTGAAGCAACTTCCTAGAGTGTCCTGACAATATATCAATGAAAGTACATTCTTTTAATAATATGAATATGTTTTCAGACATCCTCAACCTCAGGGTAATTGAAGTTTCACCGTATTACAGAGGAAGATGGCACAGTGGTTAGCACTGCTACCTCACAGCAACAGGGACTCAGGTTCGACTCCCAGCTTGGATCACTGTCTGTGTGGAGTTTACACATTCTCCTCCTGTCTGTCTGTGTTTCTTCCGGGTGCTCCAATTTACTCCCAAAATCCAAAGATGTGTAGTTAGATGAATTGGCCGTGCTAAATTGCCCCTTAGTGTTCAAGGATGGGTAGGTTAGAGGGATTTGGAGGATAAATACATGGGGTTACGGAGATAGAGCCTGGGCAGGATGCTCTGTTAGAGAGTTGGTGCAGATTCAATGGCCTCCTTCTGCATCGTAGGGATTCTATGATTCAAAAAAGTTTCATATGACACATCTGAAGATATCTCGCCTTATTGCCTTCTCTGTTTTAAGGCAGTATTTACATCTCAAGCTGGTAATAAATGTGTCAATTGACACCTCCCACATGGTGTTATCACAGGCTGCTGTGCAAAAAGCACAGTATTGCCTCAAAGGGACCCAGAGAAATGCAAGAATTTCGAAGTGCTTTAAGTTCCCAACACTTTCAGCTGAGCCAGTGAGAAATGGCCTAACAGTAGTGGGCTGTTTGCAGATTGCAGCAGGGCAGTTTTGCAACCTCTCAGGCATCCAGCTTCAGATTAGCAAAAATTGCCTCAAATTGAGTATTGAGAAGGTGAAAATCACTGCCATTAGTTCTTGGTACAAACTGTGCTCCTGAGCCAGCGATGCAGTTAGCAGATCTCAGCAATTTGCAGCCAACCAGTTGGATCGCCAGTATATGTTCTGAGTGGCATTTTAATTGATCACTTGTAACTCATTCCATGCACCATAGAAAGCATTCTTCCTGGTTGTATCACAGCTTAGTACTACTCTACCCAAGATCACAAGGAACTACAAAAGACTGTGAATGTAGCCCAATCCATCATGTAAACCAACCTCCCATCCATTGACCCTATCTACACTTCCTGCTGCCTCGGCAAAGCAGTCAGTATAATTAAGGAGCCCACTCACCTCAGACATTCTTTCTTCCACCTTCTTCCATCTGGAAGAAGATACAAAAGTCTGAAGTCATGTATTAACTGCCTCAAGAACAGCTTCTTCCCTGCTGCTGTCAGACTTTTGAATGGGTTTACCATACAATAAGTTGATCTTTCTCTACACCCTAGCTATGACTGTAACATTACATTTTGCACTCTCTCCTTTTCTTCTCCTCTATATATTCTATGAAAACGATATGCTTTGTCCGTATAGCGTGCAAGAAACAATGCCTTCCACTGTATATCAATGTACGTAACAATAATAAATCAAATAAATGTCGCTTGATAGCACTGTCAATAACCCCTTCCATCACTTCACTAATAATCAAGAGTAGACTGATGGGACAATAATTGGCTGGTTGGATTTGTCCTGTTTTTGTGTACAGGATATACCTGGGCAATTTTCCGCATTGTAGGGTAGGTGCCAGTGTTGTAACTGTATTGGAGCAGCATGGCTGAGGGAGCAGCAAGTTGTGGAGCACAAGTCTTCAGTACCATTGCTGGGACATTGTCAGAACCCATAGCTCCTGCTGTATCCAGTACCTTCAGCCATCCCTTGAATTCACGTGGAATGAATTGAATTGGCTGGAAACTTCCAGAGGAGGCCGAGATCGATCCTCCACTTGACACTTCTGGCTGAAGATTGTTGTGAATGCGTAGGGAGTATTGATGTGTTGGGCTCCTCCATCACTGAGGATGGGGGATATTTGTGGAGCCTCCTCCCCCAGTGAGTTGTTTAATTGTCCATTCATGACTGGACGTGGCAGAACTGCAGAATTTAGATCTGATCCATTGGGATCGTTTTGCTCTGTCTATTATTTGCTGATTACGCAGTTTGGCATGCAATAGTCAATCCTGTGTTGTAGCTTCACCTGGTTAACATCCATTTTTAGATGTGCCTCGTGTTGGTCCTGGCATGCTGTCCTGCACCCTTCTTTGAACCAGGGTTGATCCCCTGGTTTGATGGTAATGGTAGAGTGGGGGATATGCTGGGCCGTGACTTTGGTGGAGTATGATGTTGTTGATGGCCTACAGCGTCTCATAGATGCCCTGTCTCAAATTGCTCCATCTGTTTAGAATCTATCATGGAGGTAGTGCCACACAACAGGATGGAGGGTATCATCAAGGTGAAGATGAGGATTTCTCTCCTCAAATCCTGTGCAGTGGTCACACTCCTACTGATACTGTCAGAGACTGATGCAGCTGAGCAGGCAGGTTGGTGAGAATGAGATCAGGTATGTTTTATCCACTTATTGGTTCCCTCACCTCTACCTACCGCTGCGCTAAAATACCGGATGGCACAGTAGCACAGTGGATTAGCTCTGCTGCTTCACAGCTCCAGGGTCCTGGGTTTGATCCCCAGATCGGGTCACTGTCTGTGTGGAGTTTGCACATTCTCCCTGTGTCTGCATGGGTTTCCTCTGGGCGTTCTGGTTTCCTCCCACCATCTAAAGATGTGAAGGTTAGGTTGATTGGCCATGCTAAGAAATTGCCCCTTAGTGTCCAGGGATGTATAGGTTAGAGGGATCAGTGGGTATGAAATGTAGGGACGTGGGGGTAGGGCTTGAGTGGGATTGTGTTTGGTACAGACTCGATGGGCCGTAGGGCCTCTTTCTGCATTGTAGGGTTCTATGATTCTATCTCTTTTAGTGTTGGCCAGTTCGGCCTGTGCTGCTGAGCCACTCTTGGTGTTGGACATTGAAGTCCCCTACCCAGAGTGTCCTCAGCACTTCCTCCAAGTTGTGTTCAGTGATGATCCATCAGCTGAGGGATGAAAGTAGATAGTAATCAGCAGGAGGTTCCCTTATCCATGTGACCAGATACCTTGAGGCTTCATGGGGTCCAGAATCGATATTGAAGTCTCCCAGGGCAATTGCCTCACCACTGTGTCACTTGCCACTGGGTCTGTCCTGCTGGTGGGACAGGACATGTCCGGGGATATTGGTGTTGGACTCCGGGACATTATCTGTAAGGTATGATTGTGTGAGAATGACTCTGTCAGTCTGAGAGACAGCTCTCTCCACCGGGGCTGGGATTGACGGGGTGGTCTGTCCAATATCATTGCTTTTTGTTTTCTTTTTAATGGTGGGATATTTCAGAGCCTATCACATTGCTGTGGCTCTGGAGTCACATGTAGGCCAGACCAGGTAAGGACAGCAGATTTCCTTCCCTAAAGGGCATTAGTGAACCAGATGGGTTTTAACATCAATGCACAATGGCTTCATGGTCACCATTGGACTTTCGAAAGTATTTTATTGAATTCAATTCCCATTGCCTTCCCCCTCCCCCCCCGCCCCGAACTGTCACACTGCCCTCCCGATCCATCATATTGCCCCCCGACCTATCACAATGCCCCCTGAACCGTCACACTGCCCCCTGACCTATCACATTGCCCTCTGACCCATCACACTGCCCCCCAACCCATCACACTGCCCCCCCCGACCCATCACACTGACCTCCCCCACCCCTGTGATCCATCACTGCCTCAGTCCATGACCCATCACCCACGCTCCCCCACACCCCCACTCCGACCCCTCAATGCTGGCACAAGCTCAGTCCCAAATGTCCCAAAACACCCTCCCCCTGAGTGACGGATATAATGTGGGTTCCCACCTCTGGGTGCTGATTGCTGAGAAGGCCATTTCTAATTCATAATGGGGAGATGCTGGCATTGGACTGGGTGGGCATTGAAAACAAGTCACTCACCTGATAATGGAGAAGTTCTGGTGATTCCAAATGAACCTGTTGGACGTTAACTTGGTGTTTGTGAGACTTCGTACTGTGCCCAACCCAACAGCGTGTGTGTGTGTGTGTGTGTGTGTGTGTGTGTGTGTGTGTGTGTGTGTGTGTGTGTGTGTGTGTGTGTGTGTGTGTGTGTGTGTGTGTGTGTGTGTAGAATCTTCATTACCTGATTGGATGATTCTTGCCTATCACTAAAATAATTGTTGCATAGAACATAGAAAAACGACAGCACAAAGAGGCCCTTCGGCCCTCAAGTTGCGCTGATGATATCCCTACCTACTAGGCTTAGCTATAACCCTCAATCTTATTAAGTCCCACGTACTCATCCAGAAGTCTCTTGAAAGACCCTATCAAATTTGCCTCCACCACCACCGATGGCAGCCGATTCCACTCACCCACCACCCTCTGAGTGAAAAACTTACCCCTGACATCTCCTCTATAACCAGCACCTGCCTCCAATTTTTTTTTAACCATTTTCATGATTAATAAGCAGCCGTTTGCAATGAATTATTTTCCACAACACAACGTCTGACTTCTCTGCTATCTTACTCCAAGCGGTGAATTTCTCAGGGGTTAGCCCTGCGACGTTGGCAAGCCCAGATATTGAGACGCAAAGAGACCCTTCACCAAACACACGCTGAACTTGCCCTCCCCCCAAGTTGCGTTCGTTGTTGCAGTGCATGCGGGAAAGCCGCGGGAAGAGAAGCGGTTGAGTTTTCAGACCTTCCATTAGCCGTCCGTCTTCAGCAGCCGCTCCGTCTGGGTAGATTGTCTTTACAAAGATTCCCATTGGGCCGTAAGCGCTGTCTGTTCCTCCGACCACACTGAATCCTAGGCCCTGGAAGAATTATCACCGTCACATTCCTCACTCAGTAAGTTGCGGAGAAATTATCAAATTTAACATCCCTCTAGCACCCCTTGGCATCGAGATATCTCAGTTGGTCACCCTGTAATCTCGTGAAATATATTTTGTGAAGGGGCAGGAATTGGACTTTGTTAAATTTGTTTTACGAGCGCAAAATGGGCGTAATGAGAACCATAGTGTAATGGAAAAATACGGATGCTGGAATCTGAAACAAAAACAAGAAAATGCTGGAAAACCTCCACGGGTCATACCTGCCCCAGGTTCATATGATCTGGCTCAAGGCCAACAGAGAATGCTGTTCTCCAAGCCTCACCCACCCTCGGAACAGGGGTGGGGGTGCCTGTAAAATTCCAAATCAGGATCAAAATCATAGAAACCTGCAGTGCAGAAAGAGGCCCTTTGACCCATCAAGTCTACACTGAACACCAGCCCAACCAGGCCCTACCCCCCCATCCCTACATATTATACTCACTAATCTCTCTAACCTATGCATCCATAGACACTAAGGACACGTGCAATTTCTTAGCACGGCCAATCAACCTAACCCGCACATCTTTGGACTGTGGGAGGGAACCAGAGCACCCGGAGAAAACCCACGCAGACACGAGGAGAATGTGCAGATTCCACACAGACAGTGACCTGAGCCGGGAATCGAACCCAAGTCTCTGGAGCTGTGAAGCAGCAGTGCTAACCACTGTGCTACCTTGCCGCCCAAAATGTTGACTCTATTCCCTCTCCCCAGATGCTGCCAGATGCAATGAAAACCAGTTTCGGGACTAATGTCCTCTACCCCAGAGTCACCTGAAAAATGTGGGGTGTCAGCTGTGGCTCAGTTTTTACCATTCTTGTCTCCGTATGCTTAAACTGGACCATCTGACGGGCAACATGACAGCTCAGGGACTATCGCTGTTGCTGTGCAGACACATGGATTTGGGCCTGTGTCTGTGGGAGTTTGCACGTTCTCCCTGTGGTTGCGTGGGTTTCCTCCGGGTGCTCCGGTTTCCTCCCACATCCCAAAAATGTGCTCTTAGGCTGATTGGGTAACAAATTGTCCTTATTTTGGTCCCTATATGGGAATCTTCCACAATAGGCATAGCCTAAAGTCATGGATATGTCATTAAGACGTTACGACGCCGGCGTGGGCTCGTTGGGCCGAAGGGCCTGTTTCCCGTGCTGTGTTGCTCTTTGTTCTTTGTTCTTTGTTCTTTGTTCTAACTCACAGCATTCTAGGTCCAGAGCTTGAGAACGAAATCCAGGTAGACAATCTCAGGTGGGCCTGAAGGATCACTCCTTTCTTTTGGAAGAGATTTTAAACCAAGGCCCCATTTTCCTGCTTGGGAGCGTATGAGGATAGTACAATTATAGAACATAGAACATAGAACATTACAGCGCAGTACAGGCCCTTCGGCCCTCGATGTTGCGCCGGCCAGTGGACCCTCTAACCTAAACTATTCCAATATCATCCATATGCCTATCCACCGAACATTTGAATGTCCCCAAAGTAGGCGAGTCCACAACTGCTGCAGACAGGGCATTCCACGCTCTCACCACCCTCTGTGTAAAGAACCTGCCTCTGACATCCGTCCTATAACTACCATCTCTTAATTTAAAGTTATGTCCCCTCGTGTTGGTCATCACCATCCGAGGAAAAAGGCTCTCACTATCCACCCTATCCAGTCCCTTGATCATCTTATACGCCTCAATTAGGTCACCGCGTAACCTTCTTCTCTCTAATGAAAATAACCTCAGGTCCCTCAGCCTTTCCTCATAAGGCCTTCCCACCATACCAGGCAACATCCTGGTAAACCTCCTCTGCACCCTTTCCAATGCTTCCGCATCTTTCTTATAATGCGGCGACCAGAACTGTACGCAATACTCCAAGTGCGGCCGCACCAGAGTTTTGTACAGTTGTAACATAACCTCATGGCTCCTAAATTCAATCCCTCTACCAATAAAAGCTAACACACCGTACGCCTTCTTAACAACTTTATCAACCTGGGTGCCAACTTTCAAAGAGCTATGTACTTGTACCCCAAGATCCCTCTGCTCGACAACGCTATTAAGGGTCCTTCCATTAGCCCTATATTTCATATGCCTGTTATTCCTACCAAAGTGAATCACCTCAACTTATCTGTATTGAATTCCATTTGCCACCTCATGGCCCAGCTCTGCAACCTATCTATGTCCCTCTGCAAACTGTAACATCCATCCTCGCTATCTACAACTCCCCCCACTTTGGTATCGTCAGCAAATTTACTAATCCAACCCTCTACACCCTCATCTAGGTCATTTATAAAAATGACAAACAGCAGTGGCCCCAAAACAGATCCTTGAGGTACACCACTTGTAACTGCACTCCAGGTTGAATATTTCCCATCAACCACCACCCTCTGTCTTCTATCAGCTAGCCAATTCCTAATCCAAACTGCTAAATCACCTTCAATCCCATGCATCTGCACTTTCTGCAGTAGCCTACCATGGGGAACCTTATCAAACGCTTTGCTAAAATCCATATACACTACATCAACTGCCTTACCCTTATCTACCTCTTTGGTCACCTCCTCAAAAAACTCAATAAGGTTTGTGAGGCACGACGTACCCTTCACAAAACCGTGCTGACTATACCTAATCAATTTATTCCTCTCTAGATGCTTATAAATCCTATCCCTTATAATGCTTTCCAAGACCTTGCCCACAACAGAAGTCAGGCTCACCGGTCTATAATTTCCAGGATGGTCCCTACTCCCCTTTTTGAACAAGGGACAACATTTGCCATCCTCCAGTCTTCCGGCACTATACCTGTAGCCAACGACGACATGAAGATCAAAGCCAAAGGCTCTGCAATCTCCTCTCTAGCCTCCCAGAGAATCCTAGGGTAAATCCCATCTGGCCCAGGGGACTTATCAATTTTCATACCCTCAAGATTCGCTAACACCTCCTCCTTATGAACCTCAATCCTACCCAGTCTACAACCTGGTATCGCAGTATTCTCCCCGACAACACTGTCTTTCTCCTGCGTGAATACTGACGAAAAATACTCATTCAGTGTCTCTCCTATCTCCTCAGGCTCCACGCACAACTTCCCACTGCTATCTCTGACTGGCCCTAATCTTGCCCTAACCAATCTTTTATTATTTATATACCTGTAAAAAGCTTTAGGATTCTCCTTAATCCTATCTGCCAAAGTCTTCTCGTGTCCTCTTCTAGCTCTTCTCAACTCTCTCTTTAGCGCCTTCCTGGCTGATTTATAGCTCTCTATTGCCCTAACTGAGCCTTCACGTCTCATCATTATATAAGCCTCCTTCTTCCTCTTCACCAGAGATTCAACTTCCCTAGTACACCATGGTTCCCTCACTCGACCACTTCCTCCCTGCCTGGCAGGTACATATTCATTAAGGACATGCAGAAGCTGTTCCTTAAATATGCTCCACATTTCAGATGTCCCCAACCCCTGCAATTTCCTGCTCCACCCTATGCATCCTAAATCTCTCCTAATAGCCTCATAATTACCTTTCCCCCAGCTATAACTACTATTGCCAAAGGAGTTATGCCTGGGTGTCTTGGCCAATATTTACCCCTCAAAAAACATAAAAAATAATTTGATTATCTGGCTATTAACACTCCAGTAAGTACTTCACTGGCTGTAAAGCACTGTGAGACAACGGC
The DNA here is from genome assembly GCA_024679065.1 of Sphyrna mokarran. Taxonomy (NCBI): domain Eukaryota; kingdom Metazoa; phylum Chordata; class Chondrichthyes; order Carcharhiniformes; family Carcharhinidae; genus Sphyrna; species Sphyrna mokarran. Next base: position 32,024,435 of record JAGIQG010000030.1, read on the forward strand.
AGGCTGTGTGAAACTTGTTTATGAACAGAGTGGCACAGTGGTTAGCACTGCTGCCTCACAGCTCCAGGGACCCGGGTTCGATTCCCGGCCTTGGGTCACTGTCTGTGTGGAGTTTGCGCATTCTCCCCGTGTCTGTGTGGGTTTCCTCTGGGTGCTCCGGATTCCTCCCACAGTCCAAAAACATGCAGGTTAAGTGGATTGGCCGTGCTAATAAATTGCCCCTTAGTGTCCCAGGATGTGTAGATTAGCAGGGATAGGGCCTGGGTGGGATTGTTGTCAGTGCAGACTCGATGGGATACATGGCCTCCTTCTGCAATGTAGGATTCCTATCACTCTATAAATGTAAGTCCTTCTTTCTTCATTAAAAGGCTTCCTAACCAGCTGTCAGGTTGGCCAACTAAAAGTGGAAATAATGTACACTAATGAGGGGACTAATGCCTGTGGATCCTGGATCCTGTTGCTAGCAGCAGGCTTTGGGCCTATTTATTTTCCAGATGTGGGTTTGGCCTAGTAAATGATCCACCATTGAAAAGGGCAATACGTTTTTTTAAAAATTCACGTGGAGTGAGGAAGAACTGAGACATTCCTACTGACTCCGTGACACTCCTGATGGCCAGGTAATAGCCACAGTTCACCTTTCCCTCCCGCTCCCCTCTACTTCGTAACACTTAGTCCTGTTAGATTGAGGCAAGCGGCCTGGAATTGGGTTTCTGAGATGGGTGATGGGTGAATCTGTGGAATTCCCTGCCCAGTGAAGTAGCTGAGGCTACCTCGCTGAATGTTTTTAAGGCAAGGACAGATAAAATTTTTGATCTGTAGAGGAGTTAAGGGTTATGGTGAGCGGGCGGGTCAGTGGAGCTGAGTTCACGAGAGGTTCTGCCATGATAGTATTGAATGGCGGAGCAGGCTCGAGGGCTACTCCCACTCCTGGCTCTTTAAATGCCCGTCTGAGGCCTGAGGCCCAGTCTTGGGTCAGGCCTGGTGTCAGGTGACACAAGGCCCAAAATCAGGGTCTGACAAATACAGACCAGAGGTAAACTGCCTGCGAGTTCACGTTGCAATGTTCACTTCACATACAATGAATATTGAGCAGCAATGTCTAAAGGCAATGGTGAAAGGATTTACACGAGCAACCCTTTTTCCTTCCTTAGAGAAAAAACAGAGAGCAAATCTTACCTTTCCCTGACCTTTCATCAAAACAATGTTTGAAATGACTGATGGTGAGGCGTTGGAGCATGAGTGGATTAAATGAGCTGAACTTAAAGACCGAATGGCTCTTGTCATTTTCTGGAAGAAAAGAACACAAATCATGAAGGAATAAAATCCCGAGAGGCGCTCTGTCACATCATTTTAATAGTCAATTAAAGAATAAACCCTCCTTCTGTGCATAACAGGCCACTGCAGATATTGGAACGCTGGATGTAAATAACCTCTTCGACAAATGCCACAATTTCTATTTGCAAAGCACCTACTAAAGGATGTTATCAGACCAAATGTGATGCCAAAGAATGGGTAGCTTATAACGAGCACTTCAACAGAGTGGTGGAAGCAAAGAGGTTTAAGGGAGGGAGTTTGACAGCTTGAGCCAAGAGAGCAGGCAGTACAAGCTGTGGTGGAATGATTAAAATCTACGAGAGGCCAGAATTGGGGGGGAATAACAGTGATCTCAGAGTGCTGTCAGACTTCAGAAAGTTCCAGAGGTAAGGAGGGGAAAATGATTTGGGTCAAAGAGTTTGAATTTAAATTTGAGGTGCGGTGAAACAGGAGCCGATGTGTCAGCACAGAGAATGAACAAAGAACAAAGAACAAAAACAGCACAGGAAACAGGCTCTTCGGCCCAACGAGCCCACGCCACCACCCCGATGTTCCCACTTCTACCTGTGATCCCATTCTGTGTTTATAGATCTATGCAGTGGAACCAAATTTGTGACAATTTAGGAAGAATTTGTTCTGCCAATTAGCCTAAGAGCACATCTTTGGGATGTGGGAGGAAACCGGAGCGCCCGGAGAAAACCCACGCAAGCACGGGGAGAATGCGCAAACTCCCACAGACACAGGTCCAAATCCATGTATCTGCACAGCACAGCGATAGTCACTGAGCTGTCGTGTTGCCCATCAAATGGTCCAGGTCAAGTGTACACTAACGACGTGAAGCACTAGGATACTCTCGATAAAAGATCCAAGAGCAGCCCTCTCACGACCCATCGCGTGTTTGCCCCTCGTTAGACAACACGGTGGACCAAAGCACCCGTAGGATAAAAACAAGTACATCAATATCATCATCTATTTACACACTTCCCAGGGACTCCCAAGGCTCATGATCCCTATTTTAAATCAGTTTTCTATACCCCCCCATTCCCATTCTGTTCATGTGCCCATCTAAGTATCTCTTAAATAACTCCAGAGTGCCTGCCTCCACCACTTTACTTGGCATATGCTGGATGTATTTGGCAATTGAGGACAATAGCAGCAATGTTGGAAGGCAATGACCCAGTGGTACTATCGTTAAACTATTAATCCAGAGCCCAGCTAATGCCTGGGGACCTGGGTTCAAATCCTGCCACAGCAGATGGTGGAATTTAAATTCAATAAAAAATATCTGGAATTAAGAATCTTCTGATGACCATGAAAAACCCGTCAGGTTCATTAATGTCCTTCAGGGAAGGGAATCTGGCATCTTTACCTGGTCTGGCCTACATGTGACTCCAGACCCACAGCAATGTGGTTGACTCCCAATTTCCCCGGGCAACTAGGGATGGACAATAACTGCTGGCCAGCCAGCGACACCCATGTCCCACAAATGAATAAAAAGAAAGCTAAAGATTATGGAGAATTGAAACTGGGAGAGCAGCTGGGTACAAATTGGAAAAGTTGAATCTGTAGGTAAGTGAAGCATGTGAAGTGAAGGGAATAATTCACTCTGGTGATTATTTCAGAGCCCAGATGTGGACTCTGTCCATCTGTTGCATAGTGTAGGCAGTTGCTGAGGTCGCAGTAACACGTCTGCACCCAGACTAGTCGATAACAGACCTGATGACCTGTGAAACTTGCTGGGAACGAGGCAACAATCTCAACAGAGAGTTTGAGCTTGACCACACTGTGCTTCTGAGCTACTTTCGTGCTGAATGGACAAAGAAATAGGCAGTAAGACATTCAATAGTGGCCAATTTGACCTCTCAATTAGATTGTGATTAATCTGTACCTCATAGAATAGAATCCCTACAGCACAGAAAGAGGCCATTTAGCCCATCGAGTATGCACTAACTCTCTCACCAAGCATCTTCCTTAGGCCCATCTCCTATTCCCATAACCCCACACACTTATCCCACAAATCCTCCCTAACCTACACATCTTTAGACCCCAAGGGACAATTTAGCATGGCCAATCCAGCCAACCCGCAAACCTTTGGACTGTGGGTAGAAACCGGAGTACTCGGACGAAACCCGTGCAGACACAGAGAGAATGTGCAAACTCCACACAGCCCCATTTACTCACCTTAGCTCATCCCTTGAAATCCTTACCCAAAAAAGCTCTATCCATCTCACTCCTAAATGTCACATTCCTCCTCCCACAACAAACCAGTCTTTGGAATTCCAGATGGGAAAATGAGCTTCCTGGTTTCATTCTCAAAATATTAAGATTCTGTCCTCTTGATTTCTCATCTCTTTGAGCCCTATAGCATCCTTGCAACATTTTAATTATATCTCGAGCTTCTACGTTTGAGGAGTTACGAGCTAAGTTTGATGCAACTTGTCTTTATAATTTATATACCCTTCCTGGGGCGCGGTGCCAAGAATTGAACATGGTTGCTCCTAATGGGGTCTGACTAATGTTCTGTACACACTGAAGCATGAATTCCTCCTCTTTGTAATCCAGCCCCTTCGAGATGAAAGATAATGTTCCATTAGCCGTGTGGATTGTTTTTCTGTAATCTTTCGATTGATTGTAGATGAATGAAAACAAAATGAATGCCCTGGTGTTCTGAGCAGTAAATGGGGAAAAGCAGCATGGAGGTATTTCATACTCAAGGAGTGTTACGTTCACTGAGTGCTGATTTGGGTTGAACCTGGCATGATTTAGGCTGACCAGTCCATGGAGTTGTTTGCAAGGTGCCAGTTAACAACACTGCCTAATTGTAAGATCAGTAACACACATGAAGGGATCATCACTCCCTGATATTATATGTATTAGTATCACAAGTAGGTTTATATTAATACTGCAGTGAAGTTACTGTGAAAACCCCTATATGACACATTCCGGTGCCTGCTTGGGTACACTGAAGGAGAATTTAGCATGGCCAGTGCACCTAACCAGCACAATTTTCGGACTGTGGGAGAAAACCCGAGCACCTGGAGGAAACCCGCGCAGACACGGGGAGAGCATGCAGACTCCACACAGACAATGACCCAAGCAGGAAATTGAACCCCGGGTCCCTGGCACGGTGAGGCCACCATGATATGTCAGTCAATATGATAGATTTGGATTACTGGATTCCGCTGTGCATGGATTGCAATATAAACATCAATTTCATTTCACTCAGGCACATGTAGAAAGGATCATTTGACAAAAATGTTCCCAATTGGGTCCCTGACTCATTGACCTCAGGCTATCTTCACCCTCATTGTAGAACTGTAAGTTCAATTTAATTTAAACAAAAGTCATATAATTTACCATTGGGCCAAACTTAATTAACAAAAAATAGAAGGAGTCTATATTTTGCTAAGAGGTTGCAGTATTGTCCCAAGTTTCCAGTCACAGGGTTGTTGGAGACTACGGGTACAGTGGCATCCTGTGGAACTCCTGATGCACTGACCTCCAGAAATTTTGAACTTCCAATGGAGAATTTCCTGCTCCCTGGGATCCTCCACAAATGTCTCTGACTCTAACTCAGTGCGTTAGGTAGAAAAGACAAGCTAACGACAGGACTGACCCTACCAATCACTCACCCTGCCCCTGCTCTAAACCCCCGCATCTCCCCGACAATTCCCTACTATGACCTGACTGCCCCATGCGCCAGTTACCCCATGACTCCCCCACTACCCCTGACTAATCTTCTGCCACCCTGAGTGCACCTCGACCCTATAGTCTAGCCTGTGACCCACCTACACAGTCACCCACCTACACACTCACTCACCTGCCACTTCATCCACTTGCCTTACTCAGAGCTGGGGAGAGTAATCACAGGCCCTGATGCTTCTTGTTCTCATCCCTCCACTTCCCCTTTAACTGTCCTGCTCAATGATGTATGATATTTTTCACCTCTTCAAGATTCACCAATCAACTCAGCAAACATTTAAAGAAAGTTCTGAGTAAAATGATGATGTGCGTTGTTGGAATCCGATTACGAATATTGGACGATAGATATGCAGCATGGGTCACTCAGAGCAGCAAGAATATAGTTCAGTGTTAGTTTGATTGTGTCCTATAGCTGATCCCATCAAGACAAACATATAAGACAAACCAGTGAGTACAAAGTTTATTAGCATCATGCTAATTTGACAAGAAGATATCCCATTAGTTATTAGAATGACACAGCGACGCACTGCTGCCTCATGGCACCAGGGACCCGGGTTCAATTCCGGATGGTCACTGCCCATGCGGAGTTTGCACATTCCCCCCAGTTTCTTTCCACAGACCAAAGATGTGCGGGTTAGGTTGATTGGCTATGCTAAATTGCCCCTTAATGTCAGGGAGACTAGCTAGGGTAAATTCATGGGGCTATGGGGAGAGGGTCTGGGTGGGACTGTTGTAGGTTCAGACTCGATGGGCTGAATGGTCTCCTCCTGCACTGTAGGGATTCTATGACAACAACACTGACTGCAGTGTCTGCCTCAACTTCACATATTCTGCATGTTGCACGAGAAGGACACAGTGACAGTAAATTCATATTTATGGTCAAGATTCAATACTGAGAACCCAGATTATCTGCACAAGATCATTTTCCGTTCTGTGGAAGAAGACTTTCTTCTGCCTGGATTTATGCTATGATTCCATACAAGGGATATAATTGGATTCGATTTCTCTGTAATCTCATAGGGTAGAAAGATCCATTGACAGCTCAGTAACAAAATGGCATGATTGAACTGCCTTTACTGTCAGTGAGAAGCATTGGAGCCCCTGTGTGTCTCTGAGCAACACAATTTTTAAGAGATCAAAAACTCATAAGTGGGGTCACAATCTTACCGAAAAACATTCTAAGTGCCAAACGAGTGTGAAAATGGGAAAGATTTGCATCCATTTTTTGAGTAAGTTCCCAATTGCAATCACTACCAGAAGGACGTCGAGACTCTGGAGAGAGTGCACAGGAGGTTTACCAGGATGCTGCCTGGTATGGAAGGTCTGAGTTACGAGGAGAGGTTAGGCAAATTGGGACTGTTTTCCTTAGAAAGACGTAGACTTAGAGGAGATCTAGTAGAGGTGTACCAGATTAAGAGGGGTATAGGTAGAGTAAACATAGAACATAGAACATTACAGCACAGAACAGGCCCTTCGACCAATATAAAAAGCAATGCCCCTCCAAACTAAACCATTCCCTTCTCTTCCATATACTTATCAACTAACCTCTTAAACGCCACCAAACTTGGCGCATCTACAACTGCTGCAGGCAGGGCATTCCACTCCCGAACCACCCTTTGGGTAAAGAACCTACCTCTGATATCGTCCTATAACTATCACCCCTTAATTTAAAGCTGTGTCCCCTCGTGCTAGCTTTCTCCATCCTAGGAAAAAGGCTATCACTGTCCACCCTATCTAAACCTCTAATCATCTTATATGTTTCGATAAGATCTCCTCTTAGCCGCCTTCTTTCTAACGAAAACAACCTCAAATCCCTCAGCCTCTCTTCATAAGACCTGCCCTCCATACCATGCAACATCCTGGTAAACCTCCTCTGTACCCTCTCCAATGCCTCCACATCTTTCTTATAATGTGGGACCAGAACTGCACACAATACTCCAAGTGCGGCCGCACTAGAGTTTTGTACAGTTGCAACATGACGTTGCGGCTCCAAAATTCAATCCCCTACCAATAAAAGCTAAGACTCCGTATGCCTTCTTAACAACCTTATTGACTTGACTGCCTACTTTCAGGGATCTATGCACATATACACCAAGATTCCTCTGTTCATCAACACTATTAAGAATCCTACCATTAGCCCTATACTCTACACATTTATTATTCCTGCCAAAGTGCATTACCTCACACTTTTCCACATTAAACTCCATTTGCCACCTCTCTGCCCAGCTCTGCAACTTGTCCAAGTAAACAGGATTAAGCTTTTTCCTAGGATGGACTTGAATAGCACGAGGGGTCACGGGCTTAGGGTGAGGGGGGTAAGGTATAATTTGGATGCTAGAGGGAGTTTTTTCACACAGAGGGTGGTGGGGGTATGGAATGCGCTGCCAAGTAAAGTGTGGAGGCAGGTACTCTGGAGTTATTTAAGAAATACTTAGATGGGCACATGAACAGAATGGGAATGGAGGGGTATAGAAAACTGATTTAAAATAGGGATCATGAGCCTTGGGAGTCCCTGGGAAGTGTGTAAATGGATGATGATATTGATGTACTTGTTTTTATTCTACAGGTGCTTTGGTCCACCTTGTTGTCTAACGAGAGGCATACACGCAATGGGTCGTGAGAGGGCTGCTCTTGGATTTTTTTTTCGAGAGTATCCTAGTGCTTCATGCCATTAGTGTACACTTGACCTGGACCATTTGATGGGCAACATGACAGCTCAGCGACTATTGCTGTGCTGTGCAGATACATGGATTTGGGCCTGTGTCTGTGGGAGTTTGTGCATTCTCCCTGTGCTTGCGTGGGTTTTCTCCGGGTGCTCCGATTTCCTCCCACATCCCAAAGATGTGCTCTTAGGCCAACTGGCAAAACAAATTCTCCCTAAATTGTCTCAAATTTGGTTTTCAATCCATAGATCTATAAACATGGACAGGGATCGCGGGTAGAGGTGGGAACATTGGGGTGGTGGCACAGGTTTGTTGGGCTGAAGGGCCTGTTTCCCATGCTGTTTTGTTCTTTGATCTTTGTTCATATGGCACATGGGGGAAAAAAAGAGACAAAGTGTAGTTCTCATCAGCAGGGGGAGTGGACAGAGCCTATTCATTCCCAAAACCAGCTGCTGAGCTGCAGGGGCGCTATTGCGCATGTGCCCTGATCTCACAGTATACTGTGGGCAAGTGAAATTGCATGAACCACTCCCCAATTCCTCCCCCAACTTCCCCCTCAGTCAATTGCTGCCTCAGTTTTAATCCCCACAGATGGTTGCCGACCCCATTGCTCCCCTGTTCAATGGCTACCCATTTTCCCTGCTCTAGCCAATAGTTTCCCATGCTGTGTTGCTCTTTGCTCTTTGTTCTTTGTAGCTGTCCTGCTCCCCCACCCCCTACCTGATCACGACCCAGGCAATTACCGATGCAGAGTTACCTCCCCGTGCGTGCACAGGGATGCATACATATCCCTGTGCACACATACCTTGTGCGTGCACACACCCCTGTGTGCACATCTCCCCCGTGTACACAACACACACACACCCATGTGCACACATCCCCCCCATGCACTCACCCTCCCATCACACACACACCCCGTGCACACTTACCTCTATGCATACATATCCCTGTGCACACACATCTCCGTGCACCTACATCCCCATACACACACACATACCCCTGTGCACATCCCCCCCACTGTGTATACACACACACACATACACACACACACACACCCATATACACACTCCCCATGCACACACCCTCCCATCACACAACCCCCCCCGTGCACACACACCTCCATGCACACATATCCCTGTGCACACACATCCCTGTGCACCTACATCCTCATGCACACATATCTCCCTGTGCACATCCCCCCACTGTGTATACACACACACACACACACACACATACACACATACCCATGTGCACACACTTCCCCATGCACACATCCTCCCATCACAGAACCCCCTGTGCACACACACCTCCGTGCATAAACATCCCCATGCACCTACATCCCCATGCACACACATTTCCCTATGCACATCCCCCCACCGTGTATACACACACACACATACCCATGTGCACACACTTCCCCATGCACACATCCTCCCATCACACAACCCCCTGTGCACACACACCTCCGTGCACAAACATCCCCATGCACCTACATCCCCATGCACACACATTTCCCTGTGCACATCCCCCCACCGTGTATACACACACACACACCCATGTGCACACACTTCCCCGTGCACGCACCCTCCCATCACACACTCCCCACGCACACACATCTCCATGCACACACATCACCGTGCACACACATCACCGTGCACACACACCCCTCCTGTGCACATCCCCCCACTGTGTACACACACAACCACACACCCACCTCCCCATATACACACTCCCCATGCACACATCCCCTCCCCACACACCTCCCATGCACACACTCAAACTTTTCAAGTAGAAATGTATTACGTAGAACATAGAACAATACAGCACAAACAGGCCCTTCGGCCCACGAGTTGCACCGATCACATCTACCAATCCACAGACCTATCTATAACCCCCTATCCTATTCTTTTCCATTTACTCATCCAGAAGTCTCTTAAAAGACCCCAGTGAGTTTGCCTCAACAACCTCCGACAGCAGTTGGTTCCATTCACTCACACCCTCTGAGTGAAAAACCTACCCCTGACATCTCCTTTGTATTTGCTACAAATGGGTCCAGTGTCCTGTTTCCCGCTGGAAGGTACCTCACTGCAATGCAGCTCTCTGAGGGACGCAGTGCTCCCTATTTTTGTGAAAGCCAGGCTCCCAAATAACCGGTTGGAATTACCGAGGTGGGAGAACATTCAAGTGGAAGGACAATCTGATGGTGACCATCGCTCTTTGGAGGATCTGGGCCATCATAGAACCTGTAGGACATCACAAATCTCTTATAGCTAACACCTCTGAACTTGGTGGTGATGGAGAAGTAAGATCTCAAAAAGTTAAATAACCAGATCATCTATTTGTTGATGTTGTTTGAGGATGAAACATTCAAGGGGAGGAGATGGCCTCGTGGTATTATTGCTAGATTTGTTAATCCAGATGCTCAGCTAATGTTTTGTGGACCTATGTTCAAATCCCGCCACTGCGGGTGGTGGAATTTGAATTCAATACATAACATCTGGAATTAAGAATCTACCGATGACCATGAAACCATTGTTGATTATCAGAAAAACCCATCTGGTTCACTAATGTCCTCATCTGGCCTGGCCCACATGTGATTCCAGATGTGATTGACTCTTAACTGCTCTTGGGCAACTAGGGATGGGCAATAAATGCTGGCCAGCCAGTGACACCCATGTCCCATGGATGCATAAAAAAGATATTTGCCAGGATTTTTCTTGACCCTCTTTGAATGGTGTTGAGTCTGCCTGAGATGGGACCTCAATTTCACACCTTATTAAAGAAGGATACTTGCAACACTCGCTCTGTGAGTTCAATCTCTGTAGCTCAGCCTGAACCTGCAATCGGCAGGACCACAGAGATAACAGAGCTCCCATCTTAGCCACAGCTAATAAGTCATTTAGATGCTGTGTTCAGTTAAAAATGAGATGTGCGCTTGATCAACCGTTGCTGTCCTACAAGCTATGTGAACGAGAGGCAGCCTATAATTGATGAATTGTGTAAACTGTGTGCCCCGCTTCCCATGGAACATCTTACATGGGAACCTCCAGGAGTTTCCAACTGTTGGGAGAGAGACTTCCTGTTGTCACAAAGGGAATGTGTTGGAGGATTTCTACCGAGACCTTGTTTCGTAGCAACCAGAGAATCAACGTGCCTGTCCAACCAATAGGAATTCACTCCTGCCAAAAACAAAAATTGGAAGTCACTGGAAGACAGGGGGATATTCTAATATTAGCAACAGGTCAAATCCACAGGGACTAGCCAGTAAGCCTGCAGTGAATCATCAGCACTGACAGGACTTGTATTTAGGGTTGAATCATATGTTGACTTTGCATTTGAACATTCCACTCTCAATGGATTCCATTGTCCAGATGCTAGTTGTGTTCACAGGGCTGTGAACCCTTTATGATTCAGTCAGAAGTCTCACAACACCAGGGGAAAGTCCAACCTGAAACACAGACACACAGATACAGACATACATGCATACACACATATATGCATGCATACACACACAAACACATGCATGTGCATACACAAATACATGCATGTGCACACACACAAATATAGACACATGCATGCACAAAGACATACACATGCACTCACACACATTCATGTATGCATACACATATACATGCACACACACATGCACGTATACACAAATGCACACACACAGATATGTACATGCACATGCATATGTGCACACACACTTATACAATACAAATATGCATACATACACATATATGCACACACTCAGATACATACACATACAGACATGTATGCACACACGCATACATACACATACACAGGAGCACTCATGCTGTAGGTGACAACAATGATAGGTAACTTTTTGAAATATCAGCAACACCTAATCGACAGCTTTGTACCTTTTCCCGATTTTCAATTCTACTTTTATTTCTACCGATGGAACTTTATAGATCACTGACAATGTCTGGGAGTGTTGTAGACAATTTCTGGACATCACACTTCAGGTATAAAGGAGGTTTATCTGGATGTCACGAAGGGTGAGGGGCTTTGGTTATGAGAAAGTTGGAAATGTACACAGCAGACCCAGCACTGTGTGGGGTATTGACACAGCTAATGAGAAATATCTCACATCAATTGAATTCCACCTTGCCATTTCAACCCGTTTCCCACCCCATTTTCTCTCTCCTTTTCGCATTGTTGGACAATTACCTGTTGAATTACACCGTATCCTTCGACATGGAAGTGCGGTCCGTGGACAGCAGGATTTAATAAACCTTCCTTTATTCATGTCCACTCCAGGTAACACTTCTGTTTTGTGTTCCTACAGGAAATCAAGCACACAACATGAATACAATAAGCATTGGAGGCTTTAACGTTGACCAGAATCTAAACTGAACCAGCCATATAAATACTGGCTGGGAATTCAGTAGGTAGTAACCCACCTCCTGATCTTCCAAAGCCTGTCCACTATTTACAAGGCACAAGGCAGGAGTGTGATGGAATACTCTCCACTTGCCTGGATGGGTGCAGCTCCAACAACACTCAAGAAGCTCAACACCATCCAGGACAAAGCAGCTCCACTTGATTGACACCCTATGCACCAACTTACACACTCACTCCTACCACCACTGATGCTCTGCTATGTAAAGATGCAATGCAACAACTCTACAAGATTGCTTTGACAGCATCTTCCAAATACACAGCTGCCACGGTAGCACAGTGCTTTAGCACAACTGCCTTACAGGAACAGGAACCCAGGTTCAATTCCCAGCTTGGTTCACTGGTTAGGATGCATTTGCCATGCTAAATTCTCCCTCCGGGTACCTGAACAGGCGCCAAAGTGGCGACTCGGGGATTTTCACAGTAACTTTAATTGCAGTGTTAATGTGAGCCTATTTATGACACTAATAAATAAAAGCTACTATTTAAAACAAATGCATGATTCTTCCTCCAAGCTATATGTAGGAATAAATATCATCATTCCTTCACTGTCACTGAGACAGCAGTCTGAATCTCACTCCCTGGCAGCACTGTGGTGTAGAGATGTCTACAGGACAGCAGAGGTTTAAGAATTGGCTCACTGGTACCTTTTGCCAAACCCATCTTAAAGTTAAAGTTTATTTATTAGCCACAAGTCGGCTTACACTAACTGAGGGAGAATTTAGCATGGCCAATGCATCTAATCCATACACCTTTGGACTGTGGGAGGAAACCAGAGCATCCAGAGGAAACCCACGCAGACATGGGGAGAATGTGCATACTCCACACGGACAGAGAACCATGTCGAACCTTGATCCCTGGCGCTGTGAGGCAGCAGTGCTATCCACTGTGACACTGTACTATCTAATGTGATATATACTGACCTGATATACATCTTATCTGATATACACTAGCCCATCAGACACTCAACAATTAGACACCAACTTGTTATGCATCGACTGTGGGATCTATGACTGTGAGGTTATGATGAGTGGATGTATGAAATTGGGGGAAATGGAGCAGAGATATTAGAGTGGGGAGTAGTGAGTGAGTATAACTATGGGAGAACAGGAGATGGGTATATATTTGGGTATCAGTAGGCAGGAGTTAACAACTGTTCATCTGTTACTGACTTGCATTCCTGCCATGTTTAAAGATTAAATTTCACTCCCCCACCCCCGAGCTTCTGACTGCACCCATAATACACTGATAGAGAATAAGCTGAATCCTCACGTTATTGTGTGCCTGTGACGTGTTCTCCACACAGTTAGCTTGTTCAGCTGCGGGGTCCGGATTTTCCTCTGGAGTTGAGTCTGATACTGGGCGGGATGACTCATTCTCTTTGTGCCCAGTAACTTGCTGAAAGGACAGAAGGCAGCAATAAGCATTGGAACTTAGCACCAAGTTCTTAAAACAAGGATTATTTCAAAGCTGACGGAAAATAAAGCTTGTTGACCTTGTAGTTAACACGCTTAAAATATCCTCAAAACACTGGAAATCTGAAATAAAATAGAAAATGCTGGAATGCTCAGCACAGGAAAAGGTTCAGCACATCTGGAAACTACAGCGACTCCGCGAACACCATCGAGTGAATCCAATTATCACCAAACTCTGCATCCGTCCTCGGAATGAGGGAGGTTAAATGCAGTATGGAACACTGCCATGACCCCGAGTTTCTGTTGACCTGTCACTTTGATTCTCCATCTGAGGAGGAAAAGGCATGTGGCATGCTTGCCTTTATAGGACAGAGTGTAGAATATAAAAACTGGATTCTCATGTTGCAGCTGTTTAGAATGTTGGTTAGGCCGCATTTGGAGTACTGCGTCCAGTTCTGATCGCCACACTACCAGAAGGATGTGGAGGCTTTGTAGAGAATGCAGAGGAGGTTTACCAGGATGTTGCCTGGTATGGAGGGTCTTAGCTTTGAGGAGAGGTTGGATAAATTGGGGTTGTTCTCCCTGGAAAGATGGAGAATGAGGGGAGACTTAATAAAGGTGTATAAAATTATGAAGGGTATTGATAGGGTGAACAGTGGGAAGCTTTTTCCCAGGAGGGAGGTGACGATCACGAGGGGTCAAGGTGAGAGGGGTGAGGTATAACTCAGATATCAGAGAGACGTTTTTTACACAGAGGGTGGTGGGGGCACTGCCAAGCAGGGTGGTGGAGATGGACCACTGCTGGGATTGTTTAAGACTTACCTGAATAATCACATGAGCAGACTGGGATTGGAGAGATACAAACGAATGGTCTGGTTGGACCAATGCACAACACAGGCTTGGAGGGCCGAAGGGCCTGTTTCCTGTGCTGTATTGTTCTTTGTTCTTTGTACTTAGATGGGCACATGAACAGAATGGGAATGCAGGGGTATAGAAAACTGATTTAAAAGAGGGATCATGAGCTTTGGGAGTCCCTGGGAAGTGTGTAAATAGATGATGATATTGATGTACTTGTTTTTATCCTACAGGTGCTTTGGTCCACCTTGTTGTCTAACAAGGGGCATACACGCGATGGGTCGTGAGAGGGCTGCTCTTGGATTTTTTCGAGAGTATCCTAGTGCTTCACGTCGTTAGTGTACGCTTGACCTGAACCATTTGATGGGCAACACGACAGCTCAGTGACTATCGCTGTGCTGTGCAGATACATGGATTTGGGCCTGTGTCTGTGGGAGTTTGCGCATTCTCCCCGTGCTTGCGTGGGTTTTCTCCAGGTGCTCCGGTTTCCTCCCACATCCCAAAGATGTGCCTCACAGCTCGAGGGACCCGGGTTTGATTCCCGGCTTAGGTCACTGTCAATGTGGAGTTTGCACATTCTCCCCGTGTCTGAGTGGGTTTCCTCCGGGTGCTGTGGTTTCCTCCCACAGCCTGAAAGGTGTGCAAGTTAAGTGCATTAGCCATTAGTATTTCGGGATGAGTAGTTTAGGGGGATTAGCAGGATAAATATATGGGGTTACGTTGCTAAAGCCTAGGTAGGATTGTTGTTGGTGCAGTCTTGATGGAGCAAATGGCCTCCTTCTGCATTGTAGGGTTTTTATGATCAGGCTATATTTATTGGAGCAGAGGGAAAACCTAATCAGGAATTTCAGGAGAGATGGGAGGTTATTTCTACTGTTGGCAAACAAGTAACAAGGCAGAAAAAAATTAGGATTTATAACAGAAACATTGAGCAGAGTTGGAAAGCTAACTTGGAAACTGGACCCACAGCATGGCCAATATTTAATTCAATTGACCGACTCTGTTCGAACATTCATTTGTACAAATGTGACTCAGGCATAATGGTGTTTATTGTATGTGGGGAAGACTTTATCTATCTTTTATTTGAAGCCAAAAAGGGAGCTGCACAGATGGAGGGAATTTAAATTTGATTAGGCTGAATTAGTCTGACTGCCAATTGAGACCCATGGTAGTTGAGAAACAATGTTATATCCAGCTCTCGTTCCCACAGCCGATGGGAAGTCATTCTGCAATGTTAAACCATGTTAAACATCTCCCAGTGTGGGCAGATGCCTCATTAACGGGCTCAGCTCTGCCACTCCTCATGACTCTGCAGTTTACCAC
Source organism: Sphyrna mokarran (assembly GCA_024679065.1). Taxonomy (NCBI): domain Eukaryota; kingdom Metazoa; phylum Chordata; class Chondrichthyes; order Carcharhiniformes; family Carcharhinidae; genus Sphyrna; species Sphyrna mokarran. The sequence continues at coordinate 32,040,132 of JAGIQG010000030.1, forward strand.
CCAGAACACTGTCTCCCGCCATCAATCAGACAAAGCTGTGTCCAGCCGGAGGAGAATCCCTTTTTCTCTCTCTCTCTCTATCGCAGCTGGCCCCAGGAGCAATTGGGAGCTCTGTCGGAGAGTTGACTCATTTGTAGAAGAATAAGGGAAGTGAATTTGGGAAACAGCAACTAAAACTTTCCACTCAGAGGAGAGTAACTCTGCTTCCAGAGAAAAGGTACAGAAAATAATCTTACTGCCAAAGAAAGGGAAAAAGAAATGAAGCTAAAAATAAATTAGTCAAAGGGAAGATGGGCGGCACGGTGCCACAATGGTTAGCACCGCTGCATCACAGCACCAGGGATCTGGGTTCGATACCCAGCTTGGGTCACTGCCTGTGTGAGTCTGTACATTCTCCCCATGTCTGCATGGGTTTCCGCTGGATGCTCTGGTTTCTTCCCACTGTCCAAAGATGTGCAGGTTAGGTTGATTGACCATGCTAAAATTGCCCCTTAGTGCCAGGGGGTAGAGCCTGGAAAAGTTTGTTATTGGTGCTGGCTGTAGGGATTCTATGATAAGATTTCATGATTTGAAATGGAGATCTTTGAAACCATTCAGAGTCATTCAATCATCTAATCCTAATTCATCCATGGCCCTGGATCAGAGCCAATCATATGGTCCCTGTCCTGCAGCATTCAAATTTAAAATTCATAACTTGCTTTCAAATTGACCTGAGGTTTCACTCCCCCTTATCTCCGTGTCTTTCTTCAACCATTGTACTCTCAGTTATTGAGGCCAGAAGTTCTGGAATTCCCTCCCTGAACATTGCAATGATGAAGATGCACAATATCACGAGAGTACGTGCAGGGAGTCTCAGAGCTCTTTCTGAGAAGATTGTATGTCCTTGATCTCATCACAGAGGATTTATTATTGCATTAGATACATGATAGATCCCCATCTGGGCAAACCCGAGTTCACTCCAGTTCCACATGCCCCCAGCAAAGCACAGAGAGAAAGAGAGAAAGGGGGAGGAAAAGAAATAGAGAGAAAATATAGGTGGAGGAGAGAGAGAGAGAGAGGAAGGACAAGGAGGAAAGAGAGAGACATGATAAGAAAGAGAGAAACAGAGGGAGGGAGAAAATGAAACAGATACAAGAGAAGGGGAGAGATAAGTGAGAAAAACAGAAGAGCAGAGAGAGAATATAAGGGTGATAGAGAGAGGAGTGGGATAGAGGAGAGAGAGAGATGAATAAGAAATAGAAAGGAGGAGAGAGAGAAAAAACATGAAAGACAGAAGGAGGATAAGGTGAGAGGAGAGGGAAAGATGAGTAAGAAAGAGAGAAGAGAGAGAGAGACAACATGAAAGAGACAGAGAGAGGAGTGGGAGGAGAAGAGGGAGAGATCAGAAAGAAAGAGAGGAAAGAGAGAGGACATGAAAGAGATAGAGGGAGAGGAGGAAGAGAGAAGAGGGAGAGAGGGGAGATGAGTAAGAAAGCGGAGAGAGAAAGAAGGGAAGAAGGAGAAAGTATGTGGAAGGGGCTGGGTACTGAGATCTGTTTTCAGTTTCTTTTAGGGGTTGACTTCCTACAGGAAGTTGATGGTCCCCAGTAGGTACATGTTGCCTCATACTATATGTCAGCGCACCTTTCTCAGAAGGCAGCTACAATTCATTTATTAACTGGCAGTCCTGTATCTCTCACATAATAAAACAACCCAGGACATTTCACATCATCATATAAAGATGGAGACAGAGGCAAAAAATATAACAACAGGCCACAAAAGGCTAGGCGTTATTGATGGTCTTAAAGTAAAAGAGAAGAACAAAGAACAACACAGCACGGGAAACAGCCCCTTCGGCCCAACGAGGTTGCGCCGCCATTTTAACATTGTGAGTGTCCTCCTCTACCTGTGACCTTTGCCTACGCCTACTGGGGAAGATTGAGGAAAGACTAATTTAGGGACAATTTGTTACACGAATCAGCCTAAGGGCATGTTTTTGGGATGTGGGAGGAAACCGGAGCACCTGGAGAAAACCCACGCAATCACAGGGAGAACGTGCAATCTCCCGCAGACCCTGGCCCAAATCCATGTAACTGCATAGCGAACAGTGATAGTCACTGAGCTGTCGTGTTGCCCATCAAATGGTCCAGTTTAGGCGTACACTAACGACATGAAGCACTAGGCAACTCTCAACTCTCAAGAAGGAGTTGGAGAGAAGGATAGGAAGGAAAATTTCAGATCTGTAGCCGAGATGAGTGGAACTGTGACTGTTTCGTTGATGGGGAATTTCACCAGAGATATGATTAAGAGAAACAGTGAGTCCTGGGCACGATTGTGGGGTTGGAGAGAGTTTCAGAGATAAAGAATGGCCAGGCCATGAAAAGATTCCAGTCACAAACAATGAGATTCTTCAATTGAAAGCCTGGAGGGGCCACGAGCCAATGTGAGCACCATCGCTGCTGAAGACTATGCAGCTGAAACCAATGTTATTGGGTGACCTGAATCTCCTGGAAGCTTGGCAGGAGATCATTGGAATAACTCAGTGTTGTTAAGGATGTGGGCAATGATACAATGGAAGAGGAATTAGGCAGTTTTTGTTTTTTCACAGATATATATGGTCCAAAGCTGGTCTGAGCTCAAATAGGGGTCAAGTTTGGGTCAACTTGAAGCAGTGAGTGGGGAGGGAGTGGAATCATTTCTTATTCTCTCAGGATGTGTGAACGTTGCCTGCCAGGTCAGTGTTTGCTGCTCGTTCCTAATTGCCTTGAGAGGTCAGCAGCCTTCTTAAGCTGCTGCAATCTCTGTGCTCATGTTGTCTAAGACCTAACTGGACCTTTAAGTAGCATTAAGAGCCTCATCCTTTCTCCGACAACATTTTACTCACTGCAGAGGGAGGCCTAGCAGATTTAACTGCACGGGATGGCGTTGGACAAGGCTGGGGTCCCATGTGGCCATTGGATGCACATCCTCAAGAGCATCCTTCCTCCTTTACACTCGTGCGCCATCCCTGCCAACCAGCCTCTTATAATTCACCCCCATCCCTCTCACTGGGCCTGGCAATACCTCCAATTTATCAAGAGTCTGGGATCCTCTTCATTGACTTTGCCTGCAGTGCCAGCGGTGGCCACTGCTCCAGCCTGGCGCCACTGGTCTCACGATAGATGCCTTTAGAGCAATTAAAGCAGCTCCCAGTGTTAAATTGCTAGGGGCCAGCTATCACTATGGTGCGCCCACCATTTTTGTGCTAATTTATTATTGTCACAAGTATTAATATACAGTGAAAAGTATTGTTTCTTGTACGCTATACAGACAAAGCATACCGTTCATAGAGAAGGAAAGGAGACAGTGCAGAATGTAGCGTTACAGTCATAGCTAGGGTGTAAGATCAACCTAATGCGAGGCAGGTCCATTCAAAAGTCTGACGGCAGCAGGGAAGAAGCTCTTCTTGAGTCTTTTGAATCTTTTTCCTGATGGAAGAAGGTGGAAGAGAGTGTGTCCAGGGTGCGTGCAGTCCTTGATTATGCTGACTGTTTTTCCGAGGCAGCGGGAAGTGTAGACAGAGTCAATGGATGGGAGGCTGGTTTACACAATGGACTGGGTTTCATTCATGATCCTTCATAATTTCTTGCGGTCTTGGGTAGAGCAGGAGCCATACCAAGCTGTGATACAGCCAGAAAAAATGCTTTCTGTGGTGAAAATTGGTGAGAGTCATAGTAGACATGCTAAATTTCCTCAGTCTTCTGAGAAAGTAGAGGCATTGGTGGGCTTTCTTAACCATAGTGTTGGCATTTGGGGGGGACTAAGACAGGTTGTTGGTGATTTGGACACCTAAAAACTTGGAGCCGTCACTGACATTTTCATAGAATCATGGAATTCTACAATGCAGAAGGAGGCCATTTGGCCCATCGAGTCTGTGGCAACCACAATCCCACCCAGGCCACATTCCTGTAACCCGACACATTTACCCTGCTGACACTAGGGTCAACTTAGCATGGCCAATCTAACTAACCCGCACATATTTGGAGTGTGGGAGGAAGCCAGAGCACCCAGGGGAAACCCAAGCATACATGGAAAGAACGCGCAAACTCCATACAGACAGTGACCTGAGGCTGGAATCGACCCCAGGTTCCTGGCACTGAGAGGCAGCAGTGATAACCACCGTGCCCCCCTAATTTTAACAACTGTATGTGACCACAGGCTCATATAATCCAGAACATTGTGGGTTTCATCAGCCTCTGTATAGAAGCTGAAAACAATGTTGCCAACATTTTGTGGACTGTGTTTGGCCTTGATAAGGGGGCTAGAAATCTTCTCACGGATCCAGAGACTGTTGAGAGGAGATTTAATTAACATTCCAAAATTCCAAACAGTTTTGAGAATATAAACAGTGACAGATTGTTTCCTCTAGACTGTAAATTGCTAACAAAGGCATTGATTGAAAATGATCATTAATCGAATAGGAAAGGATGATTATGTACATACCAGGTGATTAGAACGTGGAACACTTTCCCACAAATGGTTTTCAAAGCAACAACAACAACTTAGAGTGCCCTCAACATCATAAAACATCCCGAAACGCAACCCAAATCTGACAGCGAGCCACGTGAGGAGATTTCAGATCAGGTGATCAAAAGCTTGCTCAAAGAGGTTGATATTTGGGGCGTGCTTTTGAGGAGGAACGTGAGGGGCAGGGGCACACCTTGGCAAACAGCTAGTGATGGGAAAGTTTTTAAAATTGATTTTATTAGTGTCAGAAGTCGGCTTGTATTAACACTGCAATGAAGTCACTGTAAAAATCCCCTAGTCGCCACACTCCGGTGCCTTCCGGGAGAAATTAGCACGGCCAACGCACCTAACCAGCATGCCTTTCAGACTGTGGAGCACCCAGAGAAACCCATGGGGACAGCGTACAGGCTATGAACCAAGGCGGGAATTGAACCCGGATCCCTGGCGCTGTCAAGCAGCAGTGCTGACCATTGTGCCACGGTGCTGCCCAAGGCACCCCATCGGATTATCTTAAAATATTTTCATTTTGGCCAGAATCTTGCTATCTCGGTAAGTGAAGACCTAGTTCTGGAAATGTGGATTGTTAACATAAGGACAAAGCAAAAATCCCAAATCACAGAGAAGTGATTTAATGGGATTGAGAGTTATAGATAGGCCCGGTAGGTGGGGATACGATCAGCACAACTTGTGCTCCAAAGGGCTTGTTTGTGCTGTAGTGTTCTATGTTCTATGATTGCATGGCCTATAAAGCGTATTTGAAATAACCACAGCAATAGTTTCTGTCCTGAAGCCTTGATGTCCAGTTTGTGGGGCTTCCCACAGTGACTGCTCCCAGTTGTGTCAAGATGCTCAAATATGTAAACAGAATACTATCGAAGGAAGGCTATTGACTTGAGGCATTAAGTTTGTGTTATCTAACAATGTTACTTAACCCATACATATTAACACCGCGTCCATTGAGTTGAACTAAAGATTCTTAGTCCCAGACCTCAATAGTGCCACACTTCCTTATAAATAGCTCCCAGGATATAACACAAAATCAGCTCCCTTTGGAATGTAACAAGCTAAACAAACACAAATCAAACCAGATTCACATCATAATCGATAGCAAAACTGTTCTTCATAGAGTATTCCAAGACTTGACTTTTATCCATTTAATAAGCACGTAACAGAGCAAACAGTGAGACTGGAGACAGATCTCCGGGAGTGATGATTTCCATGCTGGGATATTAGAGCAATAGGTGAGGAAATTGTAACTCCAGTCATGATCTTGATTCAGGGACTGATTCAGGAAGTGTCACCATGGATTGGGAAATGTCCAGTGTTGCACCAGTGTTTAAGGAGTGTGGGTGAAATAAACCAGGGAATTATAGTCCTAATTTTGTGAGGGCGAATCTATTATTGGGGACAGAGTGATAGAGAGCTTGGACAAACATGAATCGATTAGAGAGAGCCAGCTTCAGTTTGTAAGGGGTAAACCACACCCGATCAACAATGATGCACATGTTGAAGAGGTCTCTATCACGCTGGGTATTAGAGTTCCAATGAATGTGGTTTAAATGGATTTCCAGAAGGCATTCAGTCAGCAAATGTGTGCATAAATTACAGCAGATGGAATTGGAATCAAATAAAGGTGACACCACAACAGCGCTCCTCCCACAAGTTGCAAGATACATTTTCCAACCCATCATTAGACCATAAAGCACAGGAGCAGAAGTGGGCCATTCAGCCCATCGAGCTTTTTCTATCATTCAATGAGATCAAGATTGATATATAATAATCCTTGATTCCACTTTCCTGCCTTATCCCCATGCCCCTGGATTCGCTTACTGATTAAAAATCTGTCTGTCTCAGCCTTGAACATGATTAACGACTCAGTCTCTACAGCCCTCTGCGGTAAAGTGTTCCACAGATTCACTCCCCCCTGAGGGAAGAAATTCCTTCTCCTCTCTGTTTAAAATGGATGCTCCCCTTATTCTGAGATTGTGCCCATGAAGGATAGAAGATCTCAGGTTTTGAGAGAAACAAGCAATAGGAGCTATTAGACTTGAGTGCGATGCCAATAGTATAGAGCATCTTTACAGCAATGAAATGTTTTAATAAACTTATATCACTTACTTTATTTGCAACAACTAAATCCACCAAACCTTTTGTTGAGTGTATCAGAGAATCAACCTCTTGGAATGACAGTCCAGCCAATGAGGATCCATTCACCTCAAGCAATGTATCTCTGGGACTGAGTCTGCCATCCCTAAATGTAACATTGAAGACAATTCACAAAGTGAATACTGAGAACAGCATTGTAAAGAATAATTAATAACACATTATTCCATTCCATGAGTGTTCTGCCCAAAGGCAGCTCCTTGGCTCACTATCTGCTGATGTTTCATCCTCAGCCAACTGCTTGGCAGCTTTCTGTCAGTTGCGGTTTGATATTTCCTTCTGCTCTTAGGGGCGAGCCCTGAATCTGGCTTAGCCAGACCTTCTACAGCTTACCTCATGTACCCAGTGCTTTCTTCCCCTTCCTCTCGATTGGGAGGACTCACAACTGTCTGGTACGGTGGCACAGTGGTTAGCACTGCTGCCTCACAAGGCCAGCTGTCCCAGGTTCAATTCCCAACTTGGATCACAGTCAATGCAGAGTTTGTATGTTCTCCCCGTGTCTGCGTGGGTTTCCCCCAAGTGCTCCGATTTCTCTCCACAGTCCAAAGATGTGTGGGCTAGGTTGATTGGTCATGGACTTCAGTATGAGAGGCATTAGTAGGGTAAATATGTGGGCTAACGATGATAGGCCCTGGGTGGGAGTGTGGTCGGTGCAGACTTGATGGGCTGATTGGCCTCTTTCTGAACCATAGGGATTCTATGAACTCACTTCCCTACAGCCCAAACCCCCAACAAAACAGAGGAACAGCAATTGGCCATTCTGCCCCTTGATTCCATGCCATGAGATCCTGGCTTATCTCCGTTTTAACTGCCTTTACCCACAACCTATAGCATTTAGTACCCAGCTTGCCTGTACAAAAATCTAATAGTCTGTTGTCAGCCACACGGAGGTTATCTCTGCCTCAGCTGTCATTATCATTTAGGCTGCAGTTATTTTCCATCTCTTTTATCGTTGCAAAGCTATTTCTGGAGTGTCCTATCATGGAGGTAGAAGTATATGTGCATTGATCTACTGACCCAGGAAATGATCTTATACCAATTGGTGAATCTGTGGAATTCTGTGTCACAGAGGGCTGTAGAGGTGGGTCATTGAGTACGTTCAAGGCTGAGATGGACAGATTTTTAATCCGTAAGGGAATCCAAGGATATGAGGATAAGGCGGGAAAGTGGAGTTGAGAATTCTCACATCAGATCAGTCATGATCTCATTGAATGATGGGGTAAATTCAATGGGCCGAATGTTCTACTTCTGTTCTTATGGTCTAAATTTGAAGTTGCACAATCCAAAACTGTACCTGAGCTAGCAGCTTAGTTTAGCCATCACGGATGGACCTTCTGGGGTCTTGTTGCCCATTTATGCCCAATATTTGAAAACCCTCCTGGCAGGAAAAGCCATTCTAAAAGAACAAATGCCAAAAGCAGCACTCTTTAACATTAACTTTATCAGTAACACAGCAGAGTAGAACTTTCTCTTTAACCTGGTGTGGTAATCTATCAAAATCTGCCACTCACCCTTTAACGGGCAAGCCTAATTTTCACTCCTTTGTAGAATGGGTAACAGGGAGGGGAGATTGATATCAATGCATCATGCCCTTGATCATTACTTCTGAGAATTAACGTCAGACTCTAACCTCTGCATGACCTGAGGTCAGATGCTGATCTGAGGTTACTGAACAGCAGGTTAAAGAGGCCATTTTTCAGCAGAGAAGGGGCCACCCACATGTCAAGGCAATTACCTGTCAGCAGCTCCTCCGCTGATCACATGGTTAACCGTTATGTTAGAGGGTTCATGTCCATCCACGCCAATCTTAATCCCTAATTCCTTTTCTCCTGTGGCTATGTACAACCTCCAGGCATCCAGTGCTGACGCCTGTCAAAGCAACACATGCTGTTTACATTCAGCAAAGCAAATCCACAATATCCAAATGTAATGAATTCAGATTCAAGGTATGGAAAACTGATTTAAAATAGGGATCATGAGCCTTGGGAGTCCCTGGGAAGTGTGTAAATAGATGATGATATTAATGTACTTGTTTTTATCCTACAGGTGCTTTGGTCCACCTTGTTGTCTAACGAGGGGCATACACGCGATGGGTCGTGAGAGGGCTGCTCTTGGATTTTTTTCGAGAGTATCCTAGTGCTTCACGTCGTTAGTGTACGCTTGACCTGGACCATTTGATGGGCAACACGACAGCTCAGTGACTATCGCTGTGCTGTGCAGATACATGGATTTGGGCCTGTGTCTGTGGGAGTTTGCGCATCCTCCCCGTGCTTGCGTGGGTTTTCTCCGGGTGCTCCGGTTTCCTCCCACATCCCAAAGATGTGCTCTTAGGCTAATTGGCAAAACAAATTCTCCCTAAATTGTCTCAAATTTGGTTTTTAATCCATAGATCTATAAACATAGACAGAGATCATGGGTCGAGGTGGGAACATCGGGGTGGCGGTGTGGGCTCGTTGGGCCGAAGGGCCTGTTTCCCGTGCTGTTTTGTTCTTTGTTCTTCTTTGTAAGCTTTTTTTTAAAACCAGAATGACTTCTCGTTAACTTGGATATTAAAATTTCAGCTGTGCCAGAAACACGCAATAACAATCTACATTTGCAGTCATGTTTGACTTTAATCATAGAATCCTACAGTGCAGAAGGATAACATTCGGCCCATTGAGTTTTCACTGAGCACAAGCCTTACCCCCAGCATCTATCCTACCTAATTTCCTTGACATTAAGAGTTAATTTAGCATGGCCAATCCACTTAACTCGCACATTTTGGAGTATGGGAGGAAACCGGAGCACCCAGAGGAAACCCATGCAGAAACAGGGAGAACATGCAAACTCCACACAGAGAGTGACCCAAACCAGGAATTGAACCTGGGTCCCTGGCGCTGTGAAGCAGCAGTGCTAACCACTGAGCTACTGTGCCACCCTAATCTACCGAAAGGCACAGTAGCAGTCATACTGTGGCTGGTGAATTCCTGGAGTGTGTACAGGCTGGCCTTTGGATCAAAAGGTTGACAAATCAACTAGGGAACAGGCTTGCCAAGATTTGGTATTGTGCAATGGGAAGGGATTCATTAAAAATGTTATTGTCTGAGGTCCTTTGGGAAAGAGTGACCATAACATGATAAAATTCTTTATTGTGATAGAAAGTTCAATCAAAAACTAGGGCTCTAAATCTAAAGAAAGGAAACTGTGAGGACATGAGGAGTGAATTGGCTATGATAGATTGGGTAACTTCATTGAAAAGCAATGTTTAATATTTAAAGAAAGAATGCATGCATTGCAGCAATTATACATTCCTCGCTGGTACAATAGAACAACAAGAAAAGTGCCCAAATATAGCTAACAAAGTCAAGAATAGTATTGGATCCAAAATGGAATTATATATAGTTGTTAGAAAAAGTAGCAAGCTTGGGGATGGAGGAAAGATTAGAATTCAGTAAAGGAGGACAACGAGATTGACTAAGAGGGGAAGATAGAAACTGAGAGTAAACTTTGTATGTAAAAGCTTCTAAAAGTGCATAAAACCTAAAAGATCAGTGAAGACAACAAATGCAGGTCCCTGGCAGATTGAAATAGGAGGATTGACTGAGAAGGGGAGAAATTTCTTCACTCAGAGGGTGGTGAACATGTGGAATTCTCGTAGACTGTGCATGCCAAGTCACTACTGTATTTAAGAAAGAGATAGATTTCTAAATACTCGAGGCATCAACGGGGACGGGAGGAGTTTGGTGTTGAGATAAAGGATTAGCCGTGGATCATTCTGAATGTCAGAGCAGGCTCGATGAGGTGAATCACCCACTGCTGCTTCTATTTTCTACATCCCAAAGTGCTTCATAGGAGTGCTAAGTCACACTATTTGACACCAACGAAGAGGAATCAGGACAACTATGGGTGGCACAGTGGTTAGCACTGTTGCCTCACAGTGCCAGGGATCCGGGTGCAATTCTGACCTCGGGTCACTGCCCGTGTGGAGTTTGCATGTTCTCCCCATGCCTGTGTGGGTTTCCTCAGGGTGCTTCGGTTTGCTCCCACCCTCCAAAGATGTGCCGGTTAGGTGAATTGCCCATGTTAAATTACCCCTAAGTGCCAGAGAGATTAGCAGGGTAAATATATGGAGTCACAGGGATAAGACCTGGGTAGGATTGATGCTGGTGTAGGCTTGATGGGTTGAATAGCCTCCTTCTGCAGTGTAGAGATTCTAACTGAATCAAAAAGGTAGGTTTTCAGAAATGCGTGGGCAGAGGAGTGATGGAAAGGTTTAAAAATGGAATTCCAGAGGTTTGCAAACATTCATTTTCCATTCCCAGGAATGTACTTGCACCTGTAGTCCCACTCACTGTGGTGCTCTGTGGTCTAGCTACCAGTAATCCACTATAAATTCTATCCCCTGTTGACCCTATCCACTGTTAACTATTAATTGATACATGATCCATTCATGTACATATTAATTAGGTCTTTATTTTGCTCTACAGTTATCCAGAAGAGATTTTGTTTAATTTTTTGGTAACGGAGAATTTACATGACTTGAAGCAATGTGACACCAAATCCAATTACATAATCGGAGTAACTAAAAGATCATGCAGAACAACTCAACAAAGCCTGACTTTATCAGGAAAAGTTAGCTCCATTAAAAAAAAATCAATATAAAATATGACCAACAGAAGCATCACAAAGACAGAAAGCATATCCAAACACAAAAACGCTTATTGTAGCTCTGTGAACGAAAAAGGTTTATGATCATGAGCACTCGTTGATGCATCAGTAATCTTATCAGACAATATGGGTTGTAAGTTCATCTATGCCTTTCCTGAGTTATGCTTTTCCCCTTGTTCTGTGGCTGTAAAGGAGATGGAGCCAATTATATTGGACCTCTGTGTCCACATCACATAGCCTCTGAATACCCAGGGCTTTTCCAAATAGATAGGGGGCTGCATTGCTATGTTAACGTGCTGCAAACCCTTCCCTAACTCCTTCACTGCTCAGAGGGTCTGAGGAAGCATAGGGTAAATTTTACGGATGCATTAATTGTTTGCTGCAGTGATGAGGTGAAAACAGATGCATTCGGTTGAAAATCCTAACCTCACATATTTAAATTATTGTACTGCTGGCATCACGGCGGCTCTTCCCACTGAAAATTACATCGATCAGCCCAAACGGGAACTGTGCCCCTGCAACAATTTGCAATGTATCTGCTCAAACCCATCATTATCGGTCCGACTCTGAGGCAGAATAAATGGTAAAAGCAGCAAATCTCGGCGTGATAACTGGTTTATTCAATGTTGCTGGTACAAATCCTTCTGTAATTTCACTCATAGTGAGAACTCTGCCTGAAACTCTTAATAAAGAGAACCATTCGTTTATATTGACTGTTTTAAAGGGATTGATTGGATACGAGGTGCTACACTAACAATATAACCAATGGCTTCTGCAGTGGCTTTTCCTCTCACTCTTGTACAATTATCTCTGGTTTACTCCAAGCATCTACTCTTGACCTCCCCATTTTTCATCTAATTTTCCTTAGCAACAGCATCCAAAAACAAGTCAGCTTGTGCGAAGCACTGCTCCGGCACTGCCCCCCCCCCACCCCCCACCCTACCCCGTAGCACTGACACCTGGTTCTGTATCCTGGCTCTGCCCTTGGCGCTGCCCTCAGCTCTGCCCCCCTTGGCTCTACCCCCTGGTCCTTCCCCCTGGCTCTGCCCTCAGCATTGCCCCTTTGCACTACCACCTGGCATTACCTGGGGCTATGTCCTTGGCAAGGATCAAGCCCGCGCACCCATGTGATGTGGGACCCAGTTTTGCTTCTGCTAATGATTCTGCAGAGGAAGCTGCCATTGGGCCGCTGTCTTCCACACAGGTCTCCTCCTGCCCATTAGAAAGGGAAAATTCTGCCCATTGCCTTCAGGCTCTGCCGCCAATTCCATTTCTCCCCCTGGTCATTGTCTTTGGCTAAACCAGATGGTTTGCAACATTGGTGCCTTATTTAACTCTGAGCTGAACTTCTAATCCTTAATCCCTATCATTTTCACCTACAGAGCATCGCCTGTAACCATCCCAGCCTCAGACATCAGCTGCTGAGGACTCAAGTCATGTCTTTGTTCATTCCAGACTTGACTATTCCAGATCTCTGAACTTGCATCCCTGTAAACTTAAGCTCATCTGTTGTTCGTACCTTAACTCAAAATTCCCATCCACCTCTCGCCTCTCTGCTGGCTAAGATACACCAGCGGTCAGACCACACTTCAATACTGTAATTCTCACCCCTGCTTTTAAATCCATCCACAATTAATCCTTTCCGGTCTCTGTAACCTCCTCCAGCTCTTTGCATTCCTCCGATCCGAGTCTCTTGTGTATGTACAATTTTATTTGCCCCATTGTAATCTTGTGCTCTCCAACATTTAATTCCTGCAGAATGGAGTTCCTTCCCCTAACCTGACTTTGCCTCTATCTCCCCCTCTGCTTTCAAGACTCACCTTGAAACCTTGCTCAAACTTTTGATAACCTGCTGTAATTCTCTTTGTGTGACTCCCTGTCAAGTTTTGTCTGATTATGTTGCAGTGAAGCGTGTGAGACAAAAATGCACGTAAACAGTGACTGTCACACTAAATTCCTCCTTCAGCTGAGTGCATTTGCAATGTTGATGTTAAACTGTTAAAAGTCCCATACGTTTGATTATGAAATCTTCTTCCTTATTTCGAATTCTGAGCCAGCAATTGTCATCCATCCCTAATTGCCCTTGAACTGATGGGCCATTTCAGAGGGCAGTTAAGAGCCAACCACATTGCTGTGGGTTTGGAGTCACGTGGAGGCCAGACCAGGTAAGGATTCCCTTAAGGACATCAGTGAACCAGATGGGTTTGTACAACAATAATTTTATGGTCGTCATTAGACTTTTAATTCCAGATTTTTTTTAATTGAATTCATCTCCTGTTGTGGGATTTGAATCCAGGTTTCCGGAATATTACCCTGGGTCTCTGGCTCAGCGATGATACAACTGCCTTCCCTTAGAAGATTGGAAGTTTTCAGAAGATTAGAAAGTGTACCCGTCTACATAACAAGTTTCTTAGTTCTTGTAAAGTGACGGGTTAACACAAAGGGTTAATTTCAAAGCTTCATCAGCAATCTCTACAGGAGCAGACTGAGTATCATTTCCAGTTTCTGTGAGTTTTGGTCCTGCCCTGTGTGGTATACTCACCTGAAGAAGATGATCTTTCCCGATCCCCTTTCCAGAACCAATTCCACTCGGTTTCAGCTCACTTCGAATCGAGGGCTCTTTAAGATACAGATTCTTCTGTCGTGTTTGTGAAATCCCTCGTGATTTGGAGTCACTAACACATAATTCACTGACCCCTTCAGACGTGTTACCCTCTGCTGCAGAATCATTTCCATCCGTGCTTGTTTTGTCATCGCTGCTTTTTGAGCTACACAGCAAGAAAGTTTTGGAAATCACCCCAAGCTTTCGGGACTTTTTGCTGCTTTCATTTAATGAATTCTTCTGGGGGCAGCTTGTCTCCTTTTTCTTCTGTCTGCTGTTGCAGGAGTAAAACATTTCTGATGGATTCTGTCGGATTTTCGCTCCCCTTGCCAGCATGAAGAGGGATCTTGCTCCTTTTTCAAACCAATACACGCTGCCTGAAAATATGAAAAGGGGGAAGTTTAGAGTAAATAAGCCCATCTCCAGAAGCTTTCATATCTGTAGAAGTGGAATATATATCACAGATACTATCTTCGTTAGTGACACACAGGTACCACAATGATTCTCCATAAATACTCCAAGCATGTGGGAACTTCCTGATCTAGATATTTGACCGCATCCATTTTTGGAACATTTCACACTCCCATTGTATTGTCTAAGACAGAACCCGTTACTCACGCTGAATGCTATTTATCAATACTTTATTTTTTCATGGGATTTGAATGTCACAGGCAAGACCAGCATTTGCGCTGAACTCATATTTCAGTTTCTTTCTGGGAGGTTACATTGACGGAAGCTTAAAAGTTTTTGAAGTTTATTTATTAGAGTCACTTACATTAACACTGCAATGAAGTTACTATGAAGTAGCCTAGTTGGCACCTGTTTGAATACACGAAGTAACTACATGGATGAGAGGGGTGTGAGGGGATATGGTCCAAGTGCAGGTCAGTGGGACTAGGCAAAAAATGACAAACTAAAAGGGCCAAAAGACCTGTTTCTGAGCTGTAAATTTTCTATGAAGAATTTAACATGGCCAATGCATGCATGAGTTTTGGATTGTGGGAGGAAACTGGAACACCAGGAGGAAACTTGAGCAGACACTGGGACAGAACAAAGAACAAAACAGCACGGGAAACAGGCCCTTCGGCCCAACGAGCCCGTGCTGCCACCCCGATGTTCCCACCTCTATCCGTGATCCCTGTCCATGTTTATAGATCTATGGATTAAAAACCAAATTTGAGACAATTTAGGGAGAATTTGTTTTGCCAATTAGCCTAAGAGCACATCTTTGGGATGTGGAGGAAACCGGAGCACCCGGAGAAAACCCACGCAAGCACGGGGAGAATGCGCAAACTCCCACAGACACAGGCCCAAATCCATGTATCTGCACAGCACAGCGATAGTCACTGAGCTGTCGTGTTGCCCATCAAATGGTCCAGGTCAAGCGCACACTAACGACGTGAAGCACTAGGATACTCTTGAAAAAAATCCAAGAGCAGCCCTCTCACGACCCATCGCACACAGAGTGTGCAAACTTCACACAGACAGACACCCAAGGCAGGAATTGAACCCGGGTCTCCAGCGCTATGAGGCAGCAGTGCTAACCACGCTGCTACCACGCCACACATGTAGCAACAGAGAAATGTAGATGTAGACAATAGTTGTGAGCTAGATTGTGCTTGCAATTGTTCACTAATTGATCCATTTCAGCACACTTAATTGTGTATATGGCAGAACATTAGGGTGAAATTTGACTTCATGAGAGTGGATGGACAGCCCTGTGTCACAGTGATGAGCACTGCTACCTCACAGCACCAGGGACCCAGGTTCAATTCTGGCCTGGAGTCACTGTTTGTGTGGAGTGTGCCCGTGTCTGTGTGGGTTTCCTCCGGGTGCTCTGGCCTCCTACCACAGTCCAAAGATGTGCGGGTTAGATGGATTAGCAGAGTAAATGTGTGGGATTATAGGGATAGGAGAGTGGGGAGGCAGGGGCAAGGGGGTCCACCCCTCCCCCCTCTTCTCTGTGCCCGCAAGTGTCCCACCAGCATGGGATGATGTTGGTGGGAATTCCAATTGACAATGGCAAAACCAGAGAATCCCTTCACTGACAAACACTGCACCACCTCCCACCAGCGGGGGAGACATGGCAGGAGGCGGGAGAATCTCACCCAATATCTTCCACCTTCTTCCGTCCGTAAAAAAAATATAGAAGTCTCATACCAACTGACTCAAGAGCAGCTTCTTCCCCGCTGCTGTCAGACTTTTGAATGGGCCTTCCTCGCACTAAGTTGATTTTTCTCTACACCCTAGCAGTAACAATATATTCTGCACTTTCTCCTTTCCTTCTCCCCTATGTACTCCATGAATGGTATGCTTTGGCTGAATAGCTCACAGAAACAATACTTCTACTGTATTGCAATATATGTGACAATAATAAACCAAATCAAAGAGTTTCCCCCAATTACTAGCACCATTGTACCTGCAGAGATTCAGTGCCTTGGCCTCCAACTTAGAACTCACCTGTAGCCACAACACACTGATCCTGGACATTGATGACCATAGAACCATAAAACCCTATACTGCAGAAAGAGGCCCTTCGGCCCATCGAGTCTGCACTGACCACAATCCCACCATAGAACATAGAACATAGAACATTATAGCACAGAACAGGCCCTTCGGCCTTCGATGTTGCGCCGACCAATATAAAAAGCAATGCCCTCCAAACTAAACCATTCCCTTCTCTTCCATATACTTATCAACTAACCTCTTAAACGCCACCAAACTTGGCGCATCTACAACTGCTGCAGGCAGGGCATTCCACTCCCGAACCACCCTTTGGGTAAAGAACCTACCTCTGATATCCGTCCTATAACTATCACCCTTAATTTAAAGCTGTGTCCCCCCGTGCTAGCTTTCTCCATCCTAGGAAAAAGGCTATCACTGTCCACCCTGTCTAAACCTCTAATCATCTTATATGTTTCGATTAGGTCCCCTCTTAGCCGCCTCCTTTCTAACGAAAACAACCTCAAATCCCTCAGCCTCTCTTCATAAGACCTGCCCTGCATACCAGGCAACATCCTGGTAAACCTCCTCTGTACCCTCTCCAATGCCTCCACATCCTTCTTATAATGTGGGGACCAGAACTGCACACAATACGCCAAGTGCGGCCGCACTAGAGTTTTGTACAGTTGCAACATGACGTTGCGGCGCCGAAATTCAATCCCTCTACCAATAAAAGCCAAGACTCCATATGCCTTCCTAACAACCTTCTCGACCTGACTGCCTACTTTCAGGGATCTATGCACATACACACCAAGATCCCTCTTTTCATCTAGACTACTAAGAATCCTACCATTTGCCCTATACTCTACACATTTATTATTTCTGCCATAGTGCATTACCTCACACTTTCCCACATTAAACTCCATTTGCCACCTCTCGGCCCAGCTCTGCAACTTGTCCAAGTCCCTCTGCAAACTATAACACCCCACTTCACTATCTACCACTCCACCGACTTTAGTGTCATCTGCAAATTTACTAATCCATCCTTCAATACCCTCATCCAGATCATTTATAAAAATTACCAACAGCAGGGGCCCCAAAACAGACCCCTGAGGTACACCACTTGTCACCGAACTCCAAGATGAATATCTCCCATCAACCACCACCCTCTGTCTTCTACCTGCTAGCCATTCCTAACCCAATTAGCTAAATCACCCTCTATCCCATACATCTGCATTTTCTGCAGAAGTCTTCCATGGGCCACCTTATCAACCGCCTTACTAAAGTCCATATATACCACATCAACCGCCTTACCCTCATCCACCTCCTTAGTCACTTTTTCAAAAAACTCAATGAGGTTAGTAAGGCACGACCTACCCTTCACAAAACCATGCTGACTATTTCCAATCAACTACACCCCCATATCCCTACAAATTTTACCCACGAATCCCTCTAACCTAAGCACCTCAGGACACTAAGGGGCAATTTTAGCATGGCCAATCAACCTAACACGCGCATCTTTGGACTGTGGGAGGAAACCGGAGCACCTGGAGGAAACCCACGGAGACACGAGGAGAACATGCAAAACTCCACACAGATGAGGGTCACTGTGACTGAAGACCGGGCAAAACAGCTGGTGTAACCATTTCTGGCCTAGTCTGTTTGCCGAGGCCTTGGCTAATATTGGCATCAATAGTCTGATCTTGGTTTTGATAGCACTGGCCCAGCTGTATGGGGTCAGGGTGGTGGGGTTGTTGGGGGTGACTAGCCAATAATTTGCTACTGTCCATTCTCAGTGCAGCCGTTGTAGAATTTCACCATGCCCAACCCTCCAAACAGCATCAAATGCTTAGCTCAGCTCCTTGAAGTTAATGCTGAAATTGACCTATTTTTCCAGAGCCTGGGGTATAGATTATTTTTTCACAGGAGTTATAAGGAATTTAATTTTGCATATTAACATTGACTACAGCTTCCCGTGCCATTAGTAAGCAGTAATATGAATCAATGGAGATTATGTTACTGGATTGGTAACTCAGTAAATTGGAAAGAACAGAACTATATTTAGTCTAAACAAGATGTGACATCTCATCTGCCAAAGAGACCTGGGGCTTTCATTCGATCCGCTTCGGAATTCTTGCCCCTGGGTTTGGGAGTTTTCACTTGGAACCTTTCCCAGATCCACAAATCCCAAGCGCCACAGTAAATTGGATTTTCTTTCCAGCGTGGTGGGGTTGTGTGGAATTCGGGCCGGGTAACCCCAGAATGTGTGTGGAGGATGCCAGAGATGGATGGTCTGTCACGGTGCACTGGCACTGAATCAAAGCTTTTAAAACTCCAAAGCAGCCCCTGCTCATACCTCCTCCACACACACACTCCATCCCTGCCAACCCATATCCCCCAACCTATTTATGTAGTATCCATACACTTAATACCAATCTTCAATCCTCTTCCTACCTCCTATGGCCCCACATAGAACACAGAACAGGCCCTTCGGCCCTCGATGTTGCGCCGGCCAATTAAGAAAAAGCAGTGACCCTCTAACCTAAACCATTCCCTTTTCATCCATAAACTTATCTACTAACCCCTTAAACGCCACCAAACTTGGCGCATCTATAACTGACGCAGGCAGGGCATTCCATACCCTTACCACCCTCTGGGTAAAGAACCTACCTCTGACATCTGTCCTAAAACCACCATCCCTTAATTTAAAGCTATGTCCCCTCGTGCTAGCTTTCTCCATCCTAGGAAAAAGGCTATCACTGTCCACCCTATCTAAACCTCTCATCATCTTATATGTTTCAATAAGGTCCCCTCTTAGCCGCCTCCTTTCTAACGAAAACAACCTCAAATCCCTCAGCCTCTCTTCATAAGACCTGCCCTCCATACCAGGCAATATCCTGGTAAACCTCCTCTGCACCCTGTCCAATGCCTCCACATCTTTCTTATAATGTGGGGGCATCAACTCCAATTAAACCTATGACGTTTTACCCATTTCCCATGACCCCTCATATGTTCTATGTCAACACATGCACCCCATTCAATCCAGGTCCTGTTGTAGCCCTCATACCAACTTTGTGCCAAATCATGCCAACCATCCTTTGTCCTTGCACCTACCATGTCAACTCATCCAGTATTCATAACAGGCAAATCTCAGGGACCCATGCTGAGATTTAATAAAACAAAATTCTAAGTATCTATTGTAGACTCCATTAAACAACAACACTCAGTCATAAAAATCAATTTACTACATTTATATTCCTTCAACTACATAATTCCTTATAAAAACAAGCACTGGGATTTATAGTCCCACTTCAAAGAGTCCATAAACATTTGGCACTGTCAATCAAGTAACTGATAATGAACCATTGCAAAATCAGTAATGCAGCACTAATCCAGTTATGGCAGCCCTGAAACTTTTGTAAAAGAAACAGCAAGAGTGAAGTATCAAGCAATAATTGTTTTTTTAAAACTCTAGACAGTTTTTTTTTTCAAAAATTTAAATGGCAGGAGTTTTAAACGCCTTGACAGCTTGAGATCTCTTTGACAGTTCATTCAAATACCTTTGTCAGGTGTTTTTAATAGTTCCAATGAGGTTGTGCATTTTCAATGCACACTTATATTTACTTTTAGCAATTCCAAATGGCATACGACCTCCCTCAAATGGATCCCAGTACCATATCCAAAAGGATACCTTACCTCTCTAAAAGGATACCCTGGATAGCCAAATTCACAAAGTTCACATTTGCTGCTGTCAAGTCTAACTTGTGCACATCAGATTTCAGACATCACTCACACTAAAACCACAGATTCATAGAACCCGGAACAGTGCAGAAGAAGGCCATTCGGCCCATGTGGTCTGCCCCAAATCTCCAAGAGAACATCTCACTCAGGCCCACCCCCAACCCTATCCCGATAAGCCTAAGCATTTACCCCGCTAATCCCTCTAACCTTCACAACTGAGGGACAATTTTGCAGGGTTAATCCACCTAATCCGCGCATCTTTGGACTGTGGGAAGAAACCGGAGACCCGAAGGAAAACCCCTCGCAGACATGGGGAGAACGTGCAATCTCCACATATAACTGGAGGCAGCGCTGATTTCTACGGACAGCCACTCCCATGAAAAGTGCATCCTGGGCCAAAATGGTAGGTGCCGTGTTCGAGGTCGGGAATTACAGATACGAGGTTTCTGGGCCATTTCACTATATTGGAGACATGGTGAAACTCCAGGCCATAATGCCCAACATGTCTAAACATTAGACAGCAGCAATTAACAAAGCAAGTGAAGGCTGAACAGTATTGTCTCAATATATACCCAGGTATCAGCCAGAGGAAAACACAGTTCCAAAATTACAGAGCTCTGCTCAGGTCACATCCTGGGTCCAGGTTTAGTAATAAATGATATATTCCATCATTGGTGATTGTGCAGGCAAAAGCTGTGAGGCTCGTTCGCGAGGATGGTGGAATCAACAGAGAGAGTTGGGGCTTTGGAAAGACCAATGCATTTACTGTTACACAGGCAGTTCTCCAACTTACAGCACTGCTGCCTCACAGAGCCAGAGACCTGGGTTTGATTCCCAGCTTGAATCACTGTCTGAGCGGAGTCTGCACACTCTCTCCATGTCTGCGAGGGTTTCTTCCCACTGCAGAAAAGACATGCTGGTTAGGTACGTTGGCCGTGCAAAATTCTCCTACTGAAGCAGGCGCTGGAGTGTGGCGTCTAAGGGACTTTCACTGTGATTCTCCCATTGCAGCCTGGTGGATCGCGAGCGGGAGATGCACGTCGCTGGTCTTAAACGAGGATTTGCGCACGAGCCGGGAATGCTCTCCAGAGGCGGAGGGCTGGTTCGACCACACTGGGAATCGGCGGGAAGACAGGTTCTTTTTAACATGTATTTTAAATATGTTTTCAATGTGAGCATCGGGTCCCAGTTGAATCTCCCACCCCACCAGCAGTACTTCATTCCGATAGGGTTTACACCAGCTCCCCACGTTCAGGGAACTAGCAGAAGGCAGCGCCAGAATGAAGGGGGTCAATTGCCCACCCCCAGGGGCCAGACAGCAGGGGTTTATGCCCCTGGGTATGGGCACCCCAGAAGCTCCAGCCTGTGGGTGCCCATACCTGTGGGGCAAAGTGTCCAGGTCCAGGGAGGGTACCTTGGACTGCCCACCGGACAATGCCAAAGGGCAGGGCCAGTAGTGGGTGGGGACCATGGGTGATCAGTGGGGGTGGAGGGGGGTCCCACTGCAACAGGATCATTCTGCGATGGAGGCAGGGCACCAATTAGAGATGGCCTGGGGGAGGGAGATGATGGTCTGTCAGGGTGGGGTGGGGTGGTGGTCAGCTGCGAGGGAGCCTGCCTCCGGAGGGAGAGGGCAGTCTGACCAGGGGAGTTCAGTGGCAGAGGGTGGGGTTCTGCCGATGTGAAGGGATGGGGGGGGTGACTGCCACTACTGGGAGGGGCAGGGGCTTGGAATCTGGGCACTCCAGGGCGGGTGGGGGAGCAGTCAGCCTGGCCTGACAGTTTTGTGGGGACTGTGATAGAACAAAGAACAAAACAGCATGGGAAACAGGCCCTTCGGCCCAACGAGCCCGCGCCGCCACCCTGATGTTCCCACCTCTACCTGCGATCCCTGTCCATGTTTATAGATCTATGGATTAAAAACCAAATTTGAAACAATTTAGGGAGAATTTGTTTTGCCATTAGCCTAAGAGCACATCTTTGGGATGTGGGAGGAAACCGGAGCACCCGGAGAAAACCCACGCAAGCACGGGGAATGCGTAAACTCCCACAGACACAGGCCCAAATCCATTTATCTGCACAGCACAGCGATAGTCACTGAGCTGTCGTGTTGCGCATCAAATGGTCCAGGTCAAGCGTACACTAACAACGTGAAGCACTAGGATACTCTCGAAAAAAATCCAAGAGCAGCCCTGTCACGACCCATCGCATGTATGCCCCTTGTTAGACAACAAGGTGGACCAAAGCACCTGTAGGATAAAAACAAGTACATCAATATCATTGTCTATTTACACACTTCCCAGGGACTCCCAAGGCTCATGATCCCTATTTTAAATCAGTTTTCTATACCCCTCCATTCCCATTCTGTTCATGTACCCATCTAAATATTTCTTAAATATCTCCAGAGTACCTGCCTCCACCACTTGGCAGCGCATTCCATACCCCACCACCCTCTGTGTGAAAGAACTCCCTCTAGCATCCAAATTATACCTTACCCCCTCATCCTAAGCCTGTGACCCCTCGTGCTATTTGAGTTCATCCTAGGAAAAAGCTTAACCCTGTTTACTCTATCTATCCCCTTCAAAATCTTGTACACCTCTATCAGATCTCCTCTAAGTCTACGTCTTTCTAAAGAAAACAGCCCCAATTTGCCTAACCTCTCCTTGTAACTCAGACCTTCCATACCAGGCAGCATCCTGGAAAACCTCCTCTGCACTCTCTCCAGAGTCTCCACGTCCTTCCAGTAGTAGGGCGACCAGAACTGGATGCAGTATTCCAAATGAGGTCTAACCAACGTTTTATACAACTACAACATTAAAGGCCAGCTCTTGTACTCTGTACCCCTTCCTTTAAAGGCTAGCATACTACATGCTTTCTTCACAACCTTCTCCACCTGCTCTGCCACCTTCAGAGACTTATTCAGCTGCACCCCCAGGTCCCTCTGCATTTCTATACTCTTAATAGGTCTACCCTTTATCATATACCTCCCCACTACATTCTTTCTCCCAAAATGTATCACCTCACATTTATCAGGATTAAATTCCATCTGCCATCTGTCTGCCCAAGCTACCAGCCTATCTATGTCCTGTTGCATCGCCTGACAGTGCTCCTCACTATCCGCAAGTCCAGCCATCTTTGTATTGTCTGCAAACTTGCTGATCACTCCACTTACTCCCTCTTCCAAGTCATTTATATATATTACAAATAGAAGAGGTCCCAGTACCGAGCCCTGCGGCACACCACTAGTGACCGACCTCCAGCTAGAAAAACACCCTTCCACTATTACTCTCTGTCTCCTATTTCCAAGTTTCCTATTATCAAGTTAAACTTAAACCAGTTGGTTCAAAACCACAGCTTAAACCAAAATGTCATAAGTCAGAACTGATTTTCCCACATGAGCAATATTAGAAATGGTTCCAGATCCGAGATTCTATTTTTTAACCAAAATAGCCTAGAAGCTTGTACTCAATCAATTCTCGTGAGAAATAAAGTCGCAATATATTGACACTGTAAAATATAAATTTTAAGGAAGTGATTGGAAATACAAAAACTTCTGGATTGCCATGGGCAGCACAGTGGCACAGTGGCACAGTGATTAACACTGCAGTGCCAGGGGCTCAGGTTTGATTCCTGGCTTGGGTCACTGCGTATGCGGAGTCTTCATGTTCTCGCCATGTCTGCGTGGGTTTCCTTGGGGTGCTCCAGTTTCCTCTCTCAGTACAAAGATGTTTAGGTCAGGTTGATTGGCCAATCTAAATTATTCAGTTAAATCAGTTTCAAAAGGGATTAGTGTGGCAAATGAAAGAGGTTACAAGGTAGGATTGTTGGGCTTGATGGGCCAAATGGCCTCCTTCAGCACTTGTACGGGTTCTATGATTCCTGAAGTGAAAGTGTGTTGGGAAAGTGTTGAATCAGGGCTGGCGCACGATGTCCCGTGTCTGCGTACGAGTGTTTGAACTTGGTCATTGATGTGGCAGTGTAAAGTCAAAACCAAGGTTGTGAATTCGAAACAGAGCATCAGTTTACAAATTTGATTCATCATAACTCGAACACTGTAAATTCAAGGAGTGCCTATATTCAAAATCAGGGTATTTCGTGCAGGTGCCAGATTCATAAGCTCACAGTATATTCCAATTCCTCTCCTGTGCTAAGATTCCAGCTGTAACCACATCTCAACTAAAACAGAAGCTTTGTAAAACAACCAATGATTCATCCAGTCACAAACTCATTGCAATCTCAATGAAACACTCTGGTTGTTTAGGCTTGCCTTCACCCAAACATCGACTTCCTGGAAAATTGTAGCTTGATTTATTTAAGGAAATCGGCATTCCTCCTCAGGTAGGCTTCGTTCTGAAGAGAGAGCTGTGTATTGAAGGCTGGAATGCTCTGAGATCTGCCTTTGTTGATTCACTGAGCAGAAGAAAGTGCTCTCTCCTCTCACAGGCAGCAGTTGAGCGATTGAGGTGTTCGCTCCACATCCCTGCTTGTTGTGGGGCCTCCTTTCAAACGTACGTTTCCACAACTTCCAATCACAGCTTTAGATACACTCATAGAATCATAGAGACCCTACAGTGCAAAAAGAGGCCATTTGGCCCATTGAGCCTGCACCAACAACAATCTATCCCTCCCCCCACCACCCCCGCTCCTCTCCCCAGGCCCTATTCCTGTAACACTATGTATTAGTCCATGGCTAATCCGCACATCTTTGGACTGTGGGAGGAAAGCAGAGCATCCGGAGGAAACTCGTGCAGACCCAGAGAGAACGTGCAAACTCCACAGAGTCACCCAAGGCAGCAATCGAACCCAGGTCCCTGCTGCTGTGAGGCAGCGGTACTAACCATCATACTACCACAG
Organism: Sphyrna mokarran; assembly: GCA_024679065.1. Lineage (NCBI taxonomy): Eukaryota > Metazoa > Chordata > Chondrichthyes > Carcharhiniformes > Carcharhinidae > Sphyrna > Sphyrna mokarran. The sequence goes on from JAGIQG010000030.1 coordinate 32,065,066, forward strand.
AGTTAAATGCTGCCCCGTCATAATACAACAAAGAACAAAGATAAGTACAGCACAGGAAACAGGCCCTTCAGCCCTCCAAGCCTGTGTCGCTCATTGGTCCAACTACACCATTTGTAGTTATGACTTAGACTTAGAGGAGATCTGATAGAGGTGTACAAGATTATGAGGTGTATAGATAGAGTAAACAGGGTTAAGCTTTTTCCTAGGATGGACTCAAATAGCACGAGGGGTCACAGGCTTAGGGTGAGGGGGGTAAGGTATAATTTGGATGCTAGAGGGAGTTTTTTCACACAGAGGGTGGTGGGGGTATGGAATGCGCTGCCAAGTAAAGTGGTGGAGGCAGGTACTCTGGAGTTATTTAAGAAATACTTAGATGGGCACATGAACAGAATGGGAATGGAGGGGTATAGAAAACTGATTTAAAATAGGGATCATGAGCCTTAGGAGTCCCTGGGAAGTGTGTAAATAGATGATGATATTGATGTACTTGTTTTTATCCTACAGGTGCTTTGGTCCACCTTGTTGTCTAACGAGGGGCATACACGCGATGGGTCGTGAGAGGGCTGCTCTTGGATTTTTCGAGAGTATCCTAGTGCTTCACGTTGTTAGTGTACGCTTGACCTGGACCATTTGATGAGCAACACGACAGCTCAGTGACTATCTCTGTGCTGTGCAGATACATGGATTTGGGCCTGTGTCTGTGGGAGTTTGCGCATTCTCCCCGTGCTTGCGTGGGTTTTCTCCGGGTGCTCCGGTTTCCTCCCACATCCCAAAGATGTGCTCTTAGGCTAATTGGCAAAACAAATTCTCCCTAAATTGTCTCAAATTTGGTTTTTAATGCATAGATCTATAAACATAGACAGGGATCATGGGTAGAGGTGGAACATTGGGGTGGCGGCGCAGGCCCGTCGGGCCGAAGGGCCTGTTTCCCGTGCTGTTTTGTTCTTTCATCTTTGTTCTTTGTTTGTATCCATCCATTCCCAGTCTGCTCATGTGACTATCCAGGTAAGTCTTAAACAATCCCAGTGATGGTCTGCCTCCACCACCCTGCTTGGCAGTGCACCTATGGCCCTCAACACCCTCTGTATAAAAAACGTCTCTCTGAGTTAAACCTCGCCCCTCTCACCTTGAACCTGTGACCCCTCGTGATCATCACCTCCGATCTGAGAAAAAGTTTCCCACTCTTCACCCTATCAATACTCTTCATAATTTTATATACCTCTATTAGGCCTCCCCTCATTCTCTGTCTTTCCAGGGAGAACAACCCCAATTTATCCAATCTCTCCTCACAGCTCAGTCCTTCCTTACCAGGCAACATCCTGGTAAACTTTCTCTGCACTCTCTCCAAAGCATCAACGTCCTTCTGGTAGTGTGGCGACCAGAACTGGACGCAGTATTCCAGATGTGGTCTCACCAATGTTCTATACAGCTGCAACATCAGACTCCAGTTTTTATACTCTATACCTATAAAGGCAAGCATACCATATGCCTTCTTCACCACCTTCTCCACCTGTGCTGCCATCTTTAAGGGTTTGTGGACTTGCACACTTCGATCCCTTCCAGCGATGCCTCAAAGTGCTTGCACTGTTGTCGCTCTGGGCAAACACAGTGGCCAGCCCAAGTATGGCAAGATCCCAGATGGTAAAGTGAGATGAATAACTGTTTAATCCATTTTGTTTGAGGGATAAATGTTGACCAGAGCAAAAACTGTCAAACAACTCAGGAGCCAAATCCTCTTTCTGATGAGGCATTAAACCAAGGCTCCATTCCCTCCCCCCCCCAACCTCCCCCGATAGATGTACAGGACCCCAGGCTAATATTGATCCCTCAACTAACATCACAATCATCGTCATATTTTAGCTGTTACACGTCCCCGTGTGCAACTTGTTTCCATCATGGCAACAGTATCAGCAAGTCAAAAATATTTTGCTGGCCACAGAGCATTTAGGAACATCCTGGGGTTGTGAAGGGTGTTATAAAATGCAAGTTCTTTCTTTCTTTGCTGAGTTTTTTTTTCCAGAGCGTGCTAAAGCTAACTTGACTCTCATTCAAGCTTGGCACCACTTCTTGATTGATTTGACTTGATTTATTATTGTCACATGTATGAGTGAAAAGTATTGATTCTTGTGTGCTGGACAGTCAAAGCATACCCTTCATAGAGTACGTAGGGGAGAAGGGAAGGCGAGAGTGCAGAACGCAGTGTTATAATCACAGGTAGGGTGCAGAGAAAGAGCAACTTAATACAGTAAGAAGTCTCACACCAGAACGTTATAAAGTTATCAGTTCGTAGTTTTTACAATTTATAGTTACATAGTTATCAGCTGCTCCTTCATTAAATGAGTGGCATTCATAGAACATAGAACATAGAACATTACAGCGCAGAAATCTTTGACCTGATGAAGGAGCGGTGCTCCAATATCTCGTGCTACCAATAAACTGTTGGACTCTAATCTGGTGTTGTGAGGCTTCTCACTATGCCCACCTCAGTCCAATGCCAGCATCTCCACATTACAGCTTAATATATGGTCCATTCAAAAACCTGATAAAGCAGGGGAGAAGCTGTGCTTGAGTTGTTTGATGTAAAGATGCCAGCGTTGGACTGGGGTAGTAAGAACTCAGTAAGAATTTAGCAACACCAATTTTCAATCCAACCAATTTATTTGATAGTAAATCTGCAAGCTTTCAACACTCTCTCTGTGTGTTCATCAGGCAAATGCAGTGTTCTGGTCTGCAATAGCGCACATCAGCACAGACAGTTACAGATTGCTGATTAGAATGCAAAACCTTACATCTAACCTGCTATTCAAGTGTTAAAGTGTTAGCCACTTTAACACTTGAATAGCAGGTTAGATGTAAGGATTCGCATTCTAATCAGCAATCTGTAACTGTCTGTGCTGATGTGCGCTATTGCAGACCAGAAAACTGCATTTGCCTGATGAACACACAGAGAGAGTGTTGAAAGCTTGAGTTGTTTGGCCAGTGCTGTCAGATTTTTGTACCTTTTTCTCAATGGAAGAAGATGGAAAAGAGCATGTCCAGGGTCCGCAAAGTATTTGATTATGTTTCCAAAGCAGTGGGAAGTGCAGACTTACTTGCATCATAACTTCAGTTTAATGGGAAAACAATTGCTCCTGACAGCACAGTAACAGAAAGTAAGGTATAGGGAGAGCTGTGTTCATGTATCTGTCTGTGTGTGTTGCAAATAGAAATGGACAGTATGATTCACCAAAACCTCGCTCTGAACTTTTCATTAAATATATACTGTTTGCTATAAACTGGACCATGCCTGAGTAAGATCCTTCACACAGCTGAACCTCTGTCTGTCTGTGACCTCAGAACAAAAGACGCCCCATTGCAGTTTCAGGAATACTTACACCTCATTGTCTCTGAGGAGCTACTAATAAACAACTGTGAACAACGTCAAAATACCAGACCTTGGTGAGACCACATTTGGGATATTGTGTTCAGTTCTGGTCACCTCATTATAAGAAGGATGTGGAAGCATTGGAGACAGTGCAGAGGAGATTTACTGGGATGCTGCCTGGTTTGGAGGGTAGATCTTATGAGGAAAGGTTGAGGGAGCTGGGACTTTTCTCTTTGGAGTGGAGGAGGATGAGAGGTGACTTAATAGAAGTTTATAAAATGATGCGAGGGATTGATAGAGTGGATGTTCAGAGACTATTTCCACGGGTGGATGTAGCTATTACTCGGGGGCATAACTATAAGGTTCATGATAGGAGATATAGGAGGGATGTCCGAAGTAGATTCTTTACTCAGAGAGTGGTTGGGGTGTGGAATATGCTGCCTGCTGTGATAGTGGAGTTGGACACTTTAGAAACTTTCAAGAGGTTATTGGATAGGCACACGGAGCACACCAGAATTGTAGGAAAGGGATAGCTTGATCTTGGAATTGGACATAGCTCGGCACAATGTTGAGGGCTGAAGGGCCTGTACTGTGTTGTAATGTTCTGTGTTCTATTACAGCACAGAACAGGCCCTTCGGCCTTCTGTAAAAGGACCATTTGCAATTGATAACCCCAGTTTGCACAGGGTGCTAAGACAATAGGCCCCTCAAGCATTCCTTTTAACTCATAGTGGCTGGGATATTCAGCAGCTTGGGTGATCTAGACAATGTATACACATCCTTAGTTATCTCAGTGGAGGTCATGTGACTTGGCCTCTGGATTGTGGAGCAATGAATATTGCCTTGTCAAGCTTAATATCTCAATCATGTCATTAGCATCTGACCAGCAACTATACTGAAAGATATTCTGCCCAGGTTGGATACCTGGCCCCATCTACACTGATATCGTTGAAAGTTCCTTGCCATCGCCAACAAGACTGAATCTCTCTTACGTGCCTATCTCATTGTTTGAAGTCTATACCACCAGAAATATCAAATCTACCACAGAGATTTTCAGTCCGCTGACTCCCGTGAAGGAATACTTCACTGGATTATGATACTGGATTCTGGAAGTCACATGAACCAATATTTATTTTCCCTGTGGTCTCTGCAATGTAGATCTTCTGTTCTCTATTCCTCTCTTTACTGTTTGAGTGTGGATGTGATGCTGTGAATCCTTCTCCCCACTATTTACGAGTGTGCAAATAAACTAAATCTTTGGGCGGGGTTTTACAGTCTCGCTCGACCATGAGACTGGAAAACCCCACCCGAGGGTTAAGGGAACTTCCCATTATCCACCTCTCGCCTGCTCCGATTCCCCTGGCGGGCGGGCAGTAGAATTCTGGCATTTGAAGTTGTCCTATTTCGAGTTTATTACTAGGAATTGGATCACATCAAGGAATTGGGGAATATGTCACCTCTCATAAAAAGAGAAATAAACCAAAACGCCTTTCTGTTTACAGGCAGGTGGTGAGAGGAGAATTTTGTGCTGTTTAAATTAACCCTCGTCTTGTCTATATCATTAGATACAATCTATAGTGCATCTGTTTCTGCTCCCAGAAATACCCAGCTTGCAGTTTCACCCAGTCTTACATTGCTTAGAGTAGATTTGACCTTTTCATTCAGTACATAGAAGATAAAAAACTACAGCATAAACAGGCCCTTCGGCCCACAAGTTACACCCATCATATCCCTCCCTACTAGCCTTACCTATAACTCTCAATTCTATTAAGTCCCATTTACTCATCCAGAATTCTCTTAAAAGACCCTATCCGACTTAGGGATTTGCAGAACAGATGATTCCACTGGCTCAAAAAGGGTTGAAAAATCCCACCCTGTGGGTTCAAACCCCCCATCACAGCAGCTGGTGAATTTAAATTTAATGTTGAACATCTAGAAATGTAACACTGATAATGGGTGAAAGGGGACTGTGGAACTGCTGGATTGTCATTCCAAACCCATCTGGTTTATTAACATCCCTTAGAAAGGAAACTGAATGCCTTTATCCAACCCGTCCCACATGTGGCTTCAATCCCATACCGGCTTGGTTGACCCTTAAATGCCCTCCAAAGTGGCACTGAGATGTGCCAAGTCACATTTAGGGTAACTGCAGATAGACAGAAAAGCCAGTCTTGCCAGTAATGCCCACATCCAGAGAATGAATAAAACTAACGATCGTCCCTTTCAGCAATTAAAGATTAAGGGGTTGACCTTGGCTTTGAGCGATAGTTTATTTCCATTGGTTTGGCACAACACTGGCTGTCAATTCACTATCATCTGTTTTACACTAACACACAGTCAAAATTTACCCTACATTTACGCTCTACAAAATGGTCTCCTGAGAAATAAGTTCGTGTTTGTCCATTTGTACTTAGATCAGATGGCTGCACTTTGAGTAATGAGCATTCTGAGCAGATGTGATTCATGAACATATGTTAAATATCAATTTTTAAGAAGTAAGATAAAATTGTACGACATGACAATAACATATAAAGGGATTCCTACCCGCGTACATTAATGCGAGCATTAACAAATTTAAACCAATAGTTTATTGCCACTTTTACGCCAAGATTGATTGGAGAAGTTAAGCTGTACAGTGGCAGTTTGACATAAACATTAAGTTGATTAAAGGATTTGATAAGTTGGAGGGAAAGGAGCTGTATCCACAGGTGGAAAGGTTACTGCATAAGACGTAAACTTTTTTTGGACTGATGATACCTTCACAAAAAGAAAGAGGAAATCGCAATCTTTGTCCCCAGAAAACTGTCGAGAACAGGGTTCAACTGAAAATCTCAGAACTGAGATTAATGGGTTTTCATTAGCAGTTGTGTTTGAGAAATGGGAAAGAACAGATAGATGGAGTTCAATTCAATATGGTCTCAATGAGTGGCAGAACAGGATCAAGGGACAAAAGTGCTCTCATTCCGTTCCGATATACCCAAGATCCGCTCAAAGCGCAGAGATCGCAAGCCCCCCAGTAACTCAAAAAGTAAACAGGAACATGCAAACATATGATCTGGACAGATATGGAAACCAGCTGGGCCACTTGATCTGTCTCATACAATTGTGAAGCCCTTGCATTGTAATACTGACACTCACTATCCGTTAGAGTATTGATCCACACAGAGAATAAAGTACTTGTACTTATATCACATGCTCAGGAAGGTAAAGGAGTGCTTTTCCAGTGCAGTTACTCTTAAGCATGCAAATGGAGCAGCTAGCATGTGCAAAGCAAGATCCCACAAATAGTAAGGAACGAGAGATTGCTCAGTTGCTGATGATTACTGGCCAGAGAGAGAGAGAGAGAGAGAGGGACAGGAGGAAATCCTCTTCCTAAATAACATGCCACCCAAACAGGAAAAAATCTCACCCAAAAGACAGAGAGAAGGGGAACAGCTTGACAGGGAGGGAGAGCAGATTCAGCATATGGAGGGAGAAGGACTCTGTACAAAAGGAATTTTGAAGTAATCAGGAGAAAGTAGCTATAAATCCTGGTTCAGCCTCTAACAACATTTACAAGAGACTTTGGAATTAGACCCAGTCCAATTTAGTGTTCTTCGTATCCCACAACTCTATATAATATGGTTTGTGTAACTGGGATATGTCAGCTGTGTAATCCAGTTCCAGTAAACCAATGCTGTTCGCTCAGTAAATATTACACGAGGATATTGAGAACAAACTTACCCTCGCAGGACTCAAGTTTAACCTGCCCCTCTCTTTACCATGGTGTGGATAACTTGACCCACCATCGGCAGTAATCCCTCTCCTGCTTCTGTTTGGCCCCCTGTCGCAGCCGAGCTGAGAGCTATACTGTAGCTGGCTGTTCTCCTGGACACAGTCCAGTTAAGAGTGATGGTTGTAGAAAGCCTGTCTCACGCCTGAACAGAAATTGTGGCTTTTTTCTCCCGCAGTCGGAGATCTTGTATGATTTAGATTGGGCTGTTCCAATTGCCGCCCTCTTGTACTTAACAGCCATAATATGAAAGAGCTCTGTTATTGTACAGTGCCTGAACTGTGGTCCTGTTTCCACAGCACAAGTTAACGGGAGACCACAGTCTCTGCCTGGGACTTTCACTGACGTATATCTGACTCCAACATATCAAATGCTTTAACTCTGTACTGTCAGAGTTTGTCAACTTTCTCAGGGTAATTGTGAAGGTTGTATCCTGTGCTACACTCACTCCCCATGTTGAATGGGGTGTATATTTAAAGCTCATTGCTATTCCTACCCTCCTGGTCACTATCAGCCACCTAGAAATTTGTAAAACTCCCATCAGCTGGGCCTGTTTGACACAAGTAAATAACACCTTTCATAGAGTTTGCCAGAGCACTTCTGGGCAGATGTTTCTGAATAAATGGTATGTAGTGACAAGCCTGCTGTGAATTACAGCGTAGAGAGACAGCGCAAAGCAAACAGACCAGACACAGAGGTGTGATTCAGTCAGTCTGCTGCATGCAGAGGTGAATACTGAAGCCAAACATATATCCTTAGTAGGGGGAAAACGTCAAGTTATTGAGTGAGCAAAATGTTGTTCTCTTGTAGCTCAAGATTCAATTTGTGATATATTGTTCCTTGAAGATGTAAGTCTTTTTCCAAAAATGGTTATTGCACACAGCATATAATCTTATTAAAGCTATAGCACACTACACTTTATAAATTCAATCGCTAGTAACACATTATTCTTGTCATATCAAACAGACATAGTGTTGACATGTTTTTTTCTCAGAACATTTTCAAGTTTCCACAGGCCAAGTGTTGGTCTTACAAAGAGCTCACATTGGAGTATACAGAAATTATAACTGGAAGCAATTCTTTCAACCCAACCAGCCCGTGCAGTGCCAAGGTGCCAGACTGGCAGTGCCAGGCGAGAATTGCCCGAGGGTACCCTGCTTCCCTTGTTCTCAACCTCCTGAGGAGGCCTCAATAACCTCTGGTTCCACCAGCAAGGCCACAAAGACAAATGAGCTGGGATGATCGCATCCCGGCCTCACTAAGATCATGCAAATTAGAATTTTAAATAATTATTCAGCGCCTCACCGGATATGGGTGAGAGGCTGATTGCGCTGGATATCCAGCGCCAGTAAGGTTGTGAAAGTCGGGAAATCACGCACAATTTCTCGGCTCTCGCCTGATGTTACCAGCTTTCTCTGCCCATTGATGGGTGCGGCAAACCAGTTAAACTATAGTCCTTGTATTTAACCTCGTAGCTATGGTTTCTCATTCTTCGACCAATGGAATAATCCATTTGGAACGACCCTGTGTCATTCTTTCATAACTTGATTCATTTTGCATCCTGCATTTGACCTGTTAACAAGATGTTCTAACCTCTCGAAATATCTATTGGACCTTGGCATGCCTGCCAAGTAGTTACGAAGCTGGTATATGGGAGTTGGACTTTTGACAGGAATGTTATGATCCCTGGGAATAGACTGAGTGTAGGTGCCAGGAGGGTGAGCAGGGAACGTTATGATTGTTTCTTTCTGCCAACTGTACTGGCATTTTACTAGTCACAGGAGAAGGTGGCAGACAATGTGCCCACTCTGAGGGCAATTGAGACTTTTAAGTGGCCAGTTAATGTACACAAGAGCTCTTTCCATTTCACCGCTACCTTTACTGGCAGTGGTTACAACACCAGGACACTGATTGGAGTCTAACCTTGGATGACTGTCTCTGTAGCATGTTCTCCCTGTGTCTGCGTGGGCTTCCTCCAGGTGCTCTGGTTTCAAAGAATCCCTACATTACAGAAGAGGCCACTCAGCCCATCGCGTTTGTACTAACCACAATCCTACCCAGGCCCTATTCCTGTAACCTGACACATTATCCCTGCTAATCCCCTAGGGGCTATTTAACATGGCCAATCTACCCAGCCTGCACATCTTTGGACTGTGGGAAAAAACCAGAGCACCCGGAGGAAACGCACACAGACATGGGGAGGATGGGCAAACTCTACACGGGCAGACAAACGAGGCCAGAGTTGAACCTGGGTCCCTGACATTGTGAGTGCTAACCACTACATTACTGTGCTGTCTGAAGATGTGCAGGTTAGGTGGATTGGCCATGCTAAATTGCACCTTAAACTACATTCAGTAAAACTTGGTAGCCTCCCTGCAAGAACACCACCTCCTATTCTCTGGATCAATCCCATCCCCATCACTAGGACCTGCCTGATTGGCTACAGCAAGTCCCGAACCCACTTACCGCACCCAAGTTCTGCTCCATTATCGCTGCACCGGTGGATGCTGCAGTTCCAGCTGCAGCCACTGCCCCTTGTGACACTGTTGGCGGATACGCCGAGGGATAGAAACCACAATGTTACGCAATGGCATATCTAAACGGGCAGCATGGTAGTTAGCACTGCTGCCCTGCAGTGCCAGGGACTCACTCTGTGGAATTTGCACATCCTCGCTGTGTCTGCATGGGTTTTCTCCCACAATGCAAAGATGTGCAGTTTAGGTTGATTGGCCAGGGTAAATCGCCCCTTAGCGTCAAGGGGATGCAAAGTAAATGTGTGGTGCTGTGGGGATGGGTACTGGGTTGGATTGTTGTTGGTGCAGGCGCAATGGGCCAAATGGCCTTCCTTCTGCACTGTGGAGATTCTACAACGATTAATCTATGATAAATTGTGTAAAAGTGTGGCTTCTAGGGCTGGCACAGGTGGGATTACTCCAGCTGGTGCATGTGGTCAGTGCTTCCATATAACACTGTGTTCCTGGATGGGAGCCAGGTCCCTTGGGAGAGTAAATCATAGCATCATGTAAACACTGTATGGCTACAATGTACAGGGAGCAGGCAATGTCCAATATACAACCCCCGCTGGAAATGTTAGCCTAATTCAACATTCCCACTAATTTTCATATGTTTCCCCCAGCTGCGCTTTTAGCCCTGGTTCAAGATGTATCCACTCATGCGGTTAGTACAGAAACTACCATTACTCAGCTTCCAGGCTCATAGAATTTCATTTTTTCTTAGTGTATCTTCACATGCGTTCTGTTTTGATTCCCTCTTCCACTCATGACCCTTGTCTATGTTTACAGAAATGTGCGTTGGAGCCAATTTGAGGAAACAATTTAGGGAAGGATTCTTGAGCTGACCATCAGCTCACTGGACCACGTTGAGAACACTCCTTCTGCGGTCAACGAGCCCTGACGGTGGGCTTGAACCCAGAGCTTCTGGTCCTGCGGTGAGGGTGCTACCCACTGCTCCAAGGACCTCCCTACTCAGTCAGCAAAAAATAGGAACACAGCTAAAGGTGGATAAGGTGGCAAAGTGGGATACTTGCTATTATTAGCCAATGCATAGAAAATAAGAACAGGGAGGTTGTGCTGGAACTGTATGGTTAAGGCATAGCTAGATTACCCGAGGTCTGCTCCATTATCGCTGCTGTGGTGGATGCTGCAGTTCCAGCAGCGGCCACTGCCCCTTGTGACACTGTTGGCGGATACTCTGAGGGATAGAAACCACAATGTTACGCAGTGGCATATCTAAATGGGCAGCATGGTGGCACAGTGGTTAGCACTGCTACCCCGCAGTGCCAGGGACTCAAGTTCAATTCTGGTTGCGGGTCACTCTGTGGAATTTGCACGTCCTCGCTGTGTCTGCATGGGTTTCCTCCCACAATGCAAAGATGTGCGGTTTAAGTTGATTGGCCAGGGTAAATCGCCCCTTGGCATCAGGGGTTAGAGGGTTAGATAGGGTGGACAGTGGAGAGCCTTTTTCCTCAGATGGTGATGGCTAACTGAGGAGACATAGCTTTAAATTAAGGGGTGGTAGTTATAGGACGGAGGTCAGAGATAGGTTCTTTATTCAGAGGGACGTGAGGGCGTACAGCAGTTGTGGACTTGCCAGCCTTGAGGACGTTCAAATGGTCAGTGGATAGGCATATGGATAATACCGTAATAGTTTAGGATCATTAGATTGGTTCTGCTGGTCAACGTAACATCGAGGGCCGAAGGGCCTGTACTGTTCTATGCTCTATCTATGCTCTGGGTCACTACATTGTAGGAGAGATGTGATTGCACTGGAGAGGGTGCGGGGGAGATTCACCAGGATGCAGTCTGGCCAGAGGGGTCTGAGTGATGAAAGAAGATTCCTTGGAGCAGCAAAGGTTGCGAGGGAACCTGATAGAGGTGTGTAAGATTACGAGGGGCATAGATAGAGCGGATCGGAAGGCATTTTCTCATTATAGAAGAGTCAATAACCATAGATTTATGGCTGGAGGGAGAAGATAAGAGGGGAAATGAGGAGAGACCTTTCCTTTCTGAGGATGGTGGAAGTCTGGAACTCACTACCTGAAAGGATAGGTGAGTTAGAAACTATCGTATCATTTAAGAAGTACTTGGATATTCACTTACACCGTCATAACCTCCAGAGCAATGAGCCAAGCGCTGAAAAACAAGATTAGATCTTTATTGACCTTCGTGGATATGATGGGCTGAATAGCCTCTTTCCGTGCTGTAAATGCCTACGGAGCTGTATCAGTGGAGCATAACAACAACAACTCGCATTTATATAATGCCTCTAACATGGTGATCCATTCCAAAGCACTTTATAGAGGCAAAAGGAGACAACAAACATGTCCCCAAACTAAAGAAGGAGACATCAGGAAGAGTATTTGGTCAAAGAGGTAGGTTGTAAGGAGTCTCATAAAGGAAGGAATGGAGCTGGAGCAGAGTTTTGTGAGGGGTGCGAGAAGAATCCCAGATTTTAAGTCTTTAACAGATGAAAGTTCAGCTGCTGCTGGTGAAGGAAAGGGCTTGGGGGTCAGAATTGGAGGAACACTCAGTTTCATGTGTGTCATTTATGGATTTCAGCTGAGAAATCCGTGTCCTGGAACTATTTTACTGTCACAGAATCCTACAGTGCAGAAGGAGGCCATTCAGCCCAGTGGGTCTGCACAACCCCACCTAGACCTTATCCCCATAATCCTGCAAATCCCCTAATACTAAGGGGCAATTTTAGCATGGCCTGCCCACCTAATCTGCACATCTCTGGAGTGTGGGAAGAAACTGGAGCAAACCCATGCAGAGACAGGCAGAATCTACAAATTCCACACAGGCAGTGACTCAAGCCGGGAATCGAACCCGGTTTTCTGGTCCTGTGAGGCAGCAGTACTAACCACTGTGCCACCTTGTCATTAGTTTGTGGTAAAAATCTGCAATAAATCAACGAGTGATCTCTGAGAATTTTCCACGAGGGGGAAAAATAGTCAAGCAACAGTAAGTGGCCTTATCAATAAAATGCTTTTACCAACTCCGTGTCCCTGGCAGTGGAAGCAATCTGTCTGTAGAGCAGCAATAGCTGAGTGTGTGTTGTCACTGTCGAGGTTTGGTAACTCGAATGACTGAGCCAGAGATAGATTAGGGAGCAGATTTGCCAATGATCTAAGAGCATTGATCATTGGTGTAGCTCCCATTACAATGAACGTAGTTTGGTTGGATGCATCCGAGGTTTGCTAATCAGTTGCAGCAAGGTACAATTCAGATGCCGGAATCATTCCAGAGGCCGTGAGTTCAAATCTGACTGCGCCAAATTCTGAAATTAAATTCAAAAAAGCCGGCTACTTGTGGGCTGCCATCAGCTAAATAAAAAAGCTTCCAGATTGTCAACTGAGCTGGTTTACTAATCTTGGAGGTTCACCAGGCTGATGCCATGGATTGTCCTGAGAGGAGAGATTGGTTTGATCAGACCTGTATTCACTGGAGCTTAGAAAGATGAGAGGAGATCTGATTCGAATAGGGCTGGACAAACTAAATACACACAGGATGTTTCCTGAGTCAGGGACTCTAGAATCGGGGAGCCGTCTCAGGGTATGGGATAGGCATTAAGGACAGAGGACTGACATGACATGGGTGAGATCCTAAATGAATATTTCTCATCAGTGTTGAGAAAAGCATGGATGTTAGGGAACTTGGGGAAATAAATAGTGATGTCTTGATGAGTGTACATATTACAGAGAAGGAGGTGCTGGAAGTCTTAAGGTAGGTAAATCTCTGGGACCTGATGAAGTGTATCCCAGGACATTGTAGGAGGCTAGGGAGGAAATTGCAGGTCTCCTAACCGAGATATTTGATCATCGATAGTCACGGGTAAGATCATAATAAGAACATAAGAAATAGGAGCAGGAGTAGGCCATCTAGTCCCTCGAGCCTGCTCCAACATTCAATAAAATCATGGATGATCTGATAGTGGGTTCAGTTCCACTTACCCGCTTGCTCCCCATAATCCTTAATTCCCTTATTGGTCAGAAATCTATCTATCTGTGACTTAAACACATTTAATGAGGTAGCCTTCACTTCTTCAATGGGCAGAGAATTCCAAAGATTCACTACCCTCTGGGAGAAGAAGTTCCCCCTCAACTCTGTTCTAAATTATCTCCCCCTTATTTTGAGGCTGTGCCCTATAGTTCTTGTTTCCTTTCTAAGTGGAAAGAATCTCTCTTCTTCTACCCTGTCTAGCCTCTTCATTATCTTATATGTCTCTATAAGATCTCCCCTCATCTTTCTGAACTCCAATGTATATAGGACCAATCTACTCAATTTTTCCTCATAAGCTAACCCCTCATCTCCAGAGTCAACCTGGTGAACCTTCTCTGTACCTCCTCTAAGGCCAATATATCCTTTTGCAAATAAGGGCAAAATTGCACATAGTATTCCAGTTGCAGCCTCACCAGTACCTTGTATAATTACAGCAAGAGCTCCCTGCTTTTATATTCTATCCCCCTCACAATAAAGGCCAACATTCCATTTGCCTTCTTGATCACCTGTTGCACCTGCAAACTGAGTTCTTGCGATTCATGCACAAGGACCCCCAGGTCCCTCTGCACAGTGCCATGTTGTAATTTTTCACCATGCTGTAAACCTCTATGAGTCCAGAAGGAAACATTTCTTCAAAGGGTGTTGAGCCTGGGGAATTCTCTACCACAGAAAGCTGTGAAGACCAAGTCATTGAATGTATTCAGGAAAGAAATAGAGATCTTTTTCAATTCTAATCATGGGAAATGGGGAGAAAGTGGGAATATGGTACTGAGATTGAGGATCAAACATGATTATACTGAATAGGGAAGTAGGTTCAAAGGGCTGAATGGTCTACTTGTGCCCCTAGTTTCCATGTTTCTATATTCTCAGGTAAGGGAATTGGTCAGCCTTATTCAGCCTGCGCTACACGTGACTCCAACCTCCAATGGGGTGGCATGATGGCACAGTGGTTAGCACTGCTGTCTCACAGTGCCAGGGATCCAAGTTCGATTCCCAGCTTGGGTCACTGTTGGTATAGAGTTTGCACGTTTTCCCTGTGTCTGCGTGGGTTTCCTCCAGGTGCTCCCAGTTTATAAGACCATGCAACTATTAGACGTAACTCAGCCCATTCAATCATGGTTGACATTTTTTGCATTCTCATTTTCCTGTTTTTTACCCCATAACTGCTGACTCCCTTATTAATCAAGAATCTATCTATCTGTGTCTTAAAGACACTCAAAGACATGGCTTCACTAGCCTTCTGTAGTAAAAAAGTTCCACAGAGTTTTCCTGAGATATGTGTATTAAGTGGATTGGCCGTGCTAAATTGCCCCTTGGTGTCAAGGAACTAGCTATGGTAAATACATGGGGTTATGAGATAGAACATTGATGGGATAGTTGTCGGTGCAGTCTCAATGGGCCGAATGTCCTCCTTCTACACTGGAGGATTCTTTGATTCTATGATTCTATTCAAGCCCACAGCAGTGAGGTTTACTCTCCCAGTCCTTTGCCATGGCTCGGTTGTGCCAAAGTTCATGAGTAAAGATCCATTGCCATCTACAAGGATTAGCACTGCTGCCTCACAGAGCCGGGAACCCGGGTTTGATCCCTACCTTGGGTCACTGTCCCTGTGGAGTTTGCACATTCTACCCCTGTCCACGTGGATTTCCTCCGGGTGCTCCAGTTTCCTCCCACACTCCAAAGATGTGCAGGTTTGGCCATTCAAAATTAACCCTAGTATGAATTACCTGATGCAGGACAAGTACATGAAATGGATTGAAAACAGATTTGCCTAACGTCTTTCACAAACACCAGATACCTCAAAGCTTTCCAGAGAAATGAAGCACTTTTGAAACGTGGCCATTTTTATAATGCAAGCAATGTGGCAGTGAACTGACACACAGGAAGCTGCCATAAATAACAATGAGATAATCATTAGGTAGTCTGTTTTGTGATGCTGCCTGCCACGGGAACGGGGGGGGGAGGGCAGGCAGACCACGTATAGATCCATTGAACTCGGGCAGGATTCTCCGGTTGATTGCGGCTGGAGAAACCCACCCACAGACTGAGGGATAAATCTCAACCAATGCCCCCACCCCCCCAATTTTCCCTGAGAAAGTACCCTACAGTCTGGGTGGGCTGACAGAGTCTTCCAACTTAACATCTCAATTGGACGAAAGTAGATCCAAGTACTGCACCAGAATTTCAACCTTGATCTTGTGCTGAACTCCTGGGGTAGGCCATGAACTCACAGTCTTCTGATTCAGAGACAGAGTGTGTGAGATCAGTTATGGCTGCTACACTAAACTAGAGCCTTGGGATTGGGTAGACTCTCCTCTGTGGCCCTGTTGCCTACCACTCTTAAAATCGTACAGTGCAGAAGGAGGCCATTCAGCCCATCAAGTTTGTACCAACCACAATCCCATCCGGGCCCTATTCCAGTAATCCCTCATATCTACCCTTGCTAATCCCTCTGACACTTTGGGTCATTTTGCATGGCCAACTAACCTGACTTGCACATTTTTGGACTATGAGAGGAAACCAGAGCACCCAGAAGAAACCCATGCAGACACAAGGAGAATGTACAAACTCCGCACAGACAGTGGCCCAAGGCTGGAATTGAACCTGTGTTCCTGGCACTGTGAGGCAGCAGCGCTAATCACCGTGCCACTGTCCAGGCCATGTAATCTCCGGGCCAGGGTTGGGGGGCCAGGGGGCGAAGATGAGTCATAGAACTCAAGGACATTAAGGAAAAAAATCCTTCTGAAAATTCAGCTCCAACACCCCTCCTCAGATAACAAAAATCAGTAAGAAGTCTGACAACGCCAGGTTTAAATCCAACCGGTTTATTTGATAGTAAACTTACAAGCTTTCGACCCTATAGCCTTCGTCAGGTGAATGAGGTGTTCTGGTCTGCAATAGCACACATATCAGCACAGACAGTTTACAGATTACTGATTAGAATGCAAATTTTTACACCTAACCTGCCATTCAAGTCTTAAAGTGGCTAACAATGTGAGTGGAAGGAGCACGGAGCACAGGTTAGAGAGATGTGTATTGTCTCCAGACAGCACAGTAAATGAGGGTTTTTTTTTCTAACCCAGGCAAGTCATGGGGGTTACAGATAGTGTGACATGAAGCAAAGATCCCTGTTAAGACCGTCCTCATGTGTGCGGAACTTGGCTATCAGTCTCTGCTCAGCGGCTTTGAGCTGTCGTGTGTCATGAAGGCCACCTTGAAGAACGTTTACCCGAAGGTTGGAGGCCGAATGCCTGTGATCGCTGAAGTGTTCACCTACAGGAACATAGAACATAGAACATAGAACATTACAGCACAGAACAGGCCCTTCGGCCTTCGATGTTGTGCCGACCAAAATAAAAAGCAATGCCCCTCCAAACTAAACCATTCCCTTCTCTTCCATATACTTATCAATTAACCTCTTAAACGCCACCAAACTTGGCGCATCTACAACAGCTGCAGGCAGGGCATTCCACTCCCTAATCACTCTTTGAGTAAAGAACCTACCTCTGATATCCGTCCTATAACTCATACCCCTTAATTTAAAGCTGTGTCCCCTCGTGCTAGCTTTCTCCATCCTAGGAAAAAGGCTATCACTGTCCACCCTATCTAAACCTCTAATCATCTTATATGCTTCAATAAGATCCCCTCTTAGCCGCCTCCTTTCTAACGAAAACAACCTCAAATCCTTCAACCTCTCTTCATAGGACCTGCCCTCCATACCAGGCAACATCCTGGTAAACCTCCTCTGTACCCTCTCCAATGCCTCCACATCTTTCTTATAATGTGGGGACCAGAACTGCACACAATACTCCAAGTGCGGCCGCACTAGAGTTTTGTACAGTTGCAACATGATGCTGCGGCTCCTAAATTCAATCCCCCTACCAATAAAAGCTAAGACTCCATATGCCTTCTTAACAACTTTATCCACTTGACTGCCTACTTTCAGGGATCTATTGACACATACACCAAGATCCTTCTGTTCCTCAACACTATTAAGAGCCCTACCATTAGCCCTATACTCTACACATTTATTGTTCCTGCCAAAGTGCATTACCTCACACTTTTCCACATTAAACTCCATTTGCCACCTCTCGGCCCAGCTCTGCAACTTGTCCAAGTCACTCTGTAAACTATAACACCCCTCTTCACTATCTACCACACCACCGACTTTAGTATCATCTGCAAATTTACTGATCCATCCCTCAATACCCTCATCCAGATCATTTATAAAAATTACAAACAGCAGGGGCCCCAAAACAGACCCCTGAGGCACACCACTCGTCACCGAACTCCACGATGAATATCTCCCATCAACCACCACCCTCTGTCTTCTATCTGCCAGCCAATTCCTAATCCAATTAGCTAAATCACCCTCTATCCCACACATCTGCATTTTCTGTAGAAGTCTTCCATGGGCCACCTTATCAAACGCCTTACTAAAGTCCATATATCCTACATCAGCCGCCTTACCCCCATCCACCTCTCTGGTCACTTTCTCAAAAAACTCAATGAGGTTAGTAAGGCATGACCTACCCTTCACGAAACTATGCTGACTATCCCCAATCAATTCATTTCTCTCTAAATAACTATAAATCCTATCCCTAATAATTCTCTCCAATACCTTGCCCACCACAGAAGTAAGACTCACTGGCCTATAATTCCCAGGAAGGTCTCTCTTCCCCTTCTTAAACATTGGGACCACATTCGCCATCCTCCAGTCCTCCGGAACCACACCCGTAACCAACGAGGACCTGAAGATCAGAGCCAGAGGCTCTGCAATTTCCTCTCTTGCCTCCCAGAGAATCCTAGGGTAAATCCCGTCCGGCCCAGGGACTTATCCAACTTCAAACCCTCGAGAATTTCTAGCACATCCTCCCTATCTACTACAATACTTCCCAATTTGCAACCCTGTACCTCAGTGTTCTCCATAGCTACATTTCCAGCACTCTGCGTGAATACCGAAGAGAAATATTTATTCAGTGCCTCACCAATCTCTTCAGGCTCCACGCACAACTTCCCACTGCTGTCTATGACTGGAAGGGAACTGTTTTGCCTGGAATCATAATGAAAATCAGGCCAGGAGACTAGATAATGCAAACGCTTTATCCAAGTTGGTGATCCATTAGTACAGAACTGTTCCAGTGATATTCATTCATCTGAGCAAACACAAGATTGTGTTTTAATCAAACAGAAATCACCAGGATCTTCAGTGGAGCTTCTCTTGGTCGGTAACTACGGTAGAAAACCTAATGAAGTAACAGAAAATCCCTGGTGTATTATAGTCTCTTTGATAGACTGCGAACAACAGGTCAATAACTAGGCCTGTTCCACAGTCCCTGTCAATATCACTGCATGATGGATATCGTTCTCATGGGAAATGCCTTGCAGAGAAAGACTGTTCGATCCACCCAGCCTGCCCAATACTCAGGAAGGCAGCAGTTTAGCTCCAACTATCTGGATGTGTAACATCCAGTAATTGGCACTGCGGGAGTCATTTCTGCCTCCAGTGTGGCGTTTACAGTACAGAGTTACATTTTTATAACTAACCGCACTGGGCATCATGTTGGTGAGAGACCATTGCCACGTGATGGGGTAAATGCAGAGAAAGCAGATCATAGACAGCAATCAGCGAATAACACTTATTTGAAACAAGTATTGCCAATTTAGAACAAAGAACAAAGCAGCATGGGAAACAGGCCCTTCGGCCCAACGAGCCCGAGCTGCCACCCCGATGTTCCCACCTCTACCTGTGATCCCTGTCTATGTTTATAGATCTATGCATTAAAAACCAAATTTGAGACGATTTAGGGAGAATTTGTTTGCCAATTAGCCTAAGAGCACATCTTTGGGATGTGGGAGGAAACCGGAGCATCCGGAGAAAACCCACGCAAGCACGGGGAGAATGCGCAAACTCCCACAGACACAGGCCCAAATCCATGTATCTGCACAGCACAGCGATTGTCACTGAGCTGTCGTGTTGCCCATCAAATGGTCCAGGTCAAGCGTACACTAACGACGTGAAGCACTAGGATACTCTTGAAAAAAATCCAAGAGCAGCCCTCTCACGACCCATCGCGTGTACACCCCTTGTTAGACAACAAGGTGGACCAAAGCACCTGTAGGATAAAAACAAGTACATCAATATAAACCTTAACATACCAGCTGTGTGCCAGGCAGCGCAGTAGCACAGTGGTTAACACTGCTGCCTCACAGTGCCAGGGACCCGGGTTCAATTCCTGGCTTGAGTTACTGTCAGTGTGGAGTTTACTCATTCTCCCTGTGACTGCGTGAGTTTCCTCTGCACGCTCCAGTTTCCTCGCAGGTCCAAAGATGAACAGGTTAGGTGGATTGGCCACGCTTTAAGGATTGGACACAGATTTAAGGTGCAGGGAGGCAAATACAAAGGAGATGTCAGGGGTAGGTTTTTCACTGAGAGGGTGGTGAGTGAATGGAACCGACTGCCGTCGGAGGTTGTTGAGGCAAACTCACTGGGGTCTTTTAAGAGACTTCTGGATGAGTATATGGAAAAGAATAGGATAGGGGGTTATAGATAGGTCTGTGGATTGGAAGATGTGATCGGCGCAACTCGTGGGCCGAAGGGCCTGTTTGTGCTGTATTTTTCTATGTTCTATATTTCCCCTTTGTGTCAGGGGGACTAGCTAGGGTAAACACATGAGATTATGGAGATAGAGTCTAGGTGGGATAGTGTTTGGTGCAGACTCGATGGGCCAAATGGCTTCTTTCTGCACTGTAGGGATTCTATGAAGCTAATTCTCTTCCTTGGCCTCACATCACTAACCACAGCTGGAAGGAACTCTTCTCATTATAACTTAGAGGGATCATCATCTCATTTTGGGTCAGTCACTGATTGATTCCTGCTGGTTTGTTGATGTGACAGTAGAAAATGTTTGATTATTCCCAGAATTACTTCAACCCGAACTATTAGCAGTAACTATTAGCAGACATTGCCTTGACAGCAAGGATTCCTGCACAGCCAATCGTTCACAGAGGCAGTGATCTCTGCATTGCTCACACACAGTGAGAAGTCTGACAACACCAGCTTTAAGTCCAACCGATTTATTTGATAGTAAACTCACAAGCTTTCGGGGTTTGTCCCTTCATCAGATGAATAGGGAGTTCAACTGACGAAGGGACAAATCCCAAAAGCTTGCGAGTTTGCTTTCAATAAATCGGTTGGACTTAAACCTGGTGTTGTTCGACTTCTTACTGTGTTTACCCCAGTCCAACGCTGACATCTTGCCTGTACACTACAGTACGACACAGGGAAAATGAGCAGAGGTCGCATTAGAGCAGGACCAGTTACTGAAAGAAGTGTGGGGGGGCGGGGGGGGGAAGTGAGGAAGCCAGGCTTTCAGCAAAGATCATTTCAGCCTATAATGTTCAGTACACTTCAGCTGAGCCTCAGCTGGGTGCAGGGTGTAATATATCGCTGCTTTGTGGAGGAGTCCTCACTGAAATCTGCCCTTGGCACAGCAACAAATGCAGCCAGAACAGACTGGGCTGGCATTGCCGGTGACGGTGAAGGTGAGCTGACCATAAAGATGACAAAAGCCATGAACTTCTATGTATCAGTCTCCTTCCAGGCTGACACAGGCAATGCTTGCAACATCTCCCAGTTGCACAGGTCTCTGAGGGGCTGTGTGCATCAGGAGCTGAATGAAAAGTTCTGTCTTGCTGGAGAGAGAAAGGAAAAGCCAGCATGTAGCTTTTCGACCGTCATAGTTTTCTCCAGAATGAATTGGTTGCCTTAGCTCACAGGCATTGCACGTCATTGCTGAGGCATGTAACACACAGAGGATATTTTATTCTGCCAAATTCAGCTTTTGCACAGCCCGACACAGCGATAGCGATATGGATCCTGACTTGGAAATGTATTGCTGTTCTTCACTGGGTCAAAATCCTGAAACGCCCGCCCTAACAGCATTGTGGATGTACCTACATGACTTGGACTGCAATGGTTCAAGAAGGCAGCTCACTACCACCTACTCAAGGGATGGGCAATAAAGGTTGGTCAGTGATGCCCACAGCAAAATGGCACAGTGGTCAACACTGCTGCCTTATAGTGCCAGGGTTCAATCCCCAGCTTGAGTCATTCTCTGTGCGGAGTTTGCACATTCTCCCCGTGTCTGCGTGGGTTTCCTCCAGGTGCTCCGGTTTTCTCCCACAGTCAGAAAGTCGTGCTGGTTAGGTGCATTGGCCATGCTAAATTCTCTCTCAGTTACCTGAACACGCACCAGAGTGTGCACAGTAACATAGAACATAGAACATTACAGCGCAGAACAGGCCCTTCGGCCTTCGATGTTGCGCTGACCAATTTAGAAAAAGCAATGACCCTCTAACCTAAACCATTCCCTTTTCATCCATAAACTTATCTACTAACCTCTTAAACGCCACCAAACGTGGCGCATCAACAACTGCAGCAGGCAGTTCCATTCATTCCATACCCTTACCACCCTCTGGGTAAAGAACCTACCTCTGACATCTGTCCTATAACTACCACCCCTTAATTTAAAGCTATGTCCCCTCATGCTAGCTTTCTCCATCCTCGGAAAAAGGCTATCACTGTCCACCCTATCTAAACCTCTAATCATCTTATATGTTTCGATTAGGTCCCCTCTTAGCCGCCTCCTTTCTAATGAAAACAACCTCAAATCCCTCATCCTCTCTTCATAAGACCTGCCCTCCATACCAGGCAACATCCTGGTAAACCTCCTCTGTGCCCTCTCCAATGCCTCCACATCTTTCTTATAATGCGGGGACCAGAACTGTACACAATACTCCAAGTGCGGCAGCACTAGAGTTTTGTACAGTTGCAACATGACGTTGCGGCTCCGAAATTCAATCCTCCTACCAATAAAAGCTAAGACTCCGTATGCCTTCTTAACAACCTTATCGACTTGACTGCCTACTTTCAGGGATCTATGCACAAATACACCAAGATCCCTCTGTTCATCAACATTATTAAGAATCCTACCATTAGCCCTATACTCTACACATTTATTATTCCTGCCAAAGTGCATTACCTCACACTTTCCACATTAAACTCCATTTGCCACCTCTCGGCCCAGCTCTGCAACTTGTCCAAGTCTCTCTGCAAACTATAACACCCCTCTTCACTATCTACCACTCCTCTGACTTTAGTGTCATCCACAAATTTACTAATCTATCCTTCAATACCCTCATCCAGATCATTTATAAAAATTACAAACAGCAGGGGCCCCAAAACAGATCCCTGAGGTACACCACTTGTAACCGAACTCCATGTTGAATAATTGTAACTTCATTGCAGTGTTAATTGTAAGCCTATTTGTGACAATCATAAATAAACAAGTTCTCCCAGAAAAAAAAGAACAGTAAAACCGAGTTTATAAGAATACTGGATCAAACTGTTTATATTTTCATGGATAAATATCAAAGAAAATCCTCAATGTTTTAATGCCCCGCATCCTGTCAGTTTCCATGTAATGTCTTTGTGCTGAGACCATCCATATGTATTTGAGCCACTATCCACTAACCACACAGCTCATGACTCCAGCATACAACAAATGCACACAAGAACAACATCTATAACTAAAGCTAAACTACCAGTTATCTAGCAGGTAACCAGGGTGCTTAAACAATGCTCCCACTGCTTGGATCATTCTGAAGGCACCCTGCAGTTCAGTCTCATTCAGGAACTGGATGACCAGCTATGGAGAAGGGGAGGAGAAAGGAGTGAAGAAGGAAAAGGAAGAGGAACAGAGAAGGCAGCTAACACGTTCTCTTTTCGATCAGCCTGTAGTCAACTCATCCAAACGAACTCAACCCCGGTTCTCCAATCTCACATCTCACTTTTCCTCTGTTACTGATTATCACAGTCTCCTCCTGGATACAACACTGAACCAAAACCCATCACAAAACAATCTAAACCAGGTTTACAAAGCAAACATTTCCAAAGACAGAGAAAAGTTACTAATCACAGGTGTGTATTTCCTTACTGCTGGTTTTGTGTTTGCCATCTCAGTGCTCCTATTCAGTACCAGCCCAATAGCTGGAATATAGCTACAACTGTGAGAGTGTGCACAGTAACTTCATTGCAGTGTCAATGTAAGTCTATTTGTGACAATCATAAATAAACTTAAACAAATTCTTCCTTATGTCTTCTTCCTCATCCTCTTCCACCAGCTGGTAATCTTTGGCTATTTGTGATATAGGCAAAGAGATATGGTTACACTGAGAAGGGGGAGGGACATAAAGAGATGTAAGCTTACACCTCTATATCAGGAGAGAGTGTGACACAAGGGGGGAGTGAAATGTGGAATGGAGAGTTAGGTATAACTAACTAACAGAGAGTTAGGTATAAAAGTGTGAGGTAATGCACTATGGCAGAAATAATAAATGTGTAGGGTATAGGGCAAATGGTAGGATTCTTAGTAGTCTAGATGAACAGAGGGATCTTGGTGTGTATGTGCATAGATCCCTGAAAGTAGGCAGTCAGGTCGAGAAGGTTGTTAGGAAGGCATATGGAGTCTTGGCTTTTATTGGTAGGGGGATTGAATTTCGGAGCCGCAACGTCATGTTGCAACTGTACAAAACTCTAGTGCGGCCGCACTTGGAGTATTGTGTGCAGTTCTGGTCCCCACATTATAAGAAAGATGTGGAGGCATTGGAGAGGGTACAGAGGAGGTTTACCAGGATGTTGCCTGGTATGGAGGGCAGGTCTTATGAGGAGAGGCTGAGGGATTTGAGGTTGTTTTCGTTAGAAAGGAGGAGGCTAAGAGGGGACCTGATCGAAACATATAAGATGATTAGAGGTTTAGATAGGGTGGACAGTGATAGCCTTTTTCCTAGGATGGAAAAAGCTAGCACGAGGGGACACAGCTTTAAATTAAGGGGTGATAGTTATAGGACGGATATCAGAGGCAGGTTCTTTACCCAAAGGGTGGTTCGGGAGTGGAATGCCCTGCCTGCAGCAGTTGTAGATGCGCCAAGTTTGGTGGCGTTTAAGAGCTTAGTTGATAAGTATATGGAAGAGAAGGGAATGGTTTAGTTTGGAGGGGCATTGCTTTTTATATTGGTCGGTGCAACATCGAAGGCCGAAGGGCCTGTTCTGTGCTGTAATGTTCTATGTTCTATGTATATGAATACTGTCATCCTTGATGGTCTTGGTCCTGTCACTGACCAATCCAAAAATATCAATAAGATCTCCGCTGGGGAGGTCCTATGTTTCCTCTGGTTAGGAACTGTCTTGCCCTGGAAGAAAGCAGGTTGTGAGTGTAGTGCAAAATTTTTGTGTTATACAGTTGTCATGGTTGAATAGCAGGCACATCGTGCAAACTGCAAGCTGTGAAGCTTGTAGCAGTGCGTGAGAGTGTGGTGAAGCTATGAGTGTTAAGTATGAGTTGTTCTGATTGGGATTGTTGGTGACTGAGTGATCTGGATGTGTATGCGTGTGTCTGGCTGGACAGCTACTTAGTGTCAACTGGTGGTGGATTGGGCTACATTCATGACGCTTTCTAGTTATTAGAGGTCTTGGGCAGGGCAGGAGCCATACCAAGCTGTGATATAACCAGAAAGAATGCTTTTTATAGTGCATCTATAAAAGTTGGTAAGAGTTGTAAGTGTCAAACTTCCTTAGCCTCCTGAGAAAGCGTGGGTTCAATTCTCGCACTGGTTAAAGATATCCGTGAGGGTCCCACCTTCTCAATCTTGACCCCCATCTGAAGTGTGGTGATCTTCAGGTTAAATCACCAACAGTCAGTTTTCCCCTCAAAGACGGAGCAGCCTATGGCCACCTGGGCCTGTGGCAACTTTACCTTTTCCCTATGATGTGTTGAGTGATCTGGGTATGCAGCCAATGCAGAGATTTTGAAGTGTGGTTATTGTTGTGAATTGGGCAGCAATCTATGTACAAGAGAAACCTGCAAACAGAAATCTGTGTACAACAGATCCTCACAAACATCAATCCTTCCTAAGAAACCCATCTCCAAATACCGTGGCTTGGACCTCAGCACCTCCCTCTGCAACTGGATCCTGAACTTCCTAACTCACAGACCACAATCAGTAAGGATAGGCAGCGACACCTCCTCATCCTGAACATCAGTGTCCCACAAGGCTGAGTCCTCAGCCCCCCACAAGGGCTCATACACCTCTGACCGTGCGGCCAAATTCCTCTCCAATCCATTTTCAAATTTGCTGATAACACTACTTGTAGTGGATTGGATCTCAAACAATAATAAGATAGAGTACAGGAAAGAGATTGAGAATTTGGTGAACTGGTGTGCCAAAAATAGTCTGTCCCTCAATGTCAATAAAATGAAGGAGATAGTCATCAACTTCAGGAAGCGTAAAGGAGAACATGCCCCTGTCTACATCAATGGAAATGAAGTAGAAATGGTCAAGAACTACATATTTTTAGGTGTCCAACTCACCACCAACCTGTTCTGGTCCCTCCATGTCGATGCTATAGTTAAGAAAGCCCAGCAATGCCTTTCCTTTCTCAGGAGGCTAAGGAAGTTTGACACTTACAACTCTTACCAACTTTTATAGATGCACTATAAAAAGCATTCTTTCTGGTTATATCACAGCTTGGTATGGCTCCTGCCCTGCCCAAGACCTCTAATAACTAGAAAGCGTCATGAATGTAGCCCAATCCACCACACAAACCAGCCTCCTATCCATTGACTCTGTCTACAATCCAGCTGCCTTGGAAAAGTAGCCAACATAATTAAGGACCTCACATATCCTGGACATTCCCTCTTCCATCTTCTTCCATCAGGAAAAAAAAATACAAAAAAATATGAGGACACACACTAATCGACTCAAAAACAGCTTCTTCTATCCTGCCATCAGATTTCTGAATGGACCTATCTCGCATTAAGTTGATCTTTCTCTACATCCGAGCTATGACTGTAACACTGCATTCTGCATTCTCTCTTTCTGTGTGAACAGTATACTTTGTACAGCACGCAAGAATCAATATTTTTCACTGTATATTATTGCATGCGACAATAATAAATTAAATCAAACAAATACCGACAAACAGCAATCTGATCATTTTTAGGAAGGTTGATTGATGGATTAATATCTGATAAAATATTGCGAAGACCTCCTCACTCTTTGTTAGAGGATCCTATTGTCTATCTGAGTCTTCAATTTAACATCTCATTCATCCACTTGTATTAGTTGTTGTCTGCTAGCACAGACTATAACCCAGAGATATGCATTATATCATTAGATATAAAATCACTTGTGTCCACGTGGGTTTCACATTATTACACAGTAAGAAGTCCAACAACAGCAGTTTTAAGTCCAACCAATATATTTGGTAGTAAACTCACAAGCTTTCGAGGTTATCCTCTTCGTCAGGTGTTTACCCCAGTCCAACGCCGGCATCTCTACATCATTTCACTGTAGGATTAAGGAAAATCCAAAGGGTTTTTACTCCTATGTTGGAATAAAAGGGTGGTTAGAGGAAAACTCAGACCTCTTAGGGACAGAGGAGGGGAACTGTGCTTAGAGCCCGAGGGAATGGCTGAGATCCTGAATGAATACTTTGCGTTGGTATTCACGAAGGAGAGGGGCTTGTTGACAGCTCCTGTCTCTGAGGGAGCTGTGGACCAGTTGAGGGAAATATCCATACCGAGGGAGGAAGTGTTAGAGCTTCTAGGTAGCATTAAAACTGATAAATCTCCGGAGCCTGATGGCATTTATCCCAGGCTGCTTAGGGAGGTGCGAGGTGAAATTGCTGGGCCTCTGACGCAAATCTTTGTCTCTTCTTTGGACACAGGTGAGGTCCCAGAGGACTGGAGAATAGCTAATGTTGTACCGTTGTTTAAAAAGGGTAGTAGGGATAACCCTGGAAATTATAGGCCGGTGAGTTTGACATCAGTGGTAGGGAAGCTGTTGGAGGGGATTCTTAGAGATAGGATGTATAGGCACTTAGAGCATTGCCATCTGATTAGGGATACGCAGCATGGATTTGTTAAGGGGAGGTCGTGCCTTACAAATCTGGTAGAATTTTTTGAGGAGGTGACGAAAACAGTCGACGAAGGGCGAGCTGTTGATGTCGTCTATATGGATTTTAGTAAGGCGTTTGACAAAGTCCCTCATGGGAGGTTAGTTGAGAAGGTCAAGGCTAATGGGATACAAGGACAGGTAACTAGATGGATAAGTAACTGGCTTGGTAATAGGAGACAGAGAGTAATAGTGGAAGGGTGTTTCTCTAGCTGGAGGTCGGTCACTAGTGGTGTGCCGCAGGGCTCGGTACTGGGACCTCTTCTATTTGTAATATATATAAATGACTTGGAAGAGGGAGTAAGTGGAGTGATCAGCAAGTTTGCAGACGATACAAAGATGGCTGGACTTGCGGATAGTGAGGAGCATTGTCAGGCGATGCAGCAGGACATAGATAGGCTGGTAGCTTGGGCAGACAGATGGCAGATGGAATTCAATCCTGATAAATGTAAGGTGATGCATTTCGGGAGAAAGAATGTAGTGGGGAGGTATATGATAAAGGGTAGACCTATTAAGAGTATAGAAACGCAGAGGGACCTGGGGGTGCAGGTGAACAAGTCTTTGAAGGTGGCAGAGCAGGTGGAGAAGGTTGTGAAGAAAGCATATAGTATGTTAGCCTTTATAGGAAGGGGTATAGAGTACAAGAGCTGGCCTTTAATGTTGCAGTTGTATAAAACGTTGCTTAGACCTCATTTGGAATACTGCGTCCAGTTCTGGTCGCCTTACTACCGGAAGGACGTGGAGACTCTGGAGAGAGTGCAGAGGAGGTTTACCAGGATGCTGCCTGGTATGGAAGGTCTGAGTTACGAGGAGAGGTTAGGCAAATTGGGACTGTTTTCCTTAGAAAGACGTAGACTTAGAGGAGATCTAATAGAGGTGTACAAGATTATGAGGGGTATAGATAGAGTAAACAGGGTTAAGCTTTTTCCTAGGATGGACTCAAATAGCACGAGGGGTCACGGGCTTAGGGTGAGGGGGGTAAGGTATAATTTGGATGCTAGAGGGAGTTTTTTCACACAGAGGGTGGTGGGGGTATGGAATGCGCTGCCAAGTAAAGTGGTGGAGGCAGGTACTCTGGAGTTATTTAAGAAATACTTAGATGGACACATGAACAGAATGGGAATGGAGGGGTATAGAAAACTGATTTAAAATAGGGATCATGAGCCTTGGGAGTTCTTGGGAAGTGTGTAAATAGATGATGATATTGATGTACTTGTTTTATCCTACAGGTACTTTGGTCCACCTTGTTGTCTAACAAGGGACATACACACGATGGGTCGTGAGAGAGCTGCTCTTGGATTTTTTTCGAGAGTATCCTAGTGCTTCACGTCGTTAGTGTACGCTTGACCTGGGCCATTTGATGGGCAACACGACAGCTCAGTGACTATCGCTGTGCTGTGCAGATACATGGATTTGGGCCTGTGTCTGTGGGAGTTTGCGCATTCTCCCCGTGCTTGCGTGGGTTTTCTCTGGGTGCTCCGGTTTCCCCCCACATCCCAAAGGTGTGCTCTTAGGCTGATTGGCAAAACAAATTTTCCCTAAATTGTCTCAAATTTGGTTTTTAATCCATAGATCTACAAACATAGACAGGGATCACAGGTTGAGGTGGGAACATTGGGGTGACGGTGCGGGCTTGTTGGGCCGAAGGGCCTGTTTCCCATGCTGTTCTGTTCTTTGTTCTTAGTATTCCCAGAGGTATTCATGTGGTTAATGGTAATGCAATGTGAACTATCAGGGCACACTTGCAAAAAAACGTGTCGATCAAGCTTCCCCTGCCTGAGCTCTGGGAAAAAGCTCATCTGCACTGATATTTGCCCAGGTGGCCTTTCTCACAGCAGCCCCTGCACTAAGGATTATAGAAGGTCATCTGTCAGGCATTCCAAACCTCTCAGCATCCTGATTTACAGACCAGCTTTGAGCCTTCCCATTACTCTTTATACCAGTGATGCTAAGGTCTGCTTGCAGATTGATACGGCTGTGGATAAAAATTTACCAGCTAAGTAACATCAAGTGCCTCTGACTGCCCTAATATTTACCCATCTGCTTCCGGATGAGACTTGCTGTCACTATCTCCAGTGCAGTGAGACTGTGAGATTCTGCAGTTGGAGAGAAAAAGTTTCACACTGAGAGCCAAAGCTAAGGGTTGTTAACTTTGAGTTAATGTATTCCCAGAGGTGTCATCACATCACCCCCCTTCCTGGCTCACCATTCATTAGATTCCTGGAACTCCCTTCTTAACAGCCCCTTGGCCACTGTCCTGGGGTATCTGATCGTCCAGAGCCAGGAACTGGTGGTCAATGTGACCCCCCACCTCTCCAGGACAACAAGAAGACTCACACAAGCCTCCACCCTCTTGCAAGGTCAGCGTCAGCAATGTCCAGGAGCTCAACAGGCTGGCAGGAGGAGTCACTGACAGTGTGCTCCTTCGCAACATCCAGCTCATACCTGCCCCAGGAAACCAGACACGCCGGTTTCTCACTGAAGGTGAAAGGTCTGGAAAAGGGAAAAGGAGAATAAGTATACACGCCACACCCTCAAGCCTTGGGACTTCACCCTTTGCTCCTCAAGTTCATTCTCCTTCCATTCTTTCCCCACTACCCAGTAATCTTGAAATCCCACTGCCTCCCCCAGACCCTCCTCCCCCTCTCCCTGTCCCCCATGTCCAACCCCTTATCCTCCCAATATAAATCCATCCTCTCCCCCTTCATACTTCCCACCTTCAATCCACATCCCCTATGGGTGGCACAGTGGTTAGCGTTGCTGCCTCACAGTGCCAGGGACCCGGGTTCAATTCCTGGCTTGGATCACTGTCTGTGTGGAGTTTGCACATTCTCCTCGTGTCTATGTGGGTTTCCTCTGTGTGCCCCAGTTTCCTCCCACAGTCTGAAAGACGTACCGGTTAGGGGCATTAGCCATGCTAAATTCTCCCTTAGTGTATCCAAACAGGCGTCAAAGTGTGGTGACTATGGATTTTCATAGTAACCTCATTGCAACGTTAATGTAAGCCATGCTTGTGACACTAATAAATAAACTTTAACTTTCCCTCTATCTTCCTGCCCCACCCTTGACTTCTTTCCCGCTCCAGCCCCATTCCAATCAATCTCACTTCTGAGATCCTTCTCCTCCCTATTCCTTCTTCTTCTCCTCATCCCACTCTCCCACTCCCTCTTTCATACTCTTGCTCCCCCATCTTCCCCTCCTCCACACTACTCCTTCCCACCTCCATTCTCACCCTCCCAATCTGCCCCTACCACTTCCTCCCCCACCCCCACACCGGCCTGCCCTCCCCTCTTCTCTATATCCTTCCCTTTCCTCCTCCCCTTCTCCTTCTAATCCCTACCTGCCTTTCCCTGGAGGAAACCCACGCAGACACGGGGAGAACGTGCAGACTCCACACAGATAGTGAGCCGAGCCAGGAATCAGGGGAAAGCATTCCCAAGATGCCAGAGGTCAAGTTTGGGAAGTGGTGGAGTTGGAGAAAGCTACAGAGCCTTAAAGAGATTAAAACAAGAAGCTAAGAACTTGAACTTTGAGGGAGAGGGGAACAGACAGTGAGCGTGGGTCAGCATTGATTGGCAAACAGGGCAGAATGAGTCATGGGCAATGGAGGTTAGGAATTACATCAAATTTAAAGATAACTTATACAATGAACAGCACAGGAAGATCAGAAAGACTTTACTGTTTACCGGTGTAAGAACTGCCTCAGGTAAAAGTTAACACTTTCTTCATATTAGTTTTCAGCATCAAATGCGCTGTTTGTGAGAATATTCATACTGTGTGAAGCTTTATTTAATAAAACAAACACACAGTGTAAATGGTCATGCATAGAGTTCCACTTCCACGGAATGACTCCTTTTAGTTTATAAAATAAAGGATATAGTCAACTGGAAAAATGCTATTTCCTCTGCATTCCTTTCACACATAATTAATGTTCTGTCCCCAGAAAAGCTGCTGTAAGTCAGAGGTTTATAAAAGGCCGATTATTACGATTCTGAATAAATAAATTGCATCATGGAATTAACCCCTTAAACACAAAATCTCTTCAGGTTGCCACTCCGTTCAACAAGAGTGGGCGGCACAGTGGGTTAGGACTGCTGTCTCCCAGCGCCAGGGACTCAGATTCAATTCCAGCCTCGGGTCACTCTCTGTGTGGAGTTTGCATGTTCTCCCTGTGTCTGTGTGGGTTTCTTCAGAGAGCTCCAGTTTCCTCCCACAGTCCAAAGATGTGCGGGTTAGTTAGATTAGATGGGCTAAATTGACCCTTAGTGCCAGGAGGATTGTTGTCCTTGCAGGCTTGATGGGCTGATCGGCCTCCTGCTGCATTGTAGGGGTTCTATGATTCTGGTGATCGAAAAGACACGCTGGTAGATGCGTTGGCCATGCCAAATCCTCCCTTAGTGCATCTGAACACACACCAAGATGTGCAGACGAGGGGATTTTCATAGTAACTTCATTGCTGTGTTAATATAAACCTACTTGTGACACTAATAAATAAGTAAATAAGCAAGCTGTGGTTCAGCCATGTCTCTAAGCTGAGAGATTGGAGACCAAGTCATAGGCTAGATATTCAAGCAAGTGATCCATAGCGATTCGATAGTGCAATACTGAGGGAGTAAAGCAGAGTCGAGGCGTAGACTTTTGGATAAGAATTTAACAATCTTTTCAACTCCTTGTGACAGATCCCATGGTACTATTTTGTAGAAAAACAGGAGTGCCCTTCCCAGCATGCTGGATAATATCATTCCTATTCTTTGCATCACAGTAGCAGCTTAGGTAGTCATTATTGAGGTGTTGTTAGCCTTGTTCTGTAAAAACTGGTTGTTTTGTTAAGAACCCTGCTGATATTAGGTGTGAGGATCTCCCAAACCCAGAAGGGTAAACTGGATCGCTGATTCTTAACTATTTATTTGATATAATTTGAGGAAAGATATGTAAAGCAGTGAGGAATTCTACAGTCTTGTTGTAATCGTTCAAACAAATACAGCAACGTAGCAAGAAAAGGCCCAACATAAAATATAATTAACTACAGAATGGCAACATACCTGAACTAACCCTGGTTCACATCTACCTCTGTTCCAAATCTCTGAGTTCATCCGTGTTCCCAAAGCAACATTCTATCAGATTTAACTCTATAAGCCAAATCCAGCAAATAGTCACTATACATGATTTGTATCTCTTTTTAGGAAAACCTTCTTCTGGTTCAGCATAGAATCTTTGACATTTTCAGAACAGCAGATTCTCAGCCTCGTACCAATGCTGGAAAATCTCAGCAACTCTGGCAGTATCTGTAAGGAAAATAGATAATATTTTAAAAGTAATTAAGAAATTAGTTGGGTAATTTCTCTTTTGGTTTCAGATTCCAGCATTCGCTGAAATTTGCTTTATTTTTCTCAGCCTAGAGCCTGCTTTCAAGAGAGTTTCTCTTTCTAGCTGGGCTGTGATCTTAATTCTTCATTAGTTGTCTTATTAGTTCCAATAGAAAACTAATTCTGTCATTATTGTGTCATTTATCCCTTTTAATCCCATCCTATCTACAAAACTCATTACAGAAATCATGTTTTTAGCATGTAAATGCATCATGTATTTTTATGTCATCACTTCAAAGCCCCATCTTCTTTAGTTTTCAGATCTAAGGTTCTGAACTCTATTGTTCTCCACTTCACTTAGGTAACTATCTATTTACCCTGCTGCGAAACTAATTTGCATATCAAAAAAACCCTACAGAGTCACTGAATCCCTTTTATCTTATTTTCCAATCTTTATTTTATCCAAGGTTTTCTGCGTACTCATAATTGAATGGATGTTACTGCACCAATGTGGGGCAAATCTGTGCCAAGGATACACAAAGTGATGGGCAGGTGCTGCAAACAGAAAGGTTGTTCCCATTCCCATCGCCAGCAATTCCGAATGGTGCATGAGTGCCATGACCCTGCATGCAGAATTCCCAACCTTGTTGACACTATTACGGGAGTTAGAATTTTAGATCTTCCACAATTCTGATGGAGTCAGGTCAGTTTCTGAAGGTGGACATGATTCAAACCCAGATCAGTGATGCTGTGAACATTGGGAGAATACTAGAATCATAGAATCCTTACAGTGCTGAAGGAGACCATTTAGTCCATTGAGTCTACACTGACTCTCTGTCAGAGTATCTTTACCTAGGCGCTCTCTCTCACGCTCCTCCTTAACACCGCACATTCACCATGGCTAATTCAGCCAACCTTCACACCTTGGAACATTAAGGGACAATTCACTATGACTAATCCATCTAACCTCTGTATCTATAGAATATGGGAGGAAACCCGAGCACACAGAGGAAACCCATGCAGAAACGGGGAGAATGTGTAAACTCTGCACAGACAGTCGGCCCCAAGGCCAAAATAGAATCTAGGTCCCTTGCACTGTGAGGCAGCAGTGCCAAGCATTGTTCCACTGTGCTGTTAGTCATGTGTCAAGAACCTTATGGCAGGTAAGTTTAAAAAGTGCTATCAATTTCATATGTCATAATAAAAAGCTGTCTGATAGTTACATCTGGCATGAATACAGGTCCTCGTCCTTAAAAGGCAAGTGACCATTAAATTGAACAGAATTTTGGAAAATAGAGACGTATTCAGATTCATTACATTATCCAATGAATAAAGTACTCTTCGACATTGAGAAAATGACATTCAGGTTTGATTGGGTCAGTTGTAATTTAGTCCTTCACTTGATTGACAACACAGACATCTCCTTCCCTTTGATTGGCTGCCACTTGATTCAGAGCTCAGACTTCTGACCCACTGATTGAAAAAACTGAACAGACAGCTGAGCTGTTCCACTGAGTTCAAAGGTTTTAAAGTATTCAAGTTTTGTTTGTACAGCTGCACAATGGAATCCCATTATGAATGTTAACTGAGTTCTTTGTGTGAGCTGTAAGGTCCTTGGCTCACAGAGCCTAAGCAAAAAGGGGAGGCAAGGTAAGTTTTAATCTTTCTTACCTTTTTTTTTTCTCTGGGTTACTAAAAAGGGGCAAGCATGGGTGTGAGGCCAGCATGTTGTTGCCAGTGTAACATGAATACGTGGCTGAGGGACTGGAGCAGGGGGCAGGGATTCCGGTTCCTGGATCATTGGGACCTCTTTAGGGACAGGTGTGACCTGTACAGCAAAGACGGGTGGCACCTGAATCCCAGGGGGACTAATATCTTGGCGGGAAGACTGGCTAGGGCTACTGGGGGGACTTTAAACTAGAAAGGTTAGGGGGAGGGAATAGTGATGTGGAGACTAGGAGCAAGGAAGTTAGCTCCCAGGTAGGGAAGGACTCTAGGCAGGATGAGAGGCAGGTTAGATGAGTGAGGGAGAAGGGAAATGTCCAGTCTGAGGGACTGAGCTGTGTCTATTTTAATGCCAGGAGTGTAGTAAATAAGGTGGATGAACTTAGGGTGTGGATTGCTGCTTGGGATTGTGATGTGGTGGCCGTTACAGAGATTTGGATGTCTCAGGGACAGGACTGGGTACTACAGGTCCAGGGATTCAGATCCTTCAGGAAGGACAGGGAGGGAGGCAAAAGAGGTGGTGGAGTGGCACTGTTGATCAGGGACAGTGTCATGGCTACAGAGAAGGTGGATACCGAGGAGGGAATGTCTACGGAGTCTCTGTGGGTGGAAGTTAGGAATAGCAAAGGGTCGGTGACGTTGCTGGGTGTATTCTATAGGCCGCCCAATAGTGACAGGGAAGTTGAGGTGCAGATAGGGAAACAGATACTGGAGAGATGTAGAAATAACAGAGTTGTTGTGATGGGAGACTTCAATTTCCCAAACATCGACTGGAATATCCCAAGGGTAAGGGGTTTGGATGGGGAGGAGTTTGTTAGGTGTGTTCAGGAGGGTTTCCTGACACAGCACGTGGACAAGCCTACGAGAGGAGAGGCTGTACTGGACCTGGTACTAGCTAATGAACCAGGACAGGTGATGGATCTCTCGGTAGGAGAGCATCTTGGGGATGGAGATCATAATTCTATCTCCTTCACCCTTGCATTGGAAAAGGATAGGATCAGGCAGGCTAGGAAGGTGTTTGTCTGGAATAAGGGGAAATATGAAGACATCAGGCAGATGTTGGGGCGAATAAACTGGAAGGAGGTGTTCTTGGGGAAAAGCACAGAAGGAAGGTGGCAGATATTCAAGGAATGCTTGTCTGGAGCTTTGCACGACAACGTTCCGGTGAGACAAGGAGGTTTTGGTAGGACGCGGGAACCGTGGTGCACGAAGGCTGTGGTGAACATAGTCAGGAAGAAAAGAAAGGTGTATAAAAGGTTCAAAGAGCTAGGAGATGTTGGGGATCTAGAGAAATATAAGGCTTATAGAAGAGAGCTTAAAAAGGAAATTAGGAGAGCCAGAAGGGGTCATGAGAAGGCCTTGGCTGGTAGGATTAAGGAGAATCCCAAGGCCTTCTACAAATATGTGAAAAGTAAAAGGATGAGAAGAGAAGGGATAGGACCTATAAAAGGTGAAGGGGGAAAAGTCTGTATGGAACCGGAAGAAATGGCAGAGGTGCTTAATGAGTACTTTGCCTCAGTATTCACGGTGGAAAGTGATCTGGGAGGATGCACTACAAGTTTGCGGCAGACTGAAAAGATTGAGTATGTAGATATTAAGGAAGCGGATGTGTTAGAACTTTTAAATGCTATCAAGATAGACAAGTCTCCGGGACCAGATGGGATGTACCCCAGGTTATTGTGGGAGGTGAGGGATGTCATTGCAGAGCCCCTGGCGATGATCTTTGCGTCGTCGATGGAGACGGGAGAGGTTCCGGAGGATTGGAGGATTGCGGATGTGGTCCCTATTTTCAAGAAAGGGAACAGGGATAGTCCTGGAAATTACCGACCGGTGAGTCTGACCTCAGTGGTTGGTAAGCTGATGGAGAGGCTTCTGAGGGACAAGATTTACGAGCATTTGGAGAAGTTTAGGTTGATTAGAAATAGTCAGCATGGTTTTGTAAAAGGCAGGTCATGCCTTACGAGCTTAATTGAGTTCTTCGAAAATGTGACTGAACACATTGACGAAGGAAGAGCAGTGGACGTGGTGTACATGGACTTCAGCAAGGCATTTGACAAGGTCCCACATGCAAGACTTCTTGAGAAGGTGAAAGGCCATGGGATCCAAGGGGCTTTGGCCTTGTGGATCCAGAACTGGCTTGCCTGCAGAAGGCAGAGGGTGGTTGTGGATGGCTCTTTTTCTGCATGGAGGTCGGTCACCAGAGGAGTGCCCCAGGGATCTGTTCTAGGACCCTTGCTGTTTGTCATTTTCATAAATGACCTGGATGAGGAAGTGGAGGGATGGGTGAGTAAGTTCTCCGATGACACGAAGGTCGGTGGTGTTGTGGATGGTCTGGAGGGATGTCAGAAGTTGCAGCATGACATCGACAGGATGCAAGACTGGGCGGAGAAGTGGCAGATGGACTTCAACGCGGATAAATGTGTTGTGGTCCATTTTGGCAGATCCAACGGGATGAATGAGTACACTATCAAAGGTAGGAGTCTTAGCTGTGTGGAAGAGTAGAGGGATCTTGGGGTCCGGGTCCATAAGACTCTCAAATCGGCCTCCCAGGTGGAGGATGTAGTTAAGAAAGCTTACGGTGTACTGGCCTTCATTCATCGAGGGATTGAGTTCAGGAGTCAGGAGGTAATGCTGCAGCTTTATAGGACCCTTGTCAGACGACACTTGGAGTACTGTGCGCAGTTCTGGTCGCCTCACTATAGGAAGGACGTGGAAGCTATTGAAAGGGTGCAGAGGAGATTTACAAGGATGTTGCCTGGATTGGGAGGCATGCCTTATGAAGACAGGTTGAGGGAGCTGGGACTGTTCTCCCTGGAGAGACGAAGGTTGAGAGGCGACCTGATAGAGGTTTACAAGATGTTGAGAGGAATAGATAGGGTGGACTCTCAGAGACTATTTCCCAGGGCTGAAATGGTCGCAATGAGAGGGCACAGATTTAAGGTGCAGGGAAGCAAGTACAGAGGGGATGCTAGGGGAAAGTTTTTCACTCAGAGGGTGGTGAGTGAATGGAATCGGCTGCCGTCGGTGGTGGTCGAGGCGAACTCGCTGGGGTCTTTTAAAAGACTTCTGGATGAGTATATGGGATCCAATGGGATTGGGGGTTATAGATAGGTCTATGGCTGGGTAGGTTTTGATGTGTTCGGCACAACTTGTGGGCAGAAGGGCCTGTTTGTGCTGTAGTGTTCTATGTTCTATGTTCTAGATCCCACTAATGGATTCAGATCAGTAGACATTGTTGACACAGCTGTCAAGGCGACTGCAAATTTGCCAGGCAGGCATCCTGGTGCCTTTATGTCCTCGCACAATTTTCATCACAAGCGGCAGTCAGATCACACCTGCAGACAATTAAGAAGCTAATTTAAAAAATTTAACCAGCAATTAACCAGAATTTTACATTTGCCCATGTGATTTTTAAGACGGTATATTGGCAACATGGGCAGTTGGCCAAGCCATTTTTGCCAATTTATTATTCAAGACCAGGATACCAAGTAGGCTGGAGAAAAGGCAGGCTGAGTTGATAGTGAGAGTTTTGTATTGAATTAGACTAGAGTTCTGTAAATGTTTTCAATGCTTTTTCTTTGAGGTTATTGCGTATGGTCTAAAACATTCAGTATTCAGGGAAGTGTTCATTCAACATTCCTTTAGCTAGGCTGCCAGGGTATGCCTTCCATCTGAGCCCAAAGGCACCTCCTCCTTCGCAAACATTTCAGACAATGAACCCAATGTCGCATCACTGCCTCTGGAAAATAGTTTGCTGCCCCCGCTGTATATCACAAGGTTCTGGTGAGGCCAAAACCTATGGAAACATAAAACAGCATTAAATCAAAATAGTAACGTATCTTTATAACACTGAAGAAGTGAAAGACCAAAACAAACAGTTAAATGAGAAGTAAACATTATTATAGAGGAAAATACAAAAGACAACTGTGCAAATCCCTTCCTGTTCTCACAATGCCATATACTCATGATTGCGAGTGCTACATCTTGATTCTCCATCCTTGCTGACAGCTGCATTAGAAGTAGATTGCTAACCCTACAGTCACATTGGCACTGATCCCCTTGATGGCCATCCAGTAGTGGGCAGGACCTCAGGAGGCTCCTCCTTCAAGGGCACACTCAGCAACATGATTGGGCACTTTTCAGCCCTCTGAGGGTGGCGCAGTGATTGACAGAGAGGCGGAGGAGCTGCCAGCCTCATCTGGAGCACTGAGAGGAGCCCACAGAGAACTCGTCCGCCAGTATGAGATGAGTCTAGACTTCCCATTGATGGACGGGCAGCTAACTGAGATTCTCAGTATCACATCTGTCTCTCAAACTGGCAATGACTGCCTGAGGTCGCACCATGGTTAAAATCCTCACCATGTTATATCTTATATCCTGCCGGTTTTCAGAGAACAAATTTGGAAGCTTCCTAGGAAAGAGATGAAATCAAATGATAAGTGAATTTTGTAAAAACAAATGATAGCGAAGAGAGTGGCACAATGGTTAGCACTGCTGTCTCATGGCACCAGGGACCCAAGTTCAATTCTGGCCTTGGGTCATTGTCCGTGTGGAATTTGCACATTCTCCCCATGTCTGCGTGGGTTTCCTCCAGGTGTTCTGGTTTCCTCCCATAGTCATAAGGTGCATGAGGTTAGGTGTCAAATTGCCCCTCATTGTCCACAGATGGATGGATTAGCCATGGTAAATATGTTTTGGGGGAAAGGTGATAGGGTTACAGGGGTAGGATGAGGGCAAGGGCCTCAGTGTGGACTTGATGTGCTGAATAACCTCTTTCGCACCGTAGGAATTCTATGATTCTTTGAGATAACATTTTTAAAAATATAAATAGATGGTAAATCGAAGTTGTGCTGGGTTTAAAGTCTAGAAGATGAGTAAAACTGCCAGAGAACCACAGCTTCCTGTACGTATGGAAACAGCACAGGGATTTTCCACTGGGATCAAAAATTGCTCAGACCACTCACTCAGAGCGTGGGAAAGACCAGTTGGAGTGGTAAATCACCAAGCTGATACAACACTGAGCCGAATTATCCCAACTAGTGACTTTATTCATTTAAAACAATTGAAGTTGTTACATAGCAGCTCGCAAAGATGTTGGGGGGAACTCTCCTGTCCCGTCACGCCAAGGGAATCACACCAGGCTGGGAGGGGCAGGCCACACAAAGGTCCATTGACTTTGGATGGGATTCTCCAGGTCTGGGATAAGCGCAGCTGGATAATCCCACTCCTTGAGTTTTGAGAAAACTCTGCAAACTCTGTACTTCCGTTTCATTATTCCCTGCGATGGGACATTTGGATCACAAAATTCCTCAGGCAGCAGACACATCGAAAGGTGATCTCTGAACACTGTCTTCATTAACACTGACTTCAGTCTGAGTGCAGGGGCAATGCAATAGTAAATTCACAGCCCACATCTTTTTAACATTTTGTAAATTTTTGAGGTAAGAACCAGTTTTAAAAAGAATAGAAGGAATTGGATTGATACAGTGCCTTTCACAATCTCTGCATGTCCCAAAGTGCTAACCAGCTAAGTCTCCGGAGAGGAGTTTGAAGCCAAAATGTTTGTCCCAAAGTTAACTTTGATTTAAACATCTGTTCTTCCGAAATATTATTAATCCATCACTCAGCCCGAATACATTAATCACACACCAAACACTCAGGACAGATACAATTAAAGAGAATAGTGCACTTTTACAGATGGTAAATCAAAAAACGTACTGCTCCCTCACAGCTCCAGGGACTTGGGAGCTTGGGTGACTGTCTGTGTGGAGTTTGCACATTCTCCCCGAATCTGATTGGGTTTCTTCCGGGTGCTTCAGTTTCCTACCATTGTCCAAAGATGTATTGGTTACATAGATTGCCCATGTTAAATTGCCCTTTAGTGTCCCAAGACCTGTAGGTTAGATGGCTTAGCCATGGTAAATGTGTGAGGTTGCAGGGACAGGGTGGGGGAAAGGGCTTAGGTAAAATACCCTGTGAGACAGTTGGTGCAGACTCAATGGGCCAAATGGCCTCTTCTACATTGTAGAGGTCCTACGATTAAGTAATAGATCATGTCACCGTTATCTGTCATTTTGGGCCCAGTAAAAAAGGAGTATTTTTGAAAATTAATTTGAATTCAGATGATTTCAAATGGTTGAATCAGATAGCTAGATTGTTGCAAGTTTCCTGTGAAGAGATGATTCCATAGAATTCCCACTGGGCAGAAAGAAGCCTCTTGGCCCATCAATCTGCATCAACTCTCTGTAACAGACCCTTCTCTCTGCCCTATCCCCATAATCTGTGGATTGACCATGGCCAATCCACCAAACCCGCATATCTTTGGACTATGGGAGGGAATCAGAGCGCCTGGAGGAAACCCACGCAGGCATGGGAAGAACATGCAAACTCCACACAGGCAGTGATCCAAGGCAGAATCAAACCCGAGCCCCTGGTACTGTGAAGCAACAGTACTAACCACTGTGCCAAGATGCCATTACTGTTCAACAGGTTGCAAAGTGAGGTACTTTTGCTTTTCATATTGAGAGGTTACATTTCTTAATGGATGGACTTTGGAAGTAGGCTGAGAGGCTTTTTTACAACCTGGTTTGTGATGCTCTTTCGCAGACTGCCTAAGCCTTTCTCTGGATCTTCAAATAAAACTCATGATCCATACTCATGCTGTCCAACCAGTTTGGATATCCAAAGCCATTACCAAGCTATAGGAGACGGATGGTTGTCTTCCACACTTAAATATCGACGATCGATTATCGATAAATTATCTCATCAGATCTTTTCTTCAATTGTAAACTGGGAAACAGAGACTGGATTTCCAATTATTCAGAATGCCTGGGGAGTTCTTTCATAATAGTGGCTAGGACTTGGCTGCAAGATTTTCCTCACCCCATTCTCAGGGTTTCAGGCCAAGAATTCATAATGAAGCTTGGCTGAGAGCCCAGACATCTATTAATCAGTTGAAACATCCCCTTGCTTAAGGGTTAGACCTTTTAGGATGGAGATGAAGAGGAACTTCATTGCTATGACTGCACTAGAAAGAGTGCAGAGGATATTCATCAAGATGTTACCTGGGCTGTAGCTTATCAGCTATGAGGAAAGGCTAGCTTAGACTGGGTTTGTTTTCCTTTGAGCAGGGAGGGCTAAGCGGGGGGAACCTAATTGAAGTGTACAAAATTATAAGGAACATAGATAGAGTGGATAGAAAATTCCCTTTTACTGGTGGGCCAATAACCAGGAATCTGGAATTCACTGTGTGGGAATGGAAAAGCAGTGGGAACCCGCACAAGAAGTATTTTGATGAACACTTGAGACATCATAGCATACAAGGGTCAAGTGCTGATAAATGGGATTAGAATAGACAGGTTCTTGATGGCCAATGCAGGTCACGTCGTTAGTGTACGCTTGACCTGGACCATTTGATGGGCAACACGACAGCTCAGTGACTATCGCTGTGCTGTGCAGGTACATGGATTTGGGCCTGTGTCTGTGGGAGTTTGCGCATTCTCCCCGTGGTTGCGTGGGTTTTCTCCAGGTGCTCCGGTTTCCTCCCACATCCCAAAAATGTGCTCTTAGGCTAATTGGCAAAACAAATTCTCCCTAAATTGTCTCAAATTTGGTTTTTAATCCATAGATCTATAAGCATAGACAAGGGATCGCAGGTAGAGGTGGGAACATCGGGGTGGCGGCGCAGGATCATTGGGCCGAAGGGCCTGTTTCCCGTGCTGTTTTGTTCTTTGTTCTTTGTATGATGGCCAAAGAGCTCCAATCATCTCTGCCTTTCTCCTGCCCTTTTCCTCTTCCAAACCTTCCCTCTCCCTAGACCCTCTCCAATCCCACCCACCCGTTCTCCTCCACACTCTGCTCTACCACTCCAAA
Source organism: Sphyrna mokarran (assembly GCA_024679065.1). Taxonomy (NCBI): domain Eukaryota; kingdom Metazoa; phylum Chordata; class Chondrichthyes; order Carcharhiniformes; family Carcharhinidae; genus Sphyrna; species Sphyrna mokarran. Next base: position 32,107,642 of record JAGIQG010000030.1, read on the forward strand.
AATCCTGCTCTCTCTGCCCTCTCGCTTGTTTTGGGAAAGGACTGCATTAGAACTCGAAAGGCTGGAATGATATAAGGAGAATTTCTCGAGTTACCCCCTAGGGAGTTTTGTATCGAGCCAAACACAGCAAATACAAAAAAAGTACGAGTGAAAAATGTTTTTATTTAACCAGCATGTATTGCGAGGGATGATCAGAGGATTCTCGCTACTCTCTGACAAGGGTCATGGGTGGAAGTGGGAATGTTAAAATGGGGGCGGGCTTGTTGGGTTGAAGGGCTTGTTTCCTGTGCTGTTTTAATGGGCCATTTGATGGGCAACACGACATCTCAGTGACTATCGCTGTGCTGTGCAGATACATGGATTTGGGCCTGTGTCTGTGGGAGTTTGTGCATTTTTCCCGTGCTTGCTTGGGTTTTCTCCGAATGCTCCGGTTTCCTCCCACATCCCAAAGATGTGCTCTTAGATTAATTGGCAAAACAAATTCTCCCTAAATTGTCTCAAATTTGGTTTTTAATCCATAGATCTATAAACATAGACAGGGATCACAGGCAGAAGTGGGAACATCGGGGTGGCAGCGTGGGCACGTTGGGCCGAAGGACCTGTTTCCCATGCTGTTTTGATCTTTGTTCTTTGTATCGCATCAGCACAATGGTTACACATTTCTGAAGATTTGATCTCCTGGCCTCACCTGTCATCCAAATTGCATGGTTCAATTACATTAATATACTTCATTTACTTCGGTCAGTAGACTTCCACCTACTATCAGAATTAGAAATTCATAGGTCAGCTGAATCTAGAGACTCTTTCCCCTTGTTGCCTAGTAACTCCACCTATGCAAATCCAGAAGGTCCCAGGGTCGCTCCTAACGCCTGTGATCCTGAGAACAATAAGGGAGTCATCTTCCTGTCTGTTTCCCTGCCCCTTTATCTACAGAGGCTACATTGCAACTGTTCATTGTAGTAAGAAGCTGAATTCTTCCTTTCATTTCAAAAGCCTTGGTAGCAAAGCTGTCTAGCTCTGATAATATAGTATATTACTCTATACTTCTTTATTCCAAAAGAAACTGGTCTCTCTGCTGAAACATATTTCCCATTGTGCCAAAGAGTAAACTGCTTGTGACTACAGCTTACAATACAAAAATGTGCAGGTAACAGGAATCATGGAAGCATTGTAAACTACGAGGAGGCTAATGTATGACCTGAAAAGGACACAGACAAGCTGATGGAATGGACAAGTGACAGATGATAGTCAATGCGGAGAAATGTGAAGTGATTCATTTTGATCATGGAACATGAAAGGACAATATAAAATCAAGGGTACAACTGAAATGGGGGTGCAGGAGTCAGGGGACCTGGATGTACATGTGTGTCAATAAAGGTGGTACAAAGAACAAAGAACAAAGAACAAAACAGCATGGGAAACAGGCCCTTCGGCCCACCGAGCCCGCGCCGCCATCTCAATGTTCCCACTTCTACCCGCGATCCCTGTCCATCTTTATAGATCTATGGATTAAAAACCAAATTTGAGACAATTTAGGGAGAATTTGTTTTGCCAATTAGCCTAAGAGCACATCTTTGGGATGTGGGAGGAAACCGGAGCCCCCGGAGAAAACCCACGCAAGCATGGGGAGAATGCGCAAACTCCCACAGACACAGGCCCAAATCCATGTATCTGCACAGCACAGCACTAGTCACTGCGATGTCGTGTTGCCCATCAGATGGTCCAGGTCAAGCGTACACTAACGATGTGAAGCACGAGGATACTCTCGAAAAAGGTCCAAGAGCAGCCCTCTCGTGACCCATCGCGTGTATGCCCCTCGTTAGACAACAAGGTGGACCAAAGCACCTGTAGGTAGTACAGGTTGAGAGAATGATTAATAAAACATACAGTACCCTGGGCTTTTTTTTAACAGGGTAATTGCGAACAAGAGTGAGGAGGTTATACTGAATTTGTAGGAGGCACTAATTCAGCCTGAGCTGGAGTATTGCATCCAGTTCTGGGTGCCTTACTTTGCAAATATTAGAGAGAATGCAGGAGAGGTTCACAAGAATCTAGGGGTGAGAAATTTCAGAGATGAAGCTAGATTGGAAAAGCTGTTTCTCTTGGAGAAGGGAGAGAGAATTGATAGATGTGTTCAAAATCATGAGTGGGAGGCAAAATAGGGAGAATTGGCACCCACTTGTGAGGGGCTCGAGAACAAGTGGACACAGATTTCATGAAAATGGCAAAAGCAGCAAAAACAGCATGAGGAAAAACAGCAAGTTGCTAAGGTCTGAACTCACTGCCTAAGAGTGTGGTGAAGGCTTTCAAAAAGGAGTTAGATAATTATTTTGAAAAGGTAGAATGTTCAGGGTTATGGGGAGAAGGCAGGAGAATGACACTAAGTGAATTACTGATTCGGACAGCTGGTATATGCATGATGGGCTGAATGGCCTCCTTTGTGCTCTGGACAATTTTGTGATTCAGTGAATTAATTCCAGAAGCTTCCACGAGAACTCAGCCTGAGTTTTAAGTAATATAGAGAGGATGGTGGATGACGGAGGTGAAGGATTCGGGAGAGTGGTGCGGGGGAGCAGAAACTGCATTGTTCCTTAATGGTGATGTTCAATCACGATAAAAAAAACAGAACCCAACAACACCAGTACAAACTCCGACTATATCTGACAATGACAAAATACTGACCAGCAAAGTGGACGCCAGGAAATAATAAATCAGTCAGCAGCAAACAGGAATGATTTATACACTAAGACAGTAACAGACACAAGCAGCAAGTATGCCTACAATCAATAAGTTAATCAAGAACGGGAAGAGCAATTAATAACAGAATGAATGTAGCAGTAAACAAATGAATTGATAAAGGAACGGACAGAACAACAGGGACCAGTGAACAAATGAATTGATGGATGAATAGATGCTGATGGATCAGTACATTAAGCAGAGCCAGTGACAGGAAAATACATTTAAAAATTGATTGAATAAATCAGAGGAGCTTCGCAGGTCTCTAAATTGCTTTGATTTGAGTGCTTGATGGGCAATCTTCATAAGGGATTTGGACCCCAAGTACCATAGGCATAGAACGTAGAACACAGAACAATACAGCACAAACAGGCCCTTCGGCCCATGAGTTGCGCCGATCACATCTACCAATCCGCAGACCTATCTATAACCCCCTATCCTATTCTTTTCCAGATACTCATCCAGAAGTCTTTTAAAAGATCCCAGTGAGTTTGCCTCAAGGCATTGAAGAAGATCCTTGGTGGTCTGGATTATGTATTGTAAACCAATGCATCTCCACGTAATGTATCACATAGAGTCACTTGGTGACATCCTCAGAGTCATTTGGGAGACTTTCTGTCTTTTCCATCCCAGACTGTAAACAAGCAACGCCAATCTCATAAAGCTCCACTACCCATCCCTAATTGCCTAAGGACAACTGAGAGTTAACCACATTGCTGTTGTTCTGGAGTCACACGTAGGTAGATTTCCTTCCCTAAAGTACATTTGTGAGCCAGATGGGTTTTTCCGATAATGTATCATTGTCATCAGTAGCTTCTTAATTCCAGACTCTTATTTTTATTGAATTGAAATTCCACCGTCTGCCGTGGTAGGATTCAAACTCAGGTCCCCAGAACAGTAACTGAGTTTTCTGGATTAGTAGTCTAGTGATAATACTACTTCCCAGTTCAGGAGTGAGAATATTAGGGTTGGGAATAGTTGTGGCATCTGAGATGCTGGGGACCACAGGAGGAGATTGAAATGGATCATCCACTCAGCATTTCTGGCTGAAGATTGCTGTGAATACCTCAGCCTTATCTTTTGCACCGGTGTGAGGGATATACCAGGCCAAGAGATTGCAAACTGCAGTTGAGTACAATTCTACCGCGGCTGATGGCTCACAGTGCCTCATGATTGTCCAGTCTTGAGTTGCTAGGTCTGTTTGAAATCTATAGCATGGTGGGGTAATGCCACACAACACAATGGAAAGTATTGTCAATGTGAAGACAGGACTTTGTCTCCACATGGACTGTGTGGTGGTCACTTCAACCGATACTGTCATGGAGAGATATATCTGAGCAGGCAGGTTGGTGAGGATGAGGTCAAGTATGTTTTCCCTACTTCTTGGTTCCCTCAGCATCTGCCACAGACCCAGTCTAGCAGCGATGTCCTTTAGGAATTGACCAGCTCAAACACTAATGGTGTTACCGAGCCAGGTTAAAGTCCCTCACCCAGAGTACATTCAGCTTCTTATCCACTCTCGGTGCTTTCTCCAGTAATGTCCAATACGAGGGAAGTACTAATTCATCAGCTGACGGGGTACAATACACGGTGATCAATATGATCCTTGCCCATGTTTAACCTGGTGCCTTGTGACTTCATGGGGTCCAGAGTCGATGTTGAAGACTCCAAGGCAACTTTCCCCTGACTGTATCTCACTGTGCTACCACCTTTGCTGGCGATTGTGGTGTCCCTGAGGTATGATTCAATACAACTATGTCTGCCTGTTGCTTGGCCAGTCTTTGAGATAGCTCTTCCAATTTTGGTACAAGCCCCGAGATGTTAGTAAGGAGGACTATGCAAGGTCAACAGGACTGCAGTTGTTGTTGTCAAAGAACAAAGAACAAAACAGCTAAGCAAACAGGCCCTTTGGCCCAACGAGCCCACGCCGCCACCTCGATGTTCCCACCTCTACCCATGATCCCTGTCTATATTTGTAGATCTATGCATTGGAACCAAACTTGAGACAATTTAGAGAGAATTTGATCTGCCAATCAGCCTAAAAGCACATCTTTGGGATGTGGGAGGAAACGGGAGCACTCGGAGAAAACCCGCGCAAGCACGGTCATTTCCGGTGGTTAGGTTGGTGCTGGCTGGTGCATCTGGCCTCATTCTTTTTAGACTTTTTAGCAGTTTGGGGCAACTTTGTGGCTTTCTGGGCCATTTAAGAGTCAACCACATTGCTGTGCCTCTGGAATCACACGTAGGCCAAACAGTAAGGGCAGCAAATTTCCCTCCTTAAAGGACATTTATGAACCAGATGGACTTTAAGGGTCGACAATGGTTTCACAGTTATCATTAGACTTTTAATTCTATTGAATGCAAGTTTCACCATCTGCCATGGCGAGTTCAAATGAGGATTGCAGACAATACCACTACACTGCTGTCTCTCTCTCCTCCTGCAATGGTCTTTCCTAGTCCATGTTGCTTCATCTCCCTCTCTCTATATATTTTCTGTCTTCACGGCCAGAATTTTTCACCCTTCCTGTGCACACTCTGAGCAGGTCCAAAAATGGGCACAAAACATACTTCCAGCCATGTTCTGCCCAGAATGCAATTATCAGCATGAAACACACAAAGAATAACTCAACACTGCCCAGGAGCAGGGTGAGTGCCGAGAAGGAGGAGGCTGCAAGCTGGCACTTCTGCTAGGTTCCCCCTGGGGACAGCCGCTGCAGAGCTTTCTTAGGGAGCTGCAGACCAGTACAAAATAAATCCTGATGGGCAAACACTGTCCTAGACAGCACGTTTAAATCCAAACCTCAGTCGCCAGCCACCTTTTGAAAAATGTTATTTCAGCCCGGACATTTCATCCCATCTGGATTGAGTTTACAACTAAAACCTAAAGGTTACCTGGCCAGTTGACCTGCCTGACAAGCATAAAAATAGATAGTCCACGTAAACTAGCTTTCAATTAGCTCCTTAGTGAGTTAAGTTGCCTCTTGATTACTGGTAGGCTCACTTCTGGCTCTTGCACACACCCACCAGCCAAAGTATCGCCCAATGATGTCATCTTGTGCAATTCCAACACATTCAGGTCAGACGCACGCTTGCCCCAGCAATGTAAAATTCTAATCCATAGCTTTATTTTCCCCTCTCTGCCTCCAGTTTCTCACGGCCTGAACTTCATCTCTAAATCTCAAAAAACAAGGAACTGGCAACATCGTGTGGTGAGTAGCAGAAGGTGCAGAGAGAATTCCCTCAGCAACATTTCTCTGTCTGTGCTGTGACTTCAACTTGTTCACTGTTGGTGCAAAGTGAGGATTTGAGGTGGCCATGATCATCCAGGCTATTTGGCACCATTAATTATAACACGAGTAAATCTGCAATTAAACTAAGCTTTTGTGACTTCCCATTAATTGCAACAGGAAATCTCGAAGAAGTGCTGGCATTTATTAGCCTAAATATTGCCATGTTTTCATTAATCAGCTAGCTGCAATGATGGCACTGTCAGCCAAGTCATAGAACAGAGTGGAATCATAAAATTCCTAATGTGCAGGGGGCCATTCGACCCATCAAGTCTGCACCAACCACAAGCCCTGTTCCTGTAACTCCTCAGATTTACTCTACTAATTGCCTTGACACTAGGGTCAATTTAGCGTGGCCAATCCACCTGAACCTCACATCTTTGAATGGTGGAAGGAAACCCGCACAGACATGGGGAGAATGTGCAAATTCCACACTGACAGTAACCCAAGGCCAGAATTAAACCCAGGTCCCTGACGATGTGAGACAGCGCTGCTAACTACTGCGCCACCGTGCCCCCAAAGTCAGATAGACACTGGTCCAAGATCCCCTCAAGCTGAGATTCCAGTTCCATACTGAGAGAATATTTCCCCCCTTAACTGACAAAGAACATATAGAGCATAGAACATAGAACACTACAGCACAAACAGATCCTTCAGCCCACAAATTGTGCCGATCATACCCATACCTACTAGGCTACAGAACTATCTGTAATTCCCAAACCCATTAAATCCCATGTACTCGTTCAGAAGTCTCTTAAAAACCCCAGCAAGTTCGCCTGTACCACCACCGACGGCAGCCGATTCCATTCACTCAACACCCTCTGAGTGAAAAACTTACCTCTAACATCTCCTCTGTACTTGCCCCCCAGCACCTTAAATCTGTGTCCTCTCGTAGCGACCCTTTCAGCCCTGGGAAATAGCCTCCAAGAATCCACTCTATATTCCTCTCAACATCTTATAAATCTCTATCAGGTCGCCTCTCAATCTTTGTCTCTCCAGGGAGAAGAGATCTAGCTCCCTCAACCTGTCTTCATAAGGCATGCCTCCCAATCCAGGCAACATCCTTGTAAATCTCCTCTGCACCCTCTCAATAGCTTCCACATCCTTCCTGTAGTGAGGCGACCAGGACTGCGCACAGTGCTCCAAGTGGGGTCTGACAAAACTCTTATAAAGTTGCAGCATTACCTCCCGACTCCTGAACTCAATTCCTCTATTAATGAAGGCCCGTACACCATATGCCTTCTTGACCACATCCTCCACTTGCGAAGCCGATTTAAGAGTCCTATGGACCCGGACCCCAAGATCCTTCTGCTCCTCAACACTGCCACGACTTCTACCCTTGATATTATACTCCTTCATCCCATTGGTCCTGCCAAAATGGACCACCGCACATTTATCCGTGTCCCATAAAGGGACGTCCAGACTCGAAACGTTGGCTCTATTCTCTCCCCACAGATGCTGTCAGAGCTGGTGTGATTTTTCTAGCATTTTAGGTTTTTGTTTCAGATTCTGGCATCTGCAGTATTTTGCTTTTATTCTCCCACCCTCTTCCCCTCCTATCCTCTCCCCTCCCATTCCCTTCCCGCAAACCCCCTGCGGCCCTCCCTACCCGCCCCCACCCATGTGTTGGAAGCTAAATCTTGGCGCCATCAATATAAGAGCGTCACTAATGACGGTGAACTCAGGACAAACGCTTTTACCCAGAGAGTGATTGGAATATGGTACTTATTACCACAGGGTGTGGTTGGAGCAAATTGCCTAGATATCTTTGAGGGGATGCTGGATAAATGCATGAAGGGAGCAAGAATTTATTCAGCAAAGAATAAAAGGAAATAGAAGGGTTGGGTTTAGAAGGTATAGGACCTAGGTGGGATTGCTGTCGATGCAGGCTTGATGGGCTGAATGGTCTCCTTGTGCATTATAGCAATTCTATGATTTTAAGGTAAGATATGAGACATAAACATTGGCCTGCAAATGTGGGGCCAAATGGTCTATTTCTGCATTGTACATTTTATACAATTCTTTTTAACAAGGAATGCTTAATTGATGGATCAAGCAATAAAAATCTTACTTGGAAGACAAGACGCTGGAAAATCTCAGCAGGTCTAGTAGCACCTGTAAGGAGGGAAAAGGGCTTTCGTTTCGAGTCCAGGTGACTTTTTATCAAAGCTAAAAGGCAGGGAAAGTGGGGGATATTTATACTGCAGGTGAGGGAATGAAAAATGAGTTATAGCCACAGAAACCAGGGGAAAAGGCTGCTAAAAGCTGTCCGCAGAGAGAATAAAGGGTGTGAATGGCAAAGAAGCTGAAATGAAGGTAAAGTCTGACAGCGGAAGATATTCAGGGGGAGGAAACGGATGGGAAAGAGGTAAAATTTAGAAGAGGGGAAGCAAAGGAGGAGAAAACATAAGGAAAAGTAGATAAAGTAGGGGGAAAGAGTATGGGGGGGAGGCGAAGAAAAATGCACCTCTTTCATGCTCACCATCCAAGGTCCCAAACATTATTCCAGGTTACGTAGCTCTTTCAATTTGGTCTATTGCATTCGCTGCTCGCAATATCAGAGAGACCAAACATGGACTGGGTGATTGCTTTGCTGAGCACCTTCGGTCTGTGCGCAATCAGACTCTGAACTTCCGGTTGCCTGCCATTTTAACACTCAATCCACACCCACATGTTTGTCCTTGGCTTGCTGCAATGTTCCAGTAAAGCTCAACGCAAGCTTGAGGAACAGCATCTCATCTTCCCACTAGGCACTTTACAGCCTTCCGGGCTCAACACCAAATTCAACAACTTCAGATGATTTGTTCTACTCCAACTCGGCCCCCTCTGTTTTCATTTTATTTAGCTTTTAACTGCTGTCTACCTTTTATTTCTTTATTCTTCTTCCCCCCACTCAATCCCCTTACTTTATCCCCTTTCCTTTGCTCCCCCGCTTTGCTTCCCTTTTTCTAAATCTTACCTCTGTCCATCTATTCTCTCTTTCCCACCACCCCCCTCCAAACATCTTCATCTGTCACAGCTTAACCTCTCATTTCAGCCTCTCTGCCTTATTTCCATTCACACCCTTTATTCTCTCTCTGAACTGCCATTAGCAGCCTTTCCCCTAGTTTCTGTCGATATGGCTCATCTTTCATTCCCTCACCCTGCAATATAAACATCTCCCACTTTCTTTCTAAAATACCTTTTAGCTTTGACAAAAGGTCACCTGGACTTGAAACGTTAGCTCTTTTCTCTCCTTACAGTTGCTGCCATATCTGCTAAGATTTTCCAGCATTTCCTCTTTTGGTTTTACATTCCAGCATCCACAGTAATTTGCTAAAATCTTGTTTTGGTTTTGTTTTTTCCAGTTAGTTCTACCTTCACCTGACACTTTCTACTGTTACTGTGTTAGCGAACAGTAGTCATGATATGGAGATGCCAGCGTTGGACTGGGGTAAAACAGAAAGAAATTCCACAACACCAGCTTAAAGTCCAACAAGTTTATTTGTAGCAAATGCCACAAACTTTTGGAACAGACTATCCCTTCGTTAGGTGGCTGGAAGTTCTGAGTACGAGAAGTCCCAGCCACCTGACGAAGGGACAGTCTGTTCCGAAAGCTTGCAGCATTTTCTACAAATAAACTTGTTGGACTTTAAGCTCGTGTTGTGGGATTTCTTTCTGTTTTAGCAATCAGCAGCCAGGAGCATAATCGTTTATTCCCCAGAGCCTAATGCACCCCAGCGAATCTGAAGAAATCCTCATTGATAGTCATTAAGTACAAAGTCCAATCTCATTTTAACCTATTCCTTTATTCAATTTGAATGTGGTGAAGAATCCAAACAAAATTTCTCTTGAAAAAATATCTGATTTATTTGTAATCTTTGCCTAACATTCCTGATATTTTCTTGCCTTTAGATTGGGTTAGAAGGGCTCAACATTGAAGGCAATGACATTTTGCAGGAAATTGCAGAGGCTTGCGGCTTTTGTAAATGAGACTGATAATATTTCTCACTGGTTTCAAACGTGTGGAATTTCTGCCATTGTTTACAGGTTTTCAGGTCGAGGAAATGTGGAGGAGGAAATGATGCTTTCCTATTAGTTGGTGCACTGGCGAGAGCACTGTAAATTAACACGGGAGGCGTTGGGCTAAATGGTCAGGTGAAGCCCGAGGATGCTTCTTCTTTGGTTTATCATCCTCACAAATAGGTGGAGGTGCGTGAAACAAAGTGCCGTGTGGGACACTGGGATCTCCAGTGACAATAATCCAGTGGTTCAAGTCCTCTTCGGCTCGATGACTGTCATAGAAAGTGTTGGTGGTGATTTCATGCTCTCTTCCAAATGCAGTCCTGTAAATAGTACATGAAATATTTGTGAGCAGTTTTGATTTACCATTCAATCCTCTGTCACGTGAGCTCAACAATATCGATTCTGCTGAAAAGGGAGACATTTGTCAAAGCTTTTCATTTTTAAAGTTTGAAGTTTTTAAGTTTTAAAATTTATTAATGTCACAAAAGTAGGCTTACATTAACACTGTAATGAAGTTACTATGAAAATACCCTAGTTGCCACACTCCGGCACCTGTGCGGGTGCACTAAGGGAGAATTTAGCATGGCCAATGCACTCTAACCAGCACGTTTTTCAGACTGTGGGAGGAAACTCGCACAGATAGGGGGAGAATGTGCAGACTCCACAAAATCAATGACCCAAGCCAGGAATTGAATCCGGGTCGCTGGAACAGTGGGGCAGCAGTGCTAACTACTGTGCTACCTCACCACCTCAGGGAATGGTTGTCCCCATAGGATTTTGTTTAGTTAGAATAGGAGCAATGCATGGAGTTTTTTTTTGTTTGGAAAGGATAAGGCTGTGGATGTGTGACTATATGTAGATTCTGTGCAAGGGTATATAGATAATTTTGGGGCTAAAAATTACGAGGGCAGATTTCATTGACTAGACTAGCATGCCACCGAGTGTAAAATTAAGGAATGATCTGGTTGAGGAGTTTAAGATGGTTAAATGAGTTGACAGTCTAGTTACAGTGAAACTATGTTCTCTAACGAAGGAGACTAAAACATGGGGACATAACCTTTAAATGAAGTTTGGCTATGTGGAACTTGCGTGTTCTCCCTCAATACAAAGATGTACGGTTAGGTGGATTGGCCATGGTAAATGTGCGTTATTATGGGGATAGGTAGGACAGGGTGGGCCTGGATAATGTGGGTTTTTGGAGAGTTCAGTGCAGAAGTGATGGACTGAATGGCCCCCTTCTTCATGGTAGCATAGTGGTTCAATTCCCGATTTGGGTCACTGTCTGTGTGGAGTCTGCATGTTCTCCCTGTGTCTGGGTGGGTTTCCTCTGGGTACTCCAGTTTCTTCCCTTAGTCCAAAAGACTTGTTGGTAAGATGCATTGGTCATGCTAAATTCTCCCTCAGTGTACCCAAACAGGTGCCGGAGTGTGGTGACAGGGAGAATTTTCACAGTAACTTTATCGCAGTGTTAATGTAAGCCTATATTTTACACTAATAAAGTTAAGCTATTCAGGGTAATATCTGGAAGTATCGCTTCATATAATGGCTAGTGAAATTCTTCCCCCAAAATGCTGCTGACGTTAGTTCAGCAGAACGTTCTGGGGTTGTGTCCAGCAGGTTGATGCTGGCACTGTCCTGTATAGATTCAAAAGTCAGGCATCTGCTTGCTGCCTGTTTGGTTCTCCACTAGCTGCAAGCCGGGATTCTCATTTCAAAGTAGTGCAAGAGAGGCCCTGCAGCCATATGCCTGGGTTGAGAGTGCAGGTTTTGGGAATTGTCCTGGAATTGAGTGGAGGATTTGATCTGATACGGTGACCTTTCTTTGCATGGTGACATTGAAGAGATATTCTTGCTAATTTAAACCTTATGAGTCCATGGCTCAAAGGCGAATCAGGTCTACAACTGGAATTAATTTGGAATTAAAAGTCAATGACGACCATGAAACCATTGCCAATTGTCATTAAAAACCCATCTGATTTACTAATGTCCTTTAAGGCAGGAAATCTGCCATCCTTACCTGGTCTGGCCGTCATTGACTCCAGATCCTCAGCAGTGTAGTTGACTGTTAAATGCCCCTCAAGGACAATTAAGGATGAGCAATAAGTGCTAACCCAGCAAGAAACAACCAGGTCCCATTAAAAAAGAATCCAAAATACTGACATCAGTCAGTGCAAAAACTGACTGATTTTTGTCTACATGCGACAAAAGGTGGAAGAATAGGAAAAAGGTAAGCCAGAGTTGCATCTGGAAACAGAAATAAGAGTAAAATATGGTTACAATCGCTGTTTCAGTAATTTTGAAGGAACTGATTGACCAAAACTGGCCATACAGTGCACAGGGCTGTTATTGAAATTTTGGATAAATGTGATTACGGGGGATCCCCTCCATCAAGACTGGTGGGCACAGCTGAGGGGCATCAGCGAAAGCGTCCCATTTTGGTGATGGGAGCTGCTGGCAGGTGAGAATCAAAGAAAAGGAGTTGGAATTGTACCTGAGGAAGTACAGAGTTTTGGGCATCTTTGTAACTGAAACTAGTGCTGTATATTGGGTGTAATTTTTCCCCAAAAAGTTCAAAGTGTAGAATTTGCTGGAAAACTGAATTCACATTGTTTTTTCAGTGGGAGTTCAGAGCAGAATCTCTCACACTCTGTCCACTGCAGAGGTCACCAGTGTAAATATTATTTAATTTCAGGGGCCGGAGTCTATTCCCACTGGAAAGGCTGGAAAAACCAATGCATGGAGCGGGCCATTGCACATACGCTGATCTGTTAGCGCTGAGTTCGGTGCACACGCATTGGCCCCGCACTGATGGCCTTCCGGGCGCTGGTCAGCTCAATCACTGGCTAGCCATACGACCCCCGCGATGCCAGTTCTCTGACCCACCAGAGCCCAATTGCTGGCCCTCCCCAACCTTTCCTGAGCCCAGCACTGTTTCCCCCAATCCCAGCCTGCTACAATCTCCATCCTCCCTGCCACCAATTCTACCCCCCTCCCATTCCCCAGTGCCAACGCCCCAGCAGCCTGATCACCCCAACTTCATTCTAACAGGGTGGTGCTGCCAGATCCCCAAAAGCAGGAAGCTACTGTAATCCCAGCTGGAGTAAAATACTCTGGCAGGGTGGGAGATGCTAATGGGCCCAGAAACTTCAGTTTTGGGCCCACTAATCATATGTAAATTATATTACAATGACCATGTAAATTGTCTTTGTGCCTCCCGCCAATTTCCAGTGTGGAGCAAATGCCACCAGAATGGAAGACACAAGCAGGGTGTGAACACGCGTGTGAACCTCATGAATCGGCCAACACTAGAACCTCCCAACCAGCGACCATTTTATTTATTCTTTCACAGGATGCGGGTGTCTTTGGTAAAGCCAGGAATTTGCTAGGCATAACCCCAAGCTGAGTAGCTTGGTGACCATTTTAGGCGCGGCTAAGATTCTACCAGATATTCAGTGAATTGCCTCCTAAATCTGAGACCTTTACTGTATTTGCTATTTAATGTGCAATTTGAGGTTTATGTTAGCTGCAATTTGCCTGCTGATTCAGGATTCATTTATGTTGATTGTTGAAAGTAAAATTTTAGCAGCAAAATCTTGTTCATTTGTTTTCTCATTAGGTCTTACGGTAAATTCAGTTTGTTTGGTTTGTTAGTCTCCACGAGGATTGAAACAATTTTCATAGTGAGACTGATAGATTTTTGTTGGATCAGGGCATGGGGGGTAATAGAATCAAGGCAGGTCGATGGAGCTAATATAAAGCTCATAGATTATCTCACCAAATGGTAGAATAAGTTTAAGGGGTTGAGGGGCCTACTCCTTTCCCTCTGTTCTGATTGATACTGCCAATTAATGGAAATTAATTTACAATGGTAATTTATAGTAATTTACTAGTCACTGAACTAGTAATCCAGGGGTTTGCTTTGGGGATGCTCCAATCCCACCAAGACAAATGGCAAAATTTGGATTCCATAAAATCTAAATTTATTAGTCTAACGATGACCATGGATCTATTGCCATAAAATCCCACCAGGTTCATTAATGCCCTTTAGGGAAAAAAAATCTACCGTCCTTAGCCAGGGCCCAGACCTATGACAATGCGGTTAACTTTGAAAAGCCCTAGCAGCAGTGTATCATCTCAGTTCAAAGGCAAAAAAATACAGGCCCAGCCAGCAATGCTCACATCCCACGAATATTTTTTAAAAGAATCAATATTTCTTTTGATAAACTCATCTTTACCAGAAGGAGAATTTCCCAAGTGCAGCTAAAGCCTGGTTTGTACGGACGTGATTGATAAGTATTTTGGTATTTGCCTGCAAAAATCAGAAATAATGAAATCACACATGGTAATAAGGGTATTACATAGGCAAATAATACACAATGATTCATTCCTGGATGGACAGAGTTGGAAAGCACAGAAGCAATGTAAAATTAATAAAGAAGCTTGGTTGGACCTAACTTAGAATCATAGAATAGAATGGTAACTGCAGTATATCTTATATAGCAGACCATTCAGTCTATGCCAGCTCTCTGCAAAAGCAGCTCAGCTAATCCCACTAGGCACACTGTGCACCATTCTGATCTCATTATAAATATATGGTGGCAATGGAGAGGTGCAAAGAAGACAAACATGGATGACATCCACGATGATTCCGATGAGGAAAGATTGAGCAGGCTGTGACTCTTAAGGCTGAAGCATGAGGAATAGATAGGGTGGACTCTCAGAGACTATTTCCCTGAGCTGAAATGGTCACTACAAGAGGATACAGATTTAAGGTGCAGGGAAGCAAATACAAAGGGGTAGGTTTTTCACTCAGAGGGTGGTGAGTGAATGGAACCGACTGCCGTCTGAGGTTGTTGAGGCAAACTCACTGGGGTCTTTTAAGAGACTTCTGGATGAGTATATGGAAAAGAATAGGATAGGGGGTTATAGATAGGTCTGTGGATTGGTAGATGTGATCGGCGCAACTTGTGGGCCGAAGGGCCTGTTTGTGCTGTATTGTTCTATGTTCCTATGATCGGATCAAATTGTTATGAAAAATTTGACCAGGTAGGTGCAGAAAAGATGCTTTCACTTGTGGGGTAGGCCAAAACTGGGAGGCATAATATTAAAGTGTTTCTAGTAAATCGAATGAGGAATACAGGAAGAACTTCATTACTCAAAGAATGGTTACAGTGTGAAACAGGTTAAAGGTATTTAACTAATTCGGGACATATTTACATCAACTGCTGGGTACACCTAGGATAGCACTCCAGATCTGAGCCCTCTGCTACTCTAATAAAAGCAGGAAATTCTAAAAAACCTGGCAGCATCTACAGAGAGAGAAAAAGAGTGAAGATTTCGAGGCTATATGATTCTTCTTCAAAGATATTGAGATTTTTCAGACTCTTTTGCCACTGTTCCTCTTTTCAACTTTTCTTAGGTTCTTGCCCCATTTCTGCTCTCCCCCCACCCCCAGCCAGCTGTGCCATCTTTTATCTTGCCACAACCCCATCCTCGAATCAAAATTCTCAATTCTTACAGTATTTTACTGTATTGCTATGCCAGATTCGATTCACGTGAGTGCTTCCATAAGTTGTACTTATCTCGTCCTTGGCATCCTGGGCAGAATTCATTATGGCTGCCACCATTTGTCTTGAATTCAGTACCTTGCCATCCTCTCAAAAACTTTTTTTCCTTAAAAGCTCTCAGCAATATTCATGGCCACACACTTGATGTTGTCAGCTTTCCGACTTCTGTATCCCTATGATTTTGGTCACTAGTAAAACTACATTTATTGTATAATTATATGCTATGTCTAACCACTCAATCTCACTTCCTCCTGCGTTGACTCATGGAGAAAGTTCTTTGCAAAGCCACAAATGAGTGCCTCTCAATTGCCGAGAGCTCGATGCTCAATGTGCCAAAACAGTTCGGCAACTATTGCTCAACAAACCCTCAACTCCCAGCTTTCACTAAAAAACACATTGGATTGGACTGCTCAATCCACTAGAAGTAAAGTTGACCAGAAGCTACGTGCCAGCCTGCCCCATAGCTATGCCCCGCTGTGGTGGGCTAAATTGGGAGCAACTCCTGCAGCCCCCCGCCCCCCACCCCCCCACCCCCGAGAGCTGTCAGCTAAACCCAATTGACTGGCACCTCCATCAAACTCAATAGCATCACAGCTGAATAGCGGGAGCTGCCAAGACTGCAGGGAGAAGGTCTCAGGGGGGATCATGGTTGCCCCAAGAAGTCCCAAGTTTTTAGGGTGTGAAGGGATCCACATGCCTGGAAAAGCTGGGGGTGAGAGTCCGGTTCCCTCTAGCAGATGCTGCGACAAGAGAGAGGTGACATCTTGGAGATGGTGTTCGTGACGTGTGCAGGAAGACCCTCCAAAAGTTATACCACCTTCCCCTCCAGTACACTTCCTTCCCACCTTCAATTAACAAGGCCTTTAAAAGCAACATACCAACTCCCGCCCAACTGTCCACACCTACCATGTTATGACAAGGACAGAATATTATTCAGGTTAATTGAGTTATTAACCAACCTAAATTACTGTTGATTATTTGTCTACATAAGGTGAGAGGGCTGCCAATTTCACTGTCTGTTCACTAGCGCATCTTGGAGGGGTGAGCTCAGGGGTGGGCTGGAAGGTGGGAGATTTGCCACTTGATTTATTTTATGTGCCCATTCCTGTGAAAAAGCTCATAGGAGATGTAAAATACAGCCCATGGAGTGCTGTTCACTGCCAATGTGGTTTTTGTGTAGAAAGTAATAGTCAAATTTTTTTCAATTATCGGAATCTGAATGATCAAACACTCAGGCACCTGCAATTGTTTTAACTATCGTACTTAAAACTTTCTTGCTTTGATAGCTTTTATTTCAAACTAGCTGCATTTATACTATAGTCATTGATAATTCACCCTGGTATGACACTGCTTCTTCCAGGTGATTTATTGATAGTTGGCCTAATGTACATGATTACTAGGAAGGTGACCTGTTCCTCAAACCTTAGCTAAAAGAATATCAACTTCAAGCTGCAGCAGCATTCACAGTGACAGGACACTGAACTTGGATTAATAGATAGATATGCTTAGCTTTGCACCTTTATCCAAATTTTAACACACAATCAACACCGTAGACATGCATCTGAGTCACAATTAAAATCCCCACTGGGTTTGTGCAACCATGTGAGGCAAAGGAAGGTAAAGAGCCATAATAAGAGCAAGGGGCCACACAAAAGAGTGTTCCACAAGATTAGGATGTGTATGACTGGGGACAATATATCAGCATGAATTAAGATTAGATTAAGAGACAGAAAAGAGTATGAATAAATGGTTTATTTTAGAGATGACTGGCTGTAAATAATGGAATGCCACAAGGACCAGTGCCTTGGCCTCTGCTATTTAGAATCTATATCAATGTCTTAGAGGAGGTGACCAATTTGCTGACAATACAAAGCTAGGAGAAAAAGGTGCGAGAAGGATGTACACAGGCAGCAAGAGAATATAGGTTGATTCAGCAAAACTTTGGTAGATGCAGTCTAACATGAAATTAACAGCTACGGAAAGAAAAGTGGATAGGCAGATTTTTTTTAAAAAAATGAGACTGGTTGAAATGCAGTTTTGATATTTCCAGTGTACAAAGTCATAGAAAGTTAACTTGCAGGTTAAAGCAATTAGAAAGGAACATAGCATGTTAGCATTTATTGCAAAGTGCTGGGCAGAAGTGTAAGGAAGTCTTGCCGTAAATATATCGGGTATTGGAGAGGCCACACCAGGAATACTGTGTCCAGTTTGTTCTCCATAACTGAGGAAGGACATACTTGACTTAGAAAGGGTACAACAAAGATACCTGTGATGAAAGGACTGTTTAATGAGTAGAGATAGAATGGGCCTGTATTCTCTAAATTTTAAAGAATGATTTAATTGAAATGCATAAAATTCTTAGAGAGATTGACATGGTGGGGCTGAGGAGGTTGTTTTCCATGGGCAGTGAGCCAGGGGTTCATTGTCTGAGGATAAGAGTTTGGTCATTTAGGTCAGAGCTGACAAAGAATTTCTTCAGTCAGAGTGTCGTGAATCTTTGGATTTTTCTACCTCAGATGGTTTTGGATGCTTAGCCATTTAGTATATTCAATATTGAAAGCGATAGAATTTTGGTCATAGAAGAAATCAAATGATATGAAATTCAGAGCAGGAAGATGGAATTAATAGAGAAATTCAGTCATAATCTTACTGAATGTCAAAGCAGGCTCAAAGGTCCACATGGCCTACTCCTGCTCCTACTTATATTATCTTTGAGTCGCTCTGATATAAAGTTAGCATTGTTGTAATGGATCCCTCCCACTGTTATAAATGCCTGGCATTATATCCCTAAAATGCTCATTTTATAAAATCTAGAATCCTTTTTAAAAATTGTTTGTGTGATGTGAGCATCATGGATAAATCCAGTTTACTGACCATTCCTAATTACCATGGAAAAGTGGTGATGAGCCATCTTCTTGAACCACTGCAGTCATATGATGTAGGTACACCCTGCTGTTAGGCAGAGAGTTCCAGGATTTTGACCCAGCGACGGTGGGGAAATAGAACATAGAACATAGAACATTACAGCACAGAACAGGCCCTTCGGCCTTCGATGTTGCGCCGACCAATATAAAAAGCAATGCCCCTCCAAAGTAAACCATTCCCTTCTCTTCCATATACTTATCAACTAA
This sequence comes from Sphyrna mokarran, assembly GCA_024679065.1. Classification (NCBI taxonomy): domain Eukaryota; kingdom Metazoa; phylum Chordata; class Chondrichthyes; order Carcharhiniformes; family Carcharhinidae; genus Sphyrna; species Sphyrna mokarran. Next base: position 32,126,368 of record JAGIQG010000030.1, read on the forward strand.
CCTCTTAAACGCCACCAAACTTGGCGCATCTACAACTGCTGCAGGCAGGGCATTCCACTCCCGAACCACCCTTTGGGTAAAGAACCTACCTCTGATATCCGTCCTATAACTATCACCCCTTAATTTAAAGCTGTGTCCCCTCGTGCTAGCTTTTTCCATCCTAAGAAAAAGGCTATCACTGTCCACCCTATCTAAACCTCTAATCATCTTATATGTTTCGATTAGGTCCCCTCTTAGCCGCCTCCTTTCTAACGAAAACAACCTCAAATCCCTCAGCCTCTCTTCATAAGACCTGCCCTCCATACCAGGCAACATCCTGGTAAACCTCCTCTGTACCCTCTCCAATGCCTCCACATCTTTCTTATAATGCGGGGACCAGAACTGCACACAATACTCCAAGTGCGGCAGCACTAGAGTTTTGTACAGTTGCAACATGACGTTGCGGCTCTGAAATTCAATCCCTCTACCAATAAAAGCCAAGACTCCATATGCCTTCTTAACAACCTTCTCGACCTGACTGCCTACTGGTGATATGGATGGTGAATGGATTTGAGGGGTTCTTGCAGAAGGTAGTTTCCCCATGCATTTGTTACTTTTGTCCATCTAGGCAGTAGGGATAGCAAGTTTGGAAGATGCTTTCTCAGAAGTCTTGGTTGGTTGTTACAATGCACCTTGTAATAATACACATTGCTGCGACAATGTGTACTATATCCAAAGATGTGCGGGTTAGGTAGATTGGCCATGCTAAAATTGCCCCTTTGTGTCTTGGGATGTGTAGGTTAGAGGGATTAGCGGGTAAATGTGTAAGAATATGGGGATAGGACCTGGACAGGATTGTGGTCGGTGCAGACTCGATGGGCCAAAGGGCCTGTTTCTGTACTGTAGGGTTCTATGTTCTATGTTCTAATGTGCCAGTGGTAAGAGACTGAATGCCTCAAAATGACAAGCTATCTACAAAATGTGTGACTAGCACTGGCACCTTATCTTTTGTATTTGATTGAGACTTTTATCATAACAATCAATTTGGCCTCCTGCTGATAAATTGGATACTCTGTCCAATCAATGAACAGTGGGGACAAAAACCATCATTATGAGCTGGAAACAGAGTTTGGACCAAGTGTTAATTGCCCAATGAAGTGGGCTGTTCTTCCAGGACGGTGTTAAACTTTCTCAATGTTGTTGGAGCTGCACTATTCCATCGCAATCCTGACTTGTGCCTTGTAGATGGTGGACGGGCTTTGAGAAGACAGGAACAGAGTTACTCATTACAGATTTCCCAGCCCCTGACCTGCTCTTATAAGAAGTCTCACAACACCGGGTTAAAGTACAACAGGTTTATTTGGTAGCACAAGCTGCTAGCTTTCAGAGAGCTGCTCCTTATCAGGTTCTGATAAAGGAGCAGTGCTCCGAAAGCAAGTGGCTTGTGCTACCAAATAATCCTATTGGACTTTAATCTGGTGTTAAGCCATTTTACTGTGTTTACCCCAATCCAACATCGGCATCTCCACATCACTGCTCTTGTAGGGACAGTATTTATATGGCTGGTCCACTTTAGTTTCTAGTCATTGGTAACCCCAGAATGTTGATGGTTCAGGTTTCAGTGATGGTAACACAATTGAAGGTCAAAGGGTGATGATTAGGAAGTTCCCTGCCATTGGATATGGTCATTATCTGGCACTTGTAGATCAGAAGTATTTTTTGCTACTTATCCAGCTTGAATATTTCCAAGTCTTAGTGCATACGGATCCAAACTGTTTCAGTAATTGTAATTATTGTGCAATCAGCAGCAAAGATCCCCACCCTGACCATATACTGGACAGAAGGTCATTGATGAAGGAGCTGGGAATGGTTGGGCCTACTACATATTATTAGAACACTTATTAGAACAATAACACTATATATTATTAGAACACTTTATAGAATATTCCTCTTGGAAAACCTAAAATACAAATTGAAAATCTCAGAAAATATTTACTATTTACAATATTAGAGGCAATCATAAAGAACAGTCCTTAATAAATAGTTAAATTTTAAAAAATCCATACTGGCACTGGGTATCCATCATACTCAAGGCGCATCTGTGGATCCAAATATAAGACCTGCCAACAGCACAGGAACGAGAGCTGGTCTATCAAGTTCACTAGCTGCATCCGAGATTTTCTGGCAAACTTCAGAAATAGTTTGATATCACTGGTCAGGTATAGCTGTAAAAGAAAGGTGTTTGCATTAAACCACAATGATCGTGAGAATAAATAATACAGCAAACGTTCACAACTGGATTTGCTCTTATCGACAGCGATCAATTTGTTAGGCAAACGATATTATATTTTGGAAGCAGATCAGAAATTTACTGTAAACCGTTAGTTAATGTACCTGCCCAGGAACTCCTTCCAGTGTTCTCAAGGCAAAGCTCTGTCCATATCGGAGAGGGTCACCATCGCAACTGCCATCAACACTAACAAAAAGAAGGATTAGTATGACTATTAAGTGTAAACATTGTGCAAAATATTTCATAAAGGCATTTACATTAATAATGTTACAATGATTTCCAACACACTCCATCATCCATTTGTTTCAGGACATCCAAAATTCTGCTGTATCTCTGGGGTGGTCGCAGATTTTAATTGCTCCACATTCATTGGTGCCACTGTCTTCAGGTGTTAAGGCCCCAACTTCAGAATTCCCTCCCCAAACCTCTCTTTTTCTTCCTTTTTAGACACTCCTTAAAACTTGGTCTTTGACCAAGCTTTTGGTCATCTACCCCAATATCTCCTTATGTGCTTCAGTGTCAGGTTTAGTCTGGTTTTATTCCTGTGAAGGGCCTTGCGATATTTTATAATGTTAAAAGTTCAAACAAATTACAAAGAACAAAGAAAATTACAGCACAGGAACAGGACCTTCGGCCCTTCAAGCCTGCCCTGACCATGCTGCCCAACTGAACTAAAACCCACTACCCTTCCATCCTATTCATGTATTTGTCAAAAAGCCTTTAAACGTCACTATCGCATCTGTCTCCACTACCTCCATCGGCAACAAGTTCCAGATATTCACCCCTCTCTGTATAAAAAAAACTTGCAACACCAGGTTTAAGTCCAACCGATTTATTTGATAGTAAACTCATAAGCTTTCGAAGTTCCCCTCTTCATCAGGTGAATGGAGAGTACTGGCCTTAGACAGAGCATATAACAGCACAAACAGTTTACAGATTACTGATTGGAATGCAAATCTTTACACCTAATCTGCTGTTCAAGTCTTAAAGTGGCTAACAATGTGAGTGGAAGAAGCACGGAGCATAGGTTAAAGAGATGTGTATTGTCTCCAGCAGCACAGTAAGTGAGTGAGGTTTTGCAAACCCAGGCAAGTCATGGGGGTTCCACATAGCGCAACATGAACCTAAGATCCCTGTTGAGACCGTCCTCGTGTGCAGAACTTGGCTATCAATCTCTGCTCAGTGATTCTGTGCTGTCATGTGTCATGAAGGCCACCTTGGAGAATGCTTACCCGAAGTCAGAGGCCGAATGCCCGTGACCACTGAAATGTTCGCCAACGGGAAGGGAATAGTTTTGCCTGGTGATTGTCGAGCAATGTACATTCATCCATTGTCATAACGTCTGCAAGGTCTCCCCAATATACCGTGCTTCGGGACATCCTTTCTTGCAACGTATTAGGTAGACAACGTTGGCTGAGTTGCAAGAGTATGCACCGTGGTCCACCAGGTACATGGGACAGACTCTTGCAACTCGGCCAACATTGTCTGCCTAATACGTTGCAAGAAAGGATGTCCCGAAGCACGGTATATTGGGGAGACCTTGCAGATGCTATGACAACAGATGAATGTACATTGCTTGACAATCACCAGGCAAAATTGTTCCCTTCCTGTTGGCGAACATTTCAGCGGTCACGGGCATTCGGTCTCTGACTTTCAGGTAAGCATTCTCTAAGGTGGCCTTCATGACACATGACAGTGCAGACTTGCTGAGCAGATCTGATAGCGAAGTTCCGCACGCGAGGATAGTCTCAATAGGGATCTTAGGTTCATGTCGTGCTATGTGTAACCCCCATGACTTGCCTGGGTTTGCAAAACCTCACTCACTTACTGTACTGTCTGGAGACAATACACATCTCTTTAACCTGTGCTCCATGCTCCTTCCACTCACATTGTTAGCCACTTTAAGACTTGAACAGCAGGTTAGGTGTAAAGATTCGCATTCCAATCAGTAATGTGTAAACTGTCTGTGCTGTTATATGCTCTGTTTGAGGCCAGTACACTCCATTCACCTGACGAAGAGGGAAATTTCGAAAGCTTGTGAGTTTACTATCAAATAAATTGGTTGAATTTAAACCCGGTGTTGTCAGACTTCTTATCGTGTTTACCCCAGTCCAATGCCGGCATCTCCACATCATAAAAAACTTGCCTCATACATCTCCTTGTTCTGGAGATAAAGTCGCCATTGACGCAGATGACTATAAGCTGCTCTCCCTTTGAGAGGGAGAGCTGAATGGTGGTGGTTTAACCTGAGGATCACCACACCTCAGGCGAGAGCAAAGTTGAGAAGTCGGACATATGTCAAAAACCTCAGCTGGTGCAGGAATTGCTGTTGGCTACATTCTGCATCTGGAGACATTATACTAAGCGCTGTACAAAATCTCTTCACCAATTGCGGTCTTTTTAAAGTTAATCCAAAGGATGCAGGTGCTGCTGCCTTAGTTAGCTTTTATTACCTAATTGTCTTTGAGAAAACGGTGGTGAGATGCCTTCCTGAACTGCTGCAGTCTGTGTGACTGTCAGTGACTGACACCCCATTTAGACTGAGGCTCTGGCTGCTCCCAAATTTTAAAAAAAGTCTGGCAAAACCAACAAAGTGTGAATTACTCCTATTGCATAGGATTTGAATTGGCTTGTCTGGCTTACAGATGACTTACTGAGCGTGTCCAAATGTATGCATATGTTTTTTCAAATTAAAGAAAAAAAGTTAAAAAGATTGACTGACAGTAAAATAACTGCTTTTAATATTGAACTGGTGTAAACAAGAAAAATAAGTGTCCTATAACGCAATATATTATCATTAATGATTTAGCCCAAAAGGAAAAGAACTAAATTAAAGAGGGAGCTGCTAATACATTCACATAATGCCTGCCCTCTCAGATCCAATTATGTTGTGCCTTATTTGTCCAAATGGCATTGTTAGAACAAAAAACAAAGAAAATTACAGCACAGGGACAGGCCCTTTGGCCCCTCCAAGCCTGCACCGATCATACTGCCCAGCTGAACTAAAACCCCTACCTTTCTGGGATATTGACATTAATTCAGAGCACTTTTAAACCCAAATTTAAAACTGGTGTCCTTACCTTGTAACAACAAAAGTATTTCTAATTGTGGGGCTTAAGTCCAGGGTGCCACTCACATCACACGGTGATTCAACTTTTGTACTCATCAGGAATCTGCTTTGATCCACATTCATAGTCACTGACATGGGACGACGAATTGGATGGATATTGACTGCGTTTATGTCTTCAGTGCCGGGATTAATAAGTAACACTTTGTCACCGAAATGAACAAGACCATCACGGCTTTTGGCAAGCTCAGTCTAAAGAGGTTTAGATGAAAAAGTTTGTTGTTAATTTACGCAATGATATCCAAAGTCATGGCTGTCTAAAATTTATTAGAAAGACTTACTGTCACAGGATGTTATGAACTGTAGAAGTGCAGCCTGGACTATTAATTAATTTTATCAAATATAAATATTCTGGGTCAATTGATTTACATTTGAGTTCTTTGATTTTTTAATTGTAGTCAAAATGATAGTTCAATAAGCATCCTTAGAATAAAATAGAGTCCCTACAGTGCAGAAGGAAGGTATTCAGCCCATTGAGTCTGCAAAACTCATATCCAGCCTTATTTCGTAACCCTGTATTTACCCCGCTAATTCCCCTAACCTATATATCTTGGAACACTAAAGGATAATTTAACATATCCAAACAAACTAACCTACAAATCTTTGGGATGTGGAAGGATACTGGAGCACCCAGACAAAGTCCACACACACATGGGAAGAACATGCAAAGTCCACACAGTCACACAAGGCCAGAATTGAATCCGGTTAGGTCACTAGGACTGTGAGGTAGCAGTGCTAACCACTGTGCCACCATACTGTTGGTGCATGATAATGTGTCTCGTGAAGGATTAATGATTTAATCATAGCGAGTTTATTTAATCATATAATTAGCAGTCAATTACCTGCTAATGTTGCTGCAGCATAAGTAATTTGCAACGCATTTACAAAGTACACACAAAGAAGGAAAATATCCACCATAGAGATATAGGGCGCAATTCTCCCATCGAGACCTGTAACTTTTCTGGTGGGTCCGGTCCAGGGAATTGCATGTTGACCATTTTGCAAGATTCACACATGCAATGCATGTGCATCTCCCAGAGCTGGAGAACAGTCGCCATCGAGACTGTGCTGGAAACCAGCGGGAAGAGAGGTAAGTCATTTGAATCTTTTTTTAATGTATTTTAAATATATTTTGCATGTGATTATCGGGCCCGGCACAGAACTTACCTGCTGAACCCGAGAGAATCTCTTTAGCTCTCTAGCAGGGTTTAGAATAGCTCTCCACATTCGGGAATCTAATGGGAGACCCCATGGGAATAAAGGGGGTGCAAAAGGGGTAGGGGTAGTTCCCCCTGAACATGGGCACCCTAACAGTGCCAGCCTGTGCACGTGGCTCTGCCTGGGGCAAAGTGCCCATTATCAGGGGACACCTTGGCACTGAACACCGGACATCAGGCAGTGACAAGGGGGAGAGGCCAACTGTAGATGCGGCTTAGGGGCGATTGGTGGGGGTGGGAGCATCTCGCTGTCTATGCATTGGGATCGATCTGGACTAGAGAGAGGGCAGTGATTAGGAGGAGAGCTGATGGGGTGGGAGGGGTGTGTGCCAGACAGGGTCTGCCTCTGGGGTGGGGGCGGGGTTGGAGAGGGTCTGCCAGCATGAAGGAGGGGGCAACATCGCCACTGCTGGGAGGATGGGCTGGACCTCAGGGTGTTTTGGGGCGGTGGGGGGGGGGGGGGGGGGTGGTTGGCCCGGGAATTGTGAGGGCCACAATCGGCCCATGAGGTGAGGGGGGTGTTGGAGGGGCAGCACTGTGGAGGTCCTGGGCTGGGAAGCAAATGGGGAGACTGACAGATTGGAGCCAGAGTTCCAGAACTGTCAGACTCTGACGCAAATAGGCCCCGTCCTCCTGGACTTTAAGTGATATTCACAACTGGGATCTCTGCATTGTGCAGAGTGCAGAGATTCAGGTCTAAAGCTGCACTGAAAAAGCAGTCCTGGTCTTGAACAATTTTCCCACTAATTCAGCACTTTTGGGAGAATCACCCCCATAATAAATGAGCAATCACTGTTCCACATCTCTCACACATACTCCTAGGAGTGAACATAGAACTTAGAGAGTCTCAATGTGCCAAGTAGGCCCTGAAATCAATTGCAGAACATGCAGTTCTGATCTGCTTGAATAGCTACAACATTGGGCTTTGTCCTGGGAAATTTATGCAACCATGTTCTAAGGCTGAGATGATTGAGTCAATCTGCTTTCCTTGTGCCTGCTGACAGATCTCCCCAAATCCCACTGACTTCAATATTACGACGGCTCCTTGATACCACTCTTGATTGAATCCTGCCTTGATATCAATCAACCAGCTGATGTAAGACAACAATGAAGCACAATCACAATAAGCTTCAGAAACGAAGGGGTAAATGAATATTTGTGGATGTTGAAGGGGACTAGAATGAAGATTTGTTCTAATGTTTGACTAGTACACTGATTTCAATGCCATTTGGACAAGGTATCTAATAGTCAATGTTCACAGAACTATATGAAGAGATATCAAAAAGGTTTTACTAGTTTATCATCATCATCATGTTTTAAGTTTAAGTTTATTTATTATTGTCACAAGTAAGACTTACATTAACACTGCAATAAAGTTCCTGTGAAATTCTGCCAGTCACCACACTCCGGTACCTGTTCAGGACAAATGTACCTAACCAGCACACCTTTCAGACCGTGGCAGCAAACCAGAGCACGTGGAGGAAATCCATGCAGACACTGGGAGGATATGCAAACTCTGCACAGACCGAAGAAGGGGATCGAACCTGGGTTCCTAGCGATGTGAGACAGCGCTGTGCCACCATGCTACTCCTGGTGTAATTTTTTTTATGTTCTCTTAAGTTTTCTCAGCGCACCAGTATCTGTTTGCAGAAAGGCCTTACCATGGTGCAAACAAATTAACCCATTTCATCCATGTAGGCCAGCACAGATTTTTCAATGTTCGTTATCTGTAGATCAGCACAGATTGCACAGATAGTCAGGGTTTTCCGAAGTGCTTTGCAGCCAATTGATTCCTTTTGAAACACAGTCACTGATATCACCTCGGCAAGTTTGGCAGTGAGTTTTCACACTGAAATAGTCCATAAACAACAATTATCTAAAGATGTTTTTGACTCTGCTAGTTAAAGAGTTAGCCAGGCAGTGGCAGCCGCCCCCCCCACCGACACCCTCACCACCCCCACCCCCTCACCACCCCCCCTTTCCTTTGGGATCTTTTACATCCACTTGATTAAGCAGACAGGAATTGGTTTAATCTGTCAGAAGCTACATCAGGAATTACCCTGCAATTACTATGCCATGCTTGTTCACAGCAGACAACAGCAAGTGAGCAAGCCCAAGCTTTTCAAATACAATGCTGGAGACTTTGCACAGGAGACAGTGGGCAAAAGGAAAGATCTTCTCCATAGAGGCACCAGAAAACACTCCACACAAGTGTTGAGAAGGTGACTGCAGCGATCAATGCCAGAGGCTCAGTCTTAAGGGACTGTACTCAATGCTAAGACAAGTGGCCTCACTCGAGCACTCAAGATCAGTGAATGTTCTTACATGCCTAATTCTTCCACTGCTCCATTCACTGCACCATGATACTCACCTAGCAACCTCGACTGATACCTCACATCCTATGCTTCATCTCATCTTCACACTTTTCAACGTTTGTGAGTTAAAATTGCAATTGATAGGAACAGGACAGGTGGTGATCAGGTAAGTCTCCCTTTCCATTTCTACTGTCTGCCCCATCTGCTTTCCATTCTGAGAAGGATTAAAACTGTCCTGCAATCCTACTAGAAGACGGAGACATAGCTGATGGATTCCTTAGACTGAAAAGTCCAATTTTAGCACACTTTTTTTTCATGGAATGCGGGCATCTCTGGCAAGGCCAGTGTTTGATACCAATCCCTAATTGGCCTCGAACTCAATGGCTTGCAAGGCAATTTCAGGGGCAGTTAAGAGGTAACAATATTGCTGTGGATCTGATGTCACATGTAGGTCAGACCAGGTAAGGGCAGCAGATTTCCTTTAATGAAGGATATTAGTAAACCAGATGAGTTTTGATGACAATCAATGATAATTTCTCTCAGGGCTGTCTGACACTGAGCCTGTCCAGCCTGTGTAGCATAGTTGCTCACACTGCTTTACATAATTGAGCCACCGAGGAGCTTGGATTGAACTTTCTGGCATAAATACAAATACTTTACTCATCACTCTAATGAATAGTGTCCTATCTGTGAAAGATTATAGTAAACAGCCCTTCCTTTTATGGTGTTCTGTGCTTCAATTACTCCTTTCTTCTCCTTTCCCTTATAAAATATATTATAACTTCAAAAAAACCACATTGGATCCAGACGCAAAATGTTATCGGTTTAAAACTTGAAGATCCTTTACATGATACAAGAAATTTCTAAAGGACAGATTTAAGACACAGATTGTTGAGTTCAGATAAATTAAATGAATTGTTAATAATTTTTTTTGTAACATCTGCTTTAAACATTAGAGACGGGGAAGTTTGAAATCAAACTTGTTCTAAACATTCCAAAAACATCAGGAATTATTTTAACAGATAGATCATCCAACACCTAACCCCCCAGCACACACTCCAATCCCCCTCCTTAACATGCTGACTGCCCCAAATTGGCACGTGGCACTAATTTTCCTCTGTATTAGATAAGGTATATTTCTGTATATATGTTTTAACCTCATGAAAATTGATTCAGTATTTGTTATTTTCTAAATATTTGTACAATTAGTAATTAGTAAAACTGGTTGGTAGAGAGTAGGAATTAATGGGTCCTTTTCAAATCGGCAGACAGTAACTAGTAGGGTGCCACAGGGTTGCTGCTGTGAACCCAGCTATTCATAATATACATTACTGATTGGGGTAGAGGAACAAAATGAAACATTTCAAAGTTTGCCGATGATATTAAGTTGGGTGGGAGGGTGAACTGTGACAAGGATGCAGAGATTCTTCTGCATGATCTGGGCAGATTGGGTGAATGGGCAATCAATGGCACATGCAGAATAGTTTGGATAAATGTCAGGCGGCAAATTACTATCTAAACAGTTGTAAATTGGGAGAAGGGAATGTGCAGCAGGACCTGGGTGTCCTTGTGCACCAGTCACTGAAGGTAAGCATGCAGATGCAGCAGGCTGTAAAGAAGACAAGTAGTATGTTGGCTTTCATTGCAAGAGGTTTTGAGATTTCACAGGGATGTGTTGTTGCAATTATACAGGGCCTTGGTGACGCATACCTAGAATATTCTATACAGTTTTGATTTCCTTTTCTGAGGAAGGATATTCTTGCTCTCAAGGGAGTGAAGTGAAGATTTACCAGACTGATTCCGGGACTGATGTATGAGGAGAGATTGACTAGGTTAGGATTGTTTTCACTGGGGTTCAGATGTATGAGGGGATCTCCCTCACTGTAGTTGATGCCAAAACATTGAATGTATTCAAGAGGCAGCTAGATATAGCACTTGGGATGAATGGAATCGAAAGTTATGGGGAGAAAGAAAGATTAGGCTATTGAGTTGGACAATCAGCCGTGATCATGATGAATGGTGGAGCAGGCTCAAAGGGTCAAATGGCCTCCTCTTGCTCATATCTCCTATGTTTCTATGCTCCTTGACCCTCACTGATGATCCTCTGACTCATAGCTTGTCCCACTCCCTAACACACCCTCTCACTACTAACCCTCTGACTTGCAGCCTGTGTTGCTCTCTTATTTTCAAAGATTTGTATCTAGGAATGGGGACTCAGAATGTCATTCCCTTAAGCAGTGATTTCTCCTGATAACTATAAGGACCTTCATTCTTAAGGGATAATACCATTATAATAGATTTACAAGTTGGAATTTATTTTAAGCCAACAGTCACATTGAATACATGTAGAAGTCATAAATATTATGCTGCTTTTTGAATGTTTGAAGATTACTGTTCAAAAAGTTTGACCACTTCTGATGTTTATTGCCATCTTTGATACAATTCTACAGTAACTTACTCAGTAACTGATGAAAACTTGTTGCTTTTGAAAAAAAAGATAGTTCACCTTTTCCAGTAACATTTCTCTGTAAGATCCTATCTTCTGTATCATAAGCTCCCCACGTTCTTTCCTCGCAATAAAGTCTTTAATAACATCCTGTAAGATACAAAAAGATGTTTTTTGCATTTTTGAGCTCGTGCATTAAACTTCAGACCAATTAGATTTGGGTGCACAATTTTGCACAGTATGCTTTCATCTCTCCTCTTGGTAGGTGTGCACCAGGACAATGTAGGAAATGTTTTAATGACTTTACAAGAGTGCCCATGGAAGGCTTCTGCAGAAAATGCAGATGTATGGGACTGAGGGTGATTTAGCTAATTGGATTAGGAATTGGCTAGCAGATAGAAGACAGAGGGTGGTGGTTGATGGGAGATATTCATCGTGGAGTTCGGTTACAAGTGGTGTACCTCAGGGGTCTGTTTTGGGGCCCCTGCTGTTTGTATTTTTTATAAATGATCTGGATGAGGGTATTGAAGGATGGATTAGTAAAATTGCGGATGACACCAAAGTCGGAGGAGTGGTAGATAGTGAAGAGGGGTGTTATAGTTTGCAGAGAGACTTGGACAAGTTGCAGAGCTGGGCCGAGAGGTGGCAAATGAAGTTTAATGTGAAAAAGTGTGAGGTAATTCACTTTGGCAGGAATAACAAATGTGTAGAGACTCTTAATAGTGTTGATGAACAGAGGGATCTTGGTGTATGTGTGCATAGATCCCTGAAAGTTAGCAATCAAGTCGATAAGGTTGTAAAGAAGGCATACGGAGTCTTAGCTTTTATTGGTAGGGGGATTGAATTTCGGAGCCGCAACGTCATGTTGCAACTGTACAAAACTCTAGTGTAGCCGCACTTGGAGTATTGCGTACAGTTTTGGTCCCCGCATTATAAGAAAGATGTGGAGGCATTGGAGAGGGTACAGAGGAGGTTTACCAGGATGTTGCCTGGTATGGAAGGCAGATCTTTTGAAGAGAGGCTGAGAGATTTGAGTTTGTTTTCATTAGAAAGAAGGCGGCTAAGAGGAGACCTTATTGAAACATATAAGATGATTAGAGGTTTAGATAGGGTGGACAGTGATAGCCTTTTTCCTATGATGGAGAAAGCTAGCACGAGGGGACATAGCTTTAAATTAAAGGGTGGTGGTTTTAGGACAGATGTCAGAGGTAGGTTCTTTACCCAGAGGGTGGTAAGGGTATGGAATGCCTTGCCTGCGTCAGTTGTAGATGCGCCAAGTTTTGTGGCGTTTAAGAGGTTAGTAGATAAGTTTATGGATGAAAAGGGAATGGTTTAGGTTAGAGGGTCACTGCTTGTTCCTAATTGATCGGCGCAACATCGAAGGCCGAAGGGCCTGTTCTGCGCTGTAATGTTCTATGTTCTTCTATCAAGGCTCAAATGTCAATACGCATCTTCTATCAGACAAAGAACGTCACTCACCTTCTTGTACCTTTCTTGTCAGCGCATGATGTGGGGGAACTAATACCTGCTTAAAAACAATCTCTCCAAACAATCTTTATTCAAAACCACTTTTTCAATTCGCTTTCACTGTCACAAGGGCTTAATTTATTCAAGTATTCAAGGATACCGTTTTTAAAAGGTGAAGACAATTTGATCTCATTATTATGGCAAGCTTTACGACATGTGGAACAAGTCTCCGTAACACTCTCAGATCTGTAACATTAACTTCTATCCCTCCGAAGGAAACAACTGCACATAATCAGCTGAGAAGGACAACTGTTGGAGGACCACCACCACTCTTAAACTCCACCCACCTCCATGACAACAAAGTCTTCCAAAGCTCACTGATTGGTTTTAAAATTAATTGTAGCTCTAATCCCAAAACAAAACTCTCTGGACTGTACTTCTTTACAAAAAGTGTAGACACAAATTCTGCAGCTAAGTACGCCCACCCACAGCTTTATGATTTATCTTTCAGCTGTTAACCCTTTTAATAAACATGGCCCCAGACTTCTAAGTCTAAATATCTTCAAGCTGCTTTAGTTGAACTGATCCCACCTTCAACAGTGAAATTTTAATCTTCCCAGAACTAAAAATAATCTCTAAAATATTATCAAGAACCATGACCAAGGTGTTTATAACAAGGTTAAGTGTGTGAATAAGGCATGGGGCTTGCCACTCACACTGCCCTGATTAAATGTGGCAAAAAAGGAACTTTCACTTTTTTGGGAACAAATATTCAAGTCCTGTCTTTTGAGATAGATTTTATCTGGAACTTTTAAGAATGTATTTGCCTAAAGCAGCAAGCATTTCAGAGAAAAGTATGTTAAAAGATGATGGTCAGAATTTTCCAAATTTTTTCCAAGTGTTGTTTGCGACAGGAAAAACAGAAGGCAGCGTGCCCACCAGCTCCCTCGCCAATTTTACACAGCGTATTTTTAAACACTTTGATAATAAAAATATTAAGAAGCGAGTCTCATGACATCATGCTGGCAGGGTAGTCTCTGAATGAGAAACCAAATAAAAGTGAATTGAGGAACCCACTCCTTTCATAGACACAGAGCCCCCATCCCAACAGACACGGAACGCTGTCCTGCAACCCCTCCCCTCCACCCCAAAACTTCTCAATGGAAACTTCCCCATTCCAGCAGTGCTTACACGCAGGACCTGGGAATGATCCTCTCCGCATGAAATGCTTGTATTATACTGAAAGCGTTTAACACAAAAAAAGGATTATTATTAACACAATAGGTATAAACATACAAAAACAAGTTCATATAAGTTTTTCTCTATTTATATACACAAATATTCATTATAGGTTAAATGTTTGCATATTCCACAAATGCTTCCAAGTTTTTTGTTTTATTAATTTGTAATTGAAGGAGTGATGCTAATCTTTTGCTCAGAAATTTATTTAATATTGGGAGTGTTACTGGATTCTCATTTCAGACTCTCTTCACACACAGGCTCACAATAAAAAGCAGAAATACACACACATGCACATCTCTCCCACACATGCACACAACCTCACTGAGGGGAATTTCAACACCCCACCCACCTCCGAAATGGTAGCTGCCGGGAGGAGTGGGGTCGGGGGGAGCCTGCAAAAGTCTGTTGACTTCAGGCGGGATCTTGCGATTTTGGGCCGGTAAATCTCGCCAACTACCCATCTCTCATAGCCACCTGTCTCTCACACAGCCACACTCGATCTTCTTGCATGCGCACCCCCCCCCAAGCACAATGCACCTGCCCCTCCCCCAAACACGCGCACCCGCCCCCCTCCCAAGCACAATACACCCGACCCTCTCCCAAGCACACGCACGCACCCTTGTCTCAAGCATATGCACCCACCCCTCTCTTGGGTTGTCGTGGTCCCAGCCACTCTCTAGTCCCTGTAGCTTTTGCCTCACTCAGGTCCTAGACCCCAGTTTCCCATACTCCCCTCTCCTACACTCCCCCTGCCCTTGGGCCCCAGCCAGCACCTCCCGCCACAGGCCCCAGAAACTGCCTCATTTCCCAGCCCCATCCCCTTCACTCTCAACCCCAACAATCCCCCGCACCCCATCCTCAGACTCAGGCCTCCTTCTTGGCCTTCGGCCTCAGCCACTACTCGCTGTCCCCCTCTTCCCCCACACTTTTTTTTACATACTACAAAGTTATGTGTGATTAATTTCTTAAAAACATTATTTATCGTGTTCTACTGTCACTATAGGATCCATTGGTTTGCTACAATGTATCATGGATCAATGAGCCTGGAGGTGCCATACCTTGGCACAGGAGGCTAGAAGGGCCTTGGTGAGTGGGTGAGGTGGGTGGGGGACAGGCGCGGGTGGGTCAGTGGGGGAGCATCTCTCTAACCTGTGCTGAGTGCTCCTTCCACTCACATTGTTAGCCACTTTAAGACTTGAATAGCAGGTTAGGTGTAAGGATTCGCATTCTAATCAGCAATCTGTAAACTGTCTGTGCTGATATGTGTGCTATTGCAGACCAGAACACCTCATTCGCCTGACGAAGGCTACAAAGGCCAAAAGCTTGCAAGTTTACTATCAAATAAATCGGTTGGATTTAAAATTGATGTTGTCAGACCTCTTACTGAGGGAATCCCTCTCAGGGTACAGGCAGCAGAGTTTTGGTTAAACTGAGTTAATGGAGGACAGGAGGTCATTGGAATAGTCAAGTCTGGAATTGACAAACACATGGACTTTCAGCGGCAGATGAGTTCAGGTAAGGATGGAGATAGGCAAAATAAAGAATGTGCAAATGCAAGCATCTGAATAAGACAAAATAAAAACCTTTCCCAGAATGGATCACAACGGAAGGAGGACCTGTGCTCTGGGTAGTCCGGTCTAAAACAGCAAGCAGACTGCTCTCTGCATATTTGATAACTGATCAGCTGTATATTTTCAGCATTGTCTGATTCTCTTTACAGAATTCTAGCATTTACAGTTTGTCTTATGCTTTCCTTGTATGAAAAAGTATAAAACAGGCCATTCTAAAAGATAGTATTACAACTGGGCGGCATGGAGGCACAGTGGTTAGCACTGTTGCCTCATAGCTCCAAGGACCTGGGTTCAACTCCCAGCATGGGTCACTGTCTATGTGGAGTTTGCACATTCTGCCTGTGTCTGCACGGATTTCCATCAAGTGCTTTGGTTTCCTCCCACAGTTCAAAGATGTGCAGGTTAGGTTGATTGGCCATGCCAAATTGTCCATAATGCAGGATGTGTAGGTTAAAGGGGTTAGTGAGGTAAATGTGTGGGGTTATGGGAGATAGGGTCTGGGATGGGATTGTTGTCAGTGCAGATTCAATGAGCCAAATGGCCTCCTTCTACATTCTAGGATTTCTATTATTTCTAAAGAGTATTTATGCAGTTCAAAAGCAATATTGCATCAGTTGCATTAAGAGATTCAGAGTGACCAGAAGAGGTAGCGAGTATAAAGACAGGGTAAGGGGAGGGTATATGGGAAAGCTCAAAGTACAGTTTTGAAGTGATTAATTCATGCACAAATATTCAAACAATCTAGCAAGTTGATGATGGTAGCCTTTCTTCCTCCAGTCATTCCTGAATTATGCATTTCCTCGTATTGTGCTTTAAGAATGCAAAGAAGTACCATTGTCAACAGATGCAGCCAGGGGCTGTACTTAAAGTTCCTTTCAGTTTTGCATCAGTAAAAAGTTGTTCTTAAATTAAATAATAGCAGACGTCTACATTTAAAAGACCACATGCCTCAGATGAATGACTCACAGGTTTTTCCTCCAAAGCAGAAATTAAGGACTCAATACTTACAGCATTGTCAATTTCCATAGCTTTGAGTCGAATAGTGAACAAAGACTAGCTCAGATTGGTATTTTTACAAGGTCTCCTACCTCCTGGAAGTATACGAGAGAATGCTTCTGGAAGGCAGGATGTCAGAATCCATGAGGAAAGACATCATTACCCTCATCTACAAGCAGAAGGGGGAAGGGAAAAAATTAGGAATTGGCGACCCATTTCACTACTGAACGTGGATTAAAAATTCTGGCCAAAGTCATCACCAACCAGGTCAAATCTGCCCTAGGGTCAGTGATCCATCCTGATCAAACCTGTGCTGTACCCAGGAGGAAGATCTCTGACAGCCTCGCGCTACTCAGGTATACGTTCGCCTATGTTCACATCAGGCAGGTGGATACATGTCTCATCAGCCTAGATCAAGAGAAGGCGTTTGATAGAATATCGCACAGCTACATGATGGATGTGCTCTCCAAAATGGGCTTTGGGAAGGGAATCCGCAATTGGATCCAGCTGCTCTACACAAACTTCAGTAACGCTGTCTCAGTCAATGGGTGGGAGTCAGATAATTTTTAAATCAGGTCTGGAGTCAAAGAACAAAGGAAAAAACAGCACAGAAAACAGGCCCTTCGGCCCAACGAGCCCGCAGCGCCACCCCGATGTTCCCACCTCTACCAGCGATCCCTGTCCATGTTTATAGATCTATGGATTAAAAACCAAATTTGAGACAATTTAGGGAGAATTTGTTTTGCCAATTAATCTAAGAGCACATCTTTGGGATGTGGGAGGAAACCAGAGTGCCCGGAGAAAACCCACACAAGCACAGGGAGAATGCACAAACTCCCACAGACACAGACCCAAATCCATGTATCTGCACAGCACAGCGATAGTCACTGAGCTGTCGTGTTGCCCATCAAATGGTCCAGATCAAGTGTACATTAACGACGTGAAGCACTAGGATACTCTCGAAAAAAAAATCCACGAGCAGCCCTCTCACGACCCATCGCGTGTATGCCCCTCGTTAGACAACAAGGTGGACCAAATCACCCATAGGATAAAAACAAGTACATCAATATCATCATCTATTTACACACTTCCCAGAGACTCTCAAGGCTCATGATCCCTATTTTAAAGCAGTTTTCTATACCCCTCCATTCCCATTCTGTTCGTGTACCCATCTAAATATTTCTTAAATATCTCCAGAGTACCTGCCTCCACCACTTTACTTGGCAGCGCATTCCATACCCCCACCACCCTCTGTGTGAAAAAACTCCCTCTAGCATCCAAATTATACCTTACCCCCCTCACCCTAAGCCCGTGACCCCTCGTGCTATTTGAGTCCATCCTAGGAAAAAGCTTAACCCTGTTTACTCTATCTATACCCCTCATAATCTTGTACACCTCTATTAGATCTCCTCTAAGTCTACGTCTTTCTAAGGAAAACAGTCCCAATTTGCCTCACCTCTCCTCGTAACTCAGACCTTCCATACCAGGCAGCATCCTGGTAAACCTCCTCTGCACTCTCTCCAGAGTCTCCACGTCCTTCCAGTAGTAGGGCGACCAGAACTGGACGCAGTATTCCAAATGAGGTCTAACCAACGTTTTATACAACTGCAACATTGAGTCGGACAGGGCTGCCTTCTCTCTTCCATCCTTTTTGTGTGTTGCATTGGACCCTTTGCCGAGGCCCTCAGAAGCGACCCACGCATCAAAGGGGTGACAATCCCAGGCAGTGGAGGCACGCAGGTCAAAGCCTCCCTATACATGGACGACGTGGCTGTCTTTTGCTCGGACCCCTTGTCTGTTCCAGATTCCTCCAGGTCTGCGAGCAGTTCGAGATGGACTCAGGAGCCAAAGTCAACCAGGGTAAGAGCGAGGCCATGTTCTTTGGGAACTGGGCTAACAAATCCTTTGTCCCCTTCATCGTCAGGGCAGATTACCTGAAGGTGCTGGGGATATGGTTTGGAGCAGCAGGGGCATGCACCAAAAACTGGGGCAAATACATCACGAAAGCCAGGCAGAAACTGGGGCTGGTGGGAGTTATGCTTCGTCTCCACAACAGGGAAAAAACCTGGTGATCTGGTGCAAGATGCTGTCCGTGTTGTTGTACGTGGTGCAGGTGTGGCCTATCCCCAAATCCCACACTATAGCAGTGACGCAGGCCATCTTCAAGTTCATCTGGACATCAAAGATGGATCGCGTCCGGAGGGAGGCGATGTACAAATCTCCGGAGAACAGAGGAAAAAACGTTCCCAATGCCGCCCTTATCCTGATGGCCACCTGCGTGTGCAGCTGCATCAAACTGTGCGTAGATCCTGGGTACACCAACAGCAAGTGCCACTACTTTTTGAGGTTCTACCTGTCTCGAGTGTTGCGGGGGATGGGTCTGGCCACATTGCCGCGGAACGCTCCGAGTAGTTGGACCGTACCGCAGCACCTGTCCTTCGTGAAGAAATTTTTCCGCAAACGCACCTTTGACCACATGGCGATCAAGCAGTGGTCAGCACGTAATGTCCTCAAGGGCCCTGAGAGAAAAGGAGATGACAGACCCTGTCAGATGGTTCCCTGAGCAGACTGCCAGTGTCATCTGGCAGAACGCCTCATCACCAGGACTCACAAACAAGCACAAAGATCTGGCTCAGCTGGTAGTGAGAACGGCACTCCCCGTCAGATCTTTTATGCACGCTCAAGGTCTCAACATCACTGCCCGCTGCCCTCAAAGCGGCTGTGGGGCTGATGAGACGGTCACACACCTCCTTGTGGAATGTGCCTTTGCAAAGAAGGTCTGGAGTGAGATGCAGTGGGAATTTGTTGAGGTTTATCCCGAGCAGCTCGGTGACACAGGACTCTGTGCTCTACGGGCTGTTTCTGGGGTCGCACACCAAGACGAATATCAACTGCTGCTGGAAGGTCATCAACTCAGTGAAGGATACACTCTGGTCCGCCCAAAACTTGCTGACCTTCCAGTTGAAAGAACTGTCCTCGACCGCGTGTTGCAGACCGGCACATTCCAAGGTCCAGGACTACATGCTGAGGGATGTGCTGAAGCCTGGGGCAGCCACTGCAAAGGCACAATGGGGAAAGGCCACAATATAAGGCCTTTTAATGGAATCAGACCAAGGGCCCGGGGACTGCAGAATACCCTCGACCTGCATAACTGTGTGCAAATCTGAGCAATAACGGTAATTTTTGAGGCATATATATAGTTTTAAGTATTGAAACGTTATGACTAATTTGTACAGAACTGTAATAATGTTTTATTCTGCAATGTTTGAAATTTATTGACATGTATACTTGCAATGTTCTAATTGATATTTTTATGGATAAAGTATATTTTTGAAAAAAAAGTTGGTATTTTTACAAGGTCTCAATTTCATCAAGACATAATTTTACATATTGCCAAAAATGAAATTCTAAATATCCGTGACATAGACACTGGATAGTGCTGTAGTTGGATAACTTGAGTACTTGTGTGCAGTCCTGGTCACCTCATTACAGAAAGTTAATTAGAGAAGATTTAGAGGAAATTGACAAGGATGTTGCCAGGACTGAAAAATTACAGCGATGAGAAAAGACTGGATATGGTGGGGTTCTTCTCCTCAGGACGAAGGAGGCTGAGGGGACATTAGGTTGAGATGTACAAGGTTGTGAGGGGCCTGGCTAGAATGGATCGGAAAGATCTATTTACCTGGCAGAGAGGTCAGTGAGTAGGGGATTTAAAATGATTAGTAGAAGGAGTAGAGGAGAGATGAGGGAAAAGCTTTTTCAATGAGAGGGTTGTGGGGTTCTGGAACTCACTGAAAAGGTAGCAGAAGCAGAAAACCCCTAGTGCATTTAGGTATCTAAATACATACCTGAAGTCTCATAACCTGCAGGATTACAGAATAAACATGGAAAACATCTAAACATCTAAAATAGTGGAAGGCGTGTACATCTTCTGAGATAAGAGTACACCCATATTGATAAAGGCATGAAATGAGATTCCCAGGGCCCAAGCCTCGAACTCGCATTAGGCCCTTTGGACGGGTCGATTCTAATCAGGAGGACCAGTTCACTTGCAGACTCTAAAGAAATCATTGAAGTCCATCTTAAAAATACATAGCTCCTCCTACATTAAAACCACAGGACACTGATGGTACTTCATTCACTCCCTTCCCATTGATTATTTCCAAGTCACTAATTTGATCTCAACCACACCTAGCCTCCACTCCTGATCATTATCTCATTCCTCCACCTCATTCCTGGGGTGATATTTAATCCAGGTGATAAGGGTCTCACCTGTCAGTTGGACAGTCAACAAGAGCTCTGCTCCACCTCTTTTAGGGAAAACCAGTAGTGGACCTTCTTCAGGATCAAAGACCCTGTGACAGAAATCCCAAGCCCTCCCAATACCCCCACCATAGTGGAGGCTTCCCTTTGTAGGCAGCACTAGCAGGAGCATACAAACATATGAAGTAGGAGCAATGGTAGGGGCCATTCAAACCTCCTCTGCCATTCAATAAGATCATGATTGATCTGTTTGCATTGAGTTCCACATTCTCCATCTACTCTCAATAGCCTCTGATCTCTTTGTCCAACAAGAAACTACCTTAAAAGTATTCAGTGATCCTGCTTCCACCTCTTTCTGAGGCAGAGTTGCACATCTCTCAGAGAAAACATTTGCCCTCATCTCTGTCCGACAAAGGCAACTTCTAACTTTAAAATAGTGTCCCCTAGTTCTGGGAGTCACTCACAAGAGGGTCTATCTTTCAATACCATTCAGAATCTTTTAAGCTTCAATCATCTTTCACTCTTCCAAACTCAAGTGGAAATAAGTCCAGCCTTTCAAATCCATCGTGGTTAAAGGAATGGGAGCAGTGGCAACTGAACATTCCTGGGTATAAGTGTTTCAGGCGTGACAGAGAAGGGTCCAGAAGAGGTGGGGGACTGGCATTGTTAGTTAAGGAGAGCATCACAGCGGTGCAGAGGGAGGACAATACAGAGGGGTTAGGGTGGAGTTGAGGAATAGAAAGGAGGCGATTACTATGCTAGGGGTGTATTATAGGCCACCCAACAGCCCACTGGCAGTGGAAGAAGGCATATGTAAAGACATTTTGGATAGGTGCAGAAAGAACAGAGTCGTTATAGTAGATTTTAATCTCCCTAGGGTGGATTGGAAAGTACCTAGACCTGGGGGTTTGGGTGGGCAGGAATTTGTAAAATGTGTACTGGAAGGATCATTGGAACAGTATGTGGCTAGCCCGACTAGAGAAGGGGCTATATTGGATTTAGTTCTGAGTAATGAGCCAGGGCAGGTGGTTGATGTTGTAATAGGGGAACATGTGGCTAACAGCGACCACAATTCTGTCTACTTTAGGATTCAGATGGAAAAGGATGCTTGTTGCCCTAGGGGCAGGGTGCTAAATTGGGGGAAGGCTAACTACGGTTGAATTAGGCAGGAACTTAGGGAAACTGATTGGGAATGGTTGTTTGAGGTTAAGTCCACGTTAGGCATGTGGGACTCTTTCAAGGGAATACTGAAAATGTTGCAAAATAAGTATGTGCCAGCCAAGAGGAAAGATGGGAAAGGTAGGATTAGAGAGTCGTGGATTACTAGGGATATTGAGGACTTGGTTAAGAAGAAAAGAGAAGCATATGATAGGTCGAAGCAGCTGGGAACCGAGCATTGAAGGAATATAGAGAGAGTAGGAGGGAGCTTAAACAGGGAGTTAGAAGGGCAAAAAGGGGGCATGAAATGATTTTGGCGGATAGGATTAAGGAAAACCCAAAGGCTTTTTATTCCTATGTTAGGAATAAAAGGGTGGTTAGAGAAAAAATCGGACCTCTTAGGGACAGAGGAGGGGAACTGTGCTTAGAGCCTGAGGGAATGGCTGAGATCCTGAATGAATACTTTGCGTTGGTATTCACGAAGGAGAGGGGCTTGTTGACAGCTCCTGTCTCTGAGGAAGCTGTGGACCAGTTGAGAGAAATATCCATACCGAAGGAGGAAGTGTTAGAGCATCTAGGTAGCATTAAAACTGATAAATCTCCTGGGCCTGATGGCATTTATCCCAGGTTGCTTAGGGAGATGCGAGGTGAAATTGCTGGGCCTCTGACGCAAATCTTTGTCTCTTCCTTGGACACAGTTGAGGTCCCAGAGGACTGGAGAATAGCTAATGTTGTACCGTTGTTTAAAAAGGGTAGTAGGGATAACCCTGGAAATTATAGGCCGGTGAGTTTGACGTCAGTGGTAGGGAAGCTGTTGGAGGGGATTCTTAGAGATAGGATGTATAGGCACTTAGACCGTTGCCAAGTGATTAGGGATACGCAGCATGGATTTGTTAAGGGGAGGTCGTGCTTTACAAATCTGGTAGAATTTTTTGAGGAGGTGACGAAATCAGTGGACGAAGGTTGATGTTGTCTATTTGGATTTTAGTAAGGCATTTGACAAAGTCCCTCACAGGAGGTTAGTCGAGAAGGTCAAGGCAAATGGGATACAAGGACAGGTAGCTAGATGGATAAGTAACTGGCTTGGTAATAGGAGACAGAGAGTAATAGTGGAAGGGTGTTTTTCTAGCTGGAGGTCGGTCACTAGTGGTGTGCCGCAGGGCTTGGTACTGGGACCTCTTCTATTTGTAATATATATAAATGACTTGGAAGAGGGAGTAAGTGGAGTGATCAGCAAGTTTGCAGACGATACAAAGATGGCTGGACTTGCGGATAGTGAGGAGCATTGTCAGGCGATGCAGCAGAACATAGATAGGCTGGTAGCTTGGGCAGACAGATGGCAGATGGAATTCAATCCTGATAAATGTGAGGTGATGCATTTCGGGAGAAAGGATGTAGAGGGGAGGTATATGATAAAGGGTAGACCTATTAAGAGTATAGAAACGCAGAGGGACCTGGGGGTGTAGGTGAACAAGTCTCTGAAGGTGGCAGAGCAAGTGGAGAAAGTTGTGAAGAAAGCATATAGTATGTTAGCCTTTATAGGAAGGGGTATAGAGTACAAGAGCTGGCCTTTAATGTTGCAGTTGTATAAAACGTTGGTTAGACCTCATTTGGAATACTGCATCCAGTTCTGGTCACCCTACTACCGGAAGGACGTGGAGACTCTGAAGAGAGTGCAGAGGAGGTTTACCAGGATGCTGCCTGGTATGGAAGGTCTGAGTTACAAGGAGAGGTTAGGCAAATTGGGACTGTTTTCCTTAGAAAGACGTAGACTTAGAGGAGATCTGATAGAGGTGTACAAGATTTTGAAGGGGATAGATAAAGTAAACAGGGTTAAGCTTTTTCCTAGGATGGACTCAAATAGCACGAGGGGGGTAAAGTATAATTTGGATGCTAGAGGGAGTTTTTTCACACAGAGGGTGGTGGGGGTATGGAATGCGCTGCCAAGTAAAGTGGTGGAGGCAGGCACTCTTGAGTTATTTAAGAAATACTTAGATGGGCACATGAACAGAATGGGAATGGAGGGGTATAAAAAACTGATTTAAAAT
Organism: Sphyrna mokarran; assembly: GCA_024679065.1. NCBI lineage: Eukaryota > Metazoa > Chordata > Chondrichthyes > Carcharhiniformes > Carcharhinidae > Sphyrna > Sphyrna mokarran. Next base: position 32,150,487 of record JAGIQG010000030.1, read on the forward strand.
AGGGATCATGAGCCTTGGGAGTCCCTGGGAAGTGTGTAAATAGATGATAATATTGATGTACTTGTTTTTATCCTACAGGTGCTTTGGTCCACCTTGTTGTCTAACAAGGGGCATACACGCGATGGATCGTGAGAGGACTGCTCTTGGATCTTTTTCAAAAGTATCCTAGTGCTTCACGATGTTAGTGGAGGCTTGACCTGGACCATCTGATGGACAACATGACAGCTCAGTGACTATCGCTGTGCTGTGCAGATACATGGATTTGGGCCTGTGTCTGTGAGAGTTTGCGCATTCTCCCCGTGCTTGCGTGGGTTTTCTCCGGGTGCTCCGGTTTCCTCCCACATCCCAAAGATTTGCTCTTAGGCTAATTGGCAAAACAAATTCTCCCTAAATTGTCTCAAATTTGGTTTTTAATCCATAGATCTATAAACATGGACAGGGATCGCGGGTAGAGATGGGAACATCAGGGTGGCAGCGCGGGCTCGTTGGGCCGAAGGGCCTGTTTCCCATGCTGTTTTGTTCTTTGTTCTTTGTCATAAGACAACCTGCTTAATCCAGGTGTCAATCTAATAAACTCCTCTGAACCTGCAAAGCACTTACATCTTCCTGAAATAAGGAATCCAAAATTGCACACAGTATTCAAGACACCGAGACAGAAAGACACAGAGAGAGACGCACACACATCGAGAAAAAAAGAGACACACACACACACAGGGAGGGAAAGAGAGAGACAGAGAGACAGAGACAGAGACACACACCCTGAGAGGTCCTAGTGATGTACCATAAGGATCTGTTTTGGGACCACTGCTGTTTGTCATTTTTATCAATGACCTGGCATTTTTATAAATGGGGCCATAGAAGAATAGGTTAGTAAATTTGCGGATGACACTAAAGTCAGTGGAGTTGTGGACATTGCGGAAGGATGTTGCAGATTACTGAGGAACATAGATAAGCTGCAGAGCTGGGCTGAGAGGTGGCAAATGGAGTTTAATATGGAAATATGTGAAGTGATTCACTTCAGAAGGAGTAACAGGAATGGGCTAATGGTAAGATACTTGGTAGTATGGATGAGCAGAGAGGTCTCAATGTCCATGTGCATAGACCCCTGAAAGGTTGATAAAGTCGTTAAGAAAGCATATAGCTTTTATTGGTAGAGGGACTGAGTATCGGAGCTATGAGGTCATGTTGCAGCTGTACAAAACTCTCATGTGGTCATGCTTGGCGTATTGCATACAGTTCTGGTTGCCACATTATAGGAAGGATGTGGAAGCATGGAAAGGATGCAGAGGAGATTTACCAGGATGTTGCCTGTTATGCTGGGAAGATATGAGAAAAGGCTGAGGGACTTGGGGCTGTTTTCGTTGGAGAGAAGAAGGTGACTTAATAGAGGTATGTAAGATGATCCGAGGATTAGATAGAGTGGACAGTGAGAGCCTTTTTCCTCGAATGGAGATGGCTACCACGAGGAGACATAGCTTTAAATTGAGGGGTGATAGATATAGAACAGATGTTAAAGGTAGGTTCTTTGCTCAAAGAATAGTAAGGGAGTGGAATGTCCTGCCTGCAACAGTAGTGGACTCGCCAACATTAAGGGCATTTATATGGTCATTGGATAAACATATGGGTGAAATCGGAATAGCATAGGTTAGATGGCTTTAGATTGGTTTCACAGGTAGGCGCAATATCGAGGGCCAAAGGACCTGTACCACGCTGTAATGTTCTATGTTCTATGCAAACTCATCAATGTCCTATATGATAGGACAATAAGAAGAAGCAAATCCATGTGTTTTCCAACCAAAAATCATGGATGAATAGGGATATCCACTGCTTGCTGAAGTCCAGGTCTGAGGCGTTCAAGTCAGGCAACCCTGGCCTATAGAAGAAAGACAGATATGATCCAAGTCGACACATAAAAGTTGCCAAAAGATAGTACCGAACCAAGCTAGAGCCCAAGCTTCCCCACCAACTATGGCAAGTCTGCAAGACAGAGCAGGCTACAAGATGAAAGGCATGTAAAATCGCCGGCTCCAATGCACCCCTCCCCAATGAGCTCAATGCATTCAATGCCCATTTTGAGCAAGATGCAAGAACATGCCCTCTACTCCAGAAGTCTCGAATGAACCTGTATCTGGGGTCTTCACTACAGATGTGAGAGCAGCCTTCTCAAAAGTTAACCCACGGAAAGTGACTGGCCCGAATGGAGTATCTGGACAAGCACACAGATCCTGTGCAGATCAGTTGGAGGGGATATTCGCGGACACCTTCAATCTCTCTTTACAACAACATGAGGTACAGAATCTGGTGAACTAATACAATAACAATAAATCTCTCCTTCAATGTCAACAAAACAAAGGAGATGGTCATCGTCTTCAGGAAGCATACTGGATGATATGTCCCTATCTACATCAATGGGAACGAAGTAGAACTGGTCAAGAGCTTTATATTTTTAGGTGTTCAGATCACCAACCACCTCTCCTGGTCCCTCCATGCTGACGCTATAGTTAAGAAAGCCCAACAATGCGTCCATTTTCTCAGAAGACTAAAGAAATGTCATGTGTCCTCAATGACTCTCACTAACTTTTACAGATGAACCATAAGAAGCATTCTTTCTAGTTGTTTCACTGCTTGGTATGGCTCTTGCTCTGTCCAAGATCACAAAAAACTATAAAGAGTCGTGAGCAAAGCCCAGTCCATCACACAAACTAGCCTCCCATCCACTAACATCGTCTAGACCTCCCGCTGTCTCGAAAAAGCAACCAGCATAATTAAGGACCCCACACTCTCTGCCACTTTCTTCTGTAGAGAAAAATTTACAAAAGTCTGAGGACACATACCAATCCACTCAAGAACAGCTCCTTCCCTGCTACCATCAGATTTTTGAATGGACCTACTTTGCACTAAGTTGATCTTTCTCTATACCCTAGCTATGACTGTAACACTACATTCTGCACTGTCTCCTTTACTTATCTATGAACGATATGTTTTGTCTGTATAACACACAAGAAACAATAGTTTACACTAATACATGTGACAATAATAAATCAAATCAAAGCATGAAATCCATCTGGACTTGGAGTCAGCCTACAGCTCCATCAATTTGCTCAGTACTGCTCCTCTAATGATTTCCTTGATCCATCCTCTCATTCACTATTCCAACTTGGATTCAGAAACTCACTAGAGTTAGATTTACAGGCAAAGCAAAACTGGATAAAGGCACAGTTGGTAGCATCCTTGTCTCAACCAGAAACTCTGGGTTCAATTTCCATTCCTGGACTTGATGGCCTTAAAAAATTGATAATGCAGCCATATAATTACAGAAATACTGCAGCACTGGAGGAGGCAATTTGATCCGTTGTGACTGCATTGGCTGGTAGTCAGAGCAATCACATAGTGCTTCTCCTTATAATACTGCACATTCATCTGATTTAGATAATAGTCTAATTCCCTCTTGAATGCTTTAGTTGAACCTGGCTTCACCACAATCTCAGGCAATGCATCACATTCACTGCGTAAAAGGTTTTCCTCATGTTACTTGGCTTATTTTACCAATTACTTTAAATTAGTGCCTTTTCATTCTTGACCCTTTCACAGTGGGAATAGTTTCTCCCTATCTACCCTTTCAAAACTCCTCATGATTTTGAATACCTCCACCAAATGTCTGCTCAGCTTTCTTTCCTCCAAGAAAAACAGTCCTAACTAACAAATTGGGTATGAATCTCAAAATCCTTCCAAAATACACCAATTGCAGGCAGTAAAAGCATGAGAGATTATTCCTGGATAGGTAAGTGACAGAAAGAAAATTGGAATCTCTATTATCAGTAAGCATAACTCCGGATGGTACAATGCATGTTAACGTGCATATTGCCGCAGCAACTGGCATCCCCTGGGAAGGTGGTTAGCTCAGTTCATTGGATAGTCAGTGTGGATCAGGTTTGGTGTCAACAGCATAGGGTTTGATTTCCTAATTCAAGCTGGGGCAGATTTGGGATTTGAATCCTTGCCTTTCCCTGGTGGAACTAGTAGCACTCTGGATTGGATCTCCCTTCATTCAGAGAACTGAAGAACAAAAAGATTAAACAGAGTGAGAGCAGTTAATTTATAAGAAGCAGTGAGCGACCTACAAAAGTAGCTAAGATAGAATCTGTAAATGGATGGAATAAAAGCAGAGGCAATATGAGTACAAAATGTTGAAGGCTGGAAAGAAAATGAGTGACCACTAGATATATCCACTCGCAGTGGAGAAGTTCAACTATAAGAAATATGTGATTAATAACCTATTGGCATTGATTTTCCAAGGGATGTCCTGCTCTGGGCAACCTGAGTGGCAAGAACTAAGACTTCTTGGAATGGACTTTGTACACTGTGGCGATGCATGAATAGACAGTTTGAAAACATCTCCAGCCTTAAAACCTCCAAGGGTATTTAAAGGGATTTGAAGTAGGAGGCAGCAGCAAAAATGTGGCCTTGAGATTCTTCCAAGCAAATAAGTGACTGCTTTTGCTAAAAAGTATAAAAATCTTCAGTAGTTAACTAAAGATTAGCTGTAAAATATTTTCAGTGCAACCAAAGCCTTGCAGTAGTTTTCACGTTGTGTTTTTTGATAGCCATTCTCTGCTGAGTACTGGGATTGTTCTTGCTCAGTTTTGGGAACACGGTGGTTTGCACTGGTGCCTCACAGCACCAGGGACCAGGGTTCAATTCCTGGCTTGGGTCACTGTCTGTGTGGAGTTTGTATGTTCTCCTCGGGTTACATGCATTGGCCATGCTAGATTGCCTCTTAGTGTCCTGGGATACATAAGTTGGCAGTGGAAATATGTCGAGTTATGGCAATAGGTGGGATTGTTGTTGTGCAGACTTGAAGGGCCAAATGGCCTCCTTTGGCACTGTAGGGTCTCTATGATTCTCTATGAAATCAAAAGTGATTTTGATTCAGACCGTCAGAGCTAATAACAGGCATCAGTCCAAATGTTACTGAAAGTGATGTCACTGTACACGCACTTAACATGTTATCATGCATTTTCCGTTCACTTTCAATGGAATTGTGTTTCTGTTAGAATGAAGAGAAGGATTAGTATAATCAAAGTCATTGTCAGGCAGTGGTTTTGACAACAATAATGGCAATGGTTCTAAATTACTTTTCCCAGTGTGATTATCAGTAATCATTTTGCATTAAATCTTCATTCAATCAAAGATGCTAAAATTAATCAAGTATGTGTGACATACACATTGGTTGTATATGAAAAACAGATGGGAATGTTTTACTGATTATGTAAGCAGTAAGAACTCGGCTATATCAGCAACTATTAGAATATCTGGGGGGGGCGGCGGCTGAGAGCTTCGGCTGTTGGTTGTTAGATGGTTTAGGTCCTTAATTGCCAATAGTGCTATAGTTGGTTGTCATAAAACAGAAATTGTTAGAAATTCTCAGCATGTCTGACAGCAGCTGTGGGGAGAGAATAGAGCCAATGTTTTGAATCTAGATGACCCTTTGTCAGAGCTGACCTTGCTCTGTTGAAGCGTCATCTAGACTCGAAATCTTGGCTCTATTCTCTCCCCACAATGCTGTCAGACCTGCTGAGATTTTCCAGCATTTTCTGATTTTGTTTTAGATTCCAGCATCCACAGTATTTTGGATGAGACTTTAAACTGAGGCCCTGTCTACTTTCTCAGGTGGGCATAGAAGAACCCAAGGCACTATTTTGAAATGCACAGTGGAATTCTTTTTGATATCCTGGCCAAATTTATCCCTCAATCAATTGCAGAAACATATGTTATCAAATTAATATCTCATTGCTCAGAACAAAGTCCTGCAAACAGCAGACTGCCTGCCACATTTCCTACACTGTGATAACACATCAAAAATACGTGATTGATTGTGAGGTGCTTTGGGATGTTTTGTGGTCAAGAAAGCAGCTACAGAAAGGGAAGACTTTCTTATTAGTTAAGTGCTCAGAAGATAGTTAGCATTTAATACACTCCCTGAGGCAAGTTGGGAAGTTGGAAAGGGTATTTATTCAAGTTAGAGACTGCAGGGTGGGCACCCACCATCTTCCCGCCTCCTGACCAGTTAAATCCGAGGTGAAAAGGCCTATGGACAATCTTCCCAAACTGACATTTATTGAGCCTCTAAAGTTGGAGATTAATGTTCACTCAAAGGTCTCATTAGACTGAAGTAAATATTCAAGCAGGGCCAGTGGAGCAATCGCTACATAGGTGGCCTGAAAAGCAAACTCATAAGGGCTCCTGTGGGGGGAGCCCTTGTTATAGGACACATAGCACTCAGATCTCTTAACAAGACAATCACTTTCTTTCAAATGCATTGCCCCATCCTAGTCAATGATCTTCTTCCTACAACCCCAATCCCTTACTGTCCTTTGCCCCGGGGTCCCTTGTTGATCCTGGGCCTTTAATGGATACATTATTGGCAGTCACCATTCACCACTTCCAATGGCACTACCGGCAATAAGGAGCTGCCAGCAGCTCATGTTTGGCAGGACTTCCACCCCCAGAGTCCTTCATCCTCAGGAAGATCCACCACTCATAACAGTGCCTGATTGGCACTTAATATAGCAGGCATTTCCCAAAGGAGGCTTTGCAGGGCTCCCATTGGCTCTCAGACCCTTACCATCAGATTTAAGTTCTATGCAATGATTCCCTTCAAACCATTTTTCATTATGCAATAATATTAAGTAGTAACAGCCACTAGATGGAGTCTGTGTTCAAGTGTGGAGTTATAGACTGGTTAACATTGCCACATGAAAAAGTTTTAAATAACTTAAAGGCTGCACAAATATTAGAAATTTTAAGCTTTGTGCACAAGAAAAACTGGTACAGATGACATTTATACAGTTAGGAACATCTGCTGGTTAAAACTAGACACCAAGCTGAGAGTAAAGATTGGTTCAGCAATGGTCTTCCCACCTTCAATTTAAATGATTATTGATTCAAACCCATATTTGATTGCCCTAATAGTCAGAACATCTCGGGGGGGGGCATCTAGTGCAGATTAATGCCCAAAGGTAATGGAGTGCCCAAACCCCAAACAACCAACCAAAACCACCCTCCCACCAATCAACCAACACCCCCCCCCCCCCCCCCCCCCCCCCCCCCCCCCCCCATTACACCTAGCTGGATCTTCTGGTAGCAATTTGAGAGTCAAGTAAACAACCTGTCCACATTAATAAAGATAACTGTAACAGAAAATCCTAGTTTGTTCGGTTGGGAGCATAATAACCCCAGATGTCAGCTGTAAAGGAACAGTGCTTCATTGCACAAAGTGAAGTAAAATAAAACCACATGCCTGTGGTGAACGTAAGTCCAAAGATGTGTGGGTTACATCAGTCCAAAGATATGCAGGTTAGTTGAATTGGCCATTCTAAATTGCCCTTTAGTGTTAGGGGGACTAGCTAGGTTAAATGCACAGGGCTGGGGAGATAGGGCCAGGGTAGGATCATGGTCAGTGCAGACTCGATGGGCTGGATGGCCTCCTTCTGCACTATATGATTCTATGACTCTATAAATAGGTCCCATCTGTGACAATACAATAATGGACCCATTCAGTGGCCTGCTTTATACAGGGCTCCACCTGGTGAGTTAATTACCAATCCCCAAGGAGCTTGTATCCAACAAGTCCTATAGGGAGGTCAATCAGTGATTCTCCCAAACAAGTGTTGGGGGTTATCACAGAGAGAAAATGGATTGCCTTATGTGCCATTCAAAATGGAAAAGGAAGAAGCTGTGTCATAGCTCCAGTGTTGCACAGACTGACTAGCTGAGTGAAAACTCTGGTTCCATGTGGCATTTATATAAATGCTGGCACATGGCCTGACGTCACAATCTTGCTTAAACTAATGCACAGCCAGTAAAATATCCCAAATTGTACCAATACAGGGAAATGCACTCACACATTTATTATGTAAGATTAACAAAATTTAAAACATACAAAGTATATCTTGGCCTGATGAAAACCATCCGGGGGAGGCTTTGCATTCCACAGAGTGCTCATTTGTTTCTATATTCAAATATGCTATTAGGCAACTTGGTGATTTGAACATTTGATAATGGGTGTGTTCCCTTAATAGTTTGTGGTTGGCACATTAAACAACTGTTTTCTGTTTAAACTCTTTAATACATTCCAAAAAGCTGAACTGAAGAATTAAATACGCACTCGAGGATTTAACTGTATTGCACATGAGGAGGTCGAATGAAATTGGATTGAACATTTTCTCCAGTGTACATTTTGTTAAAACAGAACTGAATGGAGAAACACATAGTGGAGCTCAAAATGGACAGTGATCATAGTGATATAGAAGACACTTTTTCAAAATGAATGATTTGTTCTGTTCTCATTGGAGTGGTAACCCTGAAGTTATATATAACTAATTGTCACTCTGTAATGGAAAGAAATATCTAAAGTCCTTTGTACAATATGGCTCATTATTTACTGATTGTTGATGACCATCTATATTACTAAATCAAATCACTTGTTAAATGATCTGTACTTATCTAACAGCCATATGATTGGAAATGTAAATACATTACATCTACTGGCTTCCCTTTATCCAACCCATCTTTACATCCTCAAAGAACTCATAAATTTATCAAGCCTGATTTCCTTTTAACATAGAACTCTACAGCACAAACAGGCTCTTCGGCCCACAAGTTGTGCTGATCATATCAGTACCTACCAGACCACAGAACTACCTGTAACTCCCAATCCCATTAAATCCCATGTACTCATCCAGAAGTCTCTTAAAAGACCCCAGCGAGTTCGCCTCTACCACCACTGACGGCAGCCAATTCCATTCACTCAACACCCTTTGGGTGAAAAACTTATCTCTAACATCTCCTCCGAACTTGCCTCCCAGCACCTTAAACCTGTGTCCTCTCGTAGCGACCATTTCAGCCCGGGAATCCACCCTATCTATTCCGCTCAACATCTTATAAACCTTATCAGGTCACCTCTCAACCTTCGTCTCTCCAGGGAGAAGAGACCTAGCTTCCTCAACCTCTCTTCAAAAGGCATGCCTCCCAATCCAGGCAACATCCTTGTAAATCTTCACTGCACCCTCTCAATACCTTCCACATCCTTCCTATAGTGAAGCGACCAGAACTGCACACAGTACTCCAAGTGGGGTCTGACAAGGGTCTTATAAAGTTGCAGCGTTACCTCCCGACTCCTAAACTCAATTCCTCTATTAATGAAGGCCAGTACACCATATGTCTTCTTGACCACATCCTCCACTTGCAGGGCAGATTTAAGCGACCTATGGACCCGGACCCCAAGATCCTTCTGCTCCTCAAGACTCCTGCCCTTGATATTATACTCCTTCATCCCATTGGTCCTGCCAAAATGGACCACCACTCATTTATCCACGTTGAAGTCCATTTGCCACTTCTTAGCCCAGTCTTGCATCCTATCTATGTCTTGCTGCAACTTCAGACATCCCTCCAGACTATCAACAGCACCACCAACCTTCGTATTGTTGGCGAACTTACTAACCTATCCCTCCACTTCCTCATCCAGGTCATTTATGAAAATGACAAACAGAAAGGGTTCTAGAACAGATCCCTGGGGCACTCCATCGGTGATTGATCTCCATGCTGAAAAAGACCCATCCACAACCACTCTCTGCTTTCTGCAAGCAAGCCAGTTCTGGATCCACAAGGACAAAGCCCCTTGGATCCCATGCCCTCTCACCTTCTCAAGAAGTCTTGCATGGGGGACCTTATCAAACGCCTTGCTGAAACAAATAGCCTTTTTCATGAATATCATGTTGATTCTCCCTGATTGATTGCGATTTTCTAAATGTCCTACTGCAATTTCCATAAGAATGGATTCCAATATCTTTTGAACAATAGATGGTAGGCTCACTGGCCTATAATTTCCTGTTTTCTGCCTTCTCCTTTTTTGAATAGTGGTGTTACATTTGTGTTTTTCCAATGGGTCCTTTTCAGAATCAAAGCATTACAACTATTACATCCACTGTCTCTGCAGCTATTTATTTTAAGACACCAAGGACGAAGCCATCTGATCCAGACGATTTGTCAGCCTTTAGTCCCACTGGTTTTCTGCATACTTTTTCTTGTGAATTGTGATTGTTTTAAGTTTCTGCCCTACTTTTCAACTATTCATGGATGCTTTTTAGTATTCCACTATGAAAACAGGTACAAAATCTGTGATCAAAATCTCTGCTATTTCCTTCTTTTCCACTACCAGTTGCACCCTCTAATTAGAATTAGGGATGACTGTTACGTTACAGTATTTTTGGTACAGTATTATTAGAAGCTACTATGAAGTTTAGGGTTGGGAAATAGCGCACCTTACTCCCAACCCTAAACTTCAATCTGACTTCACACTATTCTTATAACCCTATTCTTCAATCTTGTGCCTCCAAACCTATTCTTAAAACCCTGGCACATTCCCTCTAACCCTGTTCCCTTACACTGATCTAATCATGAACTTTCCTTATCCTATTGTCTTTATTTTAATCCTGCCCCCAACTCTCTCACCTGAAACCTAACCCTAACCTCCAACTCTATTCTCCGTTACCTGTTCTCCGGAGCAGAGTTATTTGGAGAGTGGCTGGAGAGAATCCTGACTTGCAATTTCTGTCTTGTACTTTATTTTGCAGAGTGTTTATTTCGGCGCTCCGTAGCGGGAGGTAGGCGCGGGGGGCTGCAGGGGAGGAAGCGCGGGAGTATAAAAGGAAGGCCAAGGTAGACAGCGGGCAGCGTCGGGAGCGGGCAGCGGAGTGAGACGGGAGTTAGAGTGAGAGGAACAAGGGCTTAAGCTCACTGGGCTTGGGCAAGCGCAGGCTTGGAGGCGGTGAGTAACGTGCTTCTTACCTAATCACCATTAAAGGGGTATATAAAATGCCACGATACTTGGCCAAACGCGTCCACTGTGTACGCTGCCATATGTGGACCTTCTTGGAGGCATCACGTCTCCCGAAGCCCCACATATGCGCAAAATGTTTAGAACTGCAACGTTTACGAGCAAAGTTGAGACAGCTGGAGCTGCGCTTGGAGGACGTTTGTCTGGTGAGGGAAAATGAGGACACAATGAATAGGGAGGGCAGACCTGCAGGGACCCCAGGATCTAGTAGTAGGGATGGGCTGGGTACAGTTACAAGGAATAAGAACAAAAATCAAGGCACAAAAGCCATCTCTAAGGAGGATCCCCAGAAAACCAAGGGGGGGGTAAAAGCTGTGATGGAGAGGGCACGTGAAGGGGAACAGAAGGCCACAGAGACCAGCAGGAAAGTAGGAAGTGAGATATTGGTGGGGGATGGGATGGTTAAAGGGATCGATAGGAGATTCTGTGGGGAAAAGAGAGACTCCAGGATGGTAGTCTGCCTCCCTGGAGCAGGGGTCCAGGATGTATCAGAGAGGGTAGAGGGAATTATGAAGGGAAGAGGGTCTAAGGCAAATGTAATAGTTCACATAGGACAGAAAGATGTAGGAAGAAAGCGCAGGGGGGACTTGCGTAGACAGTTTAGGGAGTTGGGGGCTCAACTGAAAGGTAGGGCCTCCAGGGTGGCGTTCTCTGGGCTGCTGCCTGTGCCTGGGACCGGTTGGGTAATAAATGAGACACTCCAACTAAATGCATGGATGAGGGATTGGTGTAGGGCAGAAGGCTTCATATTTATTGATCATTGGGAAGTCTTCAGGAGGGAGGGTCACCTATTCATGAGGGATAGGGAGCAGTTGACGGGGAGGGGAACACATATTTTAGCTGGGAGGTTAGCTGGAGTGTTTCAAAAATGTTTAAACTAATAGGGAGGGAGGGTGGGGAGACAGCAGGAACTGGGAGTGGGATAGAGAGGGATGATAGGGAAACACCAGTAGGTAGAAAGGTATTTCCGAGAGCTGAGGGTCTTCAGTGCATGTGTTTTAATGCGGGGAGTGTGACTGGCAAAACAGATGAACTGAAGGCAATAATGTTCACGAGGAGTTTAGACGTGGTGGCGGTGACTGAGACGTGGGTGAAGGAGGGGCAAGACTGGCAATTGAATATTCCAGGGTATAAGTGTTTTAGGTGTGACAGAGTTGGTGTGAAGAGAGGCGGGGGAGTGGCTTTATTAGTTAAGGCCAACGTCATAGCAGTGCAGAGGGAGATAGGTATGTATGATTTAGGAACTGAGTCTCTATGGGTGGAGTTGAGGAATAGGAAGGGAGTGGTTACTCTGTTGGGTGTTTACTACAGACCGCCCAACAGCCCGCGTGCTGTGGAAGAAGGGATATGCAGGGACATTTTAGATAAGTGTAGGAAAAATAGGGTGGTAGTGGTGGGAGATTTCAATTTTCCTGGAGTAGATTGGAGTGTGCCCAGGGCTGTAGGACTGGATGGGGAGGAATTTGTACAGTGTGTTTTGGAAGGGTCCTTGGAGCAGTATGTGGATGGCCCGACTAGAGAGGGGGCTATACTGGATGTGGTTCTGGGGAATGAGCCAGGCCAGGTGGTTGACGTCGAGGTAGGAGAGCAGGTGTCAAATAGTGATCACAACTCTGTCTGCTTTAGGATATTAATGGAAAAGGACGAGACTGGCCCAAAAGGGAAGGTATTTAACTGGGGGAGGGCTAGATACGGCAGATTAGGCAAGATCTTAAAGATACCGACTGGGATAAGCTTTTTGAGGGCAGGTCGACGAGGTACATGTGGGAGTCTTTCAAAGGAAAACTAAATTCTCTGCAGGAAAGATACGTGCCGGCAAGGAGGAAGGATGGGAAAGGTAGGATTAGAGAACCTTGGCTTACCAGGGAGATTGAGGACTTGATCAAGAAAAAGAGAGAGGCTTACATTAGATCTAGGCAACTAGGGACTGAGATAGCGCTGGAAGCTTATAGAGTGTGTAGACGGGATCTAAAAAGGGGTATTAGAAAGGCAAAAAGGGGCCATGAGGTGGCTCTGGCAGGTAGGATTAAAGAAAATCCAAAGGCATTTTACACCTATGTAAGGAGCAAAAGGAGGTTAGAGGCAAGATTGGACCTCTTAGGGACAGTGGAGGGGATCTATGCTTAGAGCCTGAGGGAATGGGGGAGATCCTGAATGAATACTTTGCGTCGGTATGCACGCAGGAGACTGGACAGATGTCTGTGCCTGATGTTGACAAAGTTGAAGATTGGTTGAGGGAAATAAGGATTACGAGGAAAGAGGTGTTGGGGCTGTTAGGCAGCTTAAAGACATATAAAGCTCCGGGGCCTGATGGCATTTACCCCAGGCTGCTAAGGGAGTTGGGGGAAGACTTGGCTGGGCCTCTGACGCAAATCTTTGTCTCTTCCTTGGACACAGGTGAGGTCCCAGAGGACTGGAGGATAGCAAACGAAGTACCGTTGTTTAAAAAAGGTCAGAGGGATTACCCAGGGAACTATAGGCCGGTGAGCTTGACTTCAGTTATAGGTAAGCTAATGGAGAGGATCCTTAGGGACAAGATGTATGAGCATCTGGAGCGCTGCGATCTGATCAGGGATACGCAGCATGGCTTCGTCAAGGGGAAGTCTTGTCTTACGAATCTGGTGGAATTTTTTGAAGAAGTGAAAAAAACAGTTGATGAAGGACAGGCTGTTGATGTCGTCTACATGGATTTCAGTAAGGCGTTTGACAAGGTGCCTCATGGTAGACTGATAGAGAAGGTGAAGGCGCATGGGATACAGGGTCGGGTATGTAGATGGGTCAAAAACTGGCTCGGAAGGAGGAGACAGAGGGTAGTAGTGGAAGGCTCTTTTTCCGGCTGGAAGCCTGTCACTAGTGGAGTGCCACAAGGCTCATTACTAGGTCCTCTTCTATTTGTGGTCTACATAAACGACTTGGAAGTAGGGGTAGGTGGTGAGATCAGCAAATTTGCTGATGACACCAAGATGCTTGGATTGGCGGGTACAGAAGAGCAGTGTCGGGCAATACAACAGGACATAGACAGGTTGGTAGATTGGGCAGATAGATGGCAAATGGAATTTAATCCGGAAAAATGCGAGGTGATGCATTTTGGCCGGAAAAATGTAGAAGAGAATTATAGGATAACAGGTAAAACTATAAGGAGCATAGAGACGCAGAGAGACTTGGGGGTGCAGGTTCACAAGTCTCTGAAGGTGTCCTCACAGGTGGAGAAGGTGACAAAGAAGGCGTATAGTATGTTAGCTTTCATAGAAAAGGGTATAGAATACAAGAGTAGGAGTTTGATGTTGCAGTTGTATACAACTTTGGTTAGGCCTCACTTGGAATGCTGCGCCCAGTTCTGGTCTCCGTACTATCGGAAGGATGTGGAGTCCTTGGAGAGAGTGCAGAGGAGGTTTACCAGGATGCTGCCTGGTATGGAAGGACTGTCCTATGAGGAACGATTAGATAGACTGGGGTTGTTTCCCTTGAAAGACGTCGGCTTAGAGGGGATCTCATAGAGGTGTATAAGATTATAAGGGGTATAGATAGAGTAAATGGAGGTAAACTTGTTCCACCTTTAGAAATGGATAGGACGAGAGGTCATGGCCATAGGGTGAGGGGGGCTATGTATAGGACGAATATTAGAGGGCAGTTTTTCACACAAAGGGTAGTGGGGTGTGGAATGCACTGCCGAGTAAGGTGGTGGGAGCAGGCACGCTGGGGCTGTTTAAGGGTCTCTGGACAGCCACATGAGCGGTATGCAGATGGAGGGATATATTAGGACTGTTTAACTACGGCTTTTTTCCACAGGTAATTCGGTCCATAATTTGAGCACGCATTCGGCAGGTGGTGCGAGGACAGCTCTTGGATGTTGATTCATGGGTTGCCTGGTACCGCATGTCGTATATGAGTGCTTTATGTGGACCACCTGAAGGGCACCATGACAGCTCAGAGACTATCGATGTGGCTGTGCAGACACTTGGAATTGGGCCGGTGTCTGCGGGAGTTTGCGCGTTCTCCCCGTGGTTGCGTGGGTTTTCTCCGGGCACTCCGGTTTCCTCCCACAACCCAAAATTTCGCTCTTAGGCTGATTGGGTAACAAATTGTCCCTATGGTGAAAATTTTCCAAATTAGGATTAATATATATACTATTATATAGGACTATTAAAATAGGATAATGATTTGGTATTACGGTGGCGCAGGCTCGTTGGGCTGAAGGGCCTGTTTCCCGTGCTGTGTTGCTTTAATCTATCTCCAACCCAAACTCCCTAGTTGCTAGCCCCCTATTTCCTTTGGTTTGAGAGTGAAAGTGGATACAAGTTGCCAGTTAATGAATTGCCGGTGCTGTCTGATGATTCTGCTCTGATTGGAATGTTAACTGGAGATTATTACATGAAGCTGCTGCGATATAACGGCAAAAACCACAGCCTGGAAATGATAAAGTGTTTTGAGCTGCTCACGATCAACCTGGGTGTCATGCCTACAGAGTTCATCATTCAGCAGTGCAGTGATCTGGTTCGTAAGTTGTGAGAACCCTCGCGTATCCCTCTCCTCTAAAACAGCAAGAGAAGGATCTTGCAAGTTTGGAAAGGATGTTCTGTGTTGGGGAGGTTGCATATTAATGGAGAGAACAAGCCCTCAGAAAAAACGCTACTCTTGTGAAATAAGGCTGCATTTTTGAATTTTGATATAAACCAGGGACAAAAATAAGTTCAGGGACTGAACCAATATCTACAGAACCCTGTAGCCCTGGGTGATTAAACTTCCAGCTTTGAAATGTCAGTTGGCTCCTCTGTCATGATTGTGAGATTCTCATATCTTTTAGGCCTTAGCTGCCAGATATATTTTTAAATTTGTACTCTATGTGGCAAGTACATTTTTAGAAGCATGATATTAATGAGGTCCGAGAGGGATTGAATCTCTCATTCCCTTTGTAACCTAAATGATTACCGATATACGTTTCCAGTTTGTATTCCTCTCTGGGGCAGCAGTCGTGAAGCTGAGTTGGGTCCAGGAAAAGCTCACATCAGCTGATGGTGTGACTCTCGGGACGTATGGGGATGTTTCGGTATGGGGATGGGTTTGGGTGGTGTGTAATACTTCCTGCCTTCATGGTCAGACACTGTGATTTATGAATGTTGGCCATTTGGAGCAAGCATCCTCCTCATTGTGTCCCAATAGGATGGTGTGTTTCAAGAAGGGTAGGGGATTGAAGGTGGGATAGGGAAAGATCCTTTTTCAACTACAGATTAATTACAGTGTGGAACTTCCTACCGTGTGGAGTGACTTAAAGTGAAAAACTTCAAATATGTTTAAAGGAAAAGAACTTGAGGATGAATGAATCGAAGGATAGGCCGATAGGGTTTGATGGAAATTGGATGGGAGGCGCATGTGGAATGTAAATACCAGCACAGACCATTTGGATCGAATGGCCTTTTTCAATGCTTGTTAATTCTGCGTACTAACTTGTCACCGATTATAGATTCCTCCGTGTGATACTTGCAACTAACATAATAAAATAAATTAGACTATTCCAATTCCTCAGCCTTATTACTAACCCTATAGCCAAACTTTATCTGCAGCAGTAGACCTACTTCCAATATTTAATCTAAGGGGACAGAATCAGGAGGTTAGGATGGGTAGTAAAGTTGGGGGATAGAACTGACAGACAATGTTAGAAAGAGCAGATATCAGGTGGGGTTTTCTGGTCTTGTCTGTGACCAGGATTTTCCAGTCCCATCTGAAGTCACTGGACTTTTGGCTGTCTCTCTAAATTGTCCATTCCCCTCCACCTGACCAAGTTAAAATTGGGGATAGATTAGGGGACTGGATGAGGAAAAAGGGTTGTGCTGAAGTCAGGATTAGGGGATCAGGTTGGAATTAGGTCAGGATTGGGAATGGGATTAAAATTGGGATAGGGTTAAGGTTATAAGAATGGGAATGGAGTCAGGGTTGGGACGGGATAGGATGGGGGCAATGGGATGAAAGTGGGGAATGGGATGAAAGTTAGGAATGAAAATGGAATTTTGGAAATGTGATGAGGATCGGGAATAAGTGGGATTTTGAGGATGGGATGAGGTTTCCCCTGGGACCAGAACTTTGGGAATGGGATGAGAATTGGGAATAAGATGGAGATTTTTGGGATGGGATGGGATGGGATGGGGGTGAGGATTTGGGAATGAGATAAGGCTTGGGATGGGGCTGGAATTTGGGAATGGGACAAGGGTTTGGAATAATGTGGGGATTTGAGGAATGAGATGAGGTCAGGGGTTGGGAATGAGGTCAGGGGTTGGGAATGAGGTCAGGGGTTGGGAATGAGGTCAGGGGTTGGGAATGAGGATAGAGGATGAGGGATGGGGTTGGGATTTGGGAATGGGACAAGAGTTTGGAATAATGTGGGGATTTGGGGAATGAGATGAGGTTAGGGGTTGGGAATGAGGTTAGGGGTTGGGAATGAGGTTAGGGGTTCGGAGTGAGGATAGAGGATGAGGGATGGGGTTGGGATTTGGGAATGGGACAAGGGTTTGGAAATAATGCGGGGGGGATTTGGGGAATGAGATGAGATTAGGGGTTGGGAATGAGGTTAGGATGTTGGGAATGGGAAAAGGGTCAGGAATCCCACCCGCTTGGATTCCTCACCTGGTCCAAAGTGAGGTCCTCGAACCAGTTGTGCAGCAGCACGGAGGAGCTGTATGTGTTCGTGCCCATGGCCGCCACAGAGCAACAGCCCCGTCACCATGGCAACCGCCGCCCTCTGAACCCGCCCCGGCACTTCCGTTGTGCCGTTACCAATGGCAACAAGAAGAGGCCGCTTAGGGTGAGCGGATCGGCTGTCGGGAGAGAGGGTGGGTGGTAGGGGGGAGAGAGGGTGGGTGGTAGGGGGGAGAGAGGGTGGGTGGTAGGGGGGAGAGAAAAAGGAGGGTGAGTAACTGGAGTGTGGGTTGGGTGATGTTTCCCACCCCCTGTTTTCCGCCCCCTATGTCCCCCCCCCCCCCGTCCCACCCCCTCTGGTTCCCTTCCCCCTCCCCCCTCCCCCCTCCCCCTCCCCCCCCGTCCCACCCCCTTCTGGTTCCCTTCCCCCTCACCCCTCACCCCTTCCCCCTCCCCTCCCCCCTTCCCCTCCCCCCTCCCCCCTTCCCCCCTCCCCTTCCCCCTCCCCCCTTCCCCTCCCCCCTCCCCCCTCCCCCCTTCCCCCTCCCCCCTTCCCCCTCCCCCCTCCCCTCCCCCCTCACCCCCTTCCCCCTCACCCCTTCCCCCTCACCCTTCCCCCTCCCCCCTTTCCCCCCCCCCCTCCCCCTTCCCCCTCCCCCTTCCCCTTCCCCCTCACCCCTTCCCCCTCCCCCTACCCCTTTCCCCCTCCCCCCTCACCCCTTCCCCCTCCCCCTTCCCCTCCCCCTCACCCCTTCCCCCTCACCCCTTCCCCCTCCCCCTCACCCCTTCCCCCTCCCCCTCACCCCTCCCCCCTTCCCCCCTCCCCCTCCCCCCTCCCCCCTCCCCCCTCCCCCCTTCCCCCTCCCCCCTCCCCCCTCCCCCACCCTCCCCCCTCACCCCTTCCCCCTCACCCCTTCCCCCTCCCCCCCTCCCCCTTCCCCCTCCCCCCTCCCCCCTTCCCCCTCCCCCCTCCCCCCTTTCCCCCTCCCCCTCCCCCCCCCTTCCCCCTCCCCCCCTTCCCCTCCCTCCTTCCCCCTCCCCCCTTCCCCCTCCCCCTTTCCTCCCCCTCCCCCCTCCCCCTCCCCCCTCCCCCTCCCCCCCCTCCCCCCTCCCCCCCCTCCCCCCTCCCCCCTCCCCCCTCCTGGTTCTTCCCCCCACCCGCCTTTTCTGATTTCAAAGAAGAACAAAGAGCAACACAGCACGGGAAACAGGCCCTTCGGCCCAACGAGCCCACGCCGCCGTCCTCACGTCCTAATGACATATCCTTGTCTTTAGGCTATGCCTATTGTTGAAGATTCCCATATAGGGACCAATATAGGGACAATTTGTCACCCAATCAGCCTAAGAGCACATTTTTGGGATGTGGGAGGAAACCGGAGCACCCGGAGGAAACCCACGCAACCACGGGGAGAACGCGCAAACTCCCGCAGACACAGGCCCAAATCCATGTGTCAGCACAGCAACAGCGATAGTCTCTGAGCTGTCATGATGCCCATCAGATGGTCCAGTTTAAGCATACACTGACGACGTGAAGCACTAGGCAACTCCTGAAGCAACTTCCAAGAGCAGCTCTCACACGACATGCCGCATGCATGCCCCTTGTTGGTCAACAAGGTGGACCGAATTGCCTGCGGAAACAAAACTAAGACATTCCCAAGACGAAACTAAAATATAGTCTACTACTATTTGGTCCTCCCGATATTCAAACAGTCCTGCTATATCCCTCTATCTGCAGACCACTCATAGAACATAGAACATAGAACAATACAGCACAGAACAGGCCCTTCGGCCTTCGATGTTGTGCCGACCAAAATAAAAAGCAATGCCCCTCCTAACTAAACCATTCCCTTCTCATCCATATACTTATCAACTAACCTCTTAAACGCCACCAAACTTGGCGCATCTACAACAGCTGCAGGCAGGGCATTCCACTCCCTAATCACTCTTTGAGTAAAGAATGTGGCTGTCCAAGAGACCCTTGAACAACCCTAGCGTGCCTGCTCCCACCACCTTACTCGGCAGTGCATTCCACACCCCCACTACCCTTTGTGTGAAAAACTGGCCTCTAATATTAGTCTTATACATAGCCCCCCTCACCCTGAGCCCGTGACCCCTCGTTCTATCCATTTCTAATGGTGGAAAAAGCTTACCACCATTTACTCTATCTATACCCCTCATAATCTTATATACCTCTAAAAGATCCCCTCTCAGCCGACGTCTTTCAGGGGAAAACAACCCCAGTGTTTTCAATCTTTCCTCGTAAGACAGCCCTTCCATACAGGCAGCATCCTGGTAAATTTCCTCTGCACTCTCTCCAGGGCCTCTACATCCTTCCTGTAGTACGGCGACCAGAACTGGACTCTCCCCCACCCCCCCCACCCCCTTTTCTGGTTTCCTCCCCCACCCCACCCCCCCTTTCTGGTTTCCTCCCCCACCCCCCCCCTTTTTTTCTGGTTCCTCTCCCCCCCCCCCCTTTCTGGTTTCCTCCCCTCCCCCACTTCTGTTTCCCTGTATGTAAAGATACCTCTGAGACAAATTGTTAGTCAAAATACAGTAGTTTATTCAAAAGCTTTTGGGAGACACACCTGTCACCTAACAACGGTTCCCCAAGCATCTCCCCAAACACACGTTAAGAGCATATATGTATATCCCCCCCCAGTCATGTATGCATCTTCTCATTCTCAGCAGATTCCCAGGCTGTGGGTTGTCCTCCATTGTGGGAACATGGCTGCCTCGGCATTTTTTCATGGTTATCTCAAGGCTTCAATTGATGTGTGTGATTAGCCCTTAGCTAATGTACAGACTGAGAAGACAAGTTAAAACTAACAGGCCGGTATGACAATCTATGCTCACAAGTTGCATAACATATGGAGATGTATAAAATGTATGACACATAAGCAGTATATAATGAATAAATATATGAAATATATTTCAGACACGCAAGCTTCACTGTATGAGGCGAAAGTCCACACAATTAAAGACACAACTACAAGCTGGGTCAGCTACATTTCTGAGCGGGCTTATCATAAACTTGTGTACAATAGCAAAAGTAGCTGCTGTCTCCCTGTCTGGGCACACGAAAACAAAGTTACATTTATCTAACATATATGAAAACTAGCTGCACGTAGGCTACTCGATTATTTTCATTCTCCACCAAGGATTACAAAGTTCATTAACCCATTCAGTCCTGCAGTTTTTTCCCCTCTGTTTCTCCCCTCTCTGTTCCCCTGTTTTGCCCCCCCCCTTTCTCCCCCCCGTTCTCCCCTCTGTTACCCCCCTGTTACTCCCCTCTGTTTCTCCCCCTTTTTCTCCCCTCTTTTCCCGCCCCTTGTTTCTCGCCCCTGTTTCTGGCCTCCTATTTCACCCCCTCCCATTTCTCACACCCATTTCTCACCCCTCTGTTTCTCCCCCTCTGTTTCCTCCCCTTCTGTTTCCTGACCCCTGTTTCTGCCCTTCTGTTTCTGCCCTTCTGTTTCTGCTCTTCTGTTTCGCCCCTTCTGTTTCACTCCTTCTGTTTCCACCCCCACTGTTTCCTTCTCCTCTGTCCCCCCCCATGTCCCCTCTGTGTTCCCTCCTTGTATTCCCCCCCGTGTACCCCCCTGTTCTCTCCCCTCATGTTCCCCCTTCGTTCCCTCGTTTCCCCCGCTCATGTTCCCCATTTGTGTTCCCCCCGTGTTTTCCCCTCGTGTACCCTCCTCGTGTTCCCCCTCTTGTGTTCCTCCCCTCGTGTTCCCCTCCTCATATCTCCCCCTCCCCCCGTGTCCTCTCACCCCCCCGTTTCTGTCCCCTGGTTTTTTGCCCCCTATTTCTCGCCCCGGCGGGAGTGTGGGAGGGGGTGGGTGATGAGTGGGAGGTGGTTGGTGATGGGGTGAGGGTGGGAGGGGCTTTTTTGGGTGATGGGGGGAGGGGTGGGTGATGGGTTGGAGGGTGTGGGTGATTGGGGGAGGGTGGGAAGGGCTTTTTTGGAGATTGGGGAGGGTGGGCCGGTTTGGGTGATTGGGTAGAAGGGACTGAGTGGAATGGGTGATGAGGGAGGGGATGGGTGGGTGGTGAGAGAGGGAGGGAGGGAATGAGTGGGTAAGAGGGAGGAGGTGAGTGATTGGGGGAGAGAGAGAGGGAGAGGGGGATGAGTAGGGGGAGGAAGGAGTGTGTGAGTATTGGGGGTAGGGAGGAAGAGGCAAGATAATTGGGAAGGAACAGGAGTGGGTGGGTGATGGGGGGGAGAGGTGAGGGAGGGGTGGGTGATGGGGAAGGACATTGTGGAGGAGCAATGAGTGTGAGGAGGGAATATGGGATTTGGAAGAATAGGAGGAAGGGAGTGGTGATGAGGGAGCAGAGGGAAGAGTGTTGGGGAGGATGGGTTGATGAAAGAGGAGCAGGTATTTGGATGGGGAGGTTGTGATGGAGTTGGGGAATGAGGTCAAGAAGGGGGGATGGGCAAAGGATGGGTTAGGAATGGGGTAAAGTGAGGGGTTTGGAGAAGTTGAGAGGGAGGGAAGGGGAAATGGGTGGGTTGGTATTGTGGGGAAGGGTGGGGAATGCACAATGAGAAGGGAGAGTAAAAGGAAGGAAAGGGGTTATGGAATGGGAGAGAGAATTGGATATGGAATGGGGAGAGGGAGGTGCACAGAATAGGGGAAGAGGAGTGGGAGTGAGGAAAGGGTGAGAGGGAGCGGGGGAATTGAGATAAAGGTGCAGGGGAATGGGAATGCAGAGGGGGTGGGGAATGTCACAGAGGGAGGGATGTGGAACGGGTGGCTGAATGGGCGAGAGACATGGGAAATGGGAGCGATTGGGGAACGGACAGGAGAGAGACGGATGGGCAATATGATGAAGGAAATGGGGAATCGGGAGAGAGGAAGGACTGGGAAAGAAGGAATGGAGGGAAAAGGGATAGAATGGGGAGAGGGAGGGGAATGGTTGAGAAAGGATGGAATGATGTGGAGAAGGGTTTATTGGCAAAAGGTTTATTGGCAAAAGGTAGGGAATGGGGGAGAGAGAGGGAACAAATGACGGAGGGAGGGGCAATTCCAGGGAGTTGGCGGCAAGGGAAGGAGGAATAATGAAGCAAGATGGGAGAATGAATATGAGCAAATGGGGGACATAGAGGAAAAGGGCGGGGAGGGAGAGAGAATTGGCTGGAGGCAGGATGGTGGTAATGTGCAAATTAATGGAAGAAAGGAAGGGAAAGATGTTTAGGGAACATGCTCCAGTTCCTCAACCCCTGGCAGCTGAAGGCTTAGCCATTAATGATAGAATTTGATTCAATTAGTTATTCTACAGTTGAAAATTACCCTCAGTAATAGAACAAAGAACAAAACAGCACGGAAAACAGGCCCTTTGGCCCAACGAGCCCACGCCACCACCCCGATGTTCCCACCTCTACCCGCGATCCCTGTCCATGTTTATAGATCTATGGATTAAAAACCAAATTTGAGACAATTTAGGGAGAATTTGTTCTGCCAATTAGCTTAAGAGCACATCTATGGGATGTGGGAGGAAACTGGAGCACCCAGAGAAAACCCACACAAGCACGGGGAGAATGCGCAAACTCCCACAGACACAGGCCCAAATCCATGTATCTGCACAGCACAGCGATAGTCACTGAGCTGTCGTGTGCCCATCAAATGGTCCAGGTCAAGCGTACACTAACGACATGAAGCACTAGGATACTCTCGAAAAAAAAATCCAAGAGCAGCCTTCTCACGACCCATCGCGTGTATGCCCCTCGTTAGACAACAAGGTGGACCAAAGCACCTGTAGGATAAAAACAAGTACATCAATATCATCATCTATTTACACACTTCCCAGGGACTCCCAAGGCTCATGATCCCTATTTTAAATCAGTTTTTTAAATCAGTTCCCATTCTGTTCATGTGCCCATCTAAGTATTTCTTAAATAACTCCAGAGTGCCTGCCTCCACTAATTTACTTGGCAGCGCATTCCATACCCCCACCACCCTCTGTGTGAAAAAACTCCCTCTAGCATCCAAATTATACCTTACCCCCCTCACCCTAAGTCCGTGACCCCTTGTGCTATTTGAGTCCATCCTAGGAAAAAGCTTAACCCTGTTTACTCTATCTATACCCCTCATAATCTTGTACACCTCTATTAGATCTCCTCTAAGTCTATGTCTTTCTAAGGAAAACAGTCCCAATTTGCCTAACATCTCCTCGTAACTCAGACCTTCCATACCAGGCAGCATCCTGGTAAACCTCCTCTGCACTCTCTCCAGAGTCTCCACTTCCTTCCGGTGGTAGGACAACCAGAACTGGACGCAGTATTCCAAATGAGGTCTAACCAACATTTTATACAACTGCAACATTAAAGGCCAGCTTTTCTACTCTATACCCCTTCCTATAAATGCTAACATACTATATGCTTTCTTCACAACCTTCTCCTATAAAGGTGACCATGAAACTACTATCGTTTGTCATAACAACCCATTTGGTTCACTCATGTCCTTAAGGGAAGGAAATCTGCCATCCTTACCTGACCTGGCCTACATATTTGAATATATTGAAAATATTTGAAGAGAACTAATTTGCAACATATTAAGCAAATGTTGGTTTAATATAAGAAGCACTTTAAAAAGCCAGATCAGATTTGGGGATGGCATGGTGGTACAGAGGTTAGCACTGCTTCCTCACAGCTCTAGGGATCTGGGTTCAGTTCTGGCCTTTGCTGACTGTGTGGAGTTTGCATATTCTCCCCGTGTCTGTGTGAGTTTCCTCCAGATGCTCTGGTTTCTTCCTACACTTCAATGATGTGCGGGTTAGGTAGATTGGCCATTATCAGTTAACCTTTAATGTCAGGGAGATTAGTAGGGTAAATAAGTGGAGTTATGGGGAAAGGGCCTGGGTGAGATTGTTGTCAGTGCAGGCTTGATGGGCTGAATGGCCTCTTTCTGCACTGTAGTGATTCTATGATTCCATGTACAATGGGCCAAATCCTTGGTAAGATTCTATGATTCTCTGGAAATCTGCAATATAACATGACTATCTACCCTATATGTAATAGCTGCAGGTATTTTGATATGCCTGCATTGGAATCATCTCTCATTCAGCTTTACAGCCGTTTGTAAGCATAACTAGAACAACCAGCTTGATAGCCTTTTCACCACCTGTTTCTCAATCCCTTTCAGAAGTGTTAAGGGTGTTCAGTTTCACAACCATTCACAGCTTTGAAAGAACTGCATGCCTGTGGTATTGCAGAAGGGTGTAGAAGAAAATAAAACACCACTGCTCACAGTAGTCTAAAAGTACTGGCAGTCAACGAAGAGGAAAATAGCATTTGTTTAAAAAAATTCATTGAAAGTCTTTGATTTCCCATTTGCAATTAGAAAACACAGTGAATTGTTTTGGAGAAGTTGGGGGAAAATGAACATGGCCAGCAAGTAATTGAAAAATTATAGTATCGATCCTGATTGTTATCAGAACTGGGTCATGATTATGCTGGAAACCTTGTGCTATAATTACCAAGGCCTTTTATATCCTGAACCCTGTGACCACTGTATGAATATTTAATGGTCATGTTGGCTAATATACCTGATCGCTGGGGTAGCATTGAACACTTCGGAGATCTGTTCAAAAAAAGAAAGAAATAATTGTGTAATGTCAGCCTAACTTCTAGAGACCATAGCACAGAACAAAATTAGTTGTCAATCACAAAAACATAGGTTAATGTATAACAACTAACGTGGAGTTATTAATATCAAATTGTGGTTGACTAAATTGATTGAGCTCTTTGATGAAGTAGCAAAGGGGGTTATTGAGGATATATAGTTGATATGTAAATGGATTTTCCAATGAGGTTTGACGTACTAAGAACATAAGAAATAGGAGCAGGAGTAGGCCATCCAGCCCCTCGAGCCTGCCCCGCCATTCAATAAGATCATGGCTGATCTGTAGTGATTCAGCATCACTTTCCTGCTTTCTCCCCGTAACCCTTAATTCCCTTGTCAGTTAAAAACCTATCCACTCTTGATTTGAACATATTCAGTGAGGAAGCCTCCACCACTTCATCAGGCAGAGAATTCCAAAGATTTACCACCCTTTGCGTGAAGAAACCCCTCTGCAACTCTGCTGTGAACCGCCCCCCTCTAATCTTGAGGCTGTGCCCTCTAGTCCTGCTATCTTTGCTAAGCGGGAAGGGTCTCTCAACCTCTACCCTATCCATCCCCTTCATTATCTTATACGTCTTTATAAGATCCCCTCTCAGTCTTCTAAACTCCAAAGAGTACAAACCTAGCCTATTCAATCTCTCCTCATAATCCAATGCCCTCATCTCCAGTATCAGCCTAGTAAACCTTCTCTGCACTCCCTCCAAGGCCAATATATCCTTCCTCAAATGTGGTGACCAAAACTGCACACAGTACTCCAGTTGCGGCCTCACCAGCACCCTTTACAGCTGCTACAGAACCTCCCTACTTTTATATTCTATCCCCCTAGCTATAAAGGCCAACATTGCATTTGCCTTCTTAATCACCTGCTGCACCTGCATACTGTGCTTTTGGGATTCGTGCACAAGGACCCCCAGGCCCCTCTGCACCATCGCATGCTGCAGCTTTTCTCCATTTAAATAGTAATCCTTCCTACCATTATTCTTACCAAAGTGGATAGCCACACACTTGCTAACATTATACTCCATCTGCCAAGTCCTCGCCCACTCAGTCAACCTATCCAGATCCCTCTGCAGGTTTTCCACACCCTCCACGCAATTTGCTTTTCCACTCATCTTAGTATCATCAGCAAATTTTGTCACCCTGCACTCAGCCCCTTCCTCCAGATCGTCTATGTAAATGGTAAATAGTAGTGCCACGTAGTAGAATTGTTTGCAAAATTGAAGCCCATAAAATGAAAGGAGCAGTGATGACGTGGATATAAAATGGCCTGGGTGACAGAAAACATAAAACATTTGGCATTACAGAGTGGAATTAAGTATGCAGTGATGTCCCCAAGTGTTAATATTAGGACATGTTCTTTTTGATATAAATGGTCCAAGCTGTGAGGCAGCAGTGCTAACCACTGTGCTACTGTGCCACTGAAGTTGTTCTCCTTAGAGCAAAGAGCTCTAAAGTGAAGTGTTTAAAAATCTTTAAAAAGAAGAGTTGAGATAGATTTTTATAAAACTGTTTCCGATGGCTAAAGGATTATTAGTGGATACAGATTTGAGATACAAAAGAACTGGAGGTGGCATTAGGAAAAGCTTTTTTCTACAAGAAATGTTTAAGATTTGAACTGCATTACCTGACAGGATGGTGATTACAGATTCAATAATTGTCTTCAAAAGATAGTGATTGGGTAAAGTGTTAAGAGATAAAATGACCAGAATAGTGGAAAGAGCAGAGGAAAGGTGTCAACTACATTGCTGTTTGAAATGGCCAACATCAACTTAATGGGCCAATGGCCACCTGTACATTGTACTATCCTGTGATTCCATGGGACGGACATGGCCTCATTGATTGCTAGAGAGGTCTGAGATCTTTTCTAGCTGCAGGTTTTGAGGTTCTCTGGCAGCTGGTGTATTTAATTCCTATCAGGGAGGGCAGTTACATTCAAAGTCAGTAGGTAGGGAGGCCAGCTGCGCAAATGAGCAGATTGAAACAGCTGGAAGCAGTGCTAGTGTTCAGCAAAGGTTTCATTTGTCAGAGGTTAGACTGCAGCACTGTGTTTACACTGACAGCACGTACTTGATGCAGCACATTATCAGTCCATATTTTCATATTTAAAATCCCAAGCCTAAAATTATTACGATAATGGTTTGGAATCTGATTTTGAGCATTGCTTGATAATAGCATTCGTAATACAGAATCTGTAACTTTGGAATAAAATGAGAAGAAGAAAAGTCCCCGTCTATTTATCTAAGCAATCAAATCTAATTAAATGAATCAGAAAAAGGCAAAGTGACCTCTAGACTAGGACCCAGCCAAAGTCTGACCCAGGATGTTAGCAGGGAAATACACAGTGAGTGAACTGGGTGACCTAGTGAGTTAGGCACTCTGAAGCTTCTGTTCAAATTCAGCCTAGGCTCAGGATAAAGTCTTATCTTTGTCCTTGAACTCCTTCAAGTGAGTTTAGCAAAGCTTTTGCAAAGTTGCATACAAACATGGATTAGGAGCAGGTGTAGGGCACTTGCCTTCACCAGCCTATTCCGCCACTTAATAAGATCATGACTGATCAGATTAGAATCTCAACTATAGATTCCCACCGACCCCCACTAACCTTTCACCCACTTGCTTATGAAGGACATACCTACCTCTGCCTTAAAAATAAGCAGGCGAGGCACAGAAAGCGACAGTTTCTGTTGGCTTGGGCATGATCTTAAAAGCCTTGGGCGGGTATGCGGGTAAAATTCTGGCCAAAGACTCTGTTTCGACTGCCTTTTAGGAAGAGAGTTCCAAAGACTCATGAAGCTCAGAACAAATTTCTCGTCATCACTGTCTAAAACAAATGACCCCTTAGTTTTAAATTCTGACCCACGATTAAAGGGCATCGAAAGAAAATTTGAAATGCCCTTCACCCGAACATTTCAACAAGTTCCACCGTGACGCCACCACCCCTCCCCCTTCACTGAACATTTCCTCATGCCCCTTCCCTTGCCAACACAGTGTTTTG